>JAWWEU010000040.1:59060259-59294650 GCA_035583155.1 Acropternis orthonyx | reverse complement strand
GGACCGGGACCCGGGCGGGGCGCTACCGCCCCGCCCGGGTCCCGGTCCCGCCGGTGGGGGCGTTGCGGCCCCGGCCCGGCCGCTGTTAGGCCTTTCCCGGCCGAGTAAATCCGGGCAGGCTGCAGAGGGCGAGGAGCGCTGCGTCATTTCCTACCGGTGTTTCCCCCCCCCCCCCCAACTCCCCGTCAAACCGCGTTTCTGATAAATCTCCTCTCTGGTGTTGGCGGGAGGGGGGAGTGGTGGTGGTGTGTGTGTTATGCAAGCCGCGTTCTGAACCTTGCCACATGGGCTGTTTTTAAACCTCAGGAATTTGGAGCAGTTTTGTGGATGTAGGTACGTTCGTTTCTATTGGTTTATTTGTAAAAAAAGCACTTGGTTAATCCAAGGTTAACATCGAGGTGCATGTCCTGTTTCTCCCCCCCCCCCCCCAAATTTATTCAATTAAAAAAATTTTAAAATAATCTTAAATTTCTCTTAACCCAATTAAGTTTCTGAGCGAGTGATTTCCGAGTCACTTGGAAGTAAAAAAGAACAAAGAACATTCCTTGGGCAGGAAGGAAGAGGCTCCGGATCTCGATTGAGCTCTCTCTCTCTCCTGCATGCTTTTTTGTTATATTTGTGCCGATTGCGGGTTGCAGCAGCAGCGTCAGGAGCCCCTGCCTGGCTTTGGCAGGAGGGTTGTTCGCTGTGCTTATTCACTGTGCTATTCAGGGTGCCCTGTTTAAAATGTCCTTATTCGCTGTTGCTCGGCAATTTTTTTATTTTTTTTTTTAATGCCCTACTAACTGGTTCCCTTTGGGAAGCACCGTTCTCGGAGTGCTCCTGCAGACGGAGAGCTCTGCCAGCGAATTCCCCGGGTTAATGTTTGATGCCGGTGATGAGGAAATGAATCGGGGACCGTGCTTAGCTCAGCTTTACGAGCGAGGCAAGGTCAGCGTTTCCTCCATATAGATTGCTTCGTAATTTCTGAAGATTGAAAGGCTGAATTAGCCAAATTGGGTTTGTGAGACCGCTGTAGACAGATATAGATGCAGGATCGATTCATTGAAGACAATGACTGCCTTTGTACAGCAGCAATCAGGTTCATCAGTGTCCTGCAGTGCAGTGAGTCTGTCTAGGAAATATATTTAGTTACAAACACTCAGGACTAGCAAGGAGCTAAAACTACTCTTTTGTAATGGTTAACGTGCTTTAATATGATCTTAAACAATGAGATCTTGGCCTTGGATCTAATGAACGTCTCCATTCTTTGTTCTCTTCGACTAATCTTGCTAGTTATCCCATTGCCTGCTTTATTAATTTTTACGGGGCTGTTCCAGTTGCAGGCACAATAGTTTTCCTCAGACTTTAAAGTGAAATTAACAATTTTTACTTGCCCTTCTGGAAATGTATGATAAGACTTTTGGCTTTCTAAGTTTGATTTCAATAGGATGTATTCGTATGCAAGAACATACGTTTCTTACTCTTAAATCTTGTTTTACATTAATAAATGATCTCAGGGATTTAACAGTGATTTGAAGGGTTTAAATTTCAAAATGCAGTTTTTTAGCAGAGGAGGTACAGCAGTTTGTGTTTGAATAATGCTGCACAATTCTATTTGTTCACAGGCTTTTATTTTAAAAGTATTTTACTTGTATCATCGCATGGGTGACAGTAAATGCTGCCTGAAAAACTTTTGGGAGATAGTAATCCCTTCAGTATACTGAGTTAGCACTTCAAGGCTGGTAAAGGAATACTGCTATTTTATTGGAACTGGAAGGTTTAAGATTGGAAGCATAAGTGCTTGCTGCTCCCTTGAATACCTGGTAGGATAAATAGGTTGGCTAATGAGTTGTAATATGCCGGTGTGATATCCTTGGGATGGATGATTAATATTTCAGAGTGAGAGACACAGTAACTAAGATGAAGGACTTAATTTTCTCCTAGACATATGGTTTTGCTGGTGTTACCCTTCTGCTTTTCTTGCAGCTAAAGTTTAGAAGTCTCATGGTGAAATACAGCAAATCATCACATTCCCTAGGAGATGATGAAAAGTAGTTTTATTTCTTCTGTGGTTTAGCAGTTTTCAAGGCTCTTGCGTTTTGCAATAATTTATAGTATTTTAATCTGAAATAAATAGCAGAACTATTCAGAACTAGTTTAATATTCTGAACTATTCAGAACTAGTTTAATATTCTGAACTATTCAGAACTAGTTTAATATTCTGATCTGTTACTGCTATGTTTGAAGTAAGAAAAAGAATGGTGGTCCTTACCAAGTTTCTCAGTCCTTCCAGTTGAGATGGATATGTGGTTTTATTGAGCAGTGCAATAGCAAGCCTGTTTTTCCGAAGGCTTGACACTGCTCCAGATACTTGTGTTTTCCAGATGTCATGCAACATTAAAAGTCATCAAGTACATGTAAATAGATTACATTTCACTTGTTTGTTTAATAACTGAATGTAAATAAAACCCTTAGCAACTGATTAGTGTATTTCCAGAGCTGTCTACATGTTTGTACTTTTGCTCTTCTTTCTGAAAACCTAGGTCAGGTGTTCATCTGTCTTTTAATATGAAGAATGTGTGTTAATCAAGTAAAACCTTAATTCAGTGCAGCACCAGGGGTAAGAGGTGGGGCACAAACCTACCTGCCTGTATTGTTCCTTTCATTGCTGCTCTGTTCTGGATCCCCCAATAGCATCTTGCTTAAGGAGGTTATGGAGAGGAAGGGACGAGGAGGTAAATATTATTAAGACCAACTTTTTTTTTTCCTTTTTCTTAAGGTTACTAACTCAAGTAGAATTTTATCAGCTACTAACAAGCCCGAATAGCCACGAGCTGTGCTAGAACAACATGCTTAGACTCTTCCCTACTCCCTTCTTCTCTGGGAATTCCCGGTCTCTGTGTGGCACTTGAAGAAGCTAAGGACTGTAGCTGGCTGTTACCCGGAGTTTCCCTGTCTGTCAAGGCCATGGCGACGGCTTGGGTTTTGAAGGCGGTTTGCTGTTGGGTGTGACATTCTAGTTTAGCAAAACCAGTAGTTTGATAAGCAAAACAGCACTACCTGAAAGCAGAAACATGCCACATCTGAATAAGGAAACCCATTGCAAGCTTCAAAAGCTATAGAAGGAAGCCTTGTATATTGATACAAGTGTGTGCTTCTTTGATCAAGGCATTCATAACTAACATATGTTGAAACTTTTCCAGTGAAAAAATGCCAGTGCAGGCAATTATTAATTCTGGGTGCTTGTTCCGTTTGTTGGTGTCACTTGTGTTTTGTACAGTCATGCAGTGAACTGAACTGGGGAAATGATCTGGGCTTGACCCTGATGAGTTCTCTGGTCAGGTTCCCCATGCAGCTTAACCAAGTTATGCTTGTGTATTTGAAAAGGAAAAGCAGGGAGCACTGCTGCCAGAATAATTGCTTTTTGGATGGCAGCATCACAGAGACTCAGAGAAAATCCAGTTATAAACTCGTCTTGATCTAATTTTACTTTTTCAGAGGGAATTACATGTGTTCTCTTGACTACTTAACCAAATGCATGTTTCAGATAGCCTTCTACGTGTCACTGAGTGAGACAGATAACTCATCTATCTCTCGGTTTTAAGGATGCTTTTTGCCTGTAACCAGAATGAAGAGGCTGGTATTGCTGTTGTGTAGAGTTAAATTGAATACTCCATGTGTGTAAATATGCTCTTCAAAATAAGCTTTGTTACCTTTCCTCCAAAATAATGCACTCTGTTTAATTTTTGGCATGACCAAAGCATATTTTAGCCAGATGCTGCAATTTGATAGGTAAAGTGTTAAATTCTTTGTGACCTTAAAGTAAAAATCTTGCCTCTCGACAAGGGAGAGGGTTGTGGAGGAAGTTGGTGTAATCTGTAGAGAAATACATTTTTCTCTCCTCCCACTCCAGCCTTCTTGTTCAGATGATGCTGAATTTGCTGTTTAGGATTGAAGACCTTAAAAAGTGATGTGTGAATTAAATTGAGCTTGAAAGTGTTTAAGGTTTGGTTTTTTCACCTTATAGCCTACCATTTTGATCTAATGAATTGACAGCTTTCAGAATCATACAGAATCTGTGTTTGTAGAGGATTTTTTAAACCTAAACTGGGAAAGAAGGAAAGGGACTTGGAGCTCCATTTCCTCTGTCTAACAAGCAGTGGGAGAGTCTAATTTTGAGGCTTATGTACTTAGGATAAGTCATGTTGATCAAGTAGTTTATATCAGATATCCTGGTGCCTTTCTCTTAGTCACTTCTTTCAACTGTAGTGCTGTCCCAGCACTTTGTTGGCTTAAGGAACAGTGTGTCTGGGCAGTGATCTGATCTAGATTAAAAATAACCATGGGGGCAGCAAAAGGAATGTGGTGTTCCATCTGCGGCCATTTCCTGGTCTGAGTCAGAGGGTGGCTATGAAGTTGCTGCCCCAACACATGGGGGAAGCAATGCTGTGTGGAAATAGGCAAAGGGTGGAGATAACAGTGGTTAAAGAACAAATGCTAAACAACCTGAATGGTTTTTGTTTTTTTACTCTATTGCTGTGACTCCCATTTCTTAAAAGCAAGCAAGCAAACCGGAAATTCCAGTTTTGTTCTGATTCGGTGAGTTCATGGGTAGTTGGGTTAGTGTTTTGTTTTGTTTTTTGCTTTGAGATGGGTTTGTTTGTGGGTGAGTTATGGTATTGTGTTGATGGGTGGATAGTGGCATTTTTGGTGTTTGGGGGTTTTTGTGTGTTTTTTGTTCACAGTGGAGAGTGCTGGTTATGCAGCAGGGGTGGGTATTGTTATGTTTTTGCAACACCCTATTTCTGGTGTGTGTTGGCATAGCAGTTTGTGCTGCCACCTGACCCTGCAGAGCCTCATCTTGGTCTTGGACTGCTTATTTTTTATGTAGGACCACATTTCCTACCTGGTTAATACGTGGCTACAGTGTACAGACAGGGGATTTTGACTGTGAATTGCAGCCTGTTGACAAATGTCAGGTGGTGGTCTGTAAAACCAGTTCAGATTTTTTTTTTTTTTTTTTAAGTCTTAGTACATTGAATGCACACTAGTATTGTGCATGGAGGGTTATCTGCTTTCTTAATGTTTCACTAATACTGCAGTGCCAGTGCAGGCAATTTGGTGAATTGTTCACTTGGATTTATCTGACTTCCTAAAAATGTATTGGACTAAGTAGCTATGCAGAAGTGCATGCAGTTCAACCACTTGTCACCTTTCCTGTTTAGGAATATTAACTTGAATGTACTGTTTTGTGAAGAGCTGACTGAATCTTAGTGTGACCTGCTGAAAGGTGATCCCTCCCTCCCTTGGGCTGGCTGTGTGGCTGTGCCGTCTGCTGGTTGGAGAACCTGATTCTTTCTGCTGGCTGCTCAAGGTGTTGGAGGTGTGCAACAGGAGGAGAGTGGCAACATGGGCTTAGAAAGGCATAATCTGCTTCTCAAGCTCTCCTCAAGTGGCGTTTTGTATGAGACCTAAATCCTCACGAATTTTCCTGTTTATGAGGTCTTAACATTTCCAGTGAGTTCACAGTTTGCAGCTTAGTTGGTATTTGGGGACCGATGCAGCTTCTTTCTAAACTGAAGTGTTGGTAAACATATTTACCTGTCATACAGGTTTTGACTTTTTTTCCTCCTTTTTTTTCCATGGCTAATACTTTTGTGTGGATTGGGAAAGATATACTTGAACTTGTATTTTCAGTTGTAGTTTTGATGTGAACGTACTGAATCTGAATAGTTACAGTACTTTAATTTCAAGAAACTTGTATCTTCTATGTTAAAATAAAAAACAAAATGAAAACAACCGTTCAGTTTTCTTGAATAAGTGAATTGAAGATTCTCAACTACGCTTGTGCTACTTGACATGTTAAAATGTAGCAAAGTGTCCTCAAAAGCTTTGAAACTGTCCAAGTCTTTTTAAACAGGTAGCATAGTACTGAAGCAGGGTGCTTCGACTGATTATTTGGCTCCTATTGCAGGTACTAACGTGTATGTTTTGTCAGATGTAATTATCCATCACAAACATGATTTGCATTCTTGGAGATGAAGTCACTTCTGATTGAATTATTTATGAATTCAGAATACATTTAAACCCTCAGGCAATTTGTTTAAGGGGTGTGTGGGTTTGATTCTTGTAATCTGTAGTGGGCTTCTCTGAGGTTTTTGGTTGTGTCAGAACACAGGAACTACAAGTAAAACTGTCTACTTTGTCCAAGATACTTTCTTCTCAGTGTCATAGCCCAGGATAACTGTTTGCTTTAGAGGTTTTTTTCAGGCTTCTGTAAGGACAACTTCTGTGCAGTTCCTTGGAATAGCTGAAGGCGTGGTCTTTTCTCAGATGTTCTTATTTTTGTGTTTATACTGGAGCAGAGTCCAATGAGTCTTTAGTGCTGTTTTTAATTCAGCATACCTTATTTTATAGAATAACAAAATCATCCAGGTACTTCGTTTACATCATCAGTGCTTCTCCATAATTCACATAGTTTTTTGTCTTGCAGATACTTCATACATGGAGTTTGCAAGGAAGGAGACAACTGCCGCTACTCCCATGACCTCTCCACTAGTCAGTCTGCCATGGTGTGCAGGTATTACCAGCGAGGATGCTGTGCTTATGGAGATCATTGCAGGTAAGGAAATGCCCTTGACTGTCCTGCAGGGGACTCAGTTCTCTCTGAGTCCACAAACTCTCTTCTCTTGCTAAATAGCAGTGTTTGCTTTGCTATGCAAATAAATGAGCAGAGGCAAAGTGAGACCTGGTTTTTGTAAAAGTGATGGTTGACAAGGTGTGGGGTTTTCTGATGTGTTTATTAATAACATGACTAGACTACATTCAGACTAACTGAGTGGATGAAACTGAGTTACATTTGTCAAGTAATCATAAGAGCCTGAACAGGTAAGAAATTTTTTTTTTCTGCTGTTGTGTGTGTCTTGAGGAATTGGTACTCTGACACTTGAACTGCCACTTTGGAAAAATCATTGGAGTTTATCATGTAAATTCTAAAATGTAGCCTGTACAAAACAGTCGTACATTATGAAAACAGTATGAATTACTGAAAAGCAAAAAAAAACCTGTGAAGAAAAGAAATTAATACTCTCCTAGTGGAGCAAAGCTTTACAAGGGCTTAGGGGTGTTTGTATCATCATACATTCATTTTATTAAAATTTGTCAGAAGTTTTAGTGTTCTGTCTTACTGCAGTTCTAATGAATGATGACATATTTGCATCATGATTTAATATGGTAGTTCATAGTTTGCTTTGCTTTTGTCTATGTATAAGCAAGAGAACAAAAAAAAGCCTCTCTGTAGCCTTCTATCTGCCAGTGTTGCTTTTCTGATCATGTAGATCAGTGGTCTCCAAACTTTGGATCATGCACTGCCATCAGTGAAAAACTTTTGAGCTCCCACCAACATACATATTTATTTATAGTTTATGTGTATCTACTACTGCACTAATGTTTTGTACATTCTAAAACATACACAAAAATCAGAATTTAAAAATGGATGTATTAAAGGTGAAATAAACACTATTTAATAAAAATTTTATAAACAGTCCGAAACTATTGTTGCTGTCACTAAAAGCCTTTACTAGTAATAATAGGATTTTGCTGACAGTAATGTCGATTCTGTGGGATTCATTGTTTTTTTAAAGACTTAGAAAACCTAAACTGAGCGCAACAATTTGTAATGCAATTGTTTGAAGGTCCCATTCTAAGTTCAGTTTATTTCAGTCCTCAGTTTTAATGGCTGTCATAGTGGTAAAAGATCTTTCACAGAGATATGCGGATCCCAAAGGAAGTGTATTGTTGGCTGCACTTAGTAATGTGGGATAAATTTAGCTGGTAAATTTCCATTTTCTCTGATGTCAATCAGCTGTTCTTGCAGATAAAGTGGAAGGTGTTGCATTTTTGTATTTTTAGTATTTGAGTCCAAAATGCATAGGCACACTCTTGAGTTTGGAAGGTTCTTAAACACTTTAGAGAAATCTGTTTTCAAGCTTTAAATGTATGAGATATGAAAATTTCTTTGGAGTTGACACACTTGCATAGTTTTTTAGCAATAAAATTGCATGATGGTGAAAATATTTAATTTTCAAAATTTTGTCTGCCTACCACAAGTCTCTTTCAAAAAGCAGTTACCTGTTCTTTGAATGTCTTTGCCTTGAAGGGACAGTTTGAGTGTGTTTGCTTTTGTTTTTTGGTCGTGTTTTTTTTTTTTAATATCTGCTTAGTAGCATGCTACCGATAGTGACTTTTCATCATGGAAAAGGTCAGCAAAATTAGACCACTTGTCTTTTGTGAAGTACACACACATAAGTCATCCTTGACAACTTTAAGTGCTTTATCATGAGATGATCAGCAAATGTCTGTGTGCTACAAAAGATTTTTATGGTGGCTCTCTATCTCTTAACTAAAATGTTGTAAACATTTGACTATTTAAAGGTCTTGGTTTTACAAAATTGACTATATTGATGGCATTTTCTAGCTCTATGATATCTTAACCATGAATGATGCCATGAGTGAGTTTCTGGTGTTGTGTTATCTCTGTAACCTTACCCTGGAATCTTTTATTCTGGTCAGATCAGGTGCTCCTTCAGTGGTTTCACTTGCACAGTTTTTCCATAAAGCGTTGTTTTTATTAAAGTAGTCATTTGCTCTTGAGAAAGTATCTCCTCCGGTACATCTTTTTGTCTGTATTATAAAGAAGTAATTTGTTGAGAATGTTTCTCTTCTGGTACATCTTTTCTTTGGTGTCTCACAAAAAGTAGTTCTTGGTGTATTTTATTATTGAAACAGAAGCTAGCAAGTATAAGCTGAGACACGTGAGAAACACTTGTACTTTCTTCCTGTACAACGAACTTCCCTTGTTGCAAAATTTGTTCAAATACTTGTTTCTTTAAATCTCCAGCAGTGTTTTCTATGTGTTTCTCAACAGCATTTGCTGACAAAGGAATGTGTTTTTCTTTGTCACCATATTGTTTTCTGTGTGTAGTTTCAGTCATTTTTACCACAGTTGGAAGACCAAGTGGGCCACTGGTATGTGGCTTTTTGTCTTTCATTGTTATGTAACAAGCCTCAAAAGAGGCTTTTAAGCACTTCTATGAAGTTTTGCACTGGATTGAGTATGGTGTGACTTGAAACATCTTTGGGAAAAAACTGTAGAGGTTTGTCTTCATGTTCTGGATGTTTAGGTTTTTAGTGTCTGGCTAATTGAGATGGCTCTATGCTATTATTAGCTAATATCTCAAGATACAGTACACACTGAAGGCAAGGTTCTTCATTAATAGTAGTGGATGTAAATCCTTTTTTTTCAAATTGCCTTCTTGGTAATGTTGATTTCTTCATGCTCCCCCTCCCCCCCGAGGTCTTGTCAGAACTTAATAGGTTGGCATTGTTTTTACTTTGTAATGCCGCTGATGAAGAGCTTGCAGTAGTAGGAGTAGAAGTGTTAGCTCTGACATTTTCTTGTTTGCTTTTGCTCACATTATCAGTGTTGTCGTCAGTCCACAGTTGAGGGAATCTTTTCAAGGCACTTGTTCGCGTTGTCAGGGTTAGTTTAGGTAAAACAAGATAATATAATCTGTCAGTCCAATATGTTGCAATATGCTGAAAGTGAGCGAAGGAGGGGGAGTGCCACTGTCAGCCCCACTGGGTGGTGGAACACCTGCTCCTCTTTCAAGGCACCTCACATATACCACACATGGGACCCTCTGACATATGGACTGAGGACACTGCTGTCAACTTGTATGTTAAATATTAATACTCTTTTTTTATTATTATTATTTATTTTGTAAAGGAAAAAAATGACAAAAGTTCTGGTATTCCGTTCCTGCACCCCAGTGGTTTGTCCTGCACACCTCATAGCGTGCACATGCTTTGGAAGCCACTGATGTAGAGGTCTGAAGGCTTGACTTTTAAATTTGTGCTTCATAGGGTTAGGATTTCAAAGCTGACATTTGGTTGGGAGCATCTCTTTAATGTGCAAGAACTGTGACACTTCGGTGCTTCCAATCTGACAAAAGGTATATTAATCACAGTCACCTAAAACTTTTGTATCACCTTAAATTCCCTCCTGTTGTCCTTGAAATTAGTCAGCAAATATCCAAGACTTCAAAGGTACTCTTATAGTTTATTTTTCCCACGTAGTCTTCTAGTTGCTAGAAGACAGATTTTTGAGGGAAATGGTGCTTTCTGTTTGTGGGTGGTAGGGATCAAAGTGTTCTGAGCATCATTTTCTACAGTGAGTTGAAAGAGGCATTAGAAATAAGTGCTAGAATTCAGTGTAAAATCTGAATGACACAAAATGATCAGGCACAGGAAAAGAATAATTTATGTTGGTGGTGTTCTCTCAAGCTGTGCCAGCTGAGGGCAGGTTGCCCAAGGCATTGTCCAGTCAAGTGTGGAATATCTGCAAGGATGAAGATTGTGCACCCATCCTAGTCTTTGACTACTCTCATAGCAAATTGTTTTTCCAAAGACCTGTGACTGAATTCCCATTTTGGACTGGTGTCTATTCATTGTTATCCTGTTACTGCATCTCTTGGAAGACTCTGGTGCATCTTTCCCATGAGGTAGTTGATGGTAGTGGTGTCTGTCCTGAGTCTTCTCTTTATAAAGCTAAATGAACAAATTTTTCTCACTCAGTAATACTGCATATGCATAGTAGGTATCTGGCCAGTTTTGTACATCTGTTTGTTCTCTGTAAGTTAAGTAAAAATTGTGTATGCTGCTCCATTTTCTCTAAAATTCTGGAGTACCTTCTGTTTCCTGAAGCAGCACTGACAGATTACACAAGTAGGAAGTGTCTCTCTATGAAGGCTCATCTGTGACTTTCAGGCCAATTTCCAACACATTGGGCTGCTTTGTGGAGGTATTTTTTTGGTGAAAAGTTGACATGATGTGTTTTGACTTTTTAGATATGAACATACCAAGCCACTAATACAGGAAGAAGTGACTGATGTGAATCCAGAAGAAGAAATCTATCCCTCAGTGTCCTCAGACTTCGCACCGCTCCCTGAAACAGTTGAAGAATTTATTGCTGAGATAGAAGATGAAAACACAGATCTGGCAGCTGCAGGAGTAGGTGCTGAAGACTGGGTGAATGCCGTGGAGTTTGTCCCTGGGCAGCCATACTGTGGACGTGGTAAGCTGATGGTGGGATAGCAGTGAGTTTCTGTCATGGGTCAGCAGTTCATAAATAAATGTACATGAAGTGCCTTTATTTTAATGCTTTTGGGTACAGCTATTCATATTGATTAATCCCTTCAAGTGAGCTTGAATTTTCCAACAAGAAGTTGGACTGACTGTTCCACATCGGTTGTTACTGTTGTTCTGAAACCAGGTATACCTAAGACAGTCTGCATGACTGGCTCTGCTGTGCTGTGGCTCTTTATGACTTGGAGGATCTCTTTCTTTGGCATGTAGTTTGCATATGTGATTGGAGAAGAAAATACTGGTGATGCAATTAATATCACTACTCTGGAGAGATAATCTGCTGCCTTTGTGTTTTGGGCTGGTTGGGTTGTTTTGGGGTGTTTGTGCAATCTTGTTTTTCAGTGGAGGTACAGATTCCTGTGGAATGAATTAAAGCCTAATGCTTCCTTTTATGAATCCCATGGCAGTTCAGGCCAGAGGCTGAAAACTACTTATTCTAGCTACCTTTCTGAGACTGAACTTGCCAATACTGTGACATCTCATGACAAGAATGAGACTGAAGAAGCTCATCATAAGGGACCAGACTGTTTGAGTAGCATACTTGTGATCTGCTTTCCCTTCAGAAAGATAGCACAATGCCTCAAATTTAAAGTGAAAAGTAGGCTGAAAGTGTTTACTTTAACATAATTTCTGTTTGACTCTCTAAAGCTGAAGGCCCCGACTACTTAAATAGTAGTTTGAATTCAAAATGGACACTTTGTGTCAGGAAGAGTTTGAAGGTGTCATACAGTGCTCAGGTTATGCTACTTTGTGTCCACAGCACTACTCAGATTCTCAGCTCTGAAAAGAGAATTACCTCCTCAGTGTTACAGGGTGCTGCTTGGAGCCTATTGCAGTCTGGTTTGAGGAGGGTGAAGAGGAGAAGAATTACCAAGTGACACAAACAATTTGCTAGTGTTTTTGAGGCATTTGATTATGGATTTGTTTGATGTATCTGTGACTTGAGTCTATCTCAAAGGAATGAAAACTTTACTGCTACCCTGTTAATGTGTCACCTTACAGTCAAAAAAGATACAGCTTCTCTGCTTGTTGAGACAAAGGATCCCTTTTTTTAATCTTTTAATCAGAATAGAGTAGGTTAGATTGGAAAGAACCTCTGGATTTCATCTGGTTCTGTTCCTGCTCAAAGGTTGCCAGGGGCTTTGTCTAGTTGAATGTCTGTCCTTGGAGATGTTCAAAGCGCCTTAACCTCTGGGCGTCCTTTACAGTGTTTGACTTCTTTCACAAGGAAAACCTCTTTCCTAGTAGGTAATTGGATTTTTCTCTGCCTCACCTTGCCTTCTGTCTCTTGTCCTGTGCCCACCTGAGAAGAGTGGGCTTCAGCCTTATTAATGGCTGGGTGACCCTCCACCGGAATCAATTCACTGCTAGTTTGAACAGCCAGAGATCTTTTAAATACACCTACTCCTTAAAGAAGAGCTGGTGCTTTCTCTGGAATTCCTGAACTGCAAGAGCATTTCATTATACTGCTAACTTAGTTTTACTGAAACAGTTTCTTTTCCTAGGGGATCATGCTTATTTTTCATGAGAACTTGTGCCAGATTAAGTTACATAACATTCTCTTTTGTGAATCTTTATGCAAATTCAGTTTTATATCCTTTGAAATTTGAAGTATTTTAATGTACAAACATACTTGGCTGTTTCTGTCCTGAGCAGTGACTTCTTAAAAGCTGCATTTAAAAAAGCCTTACTGTTCTGAAACCAGTGTCTTTATTAAGCTACAGAAGTGAAGAACCTTGTTGTAGTGATCAGGTAGATGTATGCAGTGTGTTCTGCAGTTTAAAACCTTACTGATTATTCTTGTCAAATGTCTGGAGAAATGTACAAATATGTGGAAGCTTTAAAATTGAACTTATTTGTCAAGGTTAGCTAGAAGCACTCTGTTTTAAGTTGTCTTACAAATGAAGATTCAAGGTTGGCAGTTTAACTCTGCATAGCTTGGGCTGTAATGCTCATGTTCCACTATGTTTCTCTGATTTGGGACTAAACCTGCTATCTTGGAGTTGACTTCAGTACCTAGCATAGAAAATAGGGGCAATTCTTTGGATATTCACTTGTTTATTGTACAGATGTGCCACGTTTTCATATTTGTTCTGCAGCTACTGCTGCTATGTGTTCTGGAGTACTGAGGAAGAGTAAAAGGCAGAAATACAAGAAACACTGAATTAGGTGGCTGTTTGCTGCTACTACATGATGAATGTATTTGATGCTACAAAGTGTGTCCTAAAGTGGAAGCAGGTGGTGTGTGGATCAAAGGTAACAAACCAGCTTGAATTTAACCCTGTTGACTAGGAAATGGGCAGTGAGAAGGTGGGGATTGAGTCCACCTACTGGAGAGCAGTAGTTTGGGAAATGGCAGACAATCGCAGAGAGCGGATGTTACTCTCAGTGATGTTGGATTTGTAGCTACTGAGACAGTGGAGTCTTCTGAATTTCTCTAACTGTGCTTTCAAAGAGGAAGCAAAACTGTAGCTGATACAGTGCAATAGATACAGAAGGTATGCATGCTGTTCCAGCCTTACAGTAAAGAATTTCTTCCTATTATCTAATCTAAATCCCCCTTCTTTCAGGTTGAATTTCTACATGTCCTTGTAAAAAGTTCCTCTTCATCTTTCTTGTAGGACCCCTTCAGGTACTGGAAGGCTGCAGTAAGGTCACCCCGGAGCCTTCTCTTCTCCAGGCTGAACAACCCCAGCTCTCTGAGCCTTTTCTCATAGGAGAGGTGTTCCATCCCGCTAACCATCTTCATGGCCCTCAACTAGGTAAAAAAAATCTGTTAACACCATTAACTAGAACAAACACAAATACAACAATTGAGGGAATAGAAACTGAATGGTAGTTGTGATTTTTGTTATTCTTTTGGAAGTAGAAGCCATGGATTTCAAATGGGAGGGCAAGTGGGATTTCAGTAAAGTACCTATTTTCATATTATGCTGAACCGCTCAAAAGAGCAGTAGAGCCTAGTATATGGTTTAATGTTACTTTTCTTGGTTCTATTTCACTAGAACTCGTGGGGAAGAGGTAATGAACACACTTTGATTGGGAATCTCTGACTGAAAAATGAGTGGGTTGATGGGTTACTTGTTACTCTGTTACACACTTGCTTTTGCAAAGTATGTTTTTAAAAAACAGCCTGGTCCAAGATCAGTGTGAGTGACCACTACAGTCAGACATGGTTCAAGAAGCAGACTTGATCTTATTTTAAGAGCTAATAGTTTCCTACACTCATCTTCAGTATTTGCTTAATCCCCTCAAACTGTGAGGTCTCAGGGACCTGCTTTTTCTATTTCTATGTCCCGAAACTAACAGACTAATACATGCCTATTTTATCTCTTTGCTCCATGGGGATGAAAACTGTGTGGTTGTGCAGCCTCTAATTTGTTTTGAGAAGGAGTCTGTCCTTCACTCTAGCTGATCCAATTATGCTTTTAGTAGTTTTTGTTTACTTCTCCAAATCTGGTGCTTGAATAGCTTCTAAAAGTTATGCTTTCTTATAGCATAGTTGACTGTTACTCTTGCAACAGCTTCTGGTTATGTAAATGAAGTCCAGCTGCTGTTCTTAATGGTGTTTTTTTCTGAATATAGCAATGCTTTATGTTTATTACATCTTTAGTTTCACACTGACTGCTTTTTGTCTTGTAACTTAGTGATTAGCCTGCTTATGTAATGATCTCAAAAGGCCTGCTTGACTTGTCCTGGCGCAGACAAGGGTGTATTCAGGAGGTACAAGGAGAAGTGTGCAGCAGCTGTCTAAATGGGGAAGAGATACAGTAGAGATTTCAATTCAATTTAGAATTAGGTAGAATTAGGAAATTAAGGAATTCACTTAGGAATTTGTGAAAGTGATGGCTAGCTTGGAATGCAGTGAAAATAGCCTTAATTTCAGTTTCTTAGATTCATGTGCCTGGGTGATAGACAGTCTCTCTTCAAGATAGGTTTTTTGGCAAATATGTAGTATTGAGTTAGTTTGAGAGGTGTGAACACCACTTTTGTGTCATTCCTAGAGACGCACAGGAATCCAGAAGTGAAAGTTTGTTCAGGCTGAACAATGTGCAAATTAACCTGCACGTAAGGAGCTGCTGATGTGGTTGTGGTGTTGCCACACTAGCATTTTGTTGTGCTGGATACACCTTTATTACTTCAGCTGTGTAATTTCTGGGGAAAAAAAACTCTTAGCTTTAACTGATGTGAAAAATTTAGCTGAAGTGAAATTGATTTTAAAAGCAATGAGAGATTGGTAACCTTATTTAATTGTTGCTGAACTAGAGTATGTATAACAGTGTATTTAAGCTGCTGAGGACTAGTGAGATTTTTCTAGTGTGGACTTAGCCTGTAAATGGATCTACCCTGACCACTTTAATCTTGATTGGGTTGAAGGATGAAGACACAGGTCTTGAAATTTCTGGAGTGGGATAAATAACTGTTAGTTCAGGTTGAGGGTGTATGAAACTTGGACTGAACTGAACTGTCGTTGTTTCTGTTTTTTCTTTGGGTAACTTGAATATTATTACTCCTGGTGCTCTGAGGGTGTTGCTTACTGTATTTAATTCTGTTCCCAGCTGCTCCTTTCTGTGCTGAAGCACCCTTGCAGGAAATGGTGATTGAGGAAGAATATGAAAAGCAGCAAGCAGATGTAGAAATAAAGAAGGAGCTGTGCCCCTATGCTGCATTAGGAGAATGTCGTTATGGAGAAAACTGCGTGTATATCCATGGAGATGTGTGTGATATGTGTGGCCTGCAAGTCTTGCATCCAATTGATGCTGCACAGAGATCTCAGCACATAAAGGTAAGCAAACAACTGTCTGCTGTTAAACAGCTGCAAGGTATTGCTTCCCAGCTCTCCTCAATCACTTGTGACTAATTCCCTTCCATTTGAAGGTGTGTGCAGGTCAGGAAGTGAATGAAATTCCGGTTGTAAACCAGACTGTTTCCTGTTAGGGCCTTACTCAAAAGGGGCTGGTTTTCCTTATCTGTGCTGGGAGGGCAGTCTGCTTAAAGATCCTAAGGCTTTGTTCTTTGCCTAGTAGAAGTGGGTGGTCTTCTAGATTGCCTTTTTGTGTTTAAAAGCAAAGTCTGATGGAAGGAATTTGAACTGGGAATGATTGTTCCCCATTTTTTGAGCAAATTTTATTTTGAGGATAAAGATTATTTTCAGCTTAATCCATTTGTTATGCAAAACAGCATAGTAAAACTGAGTTTAAAAACCTGCCTAGGCCTCACCACGTGACCAGTTGTCTCTGTAGTCGTTTTCTTTGTCTTTCCTTTGCAGTCTTGCATTGAAGCTCACGAGAAGGACATGGAGCTTTCCTTTGCCGTCCAGCGTAGTAAAGACATGGTGTGCGGGATATGCATGGAGGTGGTGTATGAGAAAGCTAATCCCAGTGAGCGCCGCTTTGGGATCCTCTCCAACTGCAGCCACACTTACTGTCTCAAGTGCATCCGCAAGTGGAGGAGTGCTAAACAATTTGAGAGCAAGATTATAAAGTGAGGCACTTTCCCATTTCGATTGTGCTTTGTTACTGTGGAAGAACTTAGTAACTTTTGACAACTTGGCAACAGACTTCCTGATGCAGACTGCACAGAGACTGCATTGAATGCATACTAACTTAGCTTGGAAGTGAAATAATTTTTAGGGATAACATTTACACTCTGATTTGGTTAATACAGTTTAAGCTTGCTAAATTCAGTGGTAGGAAATAACTGTTTATTTAGTAGCATGTTGTCCAATGGTTATTGCTTATGTCTTGGACACTCAGACAGGTATCTAGAAACAGATTAACCAGTTCAGAATGCATGCTGCTTAATTCGTTACTGCCCTGGAGCATTATTGAGTTGACAAAACATTACTCTATCTAAGGCTGTTCTAGAAAGTACAAAGTTCCAATCAAATACAGGAATCATACAAAAATAAATTTATTTAATTCTAAAGAAAAAGGAGTCTGTGTGAAGTGTTTTTTTCAAGCTTTTCTGAGACAAGCTGAACAGCTGCCATTGAGTTCTTGAAGAGAGTTCAGGTTATCCTCATGTGTAAGAGAATCTAGACTGAAAAGGTTGTAAAGCAAATATACAAGTGCAATACCTCTTTAAAGATGGATATATGCCATAACTTGTTATATAGGAGAGAGAGTGCCCTGTAATGTGGAATTTTGCAGCACAGTCTGTTCATTTCCCAGGTCCTGCCCAGAATGTCGGATCACATCTAACTTTGTCATTCCAAGTGAGTACTGGGTGGAGGAGAAGGAAGAGAAGCAGAAACTCATTCAGAAATACAAGGAGGCAATGAGGTACGAGCAATGCAGCCTTTTGTCAAGTTGAGACTGCAGAGATGAAGGCACACATGGAAAAGAAGGGTGTTGATGTAAAGCCCTCCCATCCCCCTCCTTTCCACCACCATGTTTGAAGTATATCTTTGCCTGTCTTCCCACACATGCATGCAATCACACGGTCCCAGAGCTATTCCTGTGTTCTTTGACCTCAGTCTTTCCCTTCTGTGCACAAAGTGCTGCTGGTGTAGCCATAAGGCGATACAAGCTCATGCACTGCAAGCAAACCATCAGTGTCCCTCTGCATGCATTGGCCCACAGGTGTTGTGTAATACATAGTTTCTGCGTGTTAGTCTTATGCTGACAAAATACCTTCAGCTCCTGGTACCTGAGATCCTTGTGGACCTACAGGTAAATTAAATTCTGAAGTCTGATTGGGGTCTGCTCTCAGTAAGGGTTGCGGTATTTTCCTTTCCAGCAACAAGCCGTGCAGGTACTTTGATGAAGGCCGTGGGAGCTGTCCTTTTGGAGGGAACTGTTTTTACAAGCATGAATACCCTGATGGCCGCCAAGAGGAGCCACAGAGACCCAAAGTAGGAACATCAAGTAGATACCGGGTCAGTGCTGCTGTTTGTCCTTTCAATATAGAGAGAACATGAGAGGGGTGTGCCTTATATCTTCTGCCTTGAGAAGAGGATGGGGAAATACTGAATCTTTTTTTTTTCCCCCACTTCTGATAGACCTGTGTAATGGTGAATTTGAAGGAATCAATGTTCAAAAGTTTGTGAATGCTGGAGGCCAAGATGGAAAGACTAAATTTTAGAACCTTTCCTACAACATACTGAAGTAGAAATGTTGGGTAGCATTAATAGGTGTGTGTAAGGGTAAATTCTACTGGGGGTCAGTATCTTCCAGAAAGAGAAATGTGATTTCTTGCCTGTCCGAAAGTACATTGGGGCTGAATGTTGTCAGCCTCGGGAAAGGCTCCTACTTTGTGCCACTTGGTCACCTCGGGACATACTTGTCTTCTACTTGCAGGCCCAGCGGAGGAATCGGTTCTGGGAGTTCATCGAGGAGCGGGAGAATGGTGATCCGTTTGAAACTGATGAGGATGAGGTGGTGACCTTTGAGCTTGGTGAGATGTTGCTTATGCTGTTGGCAGCAGGAGGTGACGATGAGCTAACGGATTCCGAGGACGAGTGGGACTTATTTCATGATGAGCTGGAAGATTATTATGACTTGGATCTATAGCACCTGTCAGTGGAGTGTGGACTGTTGTCTTGGCTTCAGGCAGTAGCTATTACCTGTGGTGTTGTGGCAGTGCCTGTGTTTCTCCTAGGCAGGCCAATCAATTCCAGGTGCTGTTGTAATAACTTTTACCCAGGGTCTGTCTCTTCCCATCCCTTCCTCTCCCACCCCAGGAGTGTTGTTTTTCCTCTGTTTAAACAAATAACAAGAAATAAATCTTTAAAATGTTAGGTTTTGTAAAAATAAATTTAACTGTCAAACAGTTAGCTTAGGTTTGTTGCTTCATCTGTGTACCCAACAGAGTTCACCCAGTTCCAGGGTTAAAGTGTTTACAGGACTTCCACACTCATTTTGAAGAGCCCAGATACAAAAATGAGCAGTGGCCATGCAGTGGGGATGTAAATTGGCTGATGGCCCTTAGTCTGTCTTTGTACCATTATTTTTGATTTCAGGCCAGATACAAATACTCTTTCTGGCATCAGCTCCGTTCCAGCCCCCTCATGTACACGTCTTCATTTGTGATTTTGGTCTCTGTTTACTTGCACATTACTATTACTACTGTGTAACCAGAACCAAGTGTGAACGTTCTGGGTTTTTACTGTGTTTAGCATGAAAGGAAAATGTCTTTGTGAAAGGAGAACTCTCTATGTGTATATACAGATAAATGTAGAGTTGGACCTCAAGGATGGGGAGACTCTGTGTAAGTTAAAAATAACAAAACCATCTTTCATCCCCTCTTGGTGCATGAAGTCAAGCCTCCAATTGGACATGAAACTGGTTTAGTGGTCTCAGCCTAGTCTGTGGCAGTGATCTTAACTATTGCTTAACTTGATAGACGGCACTCCCTAACACACCAGCTCTCTTTCATGTGTATGATTAGGGTTGTCCAGGAGCAGAAATTCGGTTAGCCAAGGTGGGGTCAGAGGAACACCAGAGAGGACCCTTTAGCTTTATCGCTCTGTAAGTTTTAGAACTTCATGTAAACACTTAAGCTATGAGCTTTGCTAGGAAATCGCTGTGCCTCTCAGCTGCTTTGAGGTACCTGTGCCTCTCTGCAGTTGAGTGCGGCAGGTTGCCTGGTAAAGCTGTTCAGTTTATGTGAATTACTGCTTACAAAGGCAGTCATGCAGTTTCTGGCTGTAATTTGCATTGAGAAATTACTTTGCCACCAAAGCCCCAGCACAGGAATTTTAACCTTGCATTACATTGTTGCTGTTTTTTATTGACTTGTGGATGCCCCGTGATCTGTTCTCCTGCTGCTCTTGTCCCCTAGACTGCCTCTCCTTTCACTTTTAAATGGAATGAGAAATTGTTTGAGGTCTATAACGTATTGTTTTGCAGCTGCCTTTTGTAAGAAGCACTTTTCCCAAATAAAAAAATCAAAAAAATTAAACAAGAAGTCAGTCTGTTCTTTTAAGTTTGAAGCTTCTGTTTTTTAGCTTGATTGATCATTTTTAGGTGTGTTTCTGTAAATATAAGGTCCCTTATTCTTAACTCCTGCAGAACTGTGTCACTCTTAATATGGAATTTTAGCGTTGTTACAACTTTTCCATTCAAGAACCTGTAATGTAAGGAACATACTCTGAACAGACAGCTGAGGCAGTTGAAATGTTGAAGGAATACCTGGGGCCATTAATGAGCACAGAAGTAGCTTGCTTTCTCTGAAGTACTTTCTGCGCTATCTTATTAATTTTATTTGCCCTGAACAAAGTCAATTGCAGTACACATTCTCTCTATAGTTTCCTATTGTAATGCTGTTGGGACAGCCCAAGCCCTGCTGCAGGCCATTTCCTATGCTCCATGTTTCTATAAGCTTATGTGTGTTCAGAAAGAAGCATTCTTCTGCAGAAATACACAAAGTTGGAAGTAAACTAGTGAAAACCTATTCAGCTGCTGAAAGATATGACTAAGAAAGCTTTAACTGAACAGGCTAAAGCCATCTTTGGTTTGTTTGGGTGGGGTTTTTTGGGTTTTTGTTTGTTTGTTTGTTTTTTTGTTTTTGTTTTTTTTTCCCCAGGGGCAAGTAACAGAGGGAGCAAACCACTTAAAACTGGTATAGGGAGAAACAGAAAAAACGAAAGCCTTCCTCATTCTACATGGTGAACATAAGTTGGTACGTGCTACTGGAAAGCTGCATTAAAATGTAAGTTTAACAAAGATGTGTTTTGGTAATATGGAAAAAGGTAACGAACTCGCCAGCCAGAGCACACCCATGAGCTCCTTTCCCTAAGGGGTCGGAAGTAGCGTGCTCTACTCTATGTGGGTGTGCATGTGGCACAACGGTGGATGCTGCTGCTGCTTCTAAAGCTGCGCTCTGTAGGTGTTACAGGGGAGGCTGAGGTACACAAATGAGTGGTTTGCTCTGGTGGAGGCTCTTGGGTCCAGCTGCAAAGTGATTGATGTGGTCATGTGCATTGTGACAAGTAGTTTCTGTTGCCCTCTCACTTTGAATGTGCTGTGGTTCCTGTTCTGGGTTCAAGAGCTCCATGTATTTGTCATCAAGCAGTGTGCCACTGGTGTCTGAACCTTGCTGATGGGAGGCTTGTTTCTAAGTAGCATTGTGATTTCTATCCCGGACCCAGCCCAAACTGGAACAACTGAAAATAGCAGGGCCTCTGGAACAAGTATGTTAGTAGGCTGTTATGTTTTTCCTCTAGAAGAAGAGGAATAACTCTAGGAGAATTCAGGCAAATTTTTAATGTAAAAAGGAGGGTGACTGCTCAGACTGTGCTATGTTTTCTTTAAGGAAATACTTAAGGTACAGAAACTGAAGAGGCCAATGAGAGGAGTATCAGGATGAAAAAGGTATAAATTCTCCATAAACTTCCACCAGCAAAATCTTGATTTCAAAACAAAAATCTTCAGAAAAATATGCATGTTCTCACTTGGAGTGCCCTGACTTTACTTCCTAGGCCAGAATATATACATTTAGTTTGATACAAAACTTTGCCTCTTGTGGTAAGTGCAGCGTAAGGATGCTGCTGCACCTTTCTACTGGTCTCAATGTGGTCATAGAAGCAAAGAGCACTTGTGACAAGCTCTGCTGCTTTAAACTGTGGTAGCACAGCTTGCCTTGACTGTAGCCTGAGGTGGATTGTAATCTTTGAGGGGATGCCTGGTGCATTTAATGAAACACAAAGTAACTTCCCGGCTGTGGCAGGGTGAGCTATGGGGCATCTCATGTTGGGAACAAAACTTAGATGAAATTATTAAGGCTGCAGCAGTTTAAAACTAGGGAGCCCATATGTAATCCCGTAGGACTGAGATATAATAGAGGACTTCAGTGCAGGGATCGAGTTGCTATGGTCAGTTTGACGCAGGCATTAGAGAGGCATTCAACTATAGTGGTGAGTCTCACTTCAGGTGAGCAAAACTTGGCTTAGCAGCGAAAACTGTATAAGCAGTGATGCTCGTGGACACAGTGGTGGCAAGGAAATGCAGGACTGCAAATATGCTGAGCTCCTGCCCTGTTATCCAGAAGTGTGCTATTTGTCACTTGCTGGCAGGCCAGAGTGAACATCTGGCAACAGCTCGATGTGACTTCATTGACAGAGTTTGTGCAGGCAGCTGATTGAACATTGATTTTAGAACAACAGTATAAGGAAAGTACTTCAAAAATTTTTTCAAGTCCTACCAATCTCAAACTGCACATTCCTATTACAGGGTGAAGTACTTTTAGGAAAAATGGGCTCTTGGCATATCTAAAACTTCTCAAAGGACTCCACTATCCCAGCATTTCCTGTCGTAGTTCCAGTTCTTAACACAGTTGCTTGAAAATTATTTTGGGAGGCAGTAGGCTGGGCAATGACTATTTAAGCCCCCCCCTTCCCCCAAGCACAGCTGCAGCCAAATGTGTTCTTGGAGCTGAGACCCATAAAAAGCTGCCTGTTGGCAGCCCACATCTGGAAGGGGCACCTCTAACAGTGCTGCCATTGGGGCACTCACCTGGCTGGGGGAAGCTTCACTTACAGTTCCTTGTCCAAAAGCACCGGCATGAATCTCCTTCCTTGAAAGAAGGCTGAAGGACAGAGCTCTCCACCTCTGTTCAGGGCCTGAAAATTGCTTTCTCTGTCTCCTTTCCAACTATGCTTAAACATTAACAGGAATGATTAGATAAGAACCTCAGCTTTTGCAATTAAGAGCCTGTCTCCTGCACATGAAGCAAAGCATGACCACGTAGGCAGTGCTATATGGCTTCCACATCACTGGGTTGCTGTTATGTTGACTTTTAAACTAGTCAGCTTCTGGGAGGTGTCAGTTTGCTCCATTTTAAAATACTTCTTTTTATTATCCTATTTCATTGGATAGGTACTGCTTCAATCCCATCTGGCATGGGTGTGGCACCAATGCAAGTAATGTGCCACAGCTAATATTGAAATACTTCCAAGTAGATAAAAACTTAACAAATGAGCTCATCTTCAAGCTGAATGTGCAGCTCTTAAAACTGAAACCCGTAGGACAGTAGCAGTTTTTAGAATAGTGTTGTAAATGTTACAATAAGCTGCACGTTGTACAAATGCATTAATGATGCTGTCAGGGAGCACACTTAATTTGCATATGATGCTGGGAACAAAACCATTAATAGAAGGTTCCCTAGCAGTTAATGCTACTTCGCCTTGTTGAAGCTGTGTGTTCCCATCTGCTCTCTGATAGGGAAAGGCAGAACCACAGATACGACACTGAGTTTGTATTTCAGTCTGGTGATTCTCACAGTCTATAGTAACATGCTACAGGAAAGAGGTTTCTTTTAAAGTTTATGGCTTCATGTCTTACTTCATGAATAACAGCACTACCAAATATACTGTCTGAAGAACCTTGTTAGCAACTGCTGCAGCTTGGTCTTCATTCACACGAGGACAGCTTGGAAAGTGACCCTGTGGAAACCATTCAGTGCAACTGCCTGAAGGCCTCGTGGAAGGTGCCAAACAGACCCAACCTCCTGGTTTAGTCGCACAGTGGGGAGGCGTTTAAGACTAGTTGCTTCCAGGAGTAGTAGGGAGTCTGTTAGACCTGTTAAAGGAAAGGGGGCAGTGGAGCTCAAGGCATAGTCATAAGCCTGTTCTCCCTGATCCCACCTTGCACAGCTTTCTGTGAAAGAGAATGGCAAGAGCCCTGCAACCTGGCAGTGCTGGGCAGCCAGGGAGGATCACACCAGCCTGCAGAAGTCTCCAGACTGAGGGTAAGCAAAATAACTTCATACAGTAATTGCTAATTAAGGTAGTAAACCAGATGAACCATGAAAAGGTTAACACTGCTGGTAACATCCTTCCTCTAATTGTAATAACTGGAGATGAACACAATACTTTTCTATTACAGTCTCCTGGAAGATACTAAAAAAAATAAAAATAATTACTAGCAGGAGTAGCAAGAGTAGTTTGGATTTTTAACACAAAAGACTATTAAGCTTACCTTTTACTGTTTTCATAGTGACAGGTATAGGAACTAGTAATTTTGAAGCTTGCTTGCCACTTTGAAAGGTTATGATATTTACTGTTGCCTAAATGTGTGAACTGAAATGCAACTACTAGGCTAGTACCAAATGAAGAAGAATTAAGATTTAAAAAGTAAACATTGGAAAAAGGATGTCTGAAGATGAACCTTTCTCTACAGCAGGCAAAAGGCTTAGAGGTTATCATGGAAGATTCCTCCCTCAGTTTACACATATCTTTGCATGTGACAGCAAAGAACTTAGCCAGAGAAAGCATGAATAATACTACAAATATTTCCAAGACTATAAATCAATGATTCATTCTGCTTTATTTTTTGTGCTTCTCAGACAAGGTTTTCCAGAAATATCTGCTACATGATTTTGCCTAGTTTTTAAGGACTTAGGAAACATGTGCAGATCACCATGGGGTAAGCCAGCAACACACCAGCCTTCCCAGGGGCTGTTTTGCATGTGACACAGACCATATTTTATCATTACAGAGTTTGAGTTGCAGTTCATAGCAGAACAGTAACTGACACACTTTGGTACATGTGGATTGAAGTCAAAAAACTTTCCTCTGTATAATATTTCTTTCCTCCCTCTCCTTTCCTGCTTCCATCTACTGGGAAAAAAATGCAAACAAAACAACAGAGGAAAAAAACCCTAAGTCAACTACAACAACAAACCCAAACAAAAACCCACAAAAACCCCCCAACCAAAAAAACCCTC
Source organism: Acropternis orthonyx (assembly GCA_035583155.1). Lineage (NCBI taxonomy): Eukaryota > Metazoa > Chordata > Aves > Passeriformes > Rhinocryptidae > Acropternis > Acropternis orthonyx. Next base: position 59,269,795 of record JAWWEU010000040.1, on the reverse strand, counting down.
AAAATCCACACCAAAAACCCCCCAACCAAACCCCTTCATTCAGTTCAGGTATACAGAAGTGAACCCTGAGTAGCAGAGCTGGCATTTGGGAGGAGCAATCCAAAACCTACGCTGTTCAGTCTCCACAGCAGTAGCATATATACTTGCCTAGGGCAGCTTTCTGGTGTACCCCATACCATTCACTTACTTCTCCAACACAAGGTTACCAAATTAAACCATCTTACCCCTTGCTGAGTTTTACAGGAGCTTGAATCCATCCTTCACACTTCCCTTGAAAATCTACAGGCATAATCTCAAGATGCCATTGGCCCATCACAAAAGCTACAGAAGGCTTTTGGTTAAAATCAGCACATCAAAAGCATGATGAGGTTAATGGAGAGGAAAGAAAAAAAAATCCTTTCACTGGAGGCTTTGCTACTCATAGCAAGTCTATGTAGCAAGATGGAGATCACTTCTGGAAGCAATTCTGACAATTAGGGAGCAAAGTGAAAGGCAACTCTTCTCAGCCCAGAAAGAAGCGTATCGTATTCTGCCTGCCATGTAATCCCAGGGATGCCTCTGCATTTGTCTGGTGAGGAAGTCAGTACAGATGGGAAATCATGTACTCTTTCACAGGTGTTATGTCCCTTGGGATGGGTGGCTACGTGCCTGATGTTAGGACAGCCCCTCGATGAAAGTTTAAGCAGCAGTTGGTTAGTACTGTCCAAGCACGTCAGACTTCTTACAGCTACTGGCAGAGAGGAAAGTGCACTTAGAACCAGCAACATAGCCTAGAAGGGTCAAATTAATGCAGAGCTCTGGTGCAAATTTGTCTTCTGACACAGCCAGAAAAACAGTTAAAGGTTATAATTAAAGGTAGTAGTTTTTATAGTTCTCTTTGGTTAAGGCAAGGGCTGGCAGCTTCCTGAGTCCTCTCAGGTCAATTGCCATGTTCAAAGCAACCTGTGCTACCAACAGCAACAGTGATCTCTGAAAATACTTACAAGCCAAACTCCAAGGTAGAGATATCAAGAGAGATGGCTTAAGGCCACAGAGGACACTTTCATCAATTGACTATAACTGAATCAAACAGCCTCAGCAGGATGACAATTTCCAAGTTCTTCCTGAAATTTCTCTTCAACAGGGGCACTGGGTCTTCTCCACACTTGGACTGGCAATCACTGGCCTAGAATCAAGGCAGAAGCTGTTCGGAGGGCTCTCTCCATGAAGCTGTAAGGTATTTCGGGCTATTAGTTCCTTAGCCATTAATATGAACACCTCTTCTATGTTTTGAGCTTCTTTTGCTGATGTCTCCAGCACAGCTAAGAGCCCGTGCTTCTCTGCCAGCGTGCAGGCATCTTCAAACAGGACTTGGCGCTTATCCAGTGAATCTGATTTGTTCCCTTAAAAGAAGGCAAATAGATACTTGAGTAACTTAGTCTCTCAAAAATTCGTCTTTAAATGCAATGCATGAATTCAATTTTGTTAAACAACAGATTTACGTTAGGAGTAAGAGTTACTGGAAAGAACAAGATGTGAGCACATCAGAGCTGCCAGCATAGACTGTGGATCAAAACTGCAGCTAAGCATATGATAAGAAATGAGTTGAAATCCAAGAAAAAACTAAAACCTGTGCTCATCTAATAACTTAGTGTAGGCACTGGTGCCAAGGGATTGCTTGGAAACAACTGTTGGTCCTATTCTTCAGTGTTTTTAAACATTAAGTAGCATTTAAGTTAAATATTTTAAAAAAGTCTTTTAAGATCAGGTCAAAAAAGACAAGAATTCACAACAGCTACCTTATTGCTTAAAATATATACTAAAGTTGTTTCTCTATGTATGGATTAAACTTTTACTTGAAGCACTTTAGGCAAAGTCTATCAGAAATCATGAAATGCTTCAGATAAAATACCTTTGTATATATAAGTAGTTCCAGCACATGTGGAATTATCAGTTCTGGTATGTGCAGTGCCTGGCTGAAGTCTACATTCATGGTTTCAAGACAACCCTTCATCAAAATCATACCTTGAATTTGAAGTATACATAAGCCAACTCCCCTCCTATTAAGTCCCCTTCACTTTTTCTAATAGGAAAAAACAAACAAACAAAACATCCCACCCCACGACAAAAACCCACAATGCTCCCAACAAACAATTGAGGGTTGTTTTCCTAAAAAGAGCCCTCCCACTTTCCTCCTTCAGTTCCAGAAGGGAAAGTTAGACTTCTTAACCTTAACCTCATGCCAGAAAGGTGTATGATATGACTAAGTGTAATTAAATGTACAAAAACTTCTGCCAAAAGTAAGTAAAGCAAACAGCACCAGCTTTAGAAGAAAGCACCAAGCTGGATCCTTACCAAAAGCTTTATTTTAACCAATTTCAGAATTTTTCTCTTTAAAAAACAGCAACAACTGCTGCCAGCCCCCACCATGGACAGATAAGTCTTGTTCTTTAGATCCGAGACAGAAGCTAGAAAAACCGTACCAAAGTTTATTGATTTACACCTCCCCGCCCAATTCCAAGCACCGCAGTTAGATGCCAGTCAGAATTTGTTGTTTGTTTCTTCAAGAACAGGAAGAACCGCCCCAGCTGAAGTAAGCAATGTGCTGGGGGCACAAGCAGCAGCTTCTGTCCCATGCCTGCCGTGCCGGGGGGCTCAAGGCTGCCCGCCCTGGCTGCACTCACTGCTCTCAGCACAGCGCCACAGGGAAACAGCCAGGGGCAGGGGAATGTAAATAAAGCCTCTGTCACATTTCACCCAGCCAGTTCTCTCATCTGCAGCTTCTTCCTCGGGGGAAGGAAGAGCAGTAACAACCTAAAAACAAGGAGAAGGAACCATGCTGCTTTCTGCCAGCTCCATTCTCAGCAGTTGCTTTCCTCAAGAGGCAAAGTTCCCTGAGTGCTAGGGGAATGCAAGCAGACTACTTCATGCTCTGCAAAAGCCATCTCCCCATCTATTGTCTTACCTGATCGGAATCCCATTACAGAGCAAGGCGCATGCATATCAAAAGAACAGAGAGGAAAGATGAGAACGAGGAGTTGTGTTGCTCTGTGCATTCCCCTTCGTTGTGAATTATTGAGCTACTACATTCCTGTGCATCAGGAGTACAGGGTCAGACTTACTGCAATTCTAACCTCAGCAAGGCTGTCCCTGCCTCGGGCCTGGCAGCAAAGCTTGGTGCATTATTCCCACAGGAAAGGAACAAGTGAAAAAGGTTTCACTGTCTGCAGTGGGTTTGGTCCTGTCAGCACCAGGCTATGACATTCCTTTTTTTTTTTTTTAAGCTTAGGCCACACTGACACATTTTCTGATCTCCTTTAATTAGAACTGCATTCCTTCTTAATGTGTAGTTTATAGATGCTTCAGGCAGTGGGGGAAAGTGAAGGAGATTTTATATTCTTATTAAAAAAGCTATTTAACACAATATTTAAAATTAAAATCCTACCAATTAACATCATGACCAAGTTTGCAGCACCATACTTTTCAATTTCATGAATCCAGTGAGGAATGGATTCAAATGTGGACCTCCTAGTAAGGTCATAGGCAAGGATGGCCCCATGGGCACTCCTGTAATAAGACTGGGTTATTGTCCGGAAGCGTTCTTGGCCAGCTGTGTCCCACACTTGGATCTGTAAGAGAAAGGAGAGAAGTTGTAAAGACCAGCCAATGCCACTTCCCAAGTATTTGCCAGCAGCGTCGATGCCTTTGAAACCCCTTGTCTAGAAGGCAGCCAGACCTGTCCCAGCTCGTTCTGCTTCACCAGTGTGGCTTTGCTCTCTCTGGATCTGAAGAGACATTTAGAGCCTCTAAAGTCAACCTACTCAGACCGAAGAGAAAGCTGCAAGGGTAAACTCAGCTTTGTAAAGAGGTCAAGAAACAGAGTTTCAACAACTGAACTAAGAGATAGAGAGCTTTACAGCCTTTTTAATAGGAAAGGAAGAAGACCAAAGAAGTCCTGATGCAGGCCTGGGCAAAGCAAAGCTGTATAAAGGGTAGGCTTCTGAACTTTCATCTGCACATGGAGGGAAGTTCTAGCTAACCATTTTTTCCTGGTGTTTGTCTTGGAAGACTTCTTCCCTCAAATTAAGCACACATCAAAGCGGAAACTTTGCAAACTAGAAGGTTTTCTCTCCTCGGTGTCCCTGCTCCGAAGTAGGTAAGAGTCATCCCCTCCCAACCAGATCTGTCTTCCAAAGAACTCCCTGCAGGCAAAGCATGAGCACTCTCCTCAAGCAGATCCAGAGAAGCCACGAGAGCAAGTACGTACCCAAAACAGGGTGACTGCCTCGCCCAGGGTAGGCTCCCGAGAGAAAGCTCCCCTTGGAAACACCCCTTGTCGGGGCCGAGCAGGAGATGCTGTGCATCCCAGCGCTCCCGGGCCCCTGCATGGGGAAGGCTGGCCGGACAAAGGTGCTGCCCGCCCCGAGGCTCGGGCTCGCTCCCGACACCCACCTTCACCTTCTTGCCGTCGATGTCCATGGAGCGCACGGTGAAGTCGACGCCGATGGTGTTCTGCTGCTTCTCGCTGTACTGCCCCGTCTTGAAGCGATGCACCACGCAGGTCTTACCCACGTTGGAGTCGCCGATCAGGATGATCTTGAAGAGGTAGTCGAAGGCATCGTCCGCGGCGGAGCTGGGGAGCGGCATCGCGGGGCTGCGGCGGGAGCGGGGCGGGAGGAGGGGAAGGGAAGGAGGGAGAGGAGAGGGAGGAGGAGGAGGAAGAGCCGCGGCCCCAGGCGCTCACCTGCCCTGCCGGCGCAGGTAATGCCGCTCGGTGCCCGGGCCGGTGGGAGCTGTAGTCCGGGCTCTGCCCCGCCCCGCCTGTCCCGCGGCTCCCCGCCCCGGGCGGAGGCGGGCAGGGCCCGGGCCGGACTACAGCTCCCGCCGCTCCGCGGGGCTGCGGAAGGGCCGCCTCCCTCCCTCCCTCCTTCCCTCCATCGTTCCCTGCCGCAGCTTCCTCCGGCCGCGGTGGGCGGCGGGCGCGGTACGCGGGGCCGGCCGGGCTGGCGGGCGGGTGCGCGGGGCGGTGCGGTGCGGTGCGGTGCGGTGCTGTGCGATGCGGTGCGATGCGGTGCGGTGCGATGGCCGCGGTACCGGAGCCGGTGCGTGCCCCGCGCTGCCCGCCCCGCTCCGCCGCTCGCCCCGCTGGGGACGTGGCCGCTCCGCGATGGGTGCGGGCGATGCGCGGCCCCGGGGGGCGGCCCGGAGCGCACCCGGAGCATCCCCGGAGCATCCCGGTGCTCGGGCAGTCCCGGCTCTCCCCAGACAGCATCCGGCCGGGATGACGGACCGTCTGCTTGTGCTGGCTGCGGCGGGCCCTGGGGGGCTTGGGTTTGCGCTGCTGTTCTTCTGTCTGTTTGGAAAGGTGGTGTGAGAGTGTAGAGATTTGACAGTTTGGGGCATTGTTTTTGTTTTTAATTTTATTTTTAAGGAAAAAAACTCCGTTTGTTTTGCACTTTGAAAGCCCCAGGAATGTCAATGCTAGCCTTTCCTGCCGGCTTTGCAGGACGCCAGGGTAGTATTAAGGACGTTTATTTAGAACTTAAGGTGTCTTATTTTGGCTCTTAGTGAAGGGTAAGAGAACGAAGAGGGAAGCTTAACAAATAAGGGTGAAAGCTTAACGAAAGCTTACTCAAAGTGTTGGCTAGCTGAAGATAAATAGTTCTAAACAGTTAGACAAGACAGTTTTAACACCCTAAAAGCACTCCTCTTCCTTTCTTAGAGGCTTGTGCTTCACTTCCTTGGGTTCTGGGGTTATTCTACTACCTAGTTTTTGCTTCCCATCTGCTATAAACTTACTGTGGTGTTCTCAGAATAATTCGAAGACTAATTTTTGAGCATTAACCTCCTAGATGCCTGCTTTTCTAGCCTAGGGAGAATGCCAGTTTTGAATATAGAAAGGACAGGAGAAAGGGAAAACAAAATCTCGCAGTCATCTTTACACTGTGAAAGTGTCCTATGCCAGAAGGTCTTCTAGAAAGCTAGCTGAGGCTGAGAAGCTCTGAGGAACAGATTGTTTCAATAATAAATGCTATAGAAAACCAGGTGACTTTAAGGTCAAACGAGGTCTTAGCTTTAAAAATACTCAATATCTTGGACAAATAAGATCTGTATCTGCGTATGTTGACACGAAGTGAGTGGTAAATCTTGTGCTGTGGGCTGTGAACTGATTACCCAAAAGAAGGAACTTTTCCCGGCAGCTGTTGCATAACTGGCAGTGGTTTGCTTTTCTCAGGAGAGCTCTGTTATCTGCTGTTGCCTGATGGGACGGGAGGGAGCGGCAGGGAAGGAGAACAAGCTCTTGTGTTTGACCAACAGACCGTGTGGTTCCATAACGTGCTGGGAAATTGGAGTGCCTTGGTTTCCCTTCTCTTCTTCGTGCACCTTGTGTGGGCAACAGCCCTCAGCAGTGTTACTGCTGCCTGAAAGGGAGTAGCACCGCGTGATACTTATGTGGGTGCTGAGTTTTCATTCAGTGATGCTGTGAAATGGTCTGAGACCTCAGGGTGAACGTAGTATCAAGACTTAAGTTGCCCCTTCCAGGGCTAGCTCTGCCTTCCCACAGCTCCAGCTGCTTTTCTTCTTTTCCTCTGTGTGAACCAAAGCAGTCCAGAAGCATGTTCCTACAAGGAGGTGCTGGCACACCAAAGTGCTCTGTACTAGCTGGAGCACTGGGAGTGTGGCTCAAATGCATCTGGGCTGCATAGAGACAGGTCTTGTACAGACTTGCTGCATTTGTCTTGGATGAGAATGGGGGTGTTCAGGTGTGGTGTAGGATAAACATGACTCCGGTGTCTCAGAGCTCTCACAGCTGGATCCGTGTTACTCAGGGGATCTCCGTGGCATACTCTGTTTTGGAGGTCAGATGCGGTTTCAGTTTGATGGTTGATGTATGCAGTAGCTGTTATCCTTTTGTCAGTCAGGCATGCATCATCATTGAGAGGACAGGAAAGGAAGACTTCCTGCAGTGAAACATGTCTTGATGAAACCTTTAAAAGCTATTAGAAGGAAGAGCAGAAAGTCTCTGATAGACATTTTCAGCTGCAAAAATTTGGGTGGGTGTGTGGGCAGTGACTTCTAATTTCTCCAAGTGAGGTTACAAAGCTGAACTTTGATAAGTCTTCTGTCAGATTTACAAATAATTACAAAAAGCACCCATGGATACAGAACACAGAGGCATTATCTTCTGTCTTATATCAGTGCTGGTCCTTTGGGGGGAAACAGGGCTGGTGCTTTATTTTACCTCTCCTCAGCATTCAGAATGCGTGTGGTGTTTGCATGTCTTCTGAAAATGCAGTTCCCACCAGCAGATCTGTCTTAGTCTCTCAGGCCAGCAAGCGCTGACAGGATTGACCTCTGCCTTCAGCAACAACCTTGGTGTGCAGCTTCTCTCTCTCTGCACCACTCTATCACGGGGACACAAGTTTGTGTATCTGCTTCGTGAGCTGTGGTAGGGAGGTTGGCTGAAAAAGATCTCTACTGAGAAGACAAAGGGCAGGTGTGAAGAGAGGTTTACCAGCACACTGCCCAGTGGGGCTGTTCCCCAAACTCAGTGAGCAGAAATGGTCCCTCGGCCACACCAGCACAGCTGGGGGAGCGGAGCAGTGTGACATGAACCACAATGAAGGAACTGTGTGTCTGCCATAGCCTTCTCTCAGTACTGATAGTTTCTGGTTATCTAGAAGTTGAGACAGATGTCACCCATCCCCTGCAGGGAGGGACAGGAAGGTATGACTTGCCGTGAGCTGTACTAATGAGTTAGTGACAGATGGAGCTGTAATGAGAATAAATAGGCAGGCGGTCTAGCTGTTGAATTTCAACACTGTTTTCACAGTTAACTTTCCTTTTTCTGTCTGTGCAAGTCCACTCTTGGGTATATTCTTTCCACGGCATCTTAACAAGGTGGTTAGATCCCAAACGGTAGCCAAATGCTGCTCTCATGACTTCATCACCAGCCTATGGCCAGCCAGGTGGCAGTGGAAAGCAGTCTCAGTTGTGACCACTGTAGTTCACTATGTGTGTAAATGATGCAGAATGGTCTGTAATGTGGGAATGCTGGAAATTGGTAGATCCAGGGGGAACTCCTTTGGTGATGGTCACTGAAGAGGCGTGTACTAGGAGAGAAACAAAGAAGAAGTGGGTTGGGAGATGGCCCTGAGGTTACTGGGAGAATGGGAATAAAAAGATATCTTTAGGCTTAAAAGGTATTGAGGAATGTACCAGTGACGAGATGGGGAGTGGTGTGAAACAAGTTGGGAAAGAATGGGATAGAGTTGTTCCTTCTGAATTCTGGCTGTTTGGGGAACAGAACCATACTTTATAAATGCGTTTTAATTCATGTGTGTTTTCTTTTCTCCTCCCTTCCCACCTTCTGTTTAAGTGAGAAGAAAAATGACCTAATCACCATCCAGCCCTTGTGGCCAAGGCAGGAGCAGGGGTAGGGCTGCCAGGATCATGGCTTTACCTGGAAGCTTACGGAGGCAGCCTGCAAACAGAGGCCTTGTGTCCCGTTGCACCCATCATCATATTGTTGTGTTCCTGCTGACCTTCTTCAGGTACGTTGAGTTTATCTCTGCACAGAGGGGTGTTCATCTCACTGAATTTGGGAAAGTGAGAGCATGTCATAGAAGAAGAATGAAGGTAGGGAAGTAGTCTGAACCTTTGGCTGTGAGCCTTGAAAATTAACTTAAGAAGCTCGTAGTGCCAATTGGTCTGACACTCCTGCAGTCATAGAGCTCAGGGTGTTGTGTGCCTGGGGAATCCAGCCACCAACAGGTGAGGCTGTTGCAGAACGGTGAAATCCATGCCTTCCCATAATTTGGGGGTTCCCAATGCTGTCTCCAAAACTGCCAGCCCTCTGCTATGCTGCCTACTGAGACAGCCTCTGTGTTTGATGTCCCGCCCGTTCCCACCTGACCTCCAGAGAAGATTTGGCCAACCTGTGTCTGTGTGTTTTCTGGCAGTTATTCCCTGCTCCATGCTTCCAGGAAGACATTCAGTAATGTCAAAGTCAGCATTTCCAGCCAGTGGACTCCCTCCTGCCTTAACAGCACAGCCCCTGAGCTCCGGCCATATGAGGTAAGGACACAAGGGATAGGGAAGTGCAAAGAAAGATGGGTGACTTCCAGTATGCTGAGCTGGTGGTGCCCAAGAGGCCCCTGTAAGTGTCCTGTGAGGAGCACTTCTGGGAATGCAAGCAGAAACTTCAGGTGTTTGCATTGTAGTTTTATGGATCGTCAGGTGATAGTGAAATCTTTCCTAGTGGCCCCCAGAGAGAAACTTCTCAAGAAGTTACAGTGTTCCAATGGAAATGCAGACCCCAGCACAGTCTAATAGCCAGCAGCATGGAGGAGGGGGAAAGAGGGACCCTTCCTTGGAAGTGTTGGAGGCAATAAACCAAAGCAGTTAATGGACTTACAGAGAGTTCTGTAAAATCCTGGCTGTGCTTCCTCTGTGGCAGTGGTACTGCTACCACTCTGTTAAAAGAACAGCCAAACTAGGAGAGAAGAAAGCTATCTGAGAGTGCTGGCTGCTTATCCTAAATTGTTCACATTTTATCTTGCATCTAAAAGGTCTGATTTCCAAAAATGCTGAGCATCCAGTACCCCTTGTCTGTAAAATCCTAGACTCAGTGAAAGCAGTGAGAGATTTGGCAGTGTTTGTCTGGAGGAGAGGAAGTTGTGTACTGCTTGGTTCGCACAAGTGGGAATGTGAGAACTACCTCCTGGCTCCTACCCATGGTGTTTTTAGGGCCATGCTTGTTTTTAGTAATGCTTTGTCCTGATGCTTTTGAGAAGTGGAAGAAATTGTACATTAACAGCTTGGTCACAGGCCATGGGCTCTATTAGAGCAGGGAGTTCCAAACCAGTTTCTCAAGCATTGTCTGTCTTAGAAATCATCAGTTATTTGAATGTTAGACAGAAGGATGATAGATGCTCAATTTTTGTGGTAAGTGAAAACAGTAAATTGAGCCTGTAATGTGTTGAGGATTTTATGGTATGTCCAAAAGGAGTGAGCATCTTGGGGATACCAAATTGAAATACCAGGTGTTTATATTTTGTTCTTTAATTGACATTCAAACAGCTAGTGTATCTTGGAAACTGTTTTGATTTTTTTTTTTAATTTTTGTATAGTTGATTTAGTGCCTGCTGGATGTTTAGGTGCATGTGTGTGATCAAGAAAAATGGTCAAACCGGTCCTTTAGGTATCAGTTTACATTCCATCTTTTAAACTAGATGGATGGGTAATTAGTATTGTCTGTACAGGATGTTCTCCTGGAGAGGTAGAATCAAACTAAAACTGATTATATCTGAGTTAGGCACATCCACAGGTCAGATTTGGATTGGGTTGGTTTGTCTTCTAATGGGCATGGTGAAAAGGGAAGAAAACTTTGTTCTGATTATCTCCATTCTTCAAGTTACCCTCAAAGCTTGCTTTTCTCAGCTGATGTCTTTCTTTGTTGAGTTTTTTCTCTTTTTTTGATCATATTGGAAAAATAAAACTCAGGATAAGCACACAAACTAACAACATTAGTGACTGGAGTTTGTTGTAAATAGTTTGCAACCAATCTTTTTCTTCCCCTTGTTTCTTTTGTTTTCTTTCTTTTCTGTTTGTGGTCTGTCATTTCTTATTATGACTGCTGCCACAAGTACTTTAAGGGAATTATTCATTTAGTGAAGACAGCAAGATAAGTACAGAAGAGATGCTGCACATAAAACAGAATATGCCTTTATTGTATTATTCATTAAGATGCTCATCAGTGTTTTGGAGTAAGAAACTGTCTAACAGTTGCATGCTTGTTAGAAGTAGGGTTTGTTCTGCCAGTCATTTGTCTTGATCCAGGTGGAACGAGCATTCCTCACTGGTGGTTTGCTAGCTTGCCTTTCAGAAGTGAAACAAAGTTGGCAGTGGACATTTTCTGCAGTATATAATGCCAGAGTTGTTTCTGATTTGATAATTAAAGTGTTGGAGGAATGGGATGTTGCTGGAGCCAGATACTCTTTTGCATTGGAGTTGGGGTTTCCATTGCAGAAGAGTAGAACGAGCTCCACCTCTCCCTGTTTACCTGTTAAAATTTTCTCTCTGTAGCTGTGGAACAGCAGCCATTTATTTCCAAATGCAGAAGAAGCAACTCTCTTCCTGGGGACATTGGACACTATCTTTTTGTTTTCTTATGCTGTGGTGAGTAAAACTGACCCCAAGCTGCTAAGCTTTGGTTGAATCTTAATGGGAAGATCATACCCACATTAAAAAGCTTAGCTGAGAGGCAATTTTTTCCCCTTCAGTTTCTATTATTTCTGCCCATGCCTGTCGCCCACATGAAGATGCTTTTTAACAAATACAAGAGAAATACTGTCACTTCAGAATTTCTTACACACCTGTCACCAGGGAGGTGGGAGGACTAGTTCTGTCTATCTAAGAATTCTCAGATGAATTTTTAAAACCAGGAACGTAATGAACTGCTGTGAGCAGGATTTCTTTGGTGGCAAAATAAGTTGTTAGAATCAAACTGCAAGTTGGTATAACAGCAACATTTGGATTAGTTTGACCCTTCTATGTTGTTTTAATTCTTACAGATATCAGGTGCAAACCTTCTGGCTTTATTTAATGCTGTGTTTTGTTCTTAGGGTCTCTTTGTCAGTGGCATAGTTGGGGATCGCCTGAATTTACGCTGGGTTTTGTCTTTTGGCATGTGTTCCTCTGCTCTGGTGGTAAGTTGGAACATGGTAGTGGGATTTAAAAATCTCTGTTAGGGTTTCTGGGTAGGGTTTTACTTTAGGGGAGAAGAGGCTCTATTTCTGTGTGAATCTGCTCATGAGCTGTAGCTGTACCTCAGTGGTCTGAAAGCCTGCGGGTAAACCTTGGTCCTGGGTGCACATCCTGCATTGTCCGAAGCACAAAGCCATGCTAGATGACTCACCTCTTCCTGAAATATCTATTTCTGGATACTGTGTCAGAAGGAAATTCTTAAGGTTGAGGCACTGCATAGAGACTTAATGAACAGCTTTTGTTCAAGATTGGTGTATTGGGACTTTGGGGGACTGTTTTGTAGTACAGCTTAAACTCTTAGCCCACATGTGTTGTTGTCGAGGCCTTTGCCTTTGAACACAATCTTTGCTCTGTTCTTTAAAGGACATGCTGACAATACCAAGCATTCATTTACTTATTTTATAATTGCTAGCAGGCTATGTGTTAAAAAAGAACGTCTCCTTAAAACAAAAGGGTATTTCAGGTTCAAGCCATTGCAAATAAATGTGAATCAGTTTTATCTCATGGTGGTTTTCTGGTTATTAAAGTAGTGGTAAAATGTATGGAGTGTGTTTGATTTACCCTGTTGGCTACAAACCCCACAATGACCTATTGCACTCTGCAAATACATGACCACAAATGTGCATCAAGCACAGTGTGCCACAATGTGTGTTTGTTTTGGCTAGTTTGGGTTAGAGCTCTTAGTAATTTGAGACCTGGCTGTAGTATTTGTGTTAAATTTTGCAAAGATAAATGAGCATTGAGGGTTCTGTGTTTGCATAGAGCCTGGAGGAATCGCATGTCAGTACAGGGGCAGATCAAGAGGCTACTGTATTTTCAGAGTTGTTACCAAAAGTAGTTGTCTCTTTCTTCTCCTCTCCTGTTATAGCTGTGCTGTTTAGGGAGACAAAAGTCTTCTGGAGAGGAAGTGCCATGACAGCACATTTGTCTCTGGAGCTGTTTGGGCGCTGGAGTTGGAGCTTTGATGGCTCAGCAGAGGGTGCTCTTAGCTCTGTGCTGGGTCTCAAACAATGCCAGGCTGGCCTCTGGCCTGGCCCCTGCATGGGACCAGCTCCCTGAAAGGTTGTTGCTTTTTTTAGGACCCCACTCCTGTGCCTGGCTTTCCGCAGCAGCCTCAGGGTTTCTCCTCTGTTTCCCTCCTCACTGCTCTAGGTATTCTCCTTTGGCACGCTCACAGAATGGCTGCATTTCTACAACAAGTGGTTCTACTGCTGTCTCTGGGTTGTCAATGGCTTGCTGCAGTCCACTGGCTGGCCCTGTGTGGTTGCTGTCATGGGAAATTGGTTTGGAAAAGCTGGGTAAGTTGAGTTTCCTTTAGTGACTCACATGGTCTGCTGAGTAACAGATTGAGCTGAAATTCTCAAACCGGAAAGGCCAGCTGTTAGATCATAACTGAAGTTAGGTGGGATGAAATATGCCTTGCTTGTTACATTGGTTTTTGTTCTTTTTGTTTTGTTTATTTTTTATGGAGCCACAGAACAATTTGGTATGAACACAATTGTGTGTGTTAAAAGCACAGGTTCAATCTTCAAAAATCACATAGTACAGAGTGACTGAATTTGAATTTTCATACCGCTGGAAAGCCTTTTTCTGTCTACTTAACACTAAAGAGACCAAATGGAAACTGTCTGGTAGATTTAACTCTGTCCCTTTGGAATATTGCAGATGATCTCTAGCCATAGCTTGTAACCTTGTTGCCAGGTCACTTCTGCTGTAACACAGGTGTTTCAGGATAGAACATTCCTCCCTTATCTGTTTGGTACCCCAAAGTTATGTGTTTCGTTTTAAATGAGCTTTGAGTCCCTTTGAAGTGGACTGGGGAACTGCTGTAACTCTATTCATAAAGTTCACTTGAGTGTTTCATCTTTGTCTTGTTCCTAATGGCATCTCTCCTCGTGTTGCCCGTTTCAAATTTTTTTCCCCTTGTGCAGGAGAGGTTTTGTGTTTGGACTCTGGAGTGCCTGTGCATCTGTGGGAAATATCCTTGGGGCATTCCTTGCCTCCTGCGTTCTCAAATATGGCTATGAGGTAGGTATTGAGGTAGCTATGCCTGCATGTCTGATTAGATTATGAGATGCTACTTTCTTATCCTGTCTCTAGGGTAAACAGGCTCATGTGTCCAGTTTCATCTTCCTGAATTCGGTGGAGGCAAGCAGTAGACAGAATAGAAAGGCTGTTCCTTTCCTGACTCTTCCAAGTTGAGAGAAACAAACCTGAGACTTCTCTGTAAATGGAACTGATGTTATTGAAGAGATCTGGTGTCACAGTGCACCCTCTTCTGATTTAGGTGGCTTAAAGTGCTCTTCAGAGTCATCCATCACAGGTTCTCACTTAACTGGAGTCACTGCTGCTGGAATGGCACAGCTGCTATAACTGGGAAGAGGCCAGGCTGTGTTGCCTGTGGCAGGCAGGGAGTGTAAGGGAACCAGCACATCTCGCAGTGTGTGACCTATGGGGACAGGCTGGCAGAGCTGAGCTTGTCATTCTGGAGATGAGCAGCCTTCCAAAGCCTGGGAGGAGATTGCTGAGAAACCAGAGCCAGGCTTTTTCTGGCACTGCACTGTGAGAGAGCGAAAAAGCAGTGGGTATAAAGTGAAGCAGGGATGGTTCCAACTGGATGTTTGAAAAGCTATTTTGCTATGAAGTATGTTAAGCATTGGAACAAGGGGTCAAAGCCTGGAGGATCTGTCTTTGGAGGATTTCAAGACCTAATTGAACAAAGCTCTGAGCAGCCTGGTCTGAATTTGGTGTTTGACCCTTCTTTGAGCAGTCCTTTCAATACAGCTGGATCTCTGGTTGTGTTGGGTCAGCTCCTTCCTCACTGCTGTCACATCAATACACTAAAACAGCTGTCTCAGTGTGGTCTTTCAGCCTAGATAGGATTGGGGTCTGTTCAGGAGATTGCAGAGATAACTTGCTTCCAACTTTTATGGATGCAGTCTGCGTTGTTGTAGCTGTGTTTGTTCTCTGACAAGGTTGGAATGTAAAGAAACCCTCATTAGTCAGGGAAGCCTCTGTGACTGAAAGTGCTTTAAAAAAGAATCTTTTATTTATTTCTCTTCAGTATGCTTTCTTGGTGACTGCCTCGGTACAGTTTGCTGGAGGAGTCATTGTGTTCTTCGGGCTCCTGACATCACCAAAGGAAGTGGGTAAGTAGAAGAGGGCTGTACTATTTCAGTCCCTTCATGGAAAGCAGATCTGCAGCTCTCCACATAGTACTCCTAAGGGCTCATTCTGACAGTGCTTACCCTCAGGGCTCTCACAAAATGGTGTTGTACTTTAGTGTATTTAATGGAGCAAATGCTTTACTCGCCCAGATCACACTAAATGCCACCACGCATCATGTATATAAAGTCTGGTTATTTTTTAAAGCAAAATAAAATGGCCTGGCTCTAACATCTCCATTAGAATGTGCCTAATTATCAGTTTTTCTTCACCTAAGGAAACTGCAGACAAACTGCTAACTGGCTATTGTAGGAGAAAACTATGGCAAGCCTTAACGATGCAATAGGAAGGGAAAGCGGTCTTCCATCTGCAGGTCTCCCACAGCCAGTTAAATAGCTCCAGGGGTTGGATGTGGGTCCTTTTTTGAGAAGATGGTAGGCGAGTCAAAGTGTAACAGGAAAACAGAAGAATGTTTGGGCTTTGACAGGGCCATGGAGAAGGTTTCCCAGGTGCCTGCAAAGGCTGTGAAGTTGGTAGCAATAAAGCTACCATAAAGAGTGCTCATAAGAGTGCTCTGCATCCCAGAAAGCACAGTGCAGTTCCCAGGCCTTCCATTCCAGTGGAGGCATTTAACAAGCAGCGGCTGAGTGCGCTCAGCCTCCACAGTCAAGGGGAGTGGCATCCAGGAGCCAGGTCTGAGGATCCCAACCACTAAATAAGGGGGGAAATGCACTAATTTGTTGTGTCTTCCAACTAATGGCCAGACACTCAGAACAGACAAAGCCGACGCCAGGATCAGACAATACTTTCAAGAGCGCTAGAAGACAAAGGGTAGAAACTGGCGGCACTGCAGAACACCATCTAGAAGAGTTTCTAAGCCAAAGGAGGATGGAGGTATGGGAGAGCAAGGGAATTCCTAGAAGGTAGAATTGCTTAAAAGAAGAGAGCATAGCTTTAGAGTGGGGAGAGGGTGAACAGACTGTGGTCCGTTTTTCCTGTTGCTTATCCCTTGTAAAACTTAGGCCTCCCTGAGCTTGGAGCAGATGAAGACGTCGTTGTGGAAGAAGATGCCAACAGACCTTTAATGGGCAGTGATGATGCAGATGAGGATGACCGGAATTACTCTATTCAAGCAACTGACACTGAAAACCAGCCAAAGGCCATTGGATTTTTCCAGGCTTGTTGCCTTCCTGGTGTAGTGCTGGTGAGGACACAGACTCCTGAGTGAGAGCTGACTTACCTGTTAAACATAAAGTGCTGTTAGCATTTGTTGACGTCATTGTTAGTATGTTGACCATATGTTGTGGCTGTTGACATCTGACTTCTTATGCTGTTGAAATCTTGAGGTGGGGCCTGTTTTCCTTGTGCACATGGATTATAATACTTTCCGGGTATGTTGGTTGTGTGTTCCCTTCCCATTGGACCCCTGTTTCATGGAGTGCATGTAAAGAGCCAATGAAGGGCAGCAGAGATCCTACCCTTGGTGCTGTGAATTTGGAAGGGAGGCCATGAGCAAAGGGTTCTCACTGAGCATCATGCAGAGCTCTGTGGTGCTGATATTGAAGTTTGGGGTGTTTTAGTTGTCTTAAAGCAGAAAGCTGGCCTGAAAAGCCTGAATCAGCATGATGTAACATCTGGCAAAGTATGTGGGCTTTTTATAAGCAGCTGGAAGCAAGTCCTGGTGATGCAGTTTACACATATCCTCATCCTGTCCCTTGTGTGAGAACTTGTACTTCTGCATCAGCAGTATTGCCCAATTCATGGATTAGGTTCAGCTGAAAAATTAACCTGTCACTGAAAAATGACGTTAACCTTCTGCAGCAGTGGGCTGTGGTTCCCCTGAGTGCTAGAACCAGCACAAGAAAGGGGGCAGGGTGGCTGGCTCAGCAGTACAATGTGAACTGTCTGGATTTGGTTGTGAAGCATAACGGGTAGTGTTGTCAGGTACCCTTAATGAGTAAAGCAGTTGGCTGCTGTGATTAAGGCAACAGAAAATCTAGAAGGGATGGGTGGATTGTCAGTGTTGAGTGCAGGACCACAGTTCAGTTGTGAAGACTTGTTGGTTGAGGAATGGCAAAAGAAAGCAAACCCATCTTGGGTTCCTTCCTAGTATGGCTGAGTGCCTTGTGCAAAATTTCTTAGTGGTGGCATTTGCCTCAGTTGGTGTGTGACTTTTTTCATTGGCTGGAACAAAAGGGGATTGCAGCGACTGAGGTGGCTGGATTTGTACACTGGATTTTGATGATATGTTCTGTGCCCTATTTCAGCAACCTGAACACCTCTGAGTCTGTGAGTTTTATCTGATGTCCAATTAGTGCCCAGCCAAACCAGGACACTATGTCATATTAGTGAGAGACCAGGGAAACTAAGGAGAAAATGAACCCAGCAGCCAAAAGGAGGAGGTTGTCTCAGCTGTTGAATTTGGAAGCATGTGCTTAACTTTGGCCAAACTTTCATGCATGTCCTGGAATACCTGCCTGGGGATAGTGAACAAAGCCTTCTCTTCTGGTGCTGTAAGCAGGCAAGCCTTCTGAACAGCACAGGATAGTAGAGAGGAACTACTTCACATAACTTTTCTCAGCATGATGCACAGATGACTAAATCTCAAGCTTGCTTCATGTCACATGCTTGGCTTCCATCTCTTCAGAAGATGAATTAAATTTTCTTCATGTTTTGAAGACTGGTGTCATTTCCTCTAAAGATTACACTGACAGTGTTTTAACCCATTGCATTCAATGAAAAAAAATAACCTTCTTGACAGTGATTTTTGTATTCCTGGGTTCCCTTTGATGGTCAGCATTAAGCTTTCATAATGCTGCCTCCCTCCATGAAATGCAGAAGCACTTCCCCCTGAAAGCTTTAGCTGGATCCAGAGCTTTTTGGGAAGAAACAGAAACGCTGTTTGCATTTCTCAAGTGCTCATTTGCCCTCTCTTTGTTCCAGTACTCTTTGGCCTATGCCTGCTTGAAACTGGTGAATTACTCATTCTTCTTCTGGCTGCCTTTCTACCTCAGCAACAACTTTGGTTGGAAAGAGGCAGAAGCTGACCAGCTCTCCATCTGGTATGATGTAGGTGGAATCATAGGTGAGTGAGCAAGTAAATGACATCTTCCTGCAGTTGCCCTGCTAGAGTTTGGAAATGAAAGACAGCAAATGCAGCCAGATGAGTCGTGGGATTTAGCTGGTCACTGAATCTGTGAAAATTCTAGTTATGTATGTGGCTGCTTGGTGCTTTTTTTTTCTTAAACACAGAGTATGTGGCCCCCTAAAGAGTTTACATGTAATTAAAGAGCACTATCATACTCTTGAACGTTACCCTCAGCTGGCATTTTTCTTTACTGACTAGGACTTCTTGAAAAGTGCTGTGTACAAAACGGTGCCCTTGTTTGCTGCTTCCTTTCAGACAAGTACCCTTGAGGGAGATTTAGGTCTGGACTTGCAGGGTTCTGAACTGTCCCTTCTGCCCTGTATTTTTAAGGACAGACTCAGCACAGATCTCAGCAGAGCAGGCACCTACTGTGTTATGTTCAGAAATAAAATGTAATTGCACTTGTTTCTGCTGGCTGCAAAATCTGACCCTGTTCCTCTAGAATAAAGAACATATTGTTTATGTGTTTAGACTGCCACTCTTCTGTGCTCAGTTTTTTACTTTATCACCTTGTCCAGTTAGCTTTCCTAGAATAGCCATACTTGTTTGGGCCTGTTCAGGGTCAGTATTTTTGCCTCTGTGGTCTTTTCTATGTTAGGCTTTCTCAGCATTCTAGTTTTTACCAGCAGAGCAGTTCCTACAGAGGTAGCAATGATAGATAAGGTGATTTTTATTGGCCTTTGGCAGTTGTTGGACTCAGTTGCACCTACCTTAAGTAGGTGAGACAGCAGAGAGTATATGGCCCCTGTGTGATAGTTCTTTTCCTGTGAGAGAGAACAGCCTTTCCTTGTACTTTCAGTTGAAGGAACCAGCCATAATGTTAAACTTGCTTAATCCGAAGTTGTGCTGGTCCTAGAGGGGAAGGAAAAGAAAAGTGGAAGCAATAGCTAGTTGCCAGAAAAAAAAAATAATAAATTCCCGGGAAAGCAGTATGGGGGGTTTTCTGTGGTTTATCTGGTGTCTCTGTCTGGGGCAGTAAGGGCAGGAGACTCAGTTTTCAGGATTTTAGAGAGAGTGTGTACTGATGAGAAGACAATTGGCCAGTGCAGTCAGTGAAATGAATTTTGTTCAAGGTGTCAGCATCCTGAGCCTGACAGTGATTTCTTTTTTTTTGCAGGTGGGACTATCCAGGGCTTGATTTCTGATGTGCTACAGAAGAGAGCCCCAGTGCTAGCAATTAGCCTGCTCTTTGCTGTAGGCTCTCTCTTTGGATACAGCCGTGAGTATGCTTGTGCTGCACAGTGATAAGAGGTTCATTCAGTACATCTGAGAGAGAACAAGAGCACAGCCTGTTCTAATTATGTTTTCTGGTCTTGGAACTGTTTCTGGATCAGGATTGTGCCTTTTGGTCTGTTTTGCTCAAGTGTGGCACTGAACAGAAAGAAATCTATTCTCTAGTTAATGTGGTGGAAAAGAATTAGCTGAGTGGTTGCATTTCCCTGTACTGGTGAGTTATGGTACTGGTCCTTCTCCAGTGTCAGTGTTTTAGCATTATTATTGTGTCAACACCACAACTGGCAGAGCAAGAAATCTCAGGTGCTTTCCTATAGTAAGAGGAAAGAGAATCTGGTGACAGATCTGTCCTGGAGTATATATACACTACACAGGGGCAGGAGAAACTCTGAGACTTCACCACTTGTGCTTCTGTGAGTGGTGAAATGGGAGAGTTTCTGCTTCTTTTGCAGTAGATACAGTTCTTGGTGTTTCATTATTGAAAGGAGTCTGTCAGGAACACTGAGTATGAGGAGCTGGGAAGACATAATTTCTATGAAACCTCCATGAAGAATTTTTAAGGGTGACAATTTTGTGTCTTCAGTCAGAGTGTCCTGTGATTCCAGAGTGATTTAACTCACTGGGATGTCATTTCTCTTCTTTATGTCTTCCTCCAAAATGGGGTGGTGATACAGACAGGTTTTTGTAGAGCCTTTTGGGATCTGTGACAGATGCCAGAGTCGGACATGAAAGTAAAATGTGCCTTTTGGAAGCATGTGGGCTTACTCAGATGGTCTTGTAGTGAGATAGGACCATTAAATAGCAACAGTTGGGTTTGGTGGAGTTTTTGTAGGCTCGTCTGCTAACTCATTGCTTTCAAAAGTGATTTAGAAGTAAAAACAAAGTCATTGCTGATGAAGTTTGAGTTTTTGATTAGATAACAGCAGCCAGAGCTCCAGCTGCCTTGAGCATAACTCAAAATGCACTACTGTCCGGCCAGATCCAGAAGTCTCAGACAGACAATCCGAAGTTTCTGCAGTGTGATAATTCTATTTTCATCTGCCAAACAAGGAAACCTTTTTATGCCCATAGTGTGTTGCATGTAATAGTTACAATGGCCTGAGAAGTATGTGAAGAGGGCTGCAACTTGCCTTATGCATAGTAGCTTGCCTAAACTGAAGGATTAAGGAATTCAGGTAATACCTGAAAGTGAACTATCAGGGAAAACAGTATCTGGAAAGCACTAAGGGACTGTAATGGAAAATCAGCTGCATGTACACATTCTGCTGAAAAGACAAATGGAGTCTGTAGATGCTCAAACATGGCTTTGTAAGGAGGAATTGGGTTATGGGGGTTTGCATTTTCTTGCTTTATTGTACAGCATTGTTTAGGCAGTTTCTGAATTACTCCAGGTCTAATATCTGTATTTCAAAAAATGTTTTGGAAAATTCAGAATGAGTGGAAGGGCTGATTCAAGTGTTAAATACTTTATGGTGAGAGAGTCTGAGCTGCGTCTGACTTCCCCAGAGAGAGAGAGGAAGGATTCTCTTGCTTTTCAAATGAACTTTCAGGGAGAGTGAAGGCAAGCTCTATGTCACAGAAAGAGGCATTGCCCAGGCTGGAACACAGAGCCAGGCAAATCTGATATCGAAATAGAACAGAACATTTCAATGGCAAAGATGAATTTTCTGCTGTGAAGTGCTGTCAGGAAACTTCTGCGTCTTTGGTTTCTAAATGCCTTTGCAGTAAGACTCATGTTAATAGAAGTCTCTGGTCAAACAGAAGTTACTGTTGTCACTGTGTAGCAAACTGAGCAGGTGATTCCAACTAGATGTGTCCAGGCTTCTTTCTGAACTGAAGTGAGTGGCTTTCTCAAGTTCATTTGTTTTATTTACTTTCACCTTGTCTTTCTCTTGCAGGTTCCCCAAACAGCAAACCTATCAATGCTGTGATCATGGCAATTACAGGTATCTTATCAAAAGCCACTGTTGTGCTAGTAGGCAGCTATATCCCTTGCAGAACAGTCAATAGCGCCACTCAGGTGGAGGTAAAAAGTGTTTGTGCATGCTGCCATCTCTGCTGGTTTTGCAGAAAGAGTGAAAACTGAGGCCCAGTTTCTGTTGCCTTGGCAAAACAGCTGTATGGAAACTTCCTTACAGAGGGGAGTATAGAATATGGACTGTACAGAATAATGGCTTGGGACTGAGGGGATCTGCCTTGGCTCAGTATGACAGATTTGTGCTAAAATACCCGGCAGTGATCTGGTGTCTGAGGAAGTGGATATATGGCAAAGTCATGAGCTGCAGCTCAAATTTGAAAGTGTTTGTCAGAACCCAAAATACTCTGTGTACTGTGAGAGGTCACAAGGTTTTTGTGCTACCAGACATACTGTGCCGTGTTATGGAATTAAGATTAGCCTGCATGAATAGAGCCTTTCTTTCCAAACCCTCCGACTTCAGAACTCCCTGTCCTCTTGTCGTGGGGTTTTTTTTACCCTTCCATCTCTTCAATGAACCCTTAGAGACCAAGACTGTAGCATGGGGGTGTACTGCTTCAAAGTAATAACATTATTCTGGTTGGCATTTTCTGTGTGGGTACCCCAGGTATGCAGGGTATTCCATGACCATGTGCTTCAGCTGCGAGGGTCTCCCTCCACCTGTAGTTAGTCTGTGAGTGCTGTCCCCAGACTTAATTCTTTTCCTGAGCTTTGCATGGCAGAAAGTCTGTGTTTTGAAGGCACTCTGTCGAGAATCTATCTGTTTCTTTTGCTCCAAGGCTGTTTTCTTGTCACTTTCAGGATTTTTCATCGGAGGACCTTCTAACATGATCAGTTCTGCAATTTCTGCTGACCTGGGGCGCCAGGACCTGGTGAAAGGCAGCAGTGAGGCTCTGGCAACAGTCACGGGAATTGTGGATGGAACCGGCAGTATTGGTGCTGCAGTGGGCCAGGTGAGGCCACCAAAGGGAAATAGAGGTCTGGGGAAGGAAGCAAAGAGTCTGTTGTGGTTGGAGATGTTAGTGCGTTCCTCAGTCCAAAGTTGTGTGGAGAGAGAAGGAGAGAGTGTTGGGTTGGTTTTTTTTTTTTTAAATAATTACTTATTTTGGAACCAACCAAGGAAACCTGTCTGTTTTATCAAGGTTTCCAGTGGAAGCAATTTAATTAAGAACTAAACCAAGTATTCATAGTGTTAATGTTATTGCAATTTCATAATTCAAATGAATTTTAGAGACTTTCATACCTGGAACTCCAAAAATCAATTAAAAGCCTGCTTTGCAAAGAGTGAAAACAAAATATTTTGGCAGCTGTTTGGGATTCTTTTGTTTCAAGATGATAGCAAAACATTTGCTTACAGAAAAGTTTAGCTGTACAACCAAGTAAAATTGGAATACCTATTATGAACATTACAGTGTTCATGAAGTAATTTAAAATTTGCTCTCATTTGTGATACCTCTCTGTATCTCTGGATGTGTTTTATGCCCTATAAAGCCAGCACTACTTGCTTCAGTAGTCCTTACAGTATGCTGCCAGAGGTCTGAGGGACTAGACTGTTGCAGAGAAGGAAGCTGACAGTGTGCCCACTGGGGATGTTCTTTCTTCTCACATACAAGTGTTAGCTATGTGGAAGAACACAGTGGTGCTTCGGGGAGGATTTAGTAGAAAGATTGGAGCCAGTTCTATTCCAGGCATCCTGTAGTGATGGTAAAACATGCAGAACACAGAGAAGGCATGCAAGTTTCTTTTCTGGAAAGGGATTTGGGTTTGTACTTGCCATTGACTGCCTGATAAATACAGTCATTCAGGCTCTGTTTTATAGGATAGACACTGCTTAGATCTTTTGAACACGGAAAATTACAAGTGCTTTGTGGACATACATAAGTGCACTGTTACACGCAGTGTTCTTCTGGCATCATCTACAGTGTTGCTGTCTTCCCACACACATACCACTCAAACTTGCGTCATCATAAAAACTGGGTCTTCAGTTCTGAAAAATTCCACCTGCCTCCCATTCCAGCCCTGCGTTTATTCCAACAGAGACAACCATGATGTCATTCCGGGGGTGTGTGAATAACGGCAAACGCACAATGAACGTGTTAGAAATTCAGATCTTGTTCTGTGCTGATACACCCAGTACCGAAGAAGGGAGGCCCTTGTGCAGCATCTGAACATGAATCTGCTAATAGGGAATATATTTTCTTGTGTGACCTGTGCAGTCCTATTGAACTGGGGTGCAGTTCAGAACAGACTGTAGTCTCAAGTATCTTGCCTGTGATGGAGGGTTGAGTAGTAAGTGGTTGCACAGCTCTTGAAAATGTGTCCTCTGTAATTTATAAGCCATTCTAGAGCTTTTAGTTCTTTTGAGAGTACTTACATCCACTTATGCCCCAGTGTTCTGTGCAAAAACCTTGTATTCAGCGGAGTCAATTTGTCACCCTTTGAAACTGTAGTTCAGTTCCGTCTTTATGCTGCTCTGAGTTACTGTAAAGCTTCAGAGTGGTGTCTGCTTTACTAAGACTGTGGGTTTTATACAGAAAAAGGCTACTGTCCTGAGTCATTTCTGCTGACAGGAAAAGATCAGCTGGAAGGTTTTGTCATCAACTCTGTGTGGTGTGCTAACAGCCCACAAATTCTAGAAAATGAAAGTGTCGTGCCTGAAAGTCATGCTTGTCTTCCCAGTTTGAATGATTTTTTTTTTTCCATTTCTATTTAGTATCTCGTGTCTTTGATCCAGGAGAACCTGGGGTGGATGTGGGTTTTCTATTTCTTCATTCTGATGGTAAGAAATAGTCTTTTTTAAAAATGCTTTGTCGAAGTTCAATTTGCAATAGAAAGTTTTTGTGAGAACCCGAAAGTTGTGACTAAGGCATGGAATCTGTCCCTGCAGCGTCCGTGACCTCTGATTCTGTTCTCAGAGTGCTCTGTGGTGTGGCTTTGCCTCAGGGTGTTTAAATCAACTGCTGTCATTTGGGATCCTTTAAAGTCATGTTACCCAACAGGAACTGAGCTTGTGGCAGAGACACAAAAATACTTGCCTAAAAATACTTTCCTAAAGCTCCCTGCCACCTGACTGACTTCCAAGGCAGGAGATTTCCCTTCTTCATCTCTGTAACATGTAGTTCCTAATATTTTCAGAGAGCTGAAGTTAAGCTACTTGTTTGTTAGCCCTTGAAGATTAGTGGAAGGAGTGATGAGGATCTGAAAACTAAAATGAAAACGCCTTGCCCTGGTATGCCACTGAGGGAGAAGACTGTTCAGGCCCTGACCTCCTCAGCATCTCCACAGTAGTGAATGCTGCACAATTCACTTGGTCTTCCCTGCTGGAAGTGCCAGGAATTGTCTTTGTATCTGTGCTGACAAGGGAAAAGGCTACTTTGGTAATGAGCAGAGGTAGCAAGGAGGAGCTGAAGAGCTCATCTTTATGACAAGATGATCATGACAGCTGAAACTGTATGAGGTTTCCTGCAAGCTCAGTCCTTCCATCCAGTGTGCATTTTGTCACTGCTTCTCATGGTCTGTGCCTTTCTGGGGTGGCCTTGGATACATGTTGGAGCATGGGGTGGCTGCAGCTCTGATTTCTCTGTGCTAATTGTCCTGGATATGCTTCTTTTCACAGACAAGTTCAACAATCCTGTTCATTTCACCGTTGATAGTGAGGGAGATCAGGTTGCTCCTGCATGAGCGGCACCTGCGACTGCTGGCAGAGTGACTTCTTCTTGCCTCTGGAAGGACTGTTGTATGGAACTGACAGCTGGAACACTAATCAAAACTCTGGGAGACTACCTTATTCCATCCTCCAGGTCTGGGCTAATTCCAAATGGCTCCACAAGACTTCATTGACTCACCTTTTGCGAGCTCGGTAGTGAAGTACCAAACACCCATCCCGAGACCACTTGTATCATGGAACTGCTGACCCAAGCCAGACAATCCATGGGAGGGATGGATTGTCCCAGACTCTTCCATACCAGCAGTCACACTCAGTTCTTCTGTTGAACAGTCTCATTGCTATACCCTTTCTTATTTATTTCTGGATGTGCTGACCAAGGGTCAGCTGTTTAAAACTGACGGTTTTTGAGGGGCTGTCTTGCAGGGAATTTTGATGCTCTGTTGTGCTGGTGAAATCACACAGTGCAGCTCATGGGTAGGCTAAATGTACCATCACTTTAGCTTTTAGAAAGGGCATACATAATTATTTGGAATTCACATTGTCCAGCTGTTTAAAAACTGCTGTTGCTAAATCTGTGCACAGATGGACCTCTGCTATCCCTAGCTATTAACTGTTACATATTCTAGTAGTCACATGGAGAAGTCACCTCCATATTTGTTTTTAGCATTTTTTAATAATATTACTAATCTCTGGGAAATGAGATTTCATTTTTTAAAGTATTTAAGCAGAAAAATAGCGTGCAATACTTTACTATGATCTCTGAAATAAGCCTTAGTAGATCCTTTGTGTCTAAAGGATACTTGAATGGCTTCAGGGTTCAGTAATGGGACACAAATACTCTCACTACAGCTTTGTTTGTTGAACCTGATCAATACTGACCAAAATGGGTCTGTAAGGTGACCCTCTGAAGGAAACTGGTGTAACTGACTTCATACTTCTTGAACAATTGCTCATCTCTAGCAAAGAAGGATCAGAATGGAGTTAAAGGAACTTAAGGGACCTGGCTGCTCTTGGACATGGACTTCCAGACAGGGACTGAAGCGTACTCATGGACTAGCATTAATAAGCAACTGCTGCTGTGTTCCCCCATGCCACTCTGCCTGCAGCTGTGTAGGGGACCTCAAGCTCCAGGGTTTGAAAGCTTGAGCCATATCTTGAAGGGAAAGGTAGATGCAAGTCTGCACTAAAAACACGTGTCTGCACTTAGTGTGGTGGTGTTTGAGTGCTTTGCAGTACTGCAGTAGGCAGGGTGACCCACTGACGCCTCTGACATTTGTTGGTGATGTTCTCGACAGTTTGCTTTCTGCTTATGCCTTGGGATGTTTCATTGTAATAAGTGTGTGTTAACCTGCAGAGCTTCTCATCAAACACCATGTCCAACTAGTCAGCAATGCTGGGACAGGGGTGAGGGGCAGCGAAGTTCTTCGAGCTGAGAATTTGAAACTCTTTAAGTGGGAACAGTTGCCTTTTCAAAATGTATAGTAATTTGATTTTATTTTTTAATTGATGAATGTCAATTTTTAGTCATGTGTTGATTGTAATGAGTGGGACATCATTAGTGCCTTACGGTTTTAGGGTATTGAGCAGTTGCTTGGTGATTGCTGCTTCTTGCAGTGATGTCTCTGTGCAGCTTTGCTTAATGTGAAACTCAGTTGCCCCATTTTGTACTTTCTTTGAGAGTCTTTCTTTCTCTCCTGGTGGTGGTGATTCTTGCATCTTTTTGCTAACCCTCAAAAAATTTTAGTGCTTGGGAAAATAGTGCCATTACTCTAATGTGGGACCTGAATCCTGTTTGTTTTCCTTCTCATTCCCATTCCAATTTTTGCGTGTATAATTAGAGCAGGAGACTGAGAATCTATGATCCTGTTCTCAGAATTATGCCCTGGGGTTAGTGTTCACATCCCAAGCTACTCATTAGCCCCTGTACAAATAGAATGAAAACTCCCTGAAATTTAGTTCTAAAATTGATGGTGGCACCGTTTGCCCAAGCCACGGCGTCTGAGAATCTCTGGTTTCAAATTCCAACCTGGATGAGCTTTTTGGCCGGCAGTCTGGGCAGTAGTTAAGCTTCTGATGAAAGGTGGGGTGGGAAAGGGATGTCACCAGGGTCAGGGGGGAGGAGAGGCCAGCCCCTGTAACAAATGGCTTCCTGTAAACAGTTCTGTCACCCCTGGAGAAGTGTCAGATGTGGTGCGAGCACCGCAAGCAGAGGCGGCCCAGCCGCTGCATCGGAGTGCGCAGCGGCACTTTGAGGCCACCCGCAATTAGGGAGGCGTGCCTGTGGCTTCAGGATCGTTGGTCTTGTTGTTGTCCTGGATTTTTGGTTCTGTGTATTTCCTCAAGGTGCTCAAATGGAGAATGGTTTTCAGTCTGGTCATGCCCAAACTGATCTCATGTGAATAAACTTTCTTTGACTTGTTGTGGGCTGGTTCTTCCATGTGCTTTGTTCCTCTCTTCCCAGTGTGGTTTTGCTGAGTGTGCTTCTCATCCTCCTCCTCCCAGGCCTGGCTCTAACAGCTGCTTTGCTCTCAACTGCTGTGAAGACCTGAGCCTGACTAATGCTGAAACCAAACCCTCATCCCAACCTAAAAGGGGACCATGTTCCCGTTCCCACATGCTGTGGTTTGCCATTCTTCCTGATCAGGCTTACAGGAAGTTTTGTGAGAGTCCCCTAACAGATGCCCATAATGGTATAAGTAACAATCTTAAATAAAGAAACCAGAACATATACACTGCTTTATTAATTTATTTCTTTGTTGATCTGCTTGTAGAAGTCAGGTGTTCTTCCCTTGGAATTAAACATGCCATGTGGCTGTGGGCCCTGCTGTGCCTCCTCTCTTGTAGCTTGTTTCTTTAAACGTGAATCCACAGCTAGGCTTAGCTGTGTTTAAATGGACACAGCAGGGAACTTGGTAATTGTGTTTGTGTTTTGTAATTTGCCATAAATTCAGAGTTGAGCACAACACCAGATTGCTGGAGAAACTCCTGTGCCTGCACGTTCTGGTCCCTCAGCCCCAAGTAGTTTGGTGGTGCTACGATGCTACTCCTTGTGAAAACCAATGGTTCATATTTTTACCCCTTTTCTGTCACTTTTTTTCCCCACCTACTCATCAGGAACTTTCCACCCTACTCTGGAAGGACTCTGAGGAGTTGAGCTTAGCTGTTTGAAAATGCTGATAGCAGCAGTCCCCATCACCACCGCTGTGACTGTGACCTGCAGAGCTGAATGTTTGGGCAAGCCGAAGTGTAGGAATTATTTAATTTCAGAGTGCAAAGGAAACACATTAGGAAGAAATCTCTGGGTGGTTAGGCTGAACCCCAGGATGTGACAGACTGTCTGACCAAACTGGTTGTGAAAGCCCCATAATGCTTTCCTGTATCAAGGAAGATCCTTGCAATAGATACCCTGCAAGCAATGCTGCTGCATCCTGGTTTTCTTGGAAGTTTGGAATCCAAATGGTATGGGCATCTGCCTGGGGGCAGTACCACAGGGCTCTCCCAAGGTGGGAGAATTGGGCTTCTGCTCCAAGTTCTGGGCAGCCTTAGAGAGCATGTGAGCTGCTTGTCCTTACCAAACCCAGAAGAGCAGCATTCCCTTCTGCAGGAGAGTGGAAGTAGAAGAAGCAGTGTGATTTAAGGCTTGTTTTCTCCCTGAGACAAAAGTATTTTGAGGTAGTTCCACAGATCTCACCAGTACAAGCACTGGCTGCACCAGAGATGTCTCAGGCACAGTGCTCTTTGATTTTGCTCCTGTAATTTTGCTCTCTATCCAGCAGTGGCCAAAGTGCTCTGCCAAACATGTTTGCAGTTTCCCCCCCGCCCCCGCTCTTCTTTTCTAAGTTCTTTTCTAACTGGAAGTGCCTACAGGGATGTTTTGGGTTCTGCATTGCAAAAGTTTTCTAAGGCACAGCATGCTCACCTTCCTGCATCTTTGTCAAGCCTTATCTAATCCTTTTAGTAAACAGCCTCCCCTCACTGAGGGCTGTAAATACAAGCTCTTAGGCCGCTGTGTGGGGCTGAATCAGGGCTCTGTGTGATATGTACACGCCCACGAAAGCATCCCCCATCCCTGGAAGTGCTCAAGGCCAGGCTGGATGAGCCTCTGAGCAACCTGGTCTAATGGAAGGTGTCCCTGCCTATGGCACAGGGATTGGAAAAAAGGTGATCATTAAGGTCCCTTCCAACCCAAGACATTCTGTGATTCTATTAAAACCTTTCCTAATGAGAATTGCTTGGATGTGTAGGTACAGTAGTAAAAAGATGAATTTAGGCAATTTGCTAGGATTGTTTCTTTTGGTTCTCTTGCACTGGTGATGATGTTTGTGTACACCTGGATCCCTGGAGGAATATCTGCTCTGACCAGGTCTGCAACAGCATGCAGGTGTGAATAAAAACAGATGCAATGGGCAAATTAGGATGTATTATTGGGGCCCAGGAGCAGAGAGCAAGCTTTGTGGCTCTCTTGTTAGGTTTAAGAGTACTGCCAGAAGAAGGAAGACTGCTGCTGAGATTACAGAAATTCAGATAAGCTATGTGGGGACATTCCATCTTGTTTGGGAATAGATTTTAAAGCAGCTGGTAGCAGCTGGTACACCTCTAGGTGAGTTGGTGAAGTCTGTGTCCACTGGTGTTCTTGCTCAGCTGTGAAATCCATACACCTTGTCCGTGTGGACTGTGTAATTAGCAATAGAATCCAGAGTGTATCGGTGGAATGACAGCAGCTAAGGATGAGATTACTTGCATGTGCTAATTAAATCTTCTTTCTTTATAATGTGGTAAACAAAATGTTGGGGATTCAGGATGGGTTAATTTCTCTGGGCTCCTGGATTCCAACGCTAGCTCAGAGAACAACTACACCAGGACACCACTATCCTCCCTCTTTTTCCCTTTTGTCAGGTGGGAACCGTTTCTAGAAACTCACCCACCTGCTCTGGGGTGGGTGGCAGAGAAAAGTGACTTTGGGCTGACGAAAGCTGGTGTTTGCCTGCAATGAGTGCCAGAGATGACAAAGCAATTGTCTTTCAGCTGACTGTGCTATTCAGCCAGAAGGATGGGAGTATCCCAGAGGCAGTTTCATGGGGACTGGCTCAATTACCCATTCACCTCTTCTTCATCCTCCTTGCCCTCTGCTGTAACTCCTGCATCCTTCTGGGAATATTAATGTTTCATTCCTTCCAGTCAGAAGCAGGTTCATCCCAGGACTGTTTATCAAGGCATGGCAACAAGTAGGCCAGACGACAACAAGCGGCTGCGATTCTTCCTGTTGAAAGCCAAGGAGCTGTTCGGTGAGGACAGACCCAAAGGTGGGAGCCCTGCCTGTGAGCAGGAATGCGTCAGCAGGAGTGAGCTGTGAATCAGCGCACTCCTCCCAAGCGTCAGGTGAGCACGAGTGCGGGGCTCGGAGAGCCTCTGCGGGAGGGAGCTTTGTTTCTGTGCACAGCTCCGGGGCTGTTCGGGTCTATGGGAGCTCCCAGGCCA
Organism: Acropternis orthonyx; assembly: GCA_035583155.1. Classification (NCBI taxonomy): domain Eukaryota; kingdom Metazoa; phylum Chordata; class Aves; order Passeriformes; family Rhinocryptidae; genus Acropternis; species Acropternis orthonyx. The sequence goes on along the minus strand of JAWWEU010000040.1, from coordinate 59,239,381 downwards.
ACTTTTAAAGGCTTGTGTTGGCCCTGTGTGCTCAGACAGCATCGGGGCTGGTTTCCCTGAGGGAAAGAGAAGCATTGAGACATGGACCCAGCAAGTTGGGTGCCAGCCTGGCTATGAGGAAGTCTGGCCTTTGCTCCCAGATGGCAAAATCCTGATTGCTTTATGTGCCTGGTTCCACTGTACTTTGCCACCTGCTTTGGCTGCTGTTTTGCTCTCCATTGGGTGAGGATCTCTGCCTGTCTTCTGCATCTTTATTGACTGCAGTTTTCTCAACTGCCTTGACTTCTTGCACAGGAAGGGAGCAGGGAGTTGTTTTGGAGGGTTTATCGCCAGACAAGAACGGGGTTTGCCGACTCTGTTGTTTGCTCTTTTCTTCCTAATTCCACTGTTTCACCTCAGTTTACCTGTTCAGCCTTGAACATGCAGGGTCATTTTTTCTGTCTCTGGTCCATTTTCTCTGCTCCGGCCTTTGTGGCAGCTTGTCTCCAGGACTGGAGAAGCAGCCAGTGTTTTCTGTGCTAACAAAGTGAGCAGTGTAATGCAGTTGCAGAGTGGGTGGATGTGATTGCCGACAGACAGACCTTCTGCTAGGGTGTGGATTAAGGCTCAAGGTGACTTTGTTCCTGCATAAATTCACTAACTTTCCCTGGGGAACTGAAGGGGCAGGGTTGAAAGGGGAGAATTATGATAAATGCAAGTGTCGAAAGGAAATGCACTCACATAGCCCATGCTACCAAAGCTTAAATGTCTGCTCTGTGAGGAGCTTTCAACATAGCTTAAGCTACCACTCTGTGGGTTAAGAAAACCCAGGATGCTGTTTAGCTGGGAAGTTGAGCGTGGCTCCCTGCAGGCTGCTCTCCCACTATAATTGCCTGGTTAAGTGGATTAGCAAGCAGCAGCATGGCTTGTTCAGGGCTAGGCAGGCTCTGAGGGAGTGAGGAGGGCCCTGTTCCTCACAAGGGAATGAGACACAGGCAGCATTTGCTGCAGGAAACAGCTTTGCTCTCTACCAGTCAGACTTGTTTGACGCAAAGGCTGTGGCTGAAGGTTGGGTTGTTATCACAGGGGTTTGCTGGGAAGGGTCCCATGGAAACAGTTCCTTTCAGAGCTATCACTTGTCCTTCTCTTGCTGCGAGGTGGGTATGGTGAAAGCAAATCACATCTTGGGACACTTCTTCTCTGCCTTTGTTGCCATGGGAATCGGTGTCTTTCACAGCTTTGTCTTCTGTGAAAAAAGAGAATTATTGTTATCTCCCCTGGCTTGCCCACCAAAATGTACTGAGGATGAGAGGGGGATTGTGGTCAGCCACAGAGTGCCTGGAGCAAACCCTTGTGTTGGGGACAAGGCTGCCGGGTCACTTGGCTTAACATCTCACCCAGCCATGCAGGTCCCTCAGTGGTAGTTGCCACACCTGCACTATAGGGTGGAGATGCAGAGCACAAAGCAGAGAAACACACTGGCCCAGGTGGCCCTGCTCCACTTGCCCTGGGTGCCAGATGCTATCAGACCTTGCCAGAGTAACAGGGCTGGAACCTGCTCTTGCATCTGCTTACAGCTGAGTAGAAGAATCTGGGTCATGCAGATGTTTGATGTGCCTAAACATGACATCTGGCGTGGCCTAGGCATTTGAATGTGGGAACTCAGGTGGGGTCCCCTGCCTTTGAGGGGGTTGTAGGGGAGGGGCACCAGATTCATAGGGAGAGGTGCTGTGTTTCATCTCCCTTCCTGGGTAACTGAGCACCCCCACGGCGGGGATGTGGGAGCCACATGGCTGGTCCTTCACAACCTGTAGGTGAAGGAACTGCAAAGCCATTGAAGGGACTCCAGGAGTTGCCATGGAGCGGGACCCCAGTTGGGTTCTGTGTCTCTCCTGTGCTTCAGCTCATGATCAAGCCCACTTGTGTGTGGTAGGGAGCTCCTGTGTTTGTACCATATGTCTCATCCCTTCCTCCCAGCCCACGATAGATTGTAACTGATCTCTATTTCAGTTACACTTCTTGAGTGGATTCCGATAACCAATGGAAAGCTGTCTATCTGCCCAAAACTCCTACGAAATGCAGCAGTGGTGTTATTTCCCCAGTAGTGAGGAACTGAGTCAGAGGGAGGTTAAGTGACGAGTGACGCATCTGAGGTTACCCAAAGGGGCTGAGCATTGCTGGGAACCGAATCTGGAAGTTCCTCTCCCCGCTGCCAGAGCCCTCACGCTCTTCCTCTGTGGCACTGGATGTGGGGCATTGCCCTGCTCTGCCCCTGGCCTTTCATCTCAGTCTCAGCCCTTGGACTCTGAAATGAGCTATAAGTACAATCAACCTCTTTCAAGAGGAAATACTGATTTATCTTAAGCCCTAAACTTTCGGCATTGAAATTAAAAGTAGAATTTGGACTAATCTGTGCAAATAACTCCACAATTACAATCCAGTGCTTTTGCTTTGATGCTGATGTTTGTGCTGCTTCGTACTATGCAAAGAGGCTTTTTCATGTTCAACCATTCTAACTTGAAGTGGTTAAACCTAGAAATATAGATGAGAAACATGGAAGTCTGAAGCAGCAGGAAAATGCCATAAGAGTTTAACCTGGGATGGAAAGAAAACATACAATTCTCTCAAAAATGTGTGCAAGTGCTGTGTTTTTAAATATAAAAATATATCTGTGTAATAAGCTGTTTTAAGTGAGTAATTCAGAAACACAGGAAGTTTCACTTTCTGGTGGAGGAGATGCATGTTTCTGTGTTTATCCTTTTACATATGTATGAGTATATACACATGCATAAATACATGAAATGATCACACTGTTGTAGCTCGAACAGTTTTTCTATATTTCTCTCTCTTCAAAAGGTGTTGTTTATTCTTTTGAGGATATTCATACCAAAACCCACTTTAATTCATGTGCTGCTAATTTAACAGAAATGGGCTTCAATTACAGCTTGAAGCTGTTTTTATTGCCTTTGACCTCTGCTTGTGAAAGGGCCTTCTTGGAAGTACTCAAGAATATGGAAATAAAATGACGGGATAAAAACAATGAATAATAGAGAGTGGGCTACTACTGAGTCACCAAGAAATACTGCCAATGGAACTTGCTGAGCTCCAGTTCGGCTCAGTCTGGCTACCTACGATCACTGCTGAGTTCTTCGAAATGTGCCACTGCAGACGGCTGATGCAGCCAGCTAACCGCAGGGAAATGGTACAACTTCAAAGCTCTGGGAATAATAAAAGTCATGTCTGCCACTGTCTGCTTACTCACCCTTGAAACGAGCCAGTATGAAAGCAGCAGAGAGCAATTTAGGCTCACAAACAAAATGACTCGTAGGCTGTGATGTGTTAGAAATTAGTCATGTTTCGGTCTGTTGTGATTTTGCTCAGAGGCCATCTGCAGTGCCTCGGCCTCTGCCTGCTATCCTGGACATGGGGCAAGGCAGGAAAGTCAGGGAGTGATGGGGGCAGAGGGGGTCCTCTGGGAAGGAAAACTGAGCCCTCTCAACTGCCCCATCATGCGTGGGAAGCACACGGACCAGGCATCATGGCCATGCCAGTGCCTCTGGCCAGGGATTTGCATGGCAAGCTGCTGCTGAGGGCTGGGATTTGCTGGCGCCGTCAACAAGCAGGAGTGATGGAGGTTGGGAATTGTGTCAGATGTGGCATTTGGAGGCACAAAGGGATGCTTTATTGGCACAGGGCTTCTCATTCAGTGCCTTCCTCATCATGGACAGCTCCGCAAGGAGGTCTTTTACCTTTGCCAGAAGAAAGGAGGGGAAGGTCGTCCCATTGTTCTCAGTCTTCAAAACCACTTCCCCTCCCTGAAGCTGTGGGGCCAGTGAGGGGCTGCTTTGGTGGCGTTTTTCTTTCATGGGTCTGGAGTGGGTTAGCTTGGTTTTCAAACACCTTCCTCCAGCTTTACCCTTATTGTACAGCCATATACTTCTGCTGGCAAGCAGTAAACCAGCAGTTAAAACCAAACCACTTTCCGGTGGGCTCTGTGAGGCCCCTGTTCCCTCTCCTCACTGCCTGGGACTCAGCCTTGCCATGCTGCTTTTGAGGACAGGCATACACTGGCACATCCACCACAGCCTCAGAGTTTGTTGGAAGTGTGGGCTCTCTGGCTGTGCCCAGAGCCCTGCCTGGAGCAGCTTGCTTACCCCATGAGCTGCAGACGCCATGGGACAAAGCCAGGCCCTTTCCTCCACTTGTCCTGTCCCGGGAGCCCATGAAGGCTGCTGGCATTTCTACTCACTGCCCACAACACAGTGGACACCCCATGCGGACACCCATCACATGTAGGATACCAGCACTGGTGCGAGCTGTGTTGGGAAAGGAGACTGGGGGTGCAAGGCCATGCAGAGTGGCAACTCTTTGTCCTTGCCCTGCAAAACAAGGTCCCCAGCACACAGGGAGAGTACAACAATGCTGCCGTGGTGCTGGTGCCACGCTGGGAACGTAAAGGGTCTGAGCACTAAGTGGGCTGATTTGAGGGATGTGCACTGCTATATTTTCCTATGCACTATGGGTGTCTGGGGTTGCAAAGCTAAGGTTGCCAGGTGGTGCTGGAGCCTGGTTCTTCATCAGTTTTTCTTTCTGCCCAGTACCAGGTCACAGGGGACACAATTGGAGCAGTGGCATGGCAGAGCCTGTTCCCCAGGCACACCTGCCAACAGATGTGGTGCTGCAGAGATCCCACCTACAGCTCACAGACATCACAGCAAGAAAAACTGGACCAGTTCCTGTCATTCAAATAAGAGCTAAGCAACATTGACAAATCTGAGCAGAAGGGCAACCCTTGGTGCACCGGTTGCATTTAATCCACAAAAAGCCATGTCACAGGTGAGAGCAGCTCCCTGCTGTGGGGGCCTGCAAAAGGACCCTCTCCCAGGGGGCACCCAGTGCTGCTGGCACAGTCCTGGAGATCTGTGTTGGGTTTGGGCTGCTTTAATGTTTAACAGGCACAGGTGCACTGTTGAAGCACAAGCAGTGGAGCAGGAGGCTGGTGGTATTCGAAAGAGAAGGGGTTTTACAGCCTGTGCTGAAGGTGCTTTTTGAAACGTTAATATCACATCATCTTGCTTCTACTTTTCTGAAGTGGTAAAGCCCAACTCGAACAAAAATCTTTCATTGGATCTAATGACAGTTGGACATACCAATCTTTTCAGTGGCTAGGAATTACTGCAGAATATTTTATCCTTTAAAATGCTGGGCAAACATTAACTAATCCTCTCAACACCCTTCTGGGATAGGTAAATATTTCTCTCTACCAGGTGCAGAAACTATAGAGGAAAAGTTATGTGATTTGCTTAAAGTCACAGAGGGAATCCGGTGGGGGTAGAGATTGGGAGGAGGGTTTTTATAGCTTGTGCCTGTGTTTGGGCTCATTGCAGGTGCTCCCTCTCAGCCAGTATTGCTTTATAAACTCAATCTTAGTGGTGGGGAAATGTGCTGGTGTCTCCTTAGCACTACAGGGAGTGAATGAGCCAAAGCAGGAGCATTAAGGGTCTGCAAGGAGCAGGGACAGAAGGAAGGGCTTTTGGGGAGTACATGGTTCTGAAAAAGCCCTCTCACTTTGAAGTCAGTAAAGCTTCGGCCATCAACTTCAAGGCAGGACTTAAAACTTGTTGCTTCAAGGCTGAGCTTGCCATGGATTTGGGGTGCACCTCAGGGGGCTTAGCCCTCAGCCGCCTGCCTTTTAAGTGGGTGATAAATGTTGTCTGCAGAGCTGGGCTAGTTATCTTTGGGATTTACATCGGAGATACAGTGGCGGGACAGCCTGTGTTTGCAGACCTGGAGGGAAAGCTGAGCGCCCATCCCGAGGAGGGGGGGACTGCTGCCGCCGCTGTCTGCTCTCCGGGCACAGCCTTTCCCCGCAGTGCTTGCTGCTGCCCTCGCGTCGGAGTGAGGGTGTCTTTTGGACAGCAGCGCCCGGTGCTCCGCAGGACACTCACCCTCTTCGTGGTTGGGGATTTTAAATGGCCTTGTAGCCATCGGTTTCTCTCGTTGTGCTTAATAGCACAACACTAACCTCTCCCTACTCCCATTCCCATGGTGTGTTGGTTCATCTCCCCGTTGCTTGTTTTCTCATCTCTGACCTGGCCAGGGCTTTAGTTTACAGGTGACAGATAAAATTCAGTGGAAATGTTTGTGTGTGCAACCGCTCTCACCTGCGAAGACAAAGGTCGTTTTGTGCCTCCAAGTAGGGCTGGGTTTTACCAAGTGTTTGACTGTCGGACTGTGACTGCAGCCACTTCAGGGCAGTCACCATCCATTGGAAAGTCCTTGTTTGTCATCCCCAGTTCTGTCTCAGATGGGGTCCAAGGCAAAGCCATGTAGTCAGGGTCTGTTCCTGTGTGATGGGCTGCTGGGAAGGCTCCTGTCTCTGTTGCCTTGTGTATGGGTTCTTTTAATTAGAGACACATGGTTTATTATTTAAAAGAATATTCTTTTATGGTTGTTTGTTAGGATCTTGTATCTGAGAGTGCTGCAGCTAGTGAGCCTTAAATTAAGCTGTAGGAAGGACATTGAGCACCTGGGGAAGGGGCTGCTGCAGAACCAGAGCCTATTGTTCTCACCCTGAATTGTGGGGAAGCTCTTTCCCCATGCTGGCTCTTTTACTTGGGAGCCAACTAATACACGCGACAGTTTGTTTCTCTCTCCATCTGTTCCAACTTCAGTTTATTCAAGGCTCTGTAGGTATTGTACACTCAGCTGCTTTTTTTTTTTTTTTTTTGGTGGGAGAGCCTCCCCTTTTCATGGTTCACTTATTCATTTTGTAGGTCTCTGGCTTCCTTGTCAAGATTTCTCTTTTGTTGTATTAATTGGTCTTAAATCTATAGTCAGGTGCTGTGCGCGTGCTGTGCGCGTGCTTTCTGTGTACACCTTAACCATCTGCTGTGTTTCATCTCCATGGCACCCGGGCCAAATTCCAGCTCTGGTAATGACATCCTGCCTCCCTGCATTTTCTCTGTGCTTTTAATTGGCTTCAGTTCACTTTCCCCCCCGCCCCATCCCTGTCCTAATGTGCACCTCCACTCAGTAGCAAGGAGAGGTGGTCTGAGGTGGTGAGGGTATTCAGACTGCACACCCACCTGGAGACAAGATGTCCATCACTGTGAGGAGCAGCCACGACACAACATGATGCCTGGAGAGTGAAATGGGGAAAACATCGCAATGGAAACAGGATGCACGTTTTCAACACTGAAAGCAGTTGCGTGACTTTCACAGGCATGCGCTGAATTTTGCATTTTCCCAAAGTCTTTTGAGGGAGAAAGTGCTGTGGTCTTCTGTCTGCCCTTCTGTCCAAACATATCAGCTGTAGTCCCTGGGGGAGGGCAGAGCAACTCCTGATAATGTTTACCCTGGTCGTAACAGTCCTAGATCTTGTTACCTACAGAGTAAAACCCAGAGTGTATTGAAGCTCCAGGAGTCTCACTGGTGCTGTCGCCTGGCTTATCTGGCACTTTAACAGTGCAACAGTTGTTAGTTTTACAACCGGATTTGGGGAGGACCAGACTGGTGTCTGTGTTTGGGAATTGTTCTGCACAACAACAATTTTTTTCTGGGAGAGAGTGGGTTCTTGCTACTCTTTTCCCCCCCACCTAGTATTTATTTATTTTTTTTAATATTGGCATGTCATGATCATTGAAGAGGTTCTCTAATTCTCAAAACTCACTTAAAAGCATGGCCTGAACTCCTTATTCACTTTGTCTATCTCTTGCCAGGCTGGAAGCTTTCTCTGCTTTCTGCTAATCCTGTTACTTCCAACGACAGCCCCAGCCATGGGGGTGAACTACTGGCAGGTCTCAGTTTCTCCTGTGCTCTCCGACTGTGAATCTTTATTTTCACAGCCTGGCTGCAGTTGTCACGCTGAGTGCTATAATGGTGACTGTGGGCATGCGGATGGGTGGATGGATGGATGTCTCAGTGCACAGCCCCAGCTGCTGGCACCCATTCAGAAGGTGTGCACCTGCTGAGGATAGCAGCAACACCTGCCTCTTACCCAGCCTTTCATAGTAGATAAAGTCTTCCTGGGCGAGGGCAGGACAGTGGTGGAGATTGGGCTGCAGGCAGCCCCTCAAAAACCAGAGCAACGATAGGCATCATGTTTTGCTTTGGTAGGCAAAACATCCATGAGACTTGAAATTCCTGGTGGTGGTTTCTATTGCTTTGGAAATGCCAAAGGAAGGATTGGAATTGTGGGAGTATTCAAGGACGTATTGCCACATGAAGTTATGTCATCTCCCAGTCTTATGCGAACCAGTGGAAGGAATGTTAGGGCTTGTCCTTGCAGAAGTCCTCTCACCCTCTTCTGGGCAGACCTTACCTTGAAACAGCAGTAAGCTGCCTGTATTCCCTTCCTCTTAGAACCATTGAATTGTTTAGGTTGGAAAAGACCTTTAAGATCATCGAGTGCAACCATAAACCTAGCACTGCCAAGAGGACAAAGTGCTTGTACCAAAGTCTGCCCTAGCAAACCAGCATAGAACATGGAGGGAGAAAGACCAGTTCTTATCAATGAACAAAGCAGTACAGCTAGCAGTAAAACCAGGATCATTGAATAACCCTGCAAGCCCAGACCCAACAAAGTCCTTGCAATATTATTTATTATTTGTCTTTTGAGGTATTTGTGAAGATGGTGACCTGCTCAGCAAAGTGTTAGGCATGCACACGTGATTGTGGGAAAGTGTCTGCCCTGAAGCCTTTAGAGTCTGAGTGAAAGAGACAGGTGGCAAGAGCAGGGGAAAGGAAGTGCTGTAGATCCCATTTCCTTGATGGGACATAGGCTGACTACAGTTCAGATTTTAATAGTATTTGGAAACATGGAGATGTAGGGAGGAGGTTTCTCCGAATGTTGCTTGCTGGGATGCTTTAGCATGGCCTTTTGGTGCATCTCTGAGTGATTAAATGTCATTGGTAATCTAGTCTTTTACTTGTGAGACTTGGGAATTCAGCAACAAGTTTCTGACTCTGAAGTAGTCTTTTAACCATGGCAGCATCCTTCATTTGCTCCAAGACAGTGTATTCTAGACCAGCAATACACTGGGTCGGATTTGTTTGTTTCAGATGTGTGAGTTGGTTTGTCAGTGTAGTGGGCCAGCCCTTTGCTTGTGTGTCTGCTCGTGTCCTGTAGGTCTAATATGTGCAGTGATGAAGCAATTTGTGAATGGTAGTGGATGTATCACTGTTCTCACTACTGGAAGAGAGAAGTGTGGCATAGAAGAAGTGAGGTTTTTTAACTCAGTGTCAGAGAAGAAAGTGCTGCCAACTGGTGTGAGCATTGCCTCAGGTGGGCAGCATCCTGCCTTCCCCATGAGAAGCTTACAGCAGGGAACAGAGGGTCCCCCTAGTTAATGACTCAGTCAGTGTTCCCTTGCCCTGCATCTTTCCTTGCTCCCACAGATCAGATCAGCCCTCTGTGCCACAGCCTGTCACCTGATTTATGGGAGCCATAAACTGCAAAGCAGAAAGAAATAAAAATACTAACCACTTAGTTTTTTAAAAGGCCAACAGTGCATTGAAGTCTCAGTGATAATTTGCTCATAAAGAAATATTATGCTTCAGATCATAATCCCAGGCTGCAAATGGAAGCTGAGTTCTGGCCTGAGTCTCTCACACTTAAGCTGTAAAAGGAAGGGAATGGGATGAAGAAACCTGCATAGAGTGTGTGGATTAGGCTTGGCTGTCTTGCTGTCCATCACCTCCAGTGCCTGGGAGGTCTTGTGGAGAAGTGCTGATATTCTCCAAAAACACCTGCCTCATCCTGTGTTGGAGGGATAATGGACTCATGGAGGGATGGGAGGCAAGAAGGGAGGGTGGGATAAAAATCCGTGAGCAGCAGTCAAAAACCTGAGATTTATAGGCTGTGTGCAAGTGCCCAATTTGGTGAGTTGCTGAATTGGCTGTTCCCCTTGGACTAAGCAGGGAGGCTCACCTACTTTCTCTGGAATATTGTCAGTCTGGCCAGGCAAACGCTTGGGCAACAGTTGCCTTTAATAATAGTTGTTGAACACCAACTTTGCTCAGTGCAAATGGGCATCTCTGTTTCCAGTGGTGAAAACCAGTCCCCAGTCAGTAAGAGCAGAGGAGCAGTAGGTATGTGAGCAGGTTAGACCTTAGGTGGTGTCAGTGTTTGACTGCGAAAGAGGTCTCCCTGCTGCCCCAGGCAGGGGACTGTGCTGGCTGGATAAAATTCCTTTGTGTTTTGGCTTCCTGCTACAAACACTGTCTGTGGCTATTTACCTACGGGGCTTGCACTGGAGACAGGCACCTGGTGATTAAAAGTAATGCATTTCTCCAAAGGAGATCAAGGATTGCATGGCCAGTTCAGTGCAGATGTATTTTCCCCTATCTGATCTTCTCCACTTTACCCTGTCAGAACCACCTGTTAGATCACTGCTGTCTCAAACAAATCTTGCTATGATGCTGGTAAGGTTGCAGGAGGGCAGGAAGGTTGTCAGCCATGTGTTTGATTTTTCTTCTTTACTTCTGGCCTGCTGGCAGGAGGGCTGCTGGCAACAGTCTTGCTCCTTGGACAACAGGGAGCTTGGTTGCCTTTCTCAAGTCTTCCTACAAGAAACTCTTCTTTGAAAGAGAACCTCTCTTTCTCAGATATGGATCCTAAACATGGTGTAGGGCCACTTATGGGAACAGAGAAAATTGTCACTTCTGGATTTTTCCTTCATTTTCTCTCCTCTAATAATGAAAATGAACAGATATTCCAAGAAGCCCTAACTCTTCTCTAGGATTCATAACATTCATGAAGCCTGCTATTCCAGCTCTGTTCCAGGTGCAGCCTCAGCAGTGTTGAATTTTCCCCTCCCCTTGGCCTGCTGGCCACACTGCCCCTGACGTTGCCCGCTGTGCAGTTTGTGTTTGCCATGAGAGCACACTGCTCATACAGCAATTGGCATGCCTGCAACTCCCAGTTCCTTTTCTGCCAGGTGGCTACTTGGCCAGTCTGTTCCCAGCCCATGCTGATGCCTGTTGTTATTCCTCCCCAGGGCAGAGCTTTGCATTCCTTTTCCTGTGCTTCATGGGGCTGCTGTTGTCCCAAAAACTGAATTTCTCACCGTTGTTTTGGATCCTCGGTTTGCTGAGAGTATGATCATTGTCCCATGCTACATTTAAAGGGTTTTTATAACTCCTTGAGAACTGCTGAGTTCAGCCTTGCTGCATCTCAAAGGCTTGTGGCAGTCTCAGCAGACACATGTTAATGGTAACCAAAGGGACAGGGTACTGCTTTTCAACAAGGACTTCCTTAATTAAAATAAGAAGGCTTTAACAAAAACAGATCCAAAGCATAAGTAGCCTGGTTAAAAAGGGAATCTGAAGTATTCAACTTCTCCCACAAAGATGCTGCTTGGGCAATTCCAGGGTGGTCCTGGGCTAAGAAGTGCCTGTGCTCCTTGTGCAAGCACCAGAGTTTCAAACACTCTTCATCAACTCCAGAGAAGCAAGAGAACGAGTCTAGTTTAACTCCCATGGGGGGGGGGGGAAATCACTTTTACCTTGTAAATTAATCCAGTCAAGAGTGTTCTGGCCTCTGCAGCTCTTTACAGTATGGAATACTGCAGGAGAAACTTCTCCAGGAGAGAGAGGGCTCACTAGCCAGTTCTCCTCTAGTTAGAAGAGACAGTTTCATTTTCTTGGAGAAATCAAAACTTTCAAACCTTCTGGCTGCCCCCATCTTTCCCTTAGTGTTTCCTGAAATGTTTAACAGCATCCTCTATGCCTGTGTCCCAGAGACTGGGTTCCTCTTTATGGCTGAGGTTTCTCTTTCCTTCTCCTCAATCACTAATAAGCAGGGGAAAAAATTATCCTGATGGCCAAAATGCACCATCTCTTCTGGTAAGTGGCTGCAGCAGTGGAACTTTGTTCCTTTCTCCAATTGTATTTGTTTCTACAAGCATGAAGTAAAAGGGATGCTCTCTCCTACCAGACAATAAGTGCACTTGGAAGTGTGGTGAATGGTTAGTGATGCCTCTTTATGGCACACAGAAAGAAATCAGCTCCAAACTTCATTCCTACCAGACCCTGTGTTTGATTAAGAGCTGACAGGTGATGTGTCTGTGCAGGTTTGACAATAGACACTGGTACCATCTGAATAGCAATGAACATCTCACTTCTGATAGGGCTGAAATAGTGGCCCTTTGTGGGTCAGTGTAAGCAATAGCAGCATGTTCTCAACAAGTGCCAGAAGTGGTTGATAAATCACTGATCACTCCAACAAAGTGCTCAAAAATGAAGAATGCTTCCAGGAACTTCACTTGGATGTTCTTAACTCTGACCTTCATGGAGCACAGGTACTTACAGAGAATAATCTGCAGGTACTGTTAATTATAAAGTATATAAATAAAACCACTTGAACTAACAGAACTGAATGCTCTCTGGACATCTGCAGGTTTGGATAAACAAGCAAGTACACCTATGCATTGATCTGTAAGTTGGTGTAGGTTTGTCTCTTGTCTACCAGGTCCAAGGCTGTTAGCCCGGCTGATTTGGGCAGTAGCTGCACAGCAAATGAAGCCTGTTTGGTTCTTTTGCTTGTGAGCCTGCAGGGAAGCTGAGGGTAGCAGAGAATGTTTGGCTGCTCGTGCTGTGGGGAAGTTGCTATAATTGCTGTGTAAACCCTTCTCACTGGGTAACTTGATCACTGCAACAGGCATATGCCAGGGTAAATAGTGGCCATCCCAGGCCATCTAGGATTCAAAGCATGCCACCTGCTCAGCGACTCCTTTTCTTTGATTTTGTTTTTGGTACCATCCTGCCCAGTGATACTTTTAAAAGACTGCATTCACAGCTTCATCCGTCAGCACTTCTCTCCCAGGTTTGATCAGCAACGAGCTCTGACTTTCCTCAGTGCTTTGGTTCATAAGAACCTCCTTTCCACTGTGTCTTCCTTGTGGGTCCTCTGCATTTACCCTTGCTGCCTCCAGTGGAGCAGGTTTCCTGTGTTTCATGTATGCCAGAGTTGCTCTTCCCTTCTCTGCCTCTGAAGGAAAGGCCCCAGCACAGTAGGCAGCAGATAGAAAATTGAAACTGGGAACTCCTAGTTTCTTTTGGAGGTGACCTGGCTTTGCATGTGTGGGCTTAATGGCCTGGCAAGAGACTGGCTGTGGGAGCTTCATCAGTTCCCTTGCATACAACTCCTGCTCCTGGGAGAAACAGCCCTGCTGATCTCATCTGATAATGTGGTGCAATGCTGACTCTGTTACCCATCCCCACTTGTCCAGCAGCAAAGCGATTAATTTTCCAAGTGACATTGTCGATTGAACCCTTTAAATTGGGGCACTAGAGATGTAATTTAGATTAAGGTAAAGTTCCAGCTGCAGGGAAGACACTTAAAACATGCAGTGCAATTCTGCCTTCTTGGCAGAGAATTTCCTCCTAAGCCCAGGGGCCCTTTCAAGGCATCATTAGTGAACAAAACTGTTTTGTCTCAAGAGGAGGAGGGAGCCTGATGGTGGAGATGGGTGCAATAGCTAGGCAGAGCTGGTTCCTCAGGCACCAGGTGGTGAACGAACCCTGTCTCGACCCAAAGTGATGCAGTGGATGTCTCTAAGCAGATGGGGCAGGGGATGCCTTCTCTGGATGTCTCTTTTATTCCTAGGAAACATCTCAATATGGTTTTCAAGTCCACTGTTCCAGAAGAGCAACTAAACACGTGCTGAACTTTGATCACACCAATGTTGGCGTTAATAAGTTACAAACTAACCCAAGTGCTGTGCAGGAGCTGAAGGCAGCCTGGGTGAACTTCCCTGCTTTTCAGAAAGAAGCATCTTGTTACACCCCTTCCCATTCCCAGCAGCTTCATTAACTCAGGCAGCCCCTCCAAGCTTGGATGCCAAAATGGCTCTTGTATTAGTTCAGCTCTGGGCTGATGCAGCCAGTTGTCCCTCCAGCTGCTGAAATGCCACTCTGCAGGAACCCCAGCTTGGTGCTGGCCTGGGGGGAGCCCCCATTTGCTGGGGGACACAGGGAGATGTCATGGAAGAGGCATGGAGAGAGGCCAAGAGCTCTTCTACTGACCTGCTACCCAAGTCCAGTCTTCCCCCTTTCTTTGACTTTTTGCAAGGTGAAGGTCTTTTGCTTATATCTGACTTTTTGCTTTATCTGCCCTCACAGTCTCCTCTTATTTAGTGGCTTTGGGAATGATCGACTTGCTTCTGCAACTTAGATGTTACTGGGAGTCTCTTGTCCACTGAGCTCAGGATGATTCCTGCCTATGAAGCACAAATATACTTTACAAGAGCTGCTGAGGCTTCACTGTGAAGCAGGAAAACTCAAGAGAAGGAAGTCATACTGCTTAGATTCATGGTTTCTACCTTTGTTGTTGTTGTTTTAATAGGAAGTTTACAGTTTTCTTTAGCAAAAATGTATTCCTGAACAAAGCTTGTCTGGAGACCTCCTTATTGGTGGCCATAAGAGCTTTTTTGCAACAACTACTTAGAAGTTATTTAAAATATAACAAATATACTGAAAAAATGGGAAGCGAAAATGAACTTTGAATAGTTTCTTCCTCACTAACGGCATCTAACAGTTTCTTCCCCACTCACAGTACCAGAAAATATTTCCCCAGCACATAATTGAGAAATGGACTCCTTAGTTTTATGTTACCTCCTCACCATCCCTGTTCCTTATTGACAGGTTCAAGCTCTATCAGCAGTATCTATACAGTTCTTGTTCTTGGACTGTTGTTCTCTGTGTCCGAGCTCCCAGCACTGCTGTCCCAGTGGAGCAGGCATGTGGGTGTCATTCCTCAGGAACAAGTTTTCCCCTGGTATTTGGATCTTATCTCTCTTTCTTTGCTTATGTCCCATTGGCTATATTGTTCTAATGAGACCCACCTTGCCAGCGTTCCTGTGTGTGACTAAGACTGGATGTGTGAGCAGTGCTGGCAGAGAGCTGCGAGGCAGCTGAGGTGAGACAAGACGGACTGCATGAGCCAGTGTGCTGAGGCCAGATGAGCAGTACCTCCCCGTGGGTCTCTTGCACGAGCTGATCTAGTTACAGCTGCTGTGGGACCTGGCAGCTCCGCAGTCCTTCGGGCAGTGGCACGGGCCTCGTGGAGACACCCTGCCCCCCGCACTGGAGAGACCTGGCTTTCCCCTCCTTCTCTCTGTCCTGGTCATTCAGACGCCAGTGTGCAGTGACAGTGGGAGGAGAGCTGAGCAGTGGTCTGCAGCTGGGGACTGACCCCTCGGGAGTGCTTGGCAATTACAGCTCTGCCCTGAGACGAGGCAATCTGGGTCCCACCACCAGCCCTGCAGGACTTTAGGGGCTGCAATGCTGCAGCCGCAGACGCGGGGGGTGCGACAGTCACCGCTTAACAAAGCAATCGCGGTTTGGCAGAGGTGTCTGTCTGTGCTGCTGCTAAGGCTGGGAGGGATACGGGTGGCGTGACGGGTGCTCAGTGTATCCAGAAGTCTGTGCTGCCAGATCCGCTACCTCGTGTAGCCTGGCCAGGCTCACCAGCCTTTGCTCAGCGATGGCGGGGATAGGGCAGCCCTCCCATCCCCCTCCGCAGGACCCGGTGACCGTTCCCCACCTCCCGAAGGCATCACAGGGTCAGTCTTTGGAGGGAGCAAGAGGTGCTCAGGAAGGGGCTGCCGGATGCCCCGTGGGCATGGAGAAACCCCCGCGCACCCGGTGGCTCTGCCTGCACTGCTCTGCACACCCTGCTCCCTACCTGCCCTCTGGGGCAGGAGTAGCCCTGGCCCGTGTGCCAGACGGGCACGTACGGCAGGGCCGCTTCTCACATCCGAGGGCTCCCTTCAACAAAGCCATGTCTGTCCTGCTCCCAATATTTCTGCCTATGCGGTTGGGGACTTGGGGGGGTGGAGGAGCACAAAGGACCCCAGACAATAGGGTGAGCGGAAGCATTCCTCACACCCATGGCGGCAGGCAAATGGGCTTTGTCTGCAGCCGATGCCTCCCTCCGTTCGGGGGGCAGTCGCTGCCGTCCGTCCTTCCCTGCTCCTTTGTTCCCTCGCTGCTGCCAGGGGTGAGACAGGCAGGTGAGCGGCGCACAAGGCAGGGGGCTGGCGACTTGCTGCGGCAGGCGCATATTAATGGATTTCTCCAGCCTGTCGCTGGGTGTTTGACTTGATTCATGAGACTCCTCCGTCGGATGCGACCGTGAGGGAGAGAGAGCAGGGAGACAGCTATTGTCTGCCAGGCCTGGGGCCCTGCCGGTGCGGCTCCGGTGGCTGCCACTGCCTCCCCCAGCTGCAAAAGCACTTTGCACCTTTGCCCCGCCGTCCTTCACACCCGGGGTGGTCCGCCTGCGCAGGGCGGTGCGAGGCGGGACTGTTTGGTACCCGCACACCGTGCGCTGGGAGGGCAGGCAGGCATCAGGCAGGTTCCGTAGCGCACCGCCTCGGAGGGCAAGAGCATCGCGCTCCAGTCGCATCGGGCTGTGTCCAAGCAGGGATGCTCACTGCTCCTGCGAATGAAAAAGCTTTCACTCAGTGCCTCGGGGACAACAGGAAAATGCTTTTGTTGTGCCTTTCTTTTTTTTTTTTTTATTTTTTTTTTAGTGGCAGCAGAAGATTTTATACTACTTTTTATGGTTGGCCATAATTTTTAAACAAAGCAAATAGGCAGCTGGTGGACAGGTATTAACCAGGCAGCAGTCAGCTTCTATCTTGAAAAGGCCAATTCAGGTACAGCATCTGATAATGCTCATATGGGAAGGGTATGGATGATAATACCAGAGAAGGAAAACAAACTGGACGGAGTGCACTTCATCATGCTGACAAAGACCTGGATTGTACACGCTGGAGTGCAAATAGGATTGTTTGCATATTCAGCTGACTCTATTTTCCCTTTTCCCCATCCCCGAACATCATCGGTGGTGTCTGAACTCCTTGGGGAGCTGTTTGAGTTGGGGGGACAAATGTGTGTGGGGGAGGGGGGTAAAGGAGCATGTGGAGGAGGAGTGAGCAGAGAGGGTGCTGCTTTCAGGGGCTACAATAGAAAGGGGCTAGCTGGTGGGGAAAACACCCTGGGGATAGGGTTTATTGGACTGAATATAGGAAGCTACATATGAGCTTGTCTGACAGGCTTTCTTATATCCCTGACATGCAGTTCATCCCACCCTGGACTAGACATTCACTCTGCAGAGCAAAATAAAGGGTCCTAGGTGTTTTTGTTTTTTTTTTTTCCCCCCTTTCTTTTTCTCAGCTGTCAAGGAATAAAACTGAACTGATGGGAAAAGGGGGGGTTTTATTCCCACTGGGTAAAGAGAGGAAGGCTAAAATGAAGCATTTCTTCCAATGATAGCATTCCCCAGGCAGCAAACCCACCTCTGGATTTCCAGTAAACCTATTGGGACTACAAAGCAAACCTGTCAAGAAATGTCAAGGTATGTTTACTCTCCTTTTAAGCTGCTGCCCCATTCCCTGTCTGGCACATGCTGATGGCACACAAGGATGCACCCCAATGCTGTGTGCTGGGAAGGGGGCAGAGCTGTGAGCTCAGGTAGGTCAAGGTGACCAAATGGCTCCTGACTCCTGTTGTATGGCTGTCACAGCATGGAAAGGGGGTGCTGAAGGAGAGTCTGTGCTGGCAACAGCAGTACTTGGGGGCTGTGCCAGTCCTTTGTGCTGTCTGCTCTCAACGAGGCAGAAAATGAATTGTAAAGGGGAACTCACACACACCTGTCTGCAGCTGAAGACAGAGCAGCTTATGTCAGAGATCACCTAGACTTGACTGCTGTCAGATATTGACTGCAAGTAAGATGGGTTTCCTGAATGCCATGTTTTACTTGATGACACATCCAGAACCTTTGGGAAGAGCTTTTTCAAATATGTTTGTCCTCCAGCTTTCTGCAGACGTCTTTTTTTTTTTTCTTTTTTTTTTTTCCCCCCCTATTTCCCCCTCTCTCCCCCCACCTTCTTATAAGGAGAATTAGGCAATCACAGCATTGGAAATGCTGACAAAACTTGTCTGCTATTCCTTACCCCATCTAATGTTCCTCTCTATGCTGTCCTCAGAGCATGTCCTGCCCCTTACTCTGTTAACTTGTCCCTGCACATAACACCCTGAACAAAAAACAACTGGGTGCTTCTTGCTCTGATTAAAGTCATACTGTGCAATAGGAAATAAAAATTAGCTCTGGCCTTTGGGCTCCTGACAAGTTTCCACTGCCGCTTTCAGCACCACACAGATTGTGTAACTCCATCCATGCGTCTTCCCTGTGTGACGTCTCCCTCTTCGTCATGAGCTGGGCTGGCTGCCGCATACCCAGGTTCAGCTGTTAATACTTCGAGCAGCTTTTAGAACTGAAGGAGGAAGAGAGATTGCCAGCAGCCGAGTGAAATGCAAGCTTTTCCTTGCTAGGGGACAATGTGGGAAGGGGCAAAAAGAGGAGGGTTTCCTAGGTAATTCCCCAAATCTTGATGTTTGTGCTAATGCTTCCCTGTCTAATGAGCGATTGAGGAGCTCAGCACCAAGAGAGGCAATGACTCAGTAAAGGATTAACCCCTGAAGGCAGATCACAGTAGCATCTTATACAAACTGTGGCTTAAATTTGCCTTGCCAGGAAGCACAGGGCACTTTCCTGCCTCCTCCAGGGATCCAAGCTGGGCACACTGTGTTACATCGTTTCAGCGTTGCTAACAGGAGGGCTGAGGCTGCAGCTACTGTGTCATGTTTTCAGCAGAAACCTTTCAGTCTGGGCGACTTCCTCCGAGGATGCTGAGGCAAAAAATGACCAGACCTGCAAATGAACAAGTTGCAAATGACATCGCTGGTTCGAAATGGTGCGTGGGCAAGACGTGGGTGAATGTTCCCTGCACTGGGTGTTTTCTAAAGGTCTCTGAAGCATGAGGCATGACTGAATGACTTGTGTTTTCTTCAAATGATGAGTGGGTGAATCTTGAATCGTTGGTCTGCTTTTATTTTTGTTACATGTGTGTGGGCTGGCAACATGACTCAGTGTTTTCTCTGCAGATGCAGAGATCATACTGCCAATGCCGGGTATACTTCAGACAGTTTCATACAGAGAACTGGAACACTTTTTTGGTCCAGAGCTTTGTTTTCTGCAGCCTTAAGTCTCTTGATGTGAAAATGATTAAGTAATTTTAAAAAAATGAGTGCTTTGCCAAAATGTACAAAAATACACTGAAGAAATGGCCAAACATGGGAAAAATACCTCTGCCTCCATGTTTTCCCAACAGTTTATCTGATTTTTTTCATGTTATTCTGGAATGGGCCATTAATATCTGATTTCTTTCTGTGATTCTCCTTAGCCTCTGCTGCTCCTGGACCACCTCTTTGTCTGCTGAGTATCATCTCTGCTGTTTATTTAACGGGTGTTGCCCTGCTGGGTGAGAGCCACCATCCTCAGACTGATGGCTGTGAGTTCTCCCCTCCTACCAAGAGTCAAGGAGGTATATTTGCAGGTACCTGTATGTGGTTCAGCCAGAAGTCCCAGAAAACTTTCCTTTCTCCCTTTTGGCAACCTTCCTGCCCTGCTCCCCATTCTTTATCCTCTTTTATGCCATGTACAGCATATGTCATGTGCTTTGGGAGATACACAAGGCCGGGCATGGACTTTGGATGGTCGTGCATGATGAGTGCTCTCTTCTCCCATATCCTCATCTCTGCTGATGCACAGTGTGTTGATAGTAATGTCCTTGATAAGAACAGGTTTCTTGCTAAGACCCTCACCTGTAATCATAGCCCAGCATCCCAGAGCTACCAATAAACCATTTTTCCTTGCTGATAGCAGCCCTCAGCCCACCATGGACCTTGCTGATGATCTGTGAATGGCTAGTGGACTAGAATAGACTAATGGATGGGAGAAGTTGCACAGCAAAGGTTGTCTGTGAAGATGATATACCTACAGGTTCATTCTGTGGAGTGTGCAGGGTGAAATGAATTCTGTACACTCTGCTTATCTGATTGTTACCTTCAACCACAGAAGAATTTGCACACTCAACCCCTAGCAATGACCTTGGCTAATGTGACCTGTGCTTAGCACCAGGACCCAAACCCCTCTATAATCCTGACTCCATATTGGCCCATACAACACTGAGCCATACCTGACTCATAATGCACAAGCATGCACTATAGTGTGAGAGAGTTGTATCATCTTCCTATCATTCTAGTTCCTCAGTCCCAAGATTTACTCCCTGTTCCTGGCATTTTCTCTACCTTCTGCTGCCTACCCATAGCAATATTTCACCCCAAGCTTAAGGCTGAGCACATCCATCATCCCGACAGACCTCATGGGAGGTCACTTGATGTGGTTGGCTTAAGTGCCTGTGCAACCCTATCTCTTAATGACAAGAGCCAGATACCAGGCCTTACGATTGCTCTGCAATCGTCATATTATACAGAAATAATTCTGTACTTTAAGCCCTTTTTACCCCACAGCCTGATTCCAGCCTTGAGCATAAACAATCAGCCAGTGCTCCTTGAAACATAACCAGAAACATTCTACTTTACTGAATACCAGCACTCAGGTTTGCCCTGAGATGCAAAGAAAGAAATAGTACTGTTTAGTCCTCAGTGTCCCAATCCCTAACCTTGACTTTAGTATCTGAAGACTTGATGTGCTTTATGTAGAGGCCTGTACCTCTGAGTGCCAGAGCCACTCACCCCTGCCAGCCTCAGCTGTGTGTTTTCTAAGGTCTTTGCCAGAGTCCAGGCATGGGGGTGGAGGCAGCCACTGGGGCTTGCTGGGTACAGAGGCTGGAAGTTGTCTTTGCCAGAAGTTGTGCTTGATGGGGCAGAGCATGGTTTGGTGGAGTTTAGGGTGGAAAGATTATATTTGGGCACAGCTTGATGGAACAGCTGGCTTGCTCCAGCTGCTGAGGGGATGGTAGGCTGGGTGCAACCCAGAGCATGGAGTGAGGGGGAACGTGACAGGGTCTGTACATCAGTGAGCAAGCAGGGGGGTATGGTGTGTTCCATTCCTTTCTTAAAACAAGCTTCTTTGCTCCTGCCTGCTTGCTTATCACAGCCCTCCCACTGGTTCTTCATCAGTGTCCCCAACCTTCTTCCTCCAGCATCTGGGTTTCCAGAGGTACCTGCTGCTCTAGAGCTGGTTCTTCAGCCCATCCCAGTCCTGTGGGACTGCTGCCTCCCCTGCTTTTGGCAGTCAGAGCTCAGAGGCCAAGCATATGAACCCTATGTTGCCTACTACAAGGCAGTCTGTACCCTGTATTTCATGTTGGTCTGTCTTGTTGGTTGGGAGACAAGAATGGAGAGTGCTACGGCCCCAGGGGTCTTCAGGTGTCATTGTGTTGCTGTGAATAATGGGCTTGCTTCTGAAGTTTTTCTAGGATTGGCCTTTAAACTTGCTTCATTTATTTATTTATGCTGAAGGTAGGTGTTGTATTTTTTTTTCTGAACTGCATTTAATAAGATTGTCATAGAAAATCTCTCCAAGTTTCTGGGAACAATACTTATTAAAAGTGCTTTAGTAATTCTTATGGTGTGTGGTCCCTCAGTTTTTCTGAACATTTGCTATGTTATACTCAAGTGTAGTTTGGAGTAGCTGGAAAGAAAACCTGAAAAGAGAAAAGCTGATGGAGGGCAGATCAGACTGAGGGAGATACTGCTGGTTTATGCTGCTGGTTTTGCAACAGATGAAGCTGGTATTCCCCACCTGCTTAAGGAGTGCCCGCAGCAGGCTGAATCACTAACTCACAATGGCAAAATGATGTTGCTTGTGGCAGTAGACAAAGTGTTTATTATGCAGTGAGCTTTACTTTGCATGCTTAAGGTCACAACTTCTTTCTTTTAAAAACAAAAAAAAAAAAAGCTTTTTTTTCTGTCATCAAGGCCTGTGAAGGGAAGCACCCACAGGGTGCTGAGACCAGCCTGCTTCCTCATTCTTTGCACTCTCTGTGCTTTCTTCTGTGTCAAGTAAAAACTTCCTCACCCAACCCAGTAGCGCTGGACTCACCCTGAGCCAAGGCAGGTCTCCTCCCATGTAGTGCATGTTTGGCAGCCTCACCCTATCTCTTAAGGGAATACCCGAGACCCTGTGCCTTACCAAGGTGATTAAGGGCTCTGTAGTTTGATGACACCTCCTGAAATACAACACGTGTGCATTTTTATGGCCAATTTGAACACAGTCATCTTTCCAGCTGGTAACTGCAACTTCCAGATAACACCTGCCATGTGACAACCAAAGAACACCAAACTAAGGTGCAGGGAATGGCCCGTTTCCAGACTCCAGAGTGGCTACATATACTGACACTGTTGCACAAACACAGAACAACAGCTTTAACTGGAACAGTTTCTTCTTGCTAGTTGTTACATTACCTGTGATTGATTAGGCAAGAGCTTGCAGTCCCCACCATTCAAAAGCAGCTTCCTGAGCATGCTTTTGATTCAGAAAGGAAAGGGAAACAATATTTTTAATGAGAAAGCCTCTTGGTATGTATTATTTCCTGAAACCCTGAGGTCAACATTTGTTCCCTTATTGATTTTTCTTACCCCTATTAAACTTAACATCAGTTTTTGGGGACTGATGAGTCCGAGGCCACATTTTCAGTTGCTGAAATACTGGGATATGTTGGAAAACAAAGAGTACTGTAACATCCACTAGCAAAGTCCTGCAGGTCAGAACCTCATGCACTTTCTAAATAGGTCAGGGTTTGATCCGAGAATCTGGTGTTTCTTGAAGATATTCTTTATGTTTCCTTTATAGCTGTACTTTATTCTCCATTCAGTCACAGAGCCTGCAAGCTGGATTTATTTGTTTTACATTTCTTTGCTGTCCAATTTGCTGCCAAATCATCATCTCATGTTGCTGTCTTATATAAACGTTAACACTAGCAAGCTTCACAATAACAGCCTGGAAAGGAAACATTTACTTCTGAGCTTCCCCCTGCCAAACAAATGTACAACGTTTGCTTTTTTTTTGTGGCTACTGGTGGTTAAGGCCATGGGATATAAAATTATAATGCTGTAGGCAGTGTTAGTCTATTACAGTTATGGTCACGGTAACATGCACTTCAACAGATTTATTGTTTTGCTTTTAAATTAGTACGTTCATTATGGGGAACATGAGCCCCCGTTTCCTCATAGGACATAATCTCTGTAGGTCCTTGAAAGTCTGCGGGAAGGAAACAACTCCGTTTTAAACTCTGCTTTCTTGTTGTGGGTGACACGACGAAAGCGTCAGTATCAGTTTCGTGTCCCGAAGAGCCGGGTGACGGTGCGGGGCGGAGCAGCGGCACGGACACACACGCAGAGAGCCTGGCAAGACACGAACGAGCGCAGCCTGCAGCCGGGTAGTGCGGAGGGGCCGGCCCGTGAGGGCTGCCTGAAACCGGACGGTGCCACTGCCCCGCGTCCCGCCGGTCCTTACATAACGGGGGGGGCGGGGGGGGGGGGGGGCCGGTGTCCGTGTCCTCGCGCCACCCCGCCCCGCCCCGCCCCGCGTGACACCGCGCGCGTGCCTCCCCCGGCCCCGCCCACCGGGAGGGGCGGCACGTGCTCCCGGCGGGGACGGGCGGGGCGGGGACGGGAGGGGCGGGGCGGGGGCCGCTCCGTCCCGCGGGGCGCAGGCGCGGTGGGGCCGGTCCCCGTGCGGGGCGGGCGGGGCCGTTCCCCTCTCCCCTCCCCTCCCTTCCACTCCCCTCCCCTCCCGGTCCCTCCCCATCCTCCCCCTCCTCCCCCTCCCGCCTCCGCGGGGGCCGGGGTGACGCACGTGCGCGCGCCCCCGCGCGCCGTTGCCCGCTCGCTCCCGCGCCGCCCGCCCGTGCGCGTGCCTGCCTGCCGGCGGCGGGGGGCGCGCGCGGCGTGCGGGGCCGGCACGCGCGCTGTTGTTATTGGCGGCGGCGCCGGGGGCCGCGCCGGGGCAGCGGCCGGGCCGGGCGGGCATCGGGCACGGGCGGTGGCAGTCGCTTCCCCCCCGGCCCGGCCCGGCGGGGGGACAATGGCTGCGCGGCGGCGGCGGCACGGGGAGCCCGCTCCCCCCGCGGCGGGCACACGGGTCGTGGGGCCGCGGCTGCGAGGGGCGGGCGGGCGGGCCGGCCGGGGCGGGGGGGGCGCCGGTTACGAAAGAGCAACAGATGCGGGGCCGAGGGCACCCCGAAGTTGTGCGGGCTGTGCGGGGGGCGCCGCGTGTCCCCCCCGCGCTCCCGGGGCGGCTCTCTCGGGACAGCGCGGTCTGCCGGCGGAGCGGTGCGGGCTCCGGGGCTGCCCCCGGCCGGGTCGGGGCGGAGGGAGCGGGGCAGGAGAGGGGTCGCCCCGCGGCGCTCGCCGCTTTGACGTTTCCAGCCCGGTCCCGAGCGGCCGCCGCCGCCGCGCGTGTGTTTCGGGACCCGAGCGTGCGGGTAATAAAGAGGCCCGGCGGCGGCCGCTGCGAGCCGAGAGGCGGTGTTGGCGGCGGTGTTGGCGGAGGGGGGAAATCACCGGCAGTCAGACACAGGAGCAAGTTGCGGGCCCGCGGCGGCGGCGGCGGCTCGGCCGGGCCGGGGCTGCGGGGGCCGCCCGGTGCCGCCCCCGCCGTGCGGGGCCCGTGATTGACAGCCCGGCGTTTAAATACCCCGAGCGGCGACAACAACAGCGCCGTCCGCCCGCGCCGCGCCCCCTGCCGGGCAGGGCCGGGCACGGAGCTCGGGCACGGGGGGCCGGAGTTGTTTTGTATCTCTATTTATTTATTTATTTACTTATATCCCCCTCCCCAGCCCCCCTTTTTTTCTCCTCAGCGGCAAAAGGCAAACGCCGGCTGAAAGTAGGTTGCGTAGCTTGGTGTTACTTAACAGTGATGATTGCGCACGAGTGTTTTCTTGCCACGCTTTTTTTAGGATGTACGTGCGTTTCTCCCGGCTCAGACCGCAGTATAATAGGAACGGTGGAAAGGGCTTTGTAAACGGTAAAAACTGGTCAACGCAGAATTGTCGTTCCTTTAAAGCAACCCCACGTTATTATTATTATCGAGATTACTACTGCTCTTGCCAGTGCTGTTGTTTGGAGCGAGATGCACAACAGCTCTTTTGGGTCACAGCAGCTTAATACAAGTTTGTCAAAACTCGGTCACTGCTTGCAGTAAAGGTGCAGACATCCCCTGAAGGTGTTTGCACGGCTACAGGTTCTCTCTCTTCCAGCTGTTTTTCTGCATTTGTGTGGTTGCTCTTTCAGTCTGTCCTGGCAGTTGCTCGGGTTCCGTGCAGGCTTAACTTAAATGCCAGCCTTGTGCGTCAGTATTACTGGGGTACGGGTGAACTAGTTTCTGGAATTGTTGTGAGGAGTAAAGGTGGGACAGAGCACTTAGTAGCTTTCTTGAATCTTTATCTTCAGAAAGTTCCACAGTTTCACTGTGATGGAACTCTGGCATATAATGGGTAGAAAAACTGTGCTAGCATTGAACTGCTTTGATAGTCTGAAACCCTAAAAATGGAAAATAAGTGAGCCAGCAGGGACTGCTGGTGTAGGATTTAGTTGCATGCTCACCCAGCCCCGTGACTTAAGGGACAGGTTTGGGGGAGACCCATTGCCCTCTGCCAGCTGTGGTCTGCTCTGGGAGTGCCTTGCTTTAAGAGTGTCTGAAGACTGTTACATGGTTTGTGAAAGAAAATATGCACTCTCAAATCTTGAAGTTTTTGGTGAACTTCTTGGTTTCATGTTGTCTTCATTTAATATTTTTGTGTTTTTCCCAGGCCTGTGGAATGAGAGTCATGTGTCTTCTGTGTTAAGAAACACATAAACCTGGACTTACTTAAGGCTGTCAAGTACTAGCATGATACCTAGCACGTATTTTTGGATTATGGACTCTTTGCTGCCTTCCTGTGTTTAGTCAAGAGAGTGCCTGAACAGTACCGTGGAGGCAGTACAAAGTCTGTTCTGACAGATTGGTACTTAGTCCCTTTAAATTTTATGTGATTTCCCCCCCTCCCCGTGTTTTCTTCTTGCGCTGTCTTCAAAGGACTGTATTTTGGTTTGCTGTTACTAATATAGTAGTATTTTCAAATATGCATTTTATTGCTCTTGGCAAATATTTGTGTAAAAACAAATGTTTTGTTGTGCCTGGCAAGGCTGTGAGCCTGTATTGCGGGTTTTAGTTAGTCTACCAGTGGGCCTAACATCCAGCCACAGTCTTGTGTAATTACCCCTTGCTGAACAAAAGAGTGTAACGCGTGTGCCTGCGCAGTGTTTGAGGCTTCGTCGCTTTCTTGAATGGCTTGCAAGAGTGGAGAGACTACAGAGAGATGTGACAAACTGTCAAATCTTTCAGATGGGTAAATCCATTTATATTTTAGACAATTTTTGTGGTTTTCCCATCTTTTTATCTTCTTTAAATGAAAATGTCACATTGAGCTGCTTCCCGCTTTCTGGCTTTTCTAGGATATACTCCAGCTAGAATGCAGCATAAAAAGACCTTTATTCTGCTCTAAGTGTTCAACTTTTTCTTGGATCTGTTCAGTAACTCTTGAAGCCTGTTTAATTTCTTGGCTTCTTCTTCAAATGATACTTATCATAGAATGATACTTCTTGTTCTGTCTCCCTTCAGTTTTTGATGCTCTGTCTCAGTTATTAGGGTAACTACATGCTGTCTTTTCTCACTTGTGTTTTTGCTGTGATGCATGTAACCTTATGCACAGAATATTTTTTTTTAAACCAGTCTTGCAGTCATCTCTCTTCTTGAAAAATGTTTGTGAAGTTTGCAGAAATCCTATTGTCAGCTTTGAAATTTGTGCCCATCCAGTTTTGCTCTGCTGACATCTTCGGTGTTTTGTATAAATGGAGCTTAAATGTAGAAGCCATAAATCCTTTTTATTTTATAATTTTTTTGTATGTTCACAGAAATAAGCATTTCATTTGAGCAGGTTAGAGGGCAATAAAGGAAACACAACACTAACCTACCTGTACGTAGTGTATGTATGTACATCTGTCACAAAGCAGAGTCAAATTGATTAAATTTATATGGATTTTAAAAAAATTGATAGCTCTTGCTCTCAGCATTAATTTTGTATTCTGTGTAGTCTTGAAAGAATTAGCTTTCCTTTTCCCTTTCCTACAGCAGTTCATTGATGGTATTTTGCCATTAGGTGTTTGATGTTTTTTACAGCTTTGTCATTATTGAAAAACATTTAATAACATAATTTGAAAAGAAAGGTGATTTGTGTACCTTTTGAAGATGATTATTTCAACTGTAGATGCCTTGAGGCATTTTTTTCCTCAAATGGAGAAAAAATTCAGCACCAAAATCACATCTGAGCAAAGTTCATGTAGAACATAGTTTTTCTGATATCATATAAAATTTGAACATGCCTTTGTTTGGTCTCTGAAGAAACACAAAACTTCTAAGCCACTCCTTATGATCTCAATTTAAAATCAAGGTTCCCTCTCACAGCTGTTCGGTTGCATGGTGCAGGTCTCTCTGAATGCACTGGTTTATACTGGCAGGCTTTCTCCTTAAGAAAAAAAGGAAATGCACATGCTATAGTGACGATTTTTGCAAATTGGTTCTTTGTTTTGGAGCTTTATACATGAGTTTCTGCACGATGGGCTTCGCCAACTCTTTGCTGCTGAAAGAGGCTGTCCGGCTCCTGGCTGCATGCTAGTATAATTCCTCTTTTGCTGGTTCAGTGCTTGCCTGATTGGTAAATCAACTCTGCTCAGAAAACTGACAGAGCCCATTCTCTTGCTGGGCTAGCTTTCTGTTGGGTTACTGAGCTGAACTGGCTTGTTAAAGTTAGGATGAGGCTGAGAGTGTTGGTAAACACTGATAAGGATTGTTGCTGGGGGTGATGATAGTGGGTGGGAAAAGACAGAAGAGTTGCTCGTTTTTCTTCCTCACTGCCCATTTTGGGATCTGTAGTTTAGCCAGTTTTGTGGAACCTTGTTTTTGTGTCTCAGTCACCATATGTGATTCTGCTTTGAACATGATGACCACGGCCCAAACCCAGCTGCTCATCTAGCGGGGTCTGTAGGAGTAAAGGACTTCCAGCACAGCTGTAGAAGTGCAACCCTAGAGCATCACTGGTTTGCAGGGGTCGGCATCTCTCTTAAAGGGACTTGGAGGACGAGGTATGGTGAGTGATGCTCGTGTCAGCAAACGTGAGGGCTGCAAAGAGAATGTTACAAATGCGTGCTGGTGTGGACCTTCTGTTTACAGAAAAGGAAGTCCTTGTAATTAGAAATGCTCAGAGGCCTGAACTGAATCAACAAATCCTTGTCTGGTCAGTAAAGCTTTGGATTGGCACCAGAGGCTCTTGAGTTGACTTTCTGACTTTTGTAATGTATAAGTCTTAAATTCTTCAGGTGGCAGTTGGGTGTATCTTTGGGAAGTGTTTCAGACCTCAAGGGAAAGCGAATGTGTTTGTTAACCTTCCTTTCCCTTGTCTTAGCCTTGTTTCCTCAGAAGTCAGATTGAAGCCTCAACTGAAGTCCAATGAGCTCTGTGTCCTCTGCCAAAGAATTAACTAACTTTAAGTGACTTCAGTTCTTCTAACAATACAAAAGCTGAAACAGTTTTGGTTAAAATGAGGAGAAACTAGTTATAATGAGGCTGCTAGACAAGCACTGGTGTAATAGGGTGTCTGTTTCCAATCCTTTTTATATTCTTCATTTGAGCAAAGCATTTTTTCCTGCTCTTGGTTCCCATCTGTGAAGTGGGAAGACTTATTAATATATATTAAAGCTAGATGCATTCTACCATAATGAGCACCGAAGAGTTGCAAGTATTAAAATTTCTTTAATTTTTGAAACTGTGTAATAACATGTGGAATTATGTTTTCTTGAAAAACTGGCTTTATTTGAAGTATGTATACTTTTGAAGTTAACACTTCTTTCTTTTAGATCTGTAATTTGGTAATTTTTTTTCATTTGTTGTTGTGGAATAAAATGTAATAGATGTTTTAGAATATGCTTTTTGACATAGTAACTAGGACAAGAAAAAAACATATTGTCCAATAAAGATCTGTAGGAGAATTGAATAGTACATAATTCAGCTTTTTTAATTAGAACTCCAACAAGATTCTAATGAGTTTCTAAACAGTTATCAAATGGTAATAGTTCTAATTTCTGAAGTACAAATTAATTATTGCCTTTCAGTGTTAGTTAAAAGATACAGACGTTCAGATTTAGTAATTGAAACACTTCTGTAAGTTTTTATAATATAGTTGACCTATATTTTTGTATAATGTTTTTATCTTTGGCCATTCTTGACTGTGCAAACAAAGGTGCTCTAAGTATTTATGTGGAATTTAACTAGGAGTGAATTTTTTATTAGCTAGTTAATTTATGATGATTTTATATGCCAAAATGTTGTTTGCTGGTGCTCATGGAGCACTTCAGTATCTTTCTTTCCTTTTGTTATGTTGTAATACATGCATGTTTTGACTGAAGTATTCAAAATGTTTTCAGAAGTCTCTGTTTTGCAACTTTTGTATCTACAAACTACAGAGGTAAGAGAAGTCTGAGTGGGGGACTGCTGCTTGATACCCTTAATTTCTCTATATATCTGCTAGGTGCTACAGTGCAGAGTGTGAAATACATTCTTTTATTTTAAACTGATCTTGATTTGTTGATAATGCTGAGTTCTCTTAGGGCAACACAATGGCAATAAAATGGATTAAGCCTTACTCTGTTAACTGCCAGTGGGCAAAATCACATTAATTTTGTTTTCATTCTTCATTTGTGGTTTCTAGCTTTTCTTTTTGTGGACAGTTTTCATATTCATTAGCATATTTTTTATGCTCAGTGCAGTTTTCTGTGCACTTCTTGTATCTTCTTTTGAAAGATCATGCAATGCAGTGTCTTTATTCTGTTGATGTAATAGTTTGCGCAAGTTGAAGATGAACTAATACTCTTCATGTAAATATTTATAATTTCCCTACATCATTGTAAAATAAAATACCATTGTCTCAAAACAACTCTGAGTAATCAGTGAAGATTTCTGTAGGTATAGTGTGCATGCTTAAAACCATAAACATGCTGACATTTTACCTTTGGCTCATTGCTTAAATATGAAAATTCACTTAACAACATTGCTATTGCTGTATTATCAACATATGAGAGATATTTTGGTGAAATATATAGCTTTTAAAATAGTTAAGCTGTTTTTCATTTGGCAGTCCTTTCTAATGTATTGTAACATTAGCTCATGAATACACAGAACTAGCAATCTATAGAGTATGAATAGTCTTGAGATGTCTGCTGTATGGTGGTAATGTGGATTTATGTGGCTAGTTACATCTCCTCAGGTCAATTCTGCTTTTGAATGGAATTAATATTTAATTCTGTTTTCTCCATTACTTTAGCATTAACTAAAGTACACTTCAAAAGTGGTGTTTCTTTTTGAAAATATTGAGTTCATTGTTGCTCAGGAAGGCATGAATGCTGATGTTTGCCACAAAAGCAAGAAAATTGTTTTATTTTTTTTAAAAACCCTCCCACATAATTCTGTCTTAAAAGCCAGCTGGAGTGAGGATGACCATGCTAGAGTTTTAATATATTGTGGTATGAAGTCTATTTATTTTCATCTGAAACTGTCAGCTGACATTGCAGCTACCCTGGGAAATTAATTTCATAAATTTGTGTTTGTTCCATTTGCATTAATACTTTATTCACTTAAAGGCTCTTAAAGCAGTATTCCTGAAAATGAGTGCAAGGAAAAGACTCTCTGAGAAATAGAATCTTTGATATTGAAGATATGGGATTGATCTGATCTGTCATTCTTTGCCACTTATCAGGCAGTATTTTCTGAAGAGACTGACATCTTTCTTTCAGGATATTGGTGTTTAAGTGCCAGTAAACAAAGGCCAAATCAGATAAATAAAGAGCAACCAAGGAAATTGTGTGTCTTATTACCCAATAGTACTTGTAAAACTTCTAGTTGACTTGCCCAAGGTACAGATTTTTAGTTTTATTTCAACAACAAAAATACTTGGATCTCTTCACTAAAGGATTACATCATGCTGTTGACTTGCAAAACTCGGTGTCAGGAACAAGCAGAAGAGAACTGAGGTATTGCAAGTTAACATAGTGCTTTTAGGGGTACTGGTGGGCACATCTGTGAGCTGCGGAGTGCTGTGTGGAGCAGCCTGGGAACAGTACCAACAGCAAGGTAGCTGTGCTAATGTCACACTGTGCTCAGACAAATGTTGGCAGTCTACCTCTGAGGATGGTGTTATCCCATTTTATTTCATGAAGGTGCGCTGTGTTGACACATCACAGCCTCAAGCCCAAACACTCTGTCCTAGGTGTTTCTCTGTGCTCTATTGCTTATGTAAGAGAGAACCAAAAGAACGTTAGGAGAAACAGTGTACACATGTAGTCTTTTAAATCTCAAGTTAAGTTCTGACTACAGTGTTTGTCTGCCCGGAGGACACATCGGTGTGAAGCAAAGGTGAGCAGCACCTCTGATGCTGTGCTCTCCTGTGTGAACAGCGAGGGCATCTGGGGGCATCCCTTTGCATCTCTTAACACTGCAGTAAAATGTGCTGCTCTGATGGAATTAATATCACAGAAGTAGTTCAGAATGCTGTTCTTATTCTTGCTAAGAATGAACAAGACAGCTGTAGTATTGAGTGATTGGACTAATGTTCTTGCTGAAAAGTGCTTATTTAACATTTAACTGAGTAAAAGCAGATGCCTTGGCTGTACTTACACTTCCAGCATGGTCAGCTGGCTTGTGCTTGAAGCATTGTGAAACTGGAGGATTTAGGTATTAACTAGAGTTAGAAGTATCATTTGAGCAGATCAGAATTTTCTGAAGTCAAGATGTATCTCTTAAGTTCTTCTGCAAAAGTTGATTTCTGTATTTTACCAGTATGGGCAAATTCCAATTTCCCTTTGTTTTTTCAAATTGGTGTCTCAGCTATCATCACCAATGAGAATGTACTGTTCATTCATCTTTCTGGCCCTTATTTGACTCTAGGAATAACTATTTTCTAATGAAAAAACACGAATGGTCCACTTTATAGAAGAATAAACCTTTTTACTGCTAGTTAGTTCTGGTACTGGATACCAAATAGATTTATTACTGTAAGAGAGATCAAAATCTTGTATATTGGTGAAAGGAAGTTATCACTGGTGGCAGTGTTTAACCTGTTAATGTCAGGTGCTGTTACTGCTTCTTACGAAGGTGCCTCACATACAAGTGGTCTATTTCCGAAGGTCGTTCCTTACCTTAAGAAAGAGATACAAGATTTGTTTGTTTGTTTGTTTGTTTATTGCACATTAGTGCTCTTCTGCCCTTTTTCTTTCCCCCCTGAATGTGAATGTTGGTGCAGGTCTCTAATTGGCTGAATCCTTGTCTTTCATAGGGTTGCACTGTGACTAATTCTCTTTTTTCTTTGATGCTATACACAGTCTTAAACAGCAATGTTATGTGTGGAGTGAGACAAGAAAATGAGGCAAAGTCATGAAAAAGTAGTAAGACATGGGAAAATAAAGCTTTAGCCTTTAAGTGTGGTCAGATGATCAGTGAAATGATTTTGAGCAGGCATCTTACTTGTCTGGACTAAGCTTACATGGAACAGGCACTGGTACACTTAAATCATGTGATTAAGAGTGAGTTGCAATGCATTCCTTACTGCTTTTGGTACATGTGTGCTGAGAATGGAAGTGAACAAATCTCTACAGTATGTGAGGTCAGTTCTCAACTACATGGACAATTCCCAGGGAGTTGCTTGTGGACCATATAGCAGCCTGAAGCAGTAAAGCCTCTATCTGCAGTTTTCCACACCATTCCAGGGCAACACTAATGAACTATAATGTGCTTTTCATAACACGTTAGTGAATGCCTTGAATAGTCTATTTTTCTGTAGTGTGGAGGGTGTGGAGGTTTTTTTTCTTTTTTCTTTTTTTTTTTTTTTTTGGTGCGGCTAATGGGGCATTTGCAGATAGCAATAGCAGATAAATGTGTTTTTTATAAATGTATTTTATATAAATGTATTGGTTAACACAGTATAGTAAAATTCAGTTTCTTATAATGCTGGACAAGCATCTTTCTAGTGTGAATGTATGCATTGCTCTGAGACTCTGAGAAATTCATTAGCTTTCTATGAAGTTTGTGCACCGTGATACTTTGGAACAATGTTTTTCTTAGGAAATGTGCTCTATCCCTTAATATGCTTGCCATGTGTTTAGAAGAAAAATTGTAAATCTCTAAATGATCATTGCTGGAAATTTACTGACTACATGCCAAGAGGATGGGAGTAAAGTAGATACTTCCTTTTCAAAATTCTGTGCCAAAGTAACTGAATGGGACTTCTGGTTTTCAGGTGTCTGAAAAATTGGAACTGAGGTCAGATTTTTCTGTTCACATGGGGTATCTACAAAGGGATTAAGCCTAGTGAAGAAGAGAGTCTTCTAGGTGAAAAGTTGGATGGATGGAGGTCAGGAAAGTGAAGACAATGCAGAAGAAAACTGTTATCAGAACAAAGAATACTTGGACAATATTAAAACTTCACAGTCCTGCAGTTAAACTTAATTTTGAACATTGGTTTTTGTGCCTGAAATAATGCTGTGTGCTAAGGTGTCCACTACAGTGACCAGTCACTCTGAAGTGATGTGTGGAAGATTCAAGTTCTGATGCAGCCAGTAGGCTTGGTTATGCTTGCTGATACACATGCATGGCTGAGTTACTGATTAGATGGAAACTTCTTTATGGTGTGCAGAAAATAAGAAGTGATGATTAATATTAATTTAAATTTAAAATGTAACTTTCAGTCTCTTTTTCTGAACGGAATCTACTCTGAATCAGCTGCATTGAGTCCAGTTTTAATTACTGCATTTTCTGAAGAGAAATGCACAATTTGAGGTTGTCATATTTAACTCTGTGGCTTGAATTGCTAAAAGAAAAAAAGGTCTTTTTAAAGAAAGCTGACTAGGGGTGTATTTAAGTGAATGTACTACAAATTACATTTTATGGTTGGGAAATTCTCACTCTTCAAATAGCTTGATTATTTTTTTTCCTTAGTATTTTTAGTTTTCCTTAGTTTCATAGCCAGTGCTATGTAATATAAACAAACTGATAAATAAACTTTTCTTCTCTAATTAAATTGTAAGAAAATCGCTTAATGGTTCACATTCAGTGAATTGTGAAACTCATTAAAGGCTCCTTAAAGATCATTGACCTCTAAATCTTTATCTAGGAAATACTTGTGGTAAAGGATTTTTCTCCTGTCAAGTATTTACTACTTTTTGCTAATTATTAAAGAAAAACCTTTTTGGCACTTTCAGGTTATGTTCATGGAGGTCAAAACATTACTATCACTTTCAAGCTAAAAAAGCAACACCTGTTAAGTCTTACACTCCAAGAAGTCTGGCAGGTATGAAGCAGGTTTTAGGCATATTTCAAGTCCTCACCAGCTCCTGAAATATTTTAGAGAAATTATCAGTTCTGATTTTTTTAAAAGCAAAAGAGGTGCATTCATAGTCAGGACATAGACTATTATGTTCCTGTAGAAAGCACTATTAAAGCAGAAGACTAAGAAAAAGTGTCACCATGTCTTAAGACCTGGAAAAGGTTGTGCTGTAACTCATGCTCACTGTATGCATGTATTCACTAATGTCAGGAGCAGGGTCCAGAACTCAAGATAATCTTGTCCATGTCTGAGTGCCTTAACCAGACACTTGTGTTTGGGTCGTGTTACATTCTGTTCTGTGCCCGTCATTCTTGGATACTTTTATGTAGAGTAAGAGGACATAAGTGGGGGAGATAAAGAGTATCTTTACATGCAAAGTAACCTGGAGGTGAACATTCCCATGAGATGTGTGGGCTTGAACTCCTACACCCTGAATAAACGCTGCCACCTTCTCACTTGGAAAAACAAAAACTTCTCCCTTCATAACTACTTTTTAGTGCCCAGTAGTTTGAAAGTCTGGCAGCTGTGCTTGCTTTCTGGCTTAGAGGCCAGGGAATGTGGCACATGCTGGCTGGGTGTGCAGGGCGAGCAGAATAGGTGCTGCTTTTGGAATTTTTGGATGAAGTGATGAGGTGTTAGGTAAGTGTAGCTACTTCTGAGGTTAGCTGTCTTTCTTTTGAATGTAAGTAGGCTTAGGGGCCAGCATCTGTAATTGGACATTGCCCTCGTAGTCATATATAGATGATTATTTTTTTCTTCTTCTGTGTTCATGCATCTTCTCCCTCCCTTTTTTTTACTCTGGGCTTCAAAGTAATTCTTCCTTACAACTGTTCATTCCAAGGCTGCATACTGTTGTACTTGCAATTTTAAATAATCTGCTTAGTATAAATCAATGTGGAACAAAATTCCTCTGGTAGTCTTACTTTTAGTTAGAGTAGATTTATAACAGTGTAGTGGCAAACCCAAATTCATCTGGAAAACTTTGATTTAATAGTTAACTTTCACAGAATTGCAGAACTGAGGTTGAAAGAGGTCTGTTAAGATCATCTGGTCCACACCTCTCCACTCAAGAAGGGTGAGCTAGAACAGTCTGTTCAGGACTGTGTCCAGTTGCATTCTGAATATCTCCACAGATGGAGACTCTGTCCTCTCTGGACAGTGTCTTCCAATATTTCATCACTGTAGACACTATAAGTAAGTAGCTTTGCTTGGTGGTTTTTTTTTTTTTTTTTTTTAATTTTAATTTTAAATATTTTGTTTAGATAGATTTCCTATGCTATGATTTGTTCTGTAATTGGGTACTACTGAGCAGTGTGAGTTGCCTTTCCCCTCCCATCAGGGGATTTTATACACATTGGTATTTACACGTGTAAGGTCTTCCTTTACTTTCTCTTCTCCAGGCTGAAGGGTTGCAGCTCTCTCAGCCTCTCCTCATCTGAAGGATGCTTTCTAATAATCTCAGTGATGCTTAGCATGGACTCTGGGGTGTCCATGGGGATCCCAGAACTGGACCTGGCACTCCAGGTGTGGCCTCACTGGTGTTGAGCAGAAGGGAAAGATTGTGGCCCTCTGCCTTTCCACAAGGCTTTTCCTTATGTGTCCCAGGAGGCTCTTGGCTGCCTTTGCCATGGGGTTGCATTGCTGGGTTTTGATCGATTGGTTTTCCACCAGGGCTGCAAGGCCCTGCTGCAGAGCTGTACTTCACCTTCAGCATGTAATGGTGCAGATCACCCTTGCAGACAAAGCCTAAGACCTGTAATAATGTGTGCTTTCTTTATTGAGTTTCAAAGACGTGATTTACTTAGCTTATATCAAGACATATTCATAGAATCGCTTGTAGCATCGACACCCAAAATAAAACACTTGGTTGTGTTGCTCCTTGGCAGACTTCCTGTCTTCTCTCATAGAAACAATTAAGCAAAATTTGAGTTGGAAATTTTCTCCCAAAGAATTAATTTTGTGTTTTTCACAATAACTGAAGCATAGTGTCCCCTGTAATTTTTACAGGAATGGCGTCAGTACTCATTTCCAGGGGACCTTTTGTACGAGGTCCTCTGCTTCATGCTTTGTACTTTTCTTGTGCATTTCTTTGAGCATTCATGTTTGAGTTATGGGAGCTTTGTCCATTACAAAGAAGAGCTATACATACATACACTGATATATGGATAAAATCTGAAAGTGTTTGTGTGTAAAATCTAGACTAAAAGATGTGGATTTGTGGTTTTGCAAATAATATAGGTGATTCTAAATAGTTTATGATAGAGCAAAAATGGTTTGGGTAACCTGGATCTGAACTTTTAAGAATTTTAGATTAAGACCAGCATGTCAGATTATATCCAGAATAAAAATAATGGATGCAGATAAAATTCAGTCTTAGTTCTGATGTAACTCAATCTCCAAATTCTATTTAGCTTTGTTCCGCATTATTTGAAGTTTCCACATGGTCTGAAAATTACTGTGCTTCATTAATTCCATCTGAAGGGGTTTGAACAGTTAGATTTCTGTAGATAGAATAATGTGTAAAAGTAACTTCTTGATATGTGATGGACTGCATGGATGCAGTTTTGACCAGTATGCCCCTCTGGACCTCTATAAGCAGCTGAGAATCCAATAAAGATCTCTAAATTATAGACATTATCTAGTTGATTGAAGGAGCTTATTCTACTTAGAGCTCTGCCAGCCAGCCAATGTAACATCTGATATTTAGACTCATTATCTGTGTATCTGAAACAGTTTGCTTGTATCATAGCTTAAATAGAAGCTAATGTAATCAGATACTCCATCTGCTTTTGAAACGAGCATGGTGAGCTAGAGATGATGAGCCAGTTTGCTCTCACATTTCTTCAGAAATGAAGCATCTGTCTCTACTTGCTGTTGACTGCAAGTCTATTTGCCTTTTAAAACTAAGGTGTTTCAAAGCTTTAGGAGCCATCATGTATTATTTTATGTTGTCATTAGAAGATGAAGAAATTATTCAGCTTACTGAAAAGTTCTTAGCAATGTCTGAAAAATATTGTAGGCTGGAGGAGGAATTACTCATTTGAGAAGCAGAGGAGTTAAAAAATTTCTTTGATTTTTATTTTTTATTTTTCTTAAAAGAGAACTATTTAATGAGTTGAGTTTTGAAGGCAATAAAAGATTTATTTCAGGTACAGCTGCAGAAACTCTGAATGCTACTGTGGGTGTTAAGGCTACTTAGTAGAAGGCTCCAGGAAGTCTTTAAAACCAATCGGGATAAGAAATTTTTAACCCAGTTAAATGGTAAACTGTATTTGGTGTAAGGAGCCAATTAAAAGGTGTGTAAAGCAGGCTGAAGCCAAGTTTGCTGTTGCTGCAGTCTGTAAAAGCAAACCAGACATACAGTTACCCAGAATAAGGCATTTACAGCAATGGATTATTAAGGTTGTGCTGATACTGATTGCTGGTGCTAGAATGTGGGAGACAGAAAATGGTATTGTCTAATGTTGTTGGCAGAAAGTCATATTTTCAAATCGCTCCTGGCAGTATTTTCCAACTGAAGGAGCACAGTTTAAAAACAATTATTAGCATCCTAATCAATGCTCTCAGGTTAGGAAGTCATTGCAGATTTGTTTTTATTCACCTCTAAACCTTTTTTAATCCCTTGAGATACTTGAGACCTAGGCAGATCTGATTGTCTACTGACTGTGTTACTCAGGATGTCCTAAGCTTTGCAGACTGTGCATTGCATAAAATAACAGTACTGATAGTACTTTTAAGGCTTCATGGTCTTTTAAAACAGCTCATCTTTATTAGGCAACCTGATCTTTCTAAACAGCTCATCTTTATTAGGCAACCAGAATAACCAGCTAATACTCTCTGTAGGAGGCTGCAGTCCATGCACTTTGTTGATGAGGAACATTCAACACTCCTAGCTGTTGAGAAGGAAATGGAACTGCTGAAGATATACCAAAAAATTCCCAGATGAATTAAAAAATGCTTACAGTGCAGATTGCCTAGAACTATAATGTTAGAGATACTTGTTATGTAAGAATGTCATAATAAATTTTTTTTTTTGTGAGACTTGTGTGTGGGTAATTCTGGAATTTAGAAACTGCTGTGAGTTAGTATGGAAGTCAGTGAGTATTAAAGAACCATTAGTGAGTTTTTTTCTGATCAATCTCTGAAAAATAACCCCCAAACATTAAATTTTGTTGTTTTCTTGAAAGTGGTATTTCTTTAAATAAGAGCCTATAGATAGCTTCCTGCTTCAAAATCGTCATTGTGTTTCTCTCAAACTAGAAGGTGGGAATCTAGCTGAGAGTTTGTCCTTCTGATCTTGTCCTGCTTTATGGAAAACCGTGTTTGATGTGGTTTAGAAATATAGCTTCAAAATTATTTGGATTACTTGCTTTATACTTACTGTTCCACTTCAGTGAGTTAGTGGACAGAGTGTTTTACCATACTGGTCATGGCATGAAGTCGTACATCTGCCTGGTTCTTGCATCAGCTACTCCTGTAGCTGGAGCTACAGATAGCTGGTCTCAAGGAACTGATTAGACACTTCATCAGGGAAGGACTGGGGTGCCTAAAGGTGTTCAGACTAAGACCACTTTAATTGCTTTGCTAAGAAAACCTCTGTTCATCTAGTGCCAGTGCATGCAGCTCTTGGACTTAGTAATGTCTCTCATGATGTTGTGTGAGGTATATGATTAAAGTCTAGGAAGTTTTCCAGATGCAGGGGGAGATGTTCTCTGCAATCTAATTGGTAAGCTATTGGCAATTTATCTATTAGGTTGGACTAGCTTTGGGTGTCAGTGAATAATGAAAGTGAAGACCTTACCAGGTCCAGTGACTTCGTGGCCAAGAGGGGCAGTCCTACTTCTCATATCCCTCTCCCCAGATTACGTAGTCCCATTCCCTCTCGTGGATTGGCTCTTACAGTTGCCCAACTGTGCTGTAAGATAACTTGATAAACAGGCAAAAGACTGGCTAGGTTACTTTCTGCCAGAGGAACGAGTGAAAACAAGTTGCCTTGGAACCAGGCAGGTACCAAGGCCATTGGGGGAAGAGGAACAGGAATGCTTGGCTTGGAAGGAAATGAGTAACCTGCTTCTTCCAGTAGGTGCAAGTTGTTAGGTTAAATGCAAGCTATATCATGTGTTGGCTTCCTAGGATTTGTTTGTCATTTTAGATTGAACCTCAGTTTCTTTTCATAGGGTGTCTGTGTGTTTAATTCCATAAATTTCTCTTTCCTTCCCTTCCAATGACCTCTCTCTTAGAAACAAGTAACTAATATGTCTATTCTGTGTATAAAAGGCCCTTGCTCTACCCAATGGAAAACTGCACTGGAATTGGAACTGAACTTTTGGATGATTGTGGTCAAAGAACTTGGGATGCCAGTAGATCTTAACCATTTCACATGCAACGTTTCATTAAGATGGCTAGTGGGAATTCATAGGAGCCCGTGTGCAAGTTGAGCTGAAGAAGATTAGGACAAAACCCTAAGAATGTATAAGTTGAGGCAGGCAAATGAGTCTAGACTATGTATCACAGAATCATAGAATCGTTAAGGTCAGAAAAGACCTCCCTCATAACATCATTGAGTCTAACCATTAAACTAAAACTGCAATGTTCACCACCAAGTGCCACATGCACACATTTTTGAACACTTGCAGAGACGGTGATTCCATAATACATGTATAATATATATAATTAAGGCCATATAACATATAGCCTTAATTTTCT
Source organism: Acropternis orthonyx (assembly GCA_035583155.1). Taxonomy (NCBI): domain Eukaryota; kingdom Metazoa; phylum Chordata; class Aves; order Passeriformes; family Rhinocryptidae; genus Acropternis; species Acropternis orthonyx. Next base: position 59,199,410 of record JAWWEU010000040.1, on the reverse strand, counting down.
GTGTTAAAGTTGTTATAGTTGCTTTATTTCTGAATGAGGGAATATTTAATGAATTTGTTTACTGAATTCCCTTTTTTACCCTCTTGTTATCTCTGTAGAGCTTAGCATATTTCTTCCTCTTTTTCTGCTGGGGAAGTAATGGTAACAATTTTGGGCAGTAGTTTGTTCTTGGGCAGAATACAACCACACACGAGCACTCAGTTAAGATGTCCCTTTCAGGAGACCTATGACAGCTGTTTTAAATGGTTGAAGATTTTGTGGTTTGGCGGTGGGGTGTGGGGTGAAGGCTTTTTTGTTTCATTTTGGTTTTTTCTTTTCACACAACGGAGACAGAATATCAGTTCTGCCTTTAAAACCTGTGGTTTTGAAGGTACTGGTTTTCTGTTTGTTACAAGTTTTGGATTTCTTTTTCTTATCTGTAAGCACAATTATAAGAGAATAACCCTGACTGGAAATTGAAATAAGTCAAATTAGCTAAATAAGATGCAGTTATGTGGGGGGGGGGGTGGGGGGTGGGGCGGGGTTTACTAGCTACTGGTATATTTCAGGGGAAGAGGTAAACTTCTTTTGACTTAGAGTCTTGAGGAGGAAATAAAAATACGTAATTGAAAAGCCTTCTTAAACACCTAGAAAACCTTTGTCGTTAGTGCATGGAGGTGATTATTTTCTGCCTTTTTTTCCTCCCTTCCAATGCCCTCTCTCTCTCTGAAACAAGTAACTATTATATGTATTCTTCTGTGTGTACAGGGCCCATTACTACCTAATAGGAAAACAGACACTGTGCATTATAACCTGAACTGAAATTCACGTTGGCTATGGTCAGATAAATTGGGACTCCAGTGTTCCTGGAATTAATTGAAATCCAATGTTAATCCTCTTTCCTGCATCAGTTGTGGGAAGGACAGCACAGCTCCCATTTATTCCAACAGGCTTCAAGCAGTTGCAACTCCACTAAGACACAGTGCCTGAAGTCAGATTGGACTATTGTTCCTCCTTCTCTTTGGTGTGTCAGTCTGGCCGTGCTGGGAAAATGAGTGGAGAAAGATGAATCTGAACTGCTGTAGAGAATGTTTCTGAATTCCCGAGCAGTGCATTTTGCTTCATATGTGAAGGATTACACAGATTGCTGGTTTTAAAAAAGAATGTCTTCAGGACAGATCAGTTTTTCTTTTCTTTCTTTCCTGCAAATCTTAGGTCTTGATTCACTTGCTGATGTCATTGTAGTTTCTGTCTTTGGTTTCGCACTGAAATAGGGCCTTCAGCTACCACAGCTGCTTTTAAAATGCCTTTTTTTTTTTTTTTTTTCACTGCTCTCACTGACAAGCTGTTTAGTTTCTAGGTCTACTGTAGTTTTCTTAAATGTCATTTTTCTGATTGTCTTGAGGCAGCTCATTTTGCCGAAGTCTTCACTAAAACATCTAGGCACCTTCAGACCTTCATTTTTGTAAAAGAATGATTCTAAAAGGGCAGAGACAAAAATTAATTGTAAGTACTCTTTTAAAAGCAGCTTGTTGCAATCAGAAATCACATTTGGCATAGGAAGGATGGAGAAATTTGGTATATGCGTACTAGATGATACTAAACAGAAGGAATATATCAGAAGTACTTTGGTAATGTTAACTTGGCTCAGTCAGGCAATCTCATAAAACTGCTTCACATAATACATGATGATTGATGCAATTATGAATTAACCTGAATTGGGTGTCCCTTTCTAGGAATCTTACATTGTAGTGAAGAGGTTGTTTGACCTCAGTGTGTATTTTTGCATGTAATGGTATTTGGATTTTCTGGGCATGTACTTCCCGGTCTACTGTTTGAACAGTCATTTTACTTTATTTTGCTTAAATTCCTATTAGTTGCACGAAATCATTGTATTGAAAAACAGCTTTCCACACAACCTTTTCATAGATGAATAGAAGTAAAATATGTTGAGAATACCAAATATTCAGTTGTCAAAGTATTTGTAAAAGTTATGACCCTTTCTTTCTTACCTTCGTTCTAGCAATGTCAATAAATTGAACTCAATTGTACTTAAAATCCAGATCTTGGATAAAAAGCATGTGTTGAGTTTCTAAAACATATCAATTTGTTTTCAGACTGGACTGGAATTGTGGAATGGAAGAGTCAGTTTGCAAATAGTGTACATCGCTGTTGCTTCCCTGAGATTTTAAGTAGCATGGTTATGTTGGATATGTGACTACATCCTAGATGTAGGTAGAAGGTTTTATTATATTTGTAGCTGAATCTTTTGCATTATGTAACTTGATAGCTTTGTTCCATTGACCATAATTTTCTGTTAGGTTTCTGCTTTTCAAAATCTGTTCTGTGGAGTTGGGCTTTCTTTGACAGGATGTCATGTACTGACTTTATTTATTTTAACCTCTGTGCTTTGAGCACTGTTACTTAAGAAAGAAATTATGTATACTATTTTCTTTCTCAGTGGAAAAATGTGCATGAGAATTGCCATTCAATGTACCTTCTGAAAGGACAGCATTAGCATAGCTATCAAGCTTAAAATTTAATTTTGAATGGTGCAGCAAGTTTGAGTCTTTAAAAGGCCCTTTGGAATTCCAAATAGATCATATACCTGTCTGCATGTGTGTGTTACTGCAATACCTCATTTCTGAGAAATATTATGTAATTTAAAGGTGATAGGTTTCCATTACATTAGGGAAGTATAAACCTGTGTAATGAACATTAACATTTTTCATGTGCAATTTGGTGGTTAATCTGAAGTAGACCATGATCTCTTAGGACTTTGGAAGTATCAGAACAGATGTCTCTACACAATCAAAGGTCAGAGTTTTATATGTATTATGGCACGCAGCACTGTTATTCTTAGGATTCTTATCTGTGTTGTAGGATGATGCAATATTTAATAAGTTAGTATATTTGTCGGTGTTTTGCAAGTTGGCCTTAAATGTAATTTTTCTGTCCTTAAGAACTTGGTTGATGGATTGTGTGTCAGTGAATATGCACTAACAACGAGTTGCGCTTTTGAGCCAACATGCATTATATTCTATACAAATCTTGAAAAATGTATTATTTTTTTTTGGCGAAAATTGGTAACTTTGAGAGAGGGGAATGTTTGCTGGATATATCTGCTATTCTGTCCTATTTTTAAAGCCGTTTTTTCAAAGTGTATTTATGCATGTTCATTAAAAGGTGTTTTGGAAAGTGGATATAGCAAAATCAAAATCTCAAATATTTTATGCTGGGTATTTTTTTCTGTGATTTATTTTAAGACAGTGTGATCCTATATCTCATGTATAGATGTTTGCCATTTCTCTATATATGTTTAATTGCCAAAGTAAGTCCTTGTAAGCCTGTTGTGATTCCAGAACTGTAACAGTGCTTATCATGGTAAGACAAAGAGATAGCTGGTGTTTCCTTTCATTTTCTCATGTTGCTTTGTGGTTTCTTCTGGTCAGTTTTATTCCTTTGGTGTATGCATTTTGTGCATTTGGTGCATGCATTTTGAAGAGGGGGGTTGGAGGGGAAGTCTAGCTAGCTTGAGGTTTAGGTTTTTAGAGCTTGCTATGTTTATTTTAAGTTTTAAACTGTTCTTCAAATAAATGTCATTGTTTATCTGTTTTTGCGCTATGGGATGGTATGGAGTCTGTCAACAGTGTTGTCGCACTATGACTTTGCCTTTCTATTCCTAGTGAAGTATTTTAATATTGTACCAAACGAGTGGCACATGTGGCTGTTTGGTTGTGGCAGTGGCATCTTTGGTATTTCCATTGTTTTAACCTGTAAATACTGCAAACTTGGCATCCTTTTCCCATTTGGAAAGCATAGGCTTGAATTAAATGTCTGGCTAGAATTCCTTAAAATTTGCCAAACTGACTTCCTACCCCATGCTTTTCTTTGCGTTCCTGGGGTGGAGTAGGAGCAGCTGTTCCTTGCATAACTTGCAAGGGCACTAGTTAATTTTGGCAATAAATGCAATAGTATTTTGGGTTTTGTTATGCTCCTTGTTACAGGTAAAATGCATACTTTGGTATAATGCTTGCCTACTACTTACAGAGTTACTTGGTCAGTATGCTTTCATGCTTGATGATTTGAAATTCGATAAGAGGGCCTGATGCTAAAAAGCTATATTGTCAGCATAAGATTGCCAAATAGTCATCTCCTTCCTATTATTTAGCAGTCATTTTTAGGAAGACAAAATAGTGTAGAAATGAAATAACAGAATATTTTCCTCCCTATATAATGTCTCTAAAATAATATTAAGTTATGTATTTGCTAAATAACTGCATAGAACATTAACATGCCATTTAATTTATTTTTTATTTGTAGGAATCTTACTATTAAGCTTTCTAAAGCCTATCTGAAAAAGTGAGTTGAGTAGCAGTTAGTTTTCTTTTCCTTTGGATCAGCTTATTGAACTGGCTTGTCATGTGGCTCCCTGATGCTTTAGATCTGGTGAACGAAACAATGGAAACCCATGGTCAGACAGTTGGAGGAAGGAGGGTGGGACCTTTTCTCAGCAGCAACAGCTACACTTAGTTTAATGTTATGAGAAACTGTACCCTGCAACAGTGACTTCAGTTTTTGGACAGTTAAGGCAGTCCTGTTACTAATGAATCTTTGCTGTCTCTAGAATTGACTTGTTCCCTTCCTCATTGCTGTTGAGGCACAGTAGAGACTCATTATCTGTGTATCTTCTTGGTTGTTCTGTGGTAACTGGACATTGAAAAAGTGTTCTGTGAGATAATAGGAAACATTCATATATGCCTAGTAATTATCTAGTATTGCATTCCTGGTAACAAGGAACATTCTCTAATACCTCTAGTATTTTTCCACTGTTCCAGGATTTTTGTTGATTTCTTTTTTTCCCTACTGAATGTCAAGACCTGTTCTTTTTTTCTCCTTTTACGGATAAAGCCTGCAGTGCTCGCTGGGGCATAACAAGGAAAGGTTGTGGGTGCTGATGCAAGGGTGGACATGAAAAGGATGTGCCGAGTTCTTGTTCAGAAACAGGCTAGTAGAAAAAGAAAAAGATTGTGCATAGTATTTATTCAGGGAGAATATTTCTTCACTTTTGTAGTGTTGTCTGTGTAATCATTCTCTTTTATACTTGGAATTTTATATAAGGGTAGAGTATATACAATGCTTGTTTTAATAAGATAATAATAATGATCATGATGATAGTAATAATAATTTAATAAGAAAATAATTAGCTTTTCAAGTAGTCATATCTCTTTAAGGACACTAAAATTAAGGGCTTGAATCAAGAGTTCCTTGAATTTTTTTCTTAAACCAGAATTCTTTGTCATACCAACAGGGGCAGTTAAGCAATCTCTAAAATGTTGTGGTCGTTCTTGATAACACCAGAAGTAGGGAAGAGAAAAGCCAGACTGGATTGAAAGCAAGCAGGTATTATTAGATTTGGAAGGTACAGCAGCCTGTGTGGTTACTGACATGGATCCAGTACTTGTTCACGTTGTGTTGCTGTAGGAGAGACGTGCCAGGTGCTTTGGGTGGCCCACAGTGAACGACCATGCGGTTGTATCTTCAGGGATAATACTTCCTGTAAATGGTTTGGACTTTTGCAAAGTCCCTGTACAAGACATTCCAACATAATTGTGAAATAGTTGTTGAATCTGTCATATTGAATTATCTGTACTCATATCCTAAATTCTAAATTAGTAACAATACTGCAGTAAAGAACAACCTCTGCAGGATTTTTTCCTTGCTGTGAAAGAAATCTTGTTTGCCCTTTTCAGAAAATCAGAGGTCCATTGGTACCTGTCAGAGATATTAGATTGTCCTGTTCTGATTGTTTTTTTATTTACACTTGCTGTTTCTGCATAGCTACAAATACAACAACCAAATGTTCAGACTAAATAAAAAAATATTCACCTTATAGTGAGATTTAATCTGGAGAAGGGGTTCCTCAAACTTCTAGTAGGAACAGATTCCTTCAGTTACCAGGTCTGGGCATGTTCTTGTGTGTGAAAAAACTTAGCATTTCCATGATTCTTCTGCTACCTCTTGCTGCCTTTGCCTTGGTACTAGACATCTTGGGAAAGTTACGAGTGTCTGACCACTCAAGAGACTCATGCCATGCAATCTACTTTTATCTAAATTTTTCTGCCTTGCTACTCCTTATAGAACATTTTGAGTAAGATTGGGCCTGTTCAGCCTTTTCACCTTCATGAACAGAATTAGAAATGTATTTTTCATAGGCTCATACAGTTGGGTATTTTATTAGTATTATTATATTGTCTTTTGTAATACTGTGTTTCACCATTCCTGAGGATTAGTCTACAACCTCCCTGCAGGAGATGAACAATTCAGAAACTAGGTAATATATACTAGAGACATTTCAACCCAAATAGATTGGGTTGATTGTGAGGTGAAAGGTAATAATATTTCATTCAGGAAAACATCAGTGGAGTGGGAGCGTTGCTGTGTTTGAGTATGTTAATGCTTTCCAGGCTCTCTGCTACCTCTTGGTGACCTTGCTTTGATGCTTGAGGTCTGAAGTTGCACTTACCACAGTAATTGATTGCTTGCTAGGAGCCAGAGTGATTAATGTCAGAGTCATCTGTGTGTGTTGGAGAAAGGGACTCAGGAAAGGGTCTTGCAGTGGTGCTGTGTGTGATTGATATGCTTTGTGGCATCCTTGGCAGTGCTTGTTCTTGCAGGTGTTGGAACCTCGTTTGCCCTTTGCTTCAGTCAAGCAACTCCTATTAGAGTCACTTCCATGATGTTCAGTTAGTTCTGAGTTTACAGCATAAGTAGTAGACTGAAAATGTTTGCTTTCCTTATTGAATGGCTATTTGAGATATTTTAATACCATTCCAGGCTCTGTACGCAAAACCCCATGTGCCTTTGAGAAAGGCTGTGGAATTAATCAAGTCAGAAAAGCAGTGAGTGCTAAGCCTCAAAATAAAGCAGCAATCCTGTTACCTGTAACATTCTGTAAGATACAATAAAATTAACATTCTAAATAGAAGATGACAATTGTCAAAGCTTGAAGGTATTACTGTATTTTTATGCTAGGTTCTTACTTTTAGCAAGATAACCTGATCGGGGTGATCATGAATGTATCAGATAAACACCAAGAAAAAGGATGAAGTGCAAACTTGCTCAAGATACAGCACAACATAAGTATCTTTAGCTGTCAAAAAATTAGAAATTTAGCTAATATAATAAGCTTCCTAAGGATGTATAAAACCAGCCTTCTCATTTGGGGCTTTTGGAGTGTGTATTTAAAAACAATTTTCCTATAATACATAGGATTATGAGTCACTCATCTATTCTATAAAAAGAGAGAGAGAACACAAGCAGAAGGAAATGGGACATGCATTTTTAAAGACTGCTTCTGCCTTCCTTTTTGTTTCTGTGTCAGCTGGATTTTCATGTAATAACAATTCCTGTAGTTGTGGTCTTAAAGCAGATGCTAAATATTTCAAGAATTGTAATGAACTATGGCAGTTGAGTTTTGTATTTAGATTTTAAAATAGTGTGCATTTAAAAAAGCTATGTAATTTCTAAATTTCATGTGATATGTTCCGAATGGAGAAGTAGAACTGGCAGAATCTGTTTACAGGCGATTCAGAGTGGTGTTCTTCTCATGGGAGACACTCTTCAGTCTCAGATTGGATTTGCTCATTGTGCTTTCAGTGCTAGACTGTTTCGGGTATTGTTTTGGCAGCATGTACTGACACTTGCTGGAGCGTGTCAGCAGTTTGGCACTAGGCTGCTGGGGAAAAGACTTCGTGGAGCTGGATCATTTCAAAGCTTCAGTGCTTCAGCAGTCATTACACTTTTGATATGAAACGGGTTACGTGACTGGAGTACTGTTCAAGGTCTTATGTTACTAAAATGCATTGAGTAAACATACCTAATTTTGGTGTAAATGTTCAGTGTTGTAGTCTTGGTTCTGTATTGACTGTAAAGTCAGCAATTCTGTAAATGTCAACAAACTTTTCAGAGAATGAAGAACTCTGCCAGGACTCAGATTTGACCAGCAAGCAGGGATTATGTTTTTTTCTCAAGAACTTTGTGCAAAAGCACGTTTTCTCGATCTGACCTCTGGTGTTCCAATTTCTAAGCAAATGTGCTTAATTCTGTTACTTAGATATCAACAGTGTAGATGGTTTGTCATAAGTATTATAATGATTCCAATTTTAATCCCACTTTGACTTTTATCGAGGAAAAAATGCATTGGGAAAACACTACATCTTTCAAGTACTCTTTAAAGTACTGGTTGCTATTTTAAAACAAAATCACTTCTATGGTCACCTGTCAAAGCTAGTACCAGTGTAAAGATCTCAGGAGGAACATGAAAGTGTTCTTCATTAATTTGTCTTGGGTGATAGGAGTCAGTTATGTGCTTTTTTTTCAGAAAAAAGAAAAGAAGAAAAAAAGAAAAAAACTCCTTATATCTTCTATAAATTGGCAGCACAAATTGGCAGCACATAAACTTCAGATTTCCCCCCCCCCCCCCACCCCTGCTCATAACGTCTGTAAGGAAAATTGCATAAACTGTTTCCTGTAATTAGGATCAAAGGTTTTTGGGAGGCTGAGAGGTAATGGTGTGTATATATTATGGATTTGCTCACTTTGAAAGAAATTTGATTCTTCCTTTCTTTTTATGATTTTTTTTTAGTGGCATTCTCTGTTCAGCGGTAAAGAAATTTTTACTCAAAATTTATGTGGCAACCCAGCAGTTGAGATAATTTGGTATCTTGCTACAATTTTGTAGAGTAAGCACGTTTTGATAAAAACCTAAGATTTAATTATTTTTAGCTTGAAAAATAAACCTTCTGTGTATTCTCATTAACATTTAAAAAATATTATTCCAGCTGCGTTGGGGTAGAGGAGCACCATGCTGTTGACATTGATCTATACCATTGTCCCAACTGTGCAATTCTCCATGGACCTTCTCTAAGTAAGTATGGCTTATTCAAATTTCATTTTACATGTTCAGGCTGTTCTCTCTCCATGTACAATTGAAGAAGACTGTTTAGAAGAATATTCACGATGGGTTTGATTATTTAGCAGGTACTGGTTCTACATGACTAACTCTGAGCTGATTAAAAACCCACAAAATAAACAAACCATCCTGAAAGGTTCCCTGATGTGGAGATGCAGATAGAATAAAATATAAGCCACCACTATAGATTAGAGAAATCAAAGTGCACAGAGCTAGAAGAAAACAATCTGGACTTGGCAAGAGAGTGAAAGAATGAAAATCAGGGAATTAAAAAAAAAAAAAAAGGAAAATGCAAAAGATGGCTTCAAGTTTCCTACATTTTAATTATCAAAATTCCAATACCTAAGAAGGCAGCTTTGAAAAAATGTAGGAGTTGTATGTCTTACCTTTCATGATGATTGTACGCTAGATGCCACAACCCTCCAGTGAAATCTGAGAATATGAACATCCTGTGAGCAGCATTTGTTTGTTTTTTGTTTCATTTTGCTTTTGTTGTTCCCCCTCCCGCCCCCCTTTATGTCCGAGGAAGTTACACAGCTCCACATTTCAGGTTTCTGATTTGTAAACAAGTTTCCACCAAAGTCAAAATGAATTGCCAGCAGAGTGTGAAACAGAGCAGCAAGAGGCATCTCTTTGGGTCTCCTTTCAGTAGGCAAATTTGCTGTAGAGATCTGCAGTGGAAAAACAGAACAGTTTTTGTCCGTCTTTAACTACCAAAAGATACTGCTTTATCCAGCTCCCTAGATTTTTCTCCATGACTTCTGTTCTCAAATGGAAACAGATCTGTAAAAACTCTAAAAGTGAATTTCACTTTTCAAACAATTAATTACATTTCTGTGTTCAGACTGGAAAAATATGTATATGCAGTGTATTCCTTTAACCTCCAAGTAGCGTCATGGTCATTTGTGTTTTCTAATGTGGGTTTGTTTGTGTTTTGGTTTGGTTTGTTCTTGAAGACCACATAATGACTTATAGTCAATAGAGACTTAAGATTTTCAAAGCTGAATTTACTTTACATTTATAAAGAAGTTTAAAACCACTACACCCTCAGTGGTAGACTTGCTGAATATGAACAAAATGATAAAGCATCAAATATTGATGTAATTAGTATATGTTGCATGATACAAATCTTGTGTAATATGTGAGTTCATAAATCAGAATACAAGCAATAGCTATTTCTTTCCCCACATTTGTCTCTTTTTTCCTATGGAATAGAGGGATGAGGAGGAGGAGTAGAAGAGGGATTGTATCAGACTTTCAAAGCAATAAAGTAGTAGATTTGAAACTTGTTTTCACCTCCACTTGGGAGAACTAATATGCTTCACCCTGATACCTGTGAATAACCTTTCCCTTAATGCAGAAGTTGCCAGCTCTAATGGAAGCGCTGTCTCACCTGCAGTAATTTGACAATGAGATAAGAGTGATTTTTATTTTGGAAGTCTTTTCAGAAAGACAAGAATCTGTGGTAAAAATTATCCTTATTACATCATATTACCTCAAGTGTGTAGATCATCTAGATTTAGTAGAAGCTTCAGACATGTCACCAACCCAAATAGGGGTGATATAATGAAATATGTCTTCACAGGAAATTTTATTAATTGTTTTCAGCTGTCAGAATCAAATCTATGATAGTTTGTGGGTTGGGTTCTGTTGATTTCAGTGTTTAGTTAGACAGATAAAGTCTCATGACTTCAAGTGTTCCAGCAATGTTCCAGAGTGCCTCAGTCATATGAATTTATGTATGTGAGTAAAAAAAAACTTTTTATTTACAGCGTCATATTCTAAAATCACTTCGTCTAAGAGTTCTGGAAGAGACAAAAATTCAGCTTTATAAGAGGGCAGGTATATCTACGATTTAAACAGACATTAGTATATATGAGATATATGTGTGTGTATATATATATATATAATCAAATGAGGGGCAGTGCAAAAAATTTACTTAAATTATACAAGAAACACATAATTTATAGGACAAATGAGTGGTTACTTTCCTACAAGATTAATTATGTAAAAGTTCCCATAATGCAAAGAAAGCTACTGCATACTTACATGGGAAGATCAAATTAACCAATCAATATCTTCATGCATTTCAAACAAAAATAAATCCTCTTCTTGATTTGAAAGAACAACAATTTTACAAGACATTTAGTAAGCAGCTGTGTGTGTAAAATGCTAAATAATTAATCCTAAAGTCCTAAATAATTAAAAAAAGAGTGATTTTAGAAATAGTAATACACTATGGAGCGTTTTTTTAAATGTTATTTGGGTTAGAGTCTTCATATTATATTTTGTTGTTTTCTCAGTGATTCGGAGGTCTGAAAATGCTCTATTTGCATGAATGCTGTGAGTCAGGTCTGCAGTCAGACTCTATTATCCAGAGCTTTGAGAGAGCATGAGGTGCAGTGAATGTTAATGGGACTCTTTTTCAGGATGTACTTTCTTAATCTGTTTTTTTGCTTTCTCAGATTGTGAAAATACTCCCCAACCTCTATTTTTTTTTTTTTTTTTGTCTGCCATAGTAATACCTGTGCTTGGTGTGAGCTGTCAACATGACATTATGTGCCAGGCCTTAGCACTGTATTCTGTCATTTACTGCATGCTCTTTAAATTTTTTTCAGTCTTGTCTGTTACTGTGGTGTCTTAAGGGGTTAAAAAAGTTCTAGAATTAAGAGGTAAATAAACAGAGAAAGTTTTCACTATTGTTTTCAGTTCTCTTAGTTATGAAAGGTTGATGTACATTGCCGAGTACAAGTAAAAGAATGATTATAGTTCCTGATTTTTAAGTGTTGGAAAGTCATACTTTAGAAAGTCTTTCTGTGCTATAAAATCTCTTAAGCAGCTGTATCGTCTTACAATTTTAATGAGCTGTTGTAACAGCAGTGAATTTATGGGAAACTACTCTACTGCAAATTAGTATTAGCTACTAATTTCATATATTATTATTTATGACTGAGAAAATAGCTTTGAAAACTTAATAAACCTGGCTTCATTATTTATGAAGTTTTACAGTATTTGGATAGTTGGCTCATTAAGCAGCACTGGTTTTCAGGTTAGCAGAGGGCTATAAATGTCAGTTTATTCACTTAAATGTCTTCTAAAGGATACATGTTGTCATGTCTGCAGGAAACATCTCATCAATAGGAATAATTACCACTTATGTGTAATGACTATAAGATGCCCGTTATTCCTATATAACCAATTGTTTTTTTCTGGAGAAGCACCGATTTTTTTTTTTTCTTTTTAGAAACTATTTTCCCCCCTCTTGCACCCTTAACTTCCTGTTACAGTTGCTATGTTTTCAGTATTGCTAGCACTTGTTTAGATTTTGGGTGCATCAGGACATAGGTAAACTTAGGAGTGGCCTTTTCCATAAAGTTAAAATTTGCATTAATGCAATTCTTTGTCTCGGTGTCATGTTTACATTACAGACTGTTCGGTAGGCACCTGTAAAACACTATTTATGTTGACAGGTAACAGTAGTTTTTCCCTCTTCTGAGTTTCCTCAGCATGTGTAACTAAATTTCTGCTTAATCTTAGTGCTTAAATTATAAATCTGGTGTTAGTAAATCTTGGGGCAGTCTTGTAGTACCAGGTATCTCACTGTAGAGCAGACTTTGGCTTTTTTAGGAAAAACTGAAATGCATCCTTAAACTTTCTGTACCCTTAGCATGTTTCTTAGTGTGGTAAGTAATAGGCTGCCAAGTAAATAGCAAGGTAGGAAGTTCGGTGCTCCTGGAGTTTCTTCCCCACATGATGAGATGGTGGTCCTTTTTGCTGAGACACCTCTTGGTGATTTATTAGAGCTGCTCAGCTTGTTGAAAGTTTGAGGATGAGAGATGCAGGCTTATTTGTACAGAGAGGAAGTGCTCCAGAGAGCAGTTTGCTAACAAATAGGTGGTATAACCAAGAACTTTCTTTTAAAACTGTAAGATTGTGTTCTTTGTAAATGAAGATGCAAAATGAGTGGTTGATGAAGATTGAGTCTATGAAATATCCATTATGAAATGATTTGTCATGAAGTAATGAAAATTTGAAGACAGGCACTGAGTTCACCATGATATCATAGGTCATTTTGTCCTCTGCCTCACTCAAGGTCAAAAAATTCAAATGGGGAGGCTGCATACAGCTTACAATGTTTTATAGTATAACCTTTCAATATATAAAGGGGGCTTATAAGAAATGAGATGACTTTTTACAGAGGCCTTTAGTGAAATGACAGTGTGATGGCTTTAAACTGAAAGAGGATAGATTTAGATTAGATATAAGGAAGAAATTCTTTACTGTGAGAGTGGTGGCACAGGTTGCCCAAACAAGGGGTAGATGCCATAGCCTAGAAGTGTTCAAGCCCAGGCTCAATGGGACTTTGAGCAACGAGGTGTAGTAGAAGGTGTCCCTGCCCATGGCAGCAGGGTTGGAATTAGATGATCTTTAAGGTTCCTTCCAACCCAACCCATTATATGAAAATACATACATTTTATTTTTCTTTTGGGTATCTGTCATTTGTCATGGGGAGACCACTACAACAGTTTTTATGAGAATGTCTACTTTTTCAGTTTCCGTGGCCCTGTAAGTACAAGGAACTGTTAAAAATACAATTTTGTTGCTATTTGAAATATCAGTTTCAGCTTCCTGAAATTGTAATCAAACTTTAATTTATCCTTTGTTTCAGATTAGTATGCTGTAACAGTGCATTAAAGCTTCAAATCACTCGGAAGTTGTATGTTTTGGGGTGCAATGATTGCATTATATGTATTGCAGAGGTCACAGTTGCCCCAAATGGTTTACACCCAAAACTGTTATGGAGACATAAGCAGTGGATAAAAGAAACAGCATATAGTAGTGAATGGCAGCAATATTATTAGACCGGACATGGACATGCTCATAGGGTGAGATAGAACAATGGGATTAGTTCTTGTTAATTTTGTGTGACTATGTCAAATGAAGGCTGTGGATATTCCAAAAGTGTGATTCTTCCATTTATTTAAAAAAAAAAAAAAAAGGTGTCCAAGAAATTTAGGAAACTAAAGTTCAGTTTCTAGTTTTGTTGCTGACTATTTGGATTTGGACAACTTTCAGGCTGCAACTGTTTATTTGCGTTGCACTGGATATGGGTCTTGAATTGTGTGTGGTGTGCACTGAGGTTCTCACACAGAAGGAGCTATAGAAGTATAGAGGATTACTGTCTGGTGTCCTGCAGATTTCATTTGTTGCAAATAGGTAGAGTGTCACCTGATTAAAAAAAATAATGTTTGTTAATCACAGTAATGTGATTGAGGCATGTCTGGCTCTCTGATGGGATGACTGCTAATCTGAACCATCTGATTTAACTAATTCAAAATTTAACCCTTCTGAAACTTGTAGTGAAGAAGAGGAGAAACTGGCACAGACATGACTACACAGAGCCGGATGATGGTTCCAAACCGGTACAGGCTGGAACACGGACCTTCGTTAAACAGCTGCGGGCTCGCTCTTTCCCAAGGTATGGACTCTCACACATTTTGGTGGGAAAAAACAAAGAAATGTTGTCAGCTGAGTATGTCTTTGGGGAGGCAACTAACATTTCTCTGCTTCAGAAGATGAATGTGGAGGATAACATCCTCCTCTGTTAGCATTCCCTGCTCACTGTCTGTGTTTCAGATGAATACATTTGCGTTTTCATGGAGTAGCCTCCCCTGTTCAGTTTTGCACTGGGAATGTTGTCTCTTGGAACTGCTGCAGGGTGGTTTTGGGGGTTTTGTTTGTTTTTGTGGGGGGAATGGGGGCAGTAGCATGACTGATAGTTTTGGGGGATTTTTTTTGTGCTTCAACTGTCAGAATATTGTCTGTCTATTCCTGTAGTTTGTGAATAGTTCTCAGTTTCATTCCAAATAACATAGAACATTCATATGAGCTGGTAGCCTGTCCATTCTCACATGCTTTAGAGGAAAGTGGAGAAATATGGTTGTATTTTCATCTGGATCTTGATTGGCTATCTCACCGAAACATAATGACTTACAGTTCTTTAGAGAAGCTGGTGGTGGTGGTTGTTCTTTAGCAACATGTACTTTAAGGCTTTCTCTGTGAATTCCTTTTCCCTATCCTCTTAAGTTACTCTTTTCAGTCATACAGATTGACTATGAGTTCCCAGGTTATGCGTTACAGTAAAAATTGCTTTTCTTGTTGAGTTTGTTTCCTTTTGTCTTTTAACTAAATGCTTAATATAATTGTACCATATCAGCTTCTTTTGCATTCAAATGTCGCCATTCACATCTGTCCTTCCTCAAACTGAGACTTTTTTTTCAGTATTGCTTGGAGAATGCTTTCCTGCTAATACTCTCTCTTTTCTTTCCACCAGTGCTGATGAAGTAATTTTGAAAATGCATGGAAGCCAGCTGACACAAAGATACCTGGAGAAACATGGGTTTGATGTTCCCATTATGGTTCCTAAGTTAGATGGTCTGGGACTCAGACTTCCTCCACCAACCTTCTCCGTTTTAGATGTGGAACGCTATGTAGGTAAGAGTCACGCTGGAGTACTTATTAAAATGATCCTGCCTGTAAATTAAAAGAAATGTTTGCATGATTATAAGGGCTTCCAGAGTGCTAAATATTTATTCTAAATTCAATACTAGAACGTAAAATTAAAGCTGTGATTTGGGGACTTTTCTTTCCCTCTTTTTTTTTTCCTTTGTGTGTGTGTCTGTTTGGTAGATATGCGATAGGACTACAGCATTACTTCTCAACTTTTAAATATATTAATTTCAGTGCAAACTACATATGAAATGCTGGAGCTTTTTCTACCACATGTTGTAAACCAATAAAGTATAATGGAAATTGAACGAATCACTCTTATGATTAGTAAGTTTAAATAGTTAGACTATGTCAGAACTTAATGTCTGAGACTCGGTAAATTGACCTTAACAGTCTGTAATTGTTTCAGCCTTGTTTAAGTGTGTAGTACAGAGAAATAGAGACTGAGCCAATTGCAGCAGGACATTTCCTGCAACACATTGTACAGTTGAGAAGTCCGTGTGTGTGTTCTTGTGATCACCTAATGTAATAATGTGTCCTGAAAGTAGGTTTTCTGTCCATCAATATTTTACAAAGGCACCAGAATATGGAATGTTGCTACTATTATGATGATAAACAGTAATGTGCATTCTGCTTTAAAAATTAATTATTGTGATACTTCTGAATCTTCTTTTGGATTGCTGCCTTTTCTGGTTCAGATAAGAACTTGATAATCTCACCCTTTATACATACATTTTGACCTGTCAGGTTGTCCAGTTTAGAGAAAAAATAGGAATACCACAGATTTAACCTATTATTGAAATTAAAAATAAGAAAACTAAATACTGTTTCACCTGGAATTTATTGAAATGCTATAAACTTGCAGTTTTGAAGTAATTACATGTATAATGTACATCTAGATATCTTTCAGCATTCCAAAAAAGAATTCTCAAATTTGACTGTTGTGTGAGTAAATGGACATAAAATAATTGCTATTATAATGTCATTGTTAGTCCTTTCTCTCAGCTAAAGTTTGCTTCTTGCTTGTCTAGTTCTCTAGACATATCACTTCAAAATATGTGGTGTGTAAACCAGTCCTTGTCATCAGAAATGAAGCACACTCGTGATAATTATTAAAGGAAATGACTGTGCTTGCAGGTTGTGCACAGATATGAGGAAGGTGGGGGATTGCTGATGATTTATAGCAAAAGTGAGGAATAGATCTGCCTGGATAACTTTCTCCATGCTAGTCTTTCCAATTGCAGCCATTCTATACTACTCTTTCTTTTTGGGTAACCACAGGAAAGAGGATTTATTTTTAGAGTGCTTTCAGTTCTGTCCTTAGCTGATTATAATGATTAAAGTTAAACCTAATAAAAAGTTGATTTATACTGGTCTGCCTCTGGTCCAGGAGCATACTTGCAGCAGTGGAGTGTTTGTGAAGAAATGTTTTGGTAGAGGCTGAAAAAAAGTTAAATTTCTCTTAAACACCTGAAGGTCTTTTTTTTCACCTGTCATAGCCTTAAGAAAGTTATCCTGTCTTTCACAGGTGGTGACAAAGTGATAGATGTCATAGATGTAGCAAGACAAGCAGACAGCAAAATGAAGCTCCATAATTATATTAAATACTTCACAAATCCTGACCGACCCAAAGTATTGAACGTGATCAGCCTGGAATTCTCAGACACAAAGTGAGTATTGACTTCAATTTCTTGAGTGTAGGAAGTGGTTTTCACTAAGTTAAACAATGTATGTAGAAATACAATGCCTGTAGGGGGAAAGAGAGGAGGATGTGTATTTTATGTAGACAGCTACTGTGATGTAATGTGGGTATAAAACATATTTATTAGTTGATAAGTAATATCTTTGTAGGAAACTGTCATTTAAAAAGAGGCATGCTAACTCCTGTTGATATTCACAGTTCTTTTTTGTTTGTTTGTTTTTTAAAAGGATGTCTGAATTAGTGGAAGTACCAGATATTGCCAGAAAGCTTTCCTGGGTGGAAAATTACTGGCCAGATGATTCTG
Organism: Acropternis orthonyx; assembly: GCA_035583155.1. NCBI lineage: Eukaryota > Metazoa > Chordata > Aves > Passeriformes > Rhinocryptidae > Acropternis > Acropternis orthonyx. The sequence goes on along the minus strand of JAWWEU010000040.1, from coordinate 59,181,941 downwards.
TCTTCCCTAAACCTTTTGTTCAGAAGTACTGCCTGATGGGTGTCCAGGACAGCTATACCGATTTTCATATCGATTTCGGAGGAACATCTGTTTGGTACCATGTTCTCTGGGTATGAATGCTTCTTGATGTACAGACTCACAGAATATGATGGGTTGGAAAGGATCATCAAGTCCAACCCTGAGGCCTGCACAGGACCATCCCCAGGAGTCACACCATGTGCCTGAGAGTATCATCCAAACACTTCTTGAACTCTGTCAAGCTTGGTGCTGTGACCTTGTCCCTGGGGAGCCTGTTCAGTGCCCAGCCACCTCCTGGGTGATTGTGACTATATGAAACAAAAATGTGTTCAGGGTGCAGCCTCCTGCTATGACATCATCACCCATTTGAAATTTTGTGCTTGAAAAGCTGTGGGAGAAACTTGAAAGTGAATTACTGATTTTTGGTGTTGCATTTTTGTGCTTTTATTTTAGCATGTCATTGGTGACTTCTAGACTGTACGTGATTGACTGATCACTTTAGTGGACTGGGAGGTGATATAGTGAGGTTTTAGTAGGAAAAAAATAACTGAATACAAATCATTGACATGCTCAACTTGTTATTTTTCTCACGAAGTTTGACCACGTATACATCACAGAAGAGGCACATTTTCTAATTTGCATGTGTATGCATATCCATACTTTATAAAAGATGGAATTTTTTATACTCCAGTGAAAAGTTTTTGTTGGTTGGTTGGCTTCCCTTGAATCAGAAGACACTTAACTGGTCAGTGTACTATGTCTACACCTTTGGTGGATTACAGCTGTGGAACACTGGTGCTGGGAAGCCCAAATGTGCCACAGTGGGAAGACAGAGATCTTACCATTTAGATGAAGCTGTTACTTGGTTAGGAGTGGCTCAGAGGTTGTAGTATACCTCTAGGAAGGCATTAATTTACGTATTCGATATTTTTGCCTCAATAGGGTGAGAAGATATTCTATTTGATCAAGCCCACCGATGAGAATTTGGCTCTATATGAGTCTTGGAGTTCATCTGTCACCCAGAGTGAAGTATATTTTGGGGACAAGGTTGACAAGTGTTACAAATGTGTTGTGAAGCAAGGACACACTTTATTTGTTCCAACAGGTAAGATTTTACTCTTATTATTACTCTTTATTATTTACTCTTGTTACTTAGCATGTTTAATCAACATGAATTAAGAATATAAAAAAAAATAAGCGTGTCATCAACATTTGGTATCCCCTAAAATTTTGGGTGAGAGAGAATAATGAAAATATTTAGGAAGTTAGATTTTCAAAACAAATAATTAGCTTGTAAGCTTACCTAAAAGTCCTAACAATTATCAGGGAGTGAAAGGTGTTTGTTACTCAATTAGAAGACAAAAAATTAAAGTTTAATTTGGTTGTGAGGGAAACAGTTTCAATTAATAGAGCAGAGATTGTTCACTATTTATAGGTATCCAGACTGAATTTGTGCCTTAATTTTATAATACAAATTTGTTTTTACAGATTTGAATATTGCAAGACTGACTAGGTATAATCATTACAAAACCATAACGTAAACTTCTTATGCTGTAGGCTAGAGGATTAAAAATACAAGCTGGGTGGGGTTTTTTTGTTTTTGTTGTGAGAAATGCCAAAAACAATTAAATTTCTTTATTAAAAAAAAACACACAGAAAAATCCTTCAAGGAAAATACCTCACCTGACCCAAACTCCCAAATATCATAAACTTGCAAGTCTTTAATAAATCAAACTATATTTTGCCAATAAAGCAAATGTCAGTTTTTTGTATTTTCACTTATTCTACCTGTCCATATAAATACTTTTTATTATTTTGTAATTAAAAATTTGTTTTGTGTACTGTCTTCCATTTTTTTGGGGAAAGGAAGCTTTAAATACACAGAGCAGGAAAATGGTTTACAATTCTCCTTCTGGAATAAACCTTGAATATTATGGTCAGTACCATATTCTGTCATGGACTTCCTAGACTGTTGCATTTTTCTTATAGCTCAGTTCTCTACCTGTGAGGTTTAGTGTTTACTGTTCTAGTTCATGGCTTGTGCAGAATAAATACTCCATGGTGAGGACTTAACATTCCTGAACAGCCAGAGCTTTTAAAACCATTTATTTTTGGCAAGAGATGGCATTAATTGTCTATGTTTGTAAGTGCAAGTTCACACATCCGTGAATGAAAAATGCAGAATTACAGAATGAGTAACTTTATTGTGACCCCTGGATATTTGGAAATAGTTATTGCTTCCCAAGTAATCAGCTGAATCTGAGCTTTCACTATAATGTGGCCATAAAGAAAAATATCATCAGATGGTAATTTGTAATATGTGCATATACACATAAAATGCTACTTTATTTGTGTGTGTATTCACATATGTGTGTATGTGTATACACACATACTTATTCATATACTTATGACAGAGTATTGTGTGACAACCAATAAATTAAAGTAGTTTTCAAGACAGGTGTTTAAAAAAATTGGAGATTCTGTAAGACTGAGTAAAGACGTTGAAAAAAATGCATGCTGATCTCTACTGGAAACCAATTTTGCTGTTCCTGCTTGCAGTGATGCTAGTGAATGTCATAATTATTTTATAATCTCTGAAATATGTTCAGAGTAGTCTTCTGATTTAAAATTCATCTTACATGTAGGTGAATAGGACTGGGAGGCTCTTTAGAGTTATTTAAATATTATTCAAGATATTCTGTGTGGTCTACACGAGATTTTCTTTCCTTGTTGCATAGACCTTGATCCAAAATGCGGCACAAAAATAGCAAGTAGGAATGTAAAAGAAATCAAAACCTTTAGTTTATACAGGGATGCCATAAAAATCCTTGGTGGTGATGCAACAGTGATGAGGCTTTGGAGTCAGTTTTGTCAGTGTCTGGGGAGATGTGTGTTTGGAGGTCTGAAATACACATGGCTTGGAGAATCAGAGGTATTCCTCCACTGTGGTGATGTTGAGTGAAAAATTGAAACCACCTACTGAAGTGGCTGCCTGGGGTTAAACTACAACGGTAACTAAACTTCCTTCCCTGGCTACATCGTAGGTGTTGCTTAGTCAGGGTAGTTGTGTTAGGTTCAGGTCGTTTTACATGTGGTACCAAAACAACTAGAACTGTTTGTTAATAACCAAATTAAGGCATGGATTTAGTGGTAGTTTATACTCTGTAGTTGCCTGGGATTTGGTCTGATCTTTCCTCAGGCTGGGAAGCTTCCTTTGTTTGTACATCTTGTCTATGCTCAGTGAAACCATGAGGTAATCTCCAAATGTCTGGCCAACTCATCTTTTGTCAAAGATCATCTGTATGTGTGCAAAATCAGAAAAAAAACATTGAAAGAAGAAAGTCTATTTGTAGTTTATTTACACTGAAGATGCACAGTATTTAAATGTAACTATTTTTAATCAGGGGACTCATGTCCATAGGTTCTCTTGGGTACTTAGTTGAAATTATCTGGTAGTAATTAGCCAGATCGATAGCTGTGCTTTACCATGTTGAATAGTGGAGTTCACAAGAACAATCATGTGACAAATTTTTATAGAGTGTCTAGACTGGGTTTTAAACTGATCATAATTTCACTTGACTTAGAATGACTGTATTTAGAATAATTTATGGAACCACTTCTGAATTCCTACTGGAGAAACTTTTCAGCATTGCTAAATGACTTTTTTATGTTTTACAAACAGCCCGGTTACTGTAAGCAACATGTAAATATGCAAAGACCTATAATTTCTGGTTTATTTTTATGACTTAATCTTTTGTTCAGTATGTTTTTCCTCTCCTGACTTGCTTATTTTTGTGGGTTGGAGTGAAAACCTCTACTTGAATTTCAGAGGGAATTTTCACTTGAAAAGTTGGCTTTGCATCCTTTCCCCTCCAAGTGATAAATGTCTTCAGCTTAACTCCTTCAGAAAACTACAGTTCACTAGATTTCTGAAAGACTGTAGTTTACGTGTTGTTAACATTTAGATTACTTGTTACCAGCACAGAATACAAATTTGTTTGCTTTTTTTCCTTTCAGGAACAGCATTTTTGCTTATATGTATATTTAAAAAAATCTTAGAATAATTCGTATGTGTGTATTAAGTTTCACCATCTGTTATTTCAGGCTGGATTCACGCTGTGCTCACATCTCAGGATTGTATGGCTTTTGGAGGAAACTTTTTGCACAACCTCAACATTGGCATGCAGCTCAGGTTAGTCTCAGCTCTTCCTGTACTTTTTCCTCAGTAAGTAGGATGTTCTTTTCATAGAGATTTTTCTTCATGCACTTAACCAGGATCAAATTGGTACAGGCTCTCAAACAGACAATAGTGGCATTTGCAGTTAGAATGTATCCAGCACATTCTCGTATTTTACTTCTGCAAAGTTTGTTTCAAAAGCAAAATGAAGTGTGTGCAAGAATTTGAGTGAATAAAAGGAAAAAAAAAAAGAGGAAGAAAAAAACCCTCTGCTTTGGAGATTAGTATAAGTGAGTAAAACAAAACTAAGCAAGCCCAGGTGTGCGACACTGAGTTGAAATGAGCATCCTCAAGTCAGCATTGCTCTAAGGGCAGCTGTATTTAGTTTTTGTCCAAGATGTAGAGCTGTCTTCTAAACATATTGTTTTTATTTATTACAGTGGAATCCTGATAAAATTCCATCTGTTAAAAGATCACACATTGGGTTTGTATCCTAGTTTTATGAAGTCCAACTTTATTCTTAGAAGTGCCGCAGTCAAACTTGATAAGGTCAGAGCCTGAATGAGACCAGAGTTCAATCTTGTCTGTGGTCTTGTTGGGGTTTAACTATGTGATACTTGACTTCTTTTATTTATCATGGCCATGGTTATTTTATTTTATTTTATTTTGAACATTGTGTCAATTTGAATGATTGCATAGTTGAATAATGAATTTGATAATTAAAACATTCATGTTTTGTAATATTTGCATTTATTCAGGTGTTATGAAATGGAGAAGAGGCTAAAAACCCCGGATCTTTTCAAATTTCCTTTCTTTGAAGCCATCTGTTGGTTTGTGGCCAAAAACTTACTGGAAACATTGAAAGGTAATTCTTGTTTTGTTTTAAGAGATGCACATGACACTGCTGTTGTGTGAACAGAGGAGACTTTTTAAGCTGGAAAACTAGACTTGGATTAATTTTTTTTTAATTTTTTGGAAAGTAGTTTTTTTTGAAACAAAATTTTAGAGAGTCCTACACTGTGACAATTCTAGATCCAGCTGTTCTTAGGTTTCATAAGTGATCTTTATAAAAACTGCTTGGATGATTAAAGGTAATAATAACCAAGAGGTGACTAAAGTTAATAAAGGGTAACTTCCACAGGGCAGCAATGTTAGTGCATTTGGTGATGTGTGTAACTAACACCTCATAGCCTGCTGCTGGAACTTTTGAATTATTTCATTAACGTTTTTCATCTAATGCTGATGGCGTATCTGGTCAATGAAAATATTCTAGATTATAAAGGCAGAGTATCTGAGATGCTGGTACATTGCAATTATACTACCAGCCAAATAGGATTAATTTGCCATTATCTCACAAGACTTTTTAAAGGAAGACAGGAAACTTATTTCCATGGCATGGGTTTTTCTGTCAGGCTTCTTTCATATCATTTAAGATCATGGAGTAGCCTTTAATAGCCTTTCCTTTGAGCGAATGATCCTGTGAAATGATCCCACCAACTTATATCTGTGGATTTCTTCTTGGTGGCTTCACAGCTGAACAGAGTTTTCTTGCACTTCTGCAATTTTCTGTGACCTTTTCAGTCACTCTGCTTGTTGTCCTCTGCCCGTGGTTGTGAAGGGAAAAGTATCTGTGAGGGATAGATGCATCAGTTCCTATGGGCTATGTTAGATCATTAATATCAGTGCTTATCCAATAGGCATCTCAACAGCCTCCTGTTCTTGACAGGAGTCTTTTCCAAACTTCCTCATCTGATTTTTTTAATTGCTATAGTTCTATGTATAATTGAGCTCGAGAGAGTGTCTGTCTGACTTCACCTTCTTTTCCTCAAATACCTTGCCCTCTGCCTGCTCTATTTAATCTTAATAATACGATGTATTTCAAAGGATAGAAATCAACCTTCAGAGGAGGCTGCTGAATTCAGCTTCTGCCTTGGAGGAGATCAGAGTCTCACATAACCTTTTTCTGATGTGGAAACTGTTACAAGTTATTGAAAATTATCTATTCTTCTTTCAGCAAATGAGGACATTGAACAACCCTTGTTTCCAAATGAACATTTAAAGTTTCTGGTGAATCTGAAGCAATACAGAAATCTTACCAAATAGAGCAAACTTGCATAAAACTTTTTCTTCCAAAAAGAGAGTATTTTTGTCTTGAAACTCTGTCTTGTTTGGCCTCAGTCCTGAATATTTAATGTTTACAAACTCATCAGAAGGCACAGGGACTGTATTCCTGCTGGAAATGCAGTGGAGTATGTGTATTTCTATATCACCTAGCTAACTATGAGCTGTGTCTGTTCATCCCACTCTTTGCCCTCCCCTTTTTATCCCATGGCTTCTTGAGTTCATAGGTCAGGAACCTCTTCTGACTTGTGTCATAGGGAAGGAGTATGAAGCGTATTCTCATTTTATGTTTAATCTTTAGCTTAGCAGGTGTTTGTTGCTGAACAGTGCTGTGACCTATAAACCCATCATAAAAAACTAAAAATTGAGGTTTCCATGGCTAGAGTGAAGTTTTAAGTTGGGCTTTGTCATGAAGACTCCTATGAATTAGGTGTTTGCTAGTCAGAGTCCATTGCTTTATAAACAAGGGACAACACCAGTTTGGTTGTATGAAGTAATGGTGATGTCCAACCTCTAAATTGTTGAGTGCATGGTTGTTAGCAGTACTTTATATGAAATTCAGGTCAGTAAGCCAAATCAACACAGCATATCTTTTTGGTTCTTTTTACAAAATGGTAACAGGGACACAAACATTTTGATTTTGTCTTTTCATTGGCAGGAAGTGTTTCATTATAAGACTGTTGCGTTCCCCTAAACTATTTTTCTTCATAGTTTTTGGGGCTTCAGAATAGGCAACTTGTTAATGTATCCAGTACTCATTAATTTTTTTCTCATTTTTTTCCTCATTTTTTTCATGCAGTCATTTCTATAGCATCTAAAAAAATCAGACTGTGTTACTGCATTGCATTCTTAAAATTTTATCAACTGAGTTGGCTACTGGGCAGGAAGACTTCTGCTGCAGCTCAAAGCCTGCCACTCTGTCTCATACCCTTTGAAAAGCAGGAGGCCTTTGAGAGATGAACAACTGTCTCGTGACAGAACTTCCCTTTTTCTGCCAGCATACTGATAAATTATCCATAAGAGCAGTGTTTTATTACTGTATTCTTTTAAGGGAATAAAATAAGCCAAATAGTTCTAGTGTTGATCCATTTGCTATTGACAAGGGGAAATATCTGTCAGGGACACGAGAAGAGGTTGTAATCTACTTTTGGCTCTTTTTGGAGTATTTGTCTTTTCCATTCTTTTTTTATCCCCATGAAGGAAAAGAGAAAGGAAAAGGAATTGCAATCACTTGGGAGCAACAGCTTCCTTAAGAAGAGAAGCTTCTGTAGTAGAGTGGTTTCTGCCTCCTGTCCCCTTTGATTTTGGGAGGAAAAAAATGCTGTAAACTGTGTGAGGGAGAACTGTGATAATTAGAAGGGTGACAGGAAACGTATGGGGAGTGGAAGGATGCTAGTGTGAGCCATTTACTGTATGTATGGGAAAAAGCAATACAAATTCTAAATTAGAGATACATCCCACATCCTTCTGGTCCCCTTTGACTAAAATATTTCTCAATGAAATGAAAATGATTTCTTTCTTCAAATATGTTTTCTTTTGTTCTGTATTTTACATCTGTTTGTTTGTTGGTTTTTTTTCATTTTTCTAATTGACCTTTAGTATGATGTAAACTAACCCTAATTTATGGAAGAATAAGTTAAAAGAAGAAGATTTTATGTAGAATCACTGTAGGGTTGATCTGGTTTCCCCCCCCCCCGCCCCGTTGTTGTTTTTGTTGTTAGAGGATGCACTTAAATACAGGATGTCATGTTTCATTTGCTTGCACAATGGCAACTTTATTTGCTGAAGGGTAGGTATCATTCCATTGTTTTCACTGTTTCTAAATTGGTTTCTTCCTTTTTAGAACTGAGGGAAGATGGTTTCCAGCCTCCAGGCTATTTAGTGCAAGGAGTGAAGGCTTTACTTACTGCTTTAAAATTATGGATGAAAAAGGAAGTAAGTAGAAGTGATTTTGTTTGCTGTTTTATTGAGCTCTGTTTTGATTTAGAACTAAGTGAAGGTCTGTGCCCTTTTAGAGTTCAAGATTATTTTTATCTGTTAATGAATATTGAAAAAGTCTATGGAAAGTATGTACTGCTGATCTGGGGAAGAATCATCATGACAAAATCTATTAGACCAATTAATACTCTCAAGTATTGTAACTGGTAGAAGCAGAATCTTGTTCACATCCGAATGGGATAAGAATGCTAGAGGATAAGCTGATAAGATGGGGCTTTATTGTAATAAATGTGTTTATTAATTCTAGTCTGAGGCAGTGGAGGGATGAAATGTCCTGATATTTAGCATTCTCCATTAATGTCAATGGTTTGGAAAGCACATTTCAGCTACACCTGCTGAAGAGTTGATTTAGATTCAGATTGAGGAATATTAACTTCAGTTGAATACTGTCCTTTCTGAACACTGATTGACTCCTATAAAACCATTAGTATGCCATCAATATTGGCTTTGCTGATGCAGTTCTCTCCAGGAAAGCTTACTTGTTTTGGCACAAAACTGGATCTGGCCTAACCCCATGTGTTTTTTCATACGCCTTTGCTAATAAACCCTCTTGGAGCTGGTGCTCCTGGGAAGTGCTGTTCATTGACAGGCAGACTAGTCTTCTCAATTCTGATTTGTTGCTGGCCATGATGGCTTGAACTGGCTCTTTTAAGATCTCTTTAGTCTTTCTGCTCACAAGTTCTACTTTTAAGAGAACTTTCTCTACAACATGTATGATAATTGCACAATGCTACATCCAACATTATGAGCTCCATGGTAGTGAACATGAGGTGCAAATGCAGAAGTGGTTATTATATGTGGAATCTGCTGGGGTCCAGTCTGCGTAGCACTACTGATTGCAGATGAAACTTTGCTGGCCCTCTGAGTTGGTTCTCTAGTGTCTCCTGGTCTGTGCTGTTCTGGACCAAAGCTAGCTAGTGAGCAGTGTAACTGTATTTGCAGGATGTTGTGCCTAAGCTGTTACACTACATGTGAATCCAAGCTACCTCTGCATCTGTGGCAAGGATAGTAAGCAAACCAAGTAATCAGACTGCTGATAACTGAGACCAAACATAGCCTATATAAATCCTTATTTTAATTTGAAATTGGATTGGAATTCCTTTATTCTAGATTGCTGTAGTATAGTATTGTAGCATTTGTGTACTGTCTAGTAGCTCATTAAGTAATTTGATTAATACTTCATGTGGAATGTGATCTATTTTCCACTTTTCTGTGGAAGAAAAATCAATTGCTCTTGCTGCATTCTGAATGCTTATTAATGAGACCTGTGAGCATTCCCAAACCACTGGCTGAACAGACACATCAATTGTGAGGAAACTGCAGAGCATCAATGATGTAGCTACAATGCTGTCTGTTGTCCACCAGCTATCATGTTTTGTACCTTGTGAACTTTTCCTGAATACTGCTTCATAGGTGTACTAATCTTTTCTTTGCAGCAGGCCACATGTGTGCTAGGATTGTAGTTGTGTGCAGGTGAGGACAGGAGGAGCTTTGTGCATTGCTGTAAGATCTGCTCATACTGAGGGTTTCAGACAGATTCTGAAAAAGAAATGACAAATGCCCACTCCTCAAATGAGAAGCCTACTCATGAGGCTTCACATTTATATAATGGAGTATGCCTTTTCAAGACATTTTTAAATTGTTTTAGAGAATTATATACCATTTACTAGAGAATTTCAAACTCGTCTTCAGCAGGGCAGTGGTATCTTCATTGCTGCATTGTTTAAAAACTGCCAAAAATTAAAAGATGCTGAGGTCAGAGGTTGAGTGCTATTAAAATTGTTTTAGTTCTCATCTCTTGACCTGAATTCAGTTTGTGCAAGACTTTCATCAGTGTGTGTGTGTGTGTGTGTGTGTGTGTGTGTCCTGTGATGGTTTGGTGCAGGCCATCACTCTGCACACTAGTTGATACACACAGTAATGATGGTGACCTGCCTGGTCATCTGAGCTCTTGGATTTTAGCTCTGGCTTCCTTCCAGCCTGCGTAAGCAACAGGTCTCAGGTTCAGTTTTTCAGATGTTTGATTCATATACCAGTAAGATTATTTTGGGCAACTGTTTTGTGTTTTTAAAAAAGATACTGCTAGCTGTTGTAAAAGAAAAAAATCAGAGGGTTTTTAGTGAGGAAGGAGATATGTGGGGCTTATTATCATAATTTTTATTTTTTGTGTGGGTTTAAGTGTTGATATACCTCATTGTCATGCTGGTTTCAGAGAGGGGTGGATTCATTAGCCTACCAGGAATTTTTTTTTAACCTATACCTCTTCTTTTAAGACAACTTTCTGCTTCCTTAGTGTATTTCCAATACTTACAAAACAGTTTCTTGAAGCTTTTGAATGAATCATAGCTTTCTTTCATTGTTTTGTTTACCTGCAATTGACATCTGGCATACTTAGGCTGTTTTGTTGCTGTTGCTTTCCCTAGTGCAAGAGAATTCCTCAGTCCCAAAGGCTGCACGTTTATTTTCCAAGAACCAGTATGTGGAGACAATTTAAAAACAAGTTATTTAATAATTATGGTAATTTTTCATGGCATCTGTAGGTATTTGTATTTCTCTACCATAGCTTAATTGAGAAAAGTTTGGTGTAAATAGATAGCTTTTGTAGTGACAAACAAGTGAGCTTGCCTGTGGAACTCACTTTGCTCAAGGAATTACTATAAATCATACTGGCAGAATAATGAGCTTCTGATATAAACTGCATTGGCATTAGGGAGGTTTCTTAGTGTTTTTAAACCGGAGAAACTTTGAAGTCAGTGGTCGGGAGGATTCCATCAGTCACTTCCTCTCAAACTCTTCATGAACAGGGAGGCCTTTGGGACAGTGAAGTCCTTAACTAGAAAGGTTTGAGTGGTCCTAAAATGACCAGTAACTTGGAATGGAAAAATTGTAGTTCAGTGACAGAGATGCTGTGTTCTCAAGTGTGAATGTGTAGAGGTGATGCATTCGAGGAATGAAGAATGGTAGATAAAAGCAGCTGATTTAATCTTTCCTGTAGAATTAATGGCACTGAAATGAGTGATTATGCCATGATGATACATTCATGTTGGGTTTTATTTGGAGGGCGAGAAAGCATTTGTTCTAATGACTGAGAGTAAGCCAGGTTCAATGAAATGCACATACAGTATCGAATTGCTTCTAGCAATCATTTTGCTGCTGAATCTCATTTTTGAAATGTGGGTAACTGAAAGCATTTGGGATGTTTTTCCATTTAAATAGTTGATTAAAGGGATAGCAGAATTCGTGTCAGCCATTCTGGTCTTTGTGTGAGTGCTGTTTTGTCTGTTTAATTCTAACTAAATGTGTTTTGAGGGACATTTAAACTACATACAAAATGTTAAACGTATTTTTTACTACATGTAACTGTAGAGTGTTTGGAATTACTCAGATTGTGTGTGTATATATGAAATCTGTCTCTGATACAGTTTCAGAGGATTAAAGAGACCACAAACTTAGGACTTTCTACATTTTTTTATAAGGACTGATTTTTTTAAAAAATTGCATTCTTCAACCTACTGGATTCTAAATAAACCAAGACGGTAATTTTAAAAAATTAGATGTCGGGAAGGTGTCTAAAAACCTGCATCTTGGTTACTGATGATTATTCTTGATTTTCTCTTTAGATTAAATTTTTGCCATGGTGAAATTCCCTTAGTCTTTAGCTGTTTTGAAGGTCGTAACTCTTATGAATGTCTGAAGTATGGTTGTATACTGACTATGCTAAAGGGAAAAAAGAAGCTGATTACTGTACTGAGATTAAAATAGTTTCTCAGTATGGCTTTGTATTACCTCTTCTTTGGATTCTTGGAGACATTGAGGGATAGCTGCTGCCTACTCAGGCTTGGACTGGAAGCTTCCATGTGTGTGTTTGTGTATTGGTCCTAGCAGTTTGCAGTCATTTTTACAGAAATGAATCTGGTTTTTTTTCCTTTATTTTTTCCCCTCTAGATTTCTTTATTTCATAATATTTCTGCTTTATTTTATGAAAAAAATTAAGTATCTCTTTTTCCCCTTTTGCATACAGCTTGTAACAGAACATGCCTTTGAAATTCCAGACAATATTAGGCCTGGGCATCTCATCAAAGAGCTCTCTAAAGTGATTCGTTCTGTAGAGGTAAGAACAGAGACAACCCTATGCAAACCTGTGGAAGAAAAATCTTTGCATCAGGGAACTCCACAGTAGTTATGCTTCTGATTGACTGTACTCACATTTTAATTTATTAAGCATTCATTTAATAATGGAAGATCAAGAGGAAAACTATTGGTAATGCTAAGCTATGTGTGTTTCAGATAAAGAAAATGTACAGTGAGTGTTTTTTATGTGGTGGTTATTTTTTTTTTTTTTTAATTTTAGTGGTGAAATTATTTGTGGGTCAGTATTTCTAAAATGTTCTCACTTATAAATACTTAAAATAATTACTGTTAATGTGTTGTTAAAGACTTTGATTTAAAATTTTATACATATTCCATTCTCCTACCCACTTGTTTGTTACTTCTGGTCCAGTTGTCATCTCTTTTGCTTGCTTGTGTGTTTTGTGGCTGTTTGTCAGTGGCGAGGTCTTTTCCCTGCCTTTTTTTTTGGATCACTTATGCATACCAGTGTTTTGCTCCTTTATCCCTTAATGAATATTGATTCTTGAAAAATTCTCACATTTGTGTGTGAAAAGAACAGATCTGAGGAGATGTGACCTGCTGTGTACAATACATGTCCACCCTATGCTGCCTTCCTGAATAAAGCAGTATGTTTTGGTGTTAAGCACCACTGTTATGGAATAGCATAAAAGCCCCAAATGGGAAAGAGGTGCAGTAGAACTAAGCTTTGTACATCAAATCCAGGTGAAATGTGTACTATTTCTCTAAAAGCTCTAACAATTTTATTTATATAATTTAATTATATGAATAAGAAGCAGCACTTAAATATGTGGATTTATTCCTCTGAGACTATTCTGAAATGTGTTTTTAATTACAGGAGGAAAACAGCAAACTAGTTAAAACTCAGGGAATTCTTGGTGTGTCTCCAGCTTCACGATCTTCGCATGAAACAGCTTCGCCTCACCACTCCAGACGAAGGGTGAGGAAGCTGCGAGACCATGCTACTAAAACTCCTTCCAATCTGGACATCCTGGAACTCCACACTAGGGAGGTACTGAAAAGGCTGGAGATGTCACCGTGGGAGGAGGCAAGTATGGAGTTATGCTCAAGAAAAACAAAACCAGGTTGCTCATCTCGATTGAAAAGAAGACACTTTTAAGATGCATAAGAATACAGACTATGACTCTTTGTCATGAGTCATGGACAGATTTGGATTTGATTTTGAGTTTTCTTGGTAGGAATATCTGTTTTCCATGATAAATTGTTTTGTGGAGGTTCCTTCAACATTTTGGTTCAAGGGGTGTCCTGAATCCACTACCCACTTGGAAGTATAGTTTTTGAATGAGGTCTTCTGTAGCTGTCAAGTGTTACTTTGATTCAACTTTGAAGAAGAGTTGAGCTTGCAGAACCTTGCTTTGGTGAGGCTCTGAGCAAGCCTACTTCTCTATGTGTTTTTACACAGTAGCAAATGTGAAAGAAGGACTAAGAGAATGGAAATAAGTAGCTTTATGAAAGGAAATAAGTAGCTTTTTGAGAATAAGAAATGCTGGCAAATTTATTTGGCACAGGATGGACCTGTCATGGTGGAGAAATACTGATTTGGGCTCTTTTGTTGATCTTCATAAGGCATGGAACAAGAGAAATTAATTTAGCCTCCCCAAAGACAAGAAGCTGAATTTAAAATTTGTCACTAATAGTTAACTTACGCAGTTCGTTGCTACAAACAGATGATTAGGATAATTAGTTATTGTCATTGAATGTAGAAATATGATGTTCACTATCAGTACAGTTTTGGGGGGAAAAAATAGTTTTACATGTTCCTGGTTTGGGTCATAAGTGTACTGCTGATTGCTTCAGAGTATATGTCAAACCTAGATTGGTTTCAGCTAAGAAAGTCCTGCTTATGGCAGGTTACTTTCTATTACTGAAGTTTTGCTGTCCCCTAAATTAGTTCTGAGATACTAATTTCAGGGACCAGATACTCAATTCAGGAGTTGCCTTATCAGTTCCAAGCTTTTGGCTTGCCTGTCTCTACTGGTGTTTCTCCAAAGGACACACAAAAGGAGTATTACAGGAAAATTGTAGTTGTTTCAGATGCTTCAGGAGAGTATAAATGACCCAAGGAAACAGAAGCTGCAGTCATCTTCTGAAGTTCTTTTATGTCCAAACATGTTTTGTCTGAGCTTTCTGCAGTTGGTGATTCAGGTGGTAACCATCCTGGAGCTGAGTTTAAGTTTGTATGGAGTGCAGAAAAAACAATTGATCTAATAGGAATAAATAATAAGCAATATTGCTTTTACCTCTTTAGGATACCACAAGCTCAAAACTGAACGGGAGATTTAACAAGCCCTTCCAGCCATCTTCTACAGTACCTGATTGGCGAACAAAAGACAATGATCTGCGCCTTCTGCTCTCAAATGGAAGAATAATTAGGTATAAAGGATTGATTGTGGATCACTTTTTCACAGTTATTGTGATCTGGAGTATTCTAATTGTTAATAACATTTTTCTTTGTGGAGCACTGAATTCTTTTTACCAGTAAGATTCACGTTAGGAATAATAAAAGAACATCTGTGTCTGCTGTCCTCTAGTGGAGCCACAGTTAAGGAGTGAAGAGGAGGGGATTCTTTGCAGGTTCCTTTGTTACAGCACTTCATTCAGTTGCTCAGTTGGGTCTGTACTGAAGGGAATGATACAAAGCAGAAACAGATTTTTCTGTCCATCTATTAGAGTTATTCTCTTTAGAAGTATTCCGGCATTAAACCTCATATCTTTATGGAAAGGAGAATTGTGCAGAAAGTAAAATGGCAATTTGTATGATTTGGAATGAAGAGATGAGCGTAAGAGGATATTACTTTTGTATCTTGGGAGTGTGTTGTAAATGATGGGTAACAATTGCTTCAGGTCTGTAAGATTAACATGACTTTTCTTTTTTTCTTGTGAGACAGAGATGAGAGACGTCCATTTACAGATCGAAGTCTTTACACAGCAGATAGTGAAGATGAAGATGACAGGACAAGGTCGAAGAAGACGACTGTTAAGGTAGAAGACCAGCCCTCAGGATTTGAAGGAGAAGGGAATGCAGATGCCCAGAAACCACTGAACAGTAAGATTGTCTCTAAATCCTATCAGTTGAACATTCTGATGATCTTGAAGAGGGTCTAACTACTCTTAGTTAGTCTGACTGAAATTTTACCGAAGTATAAAGAGGATAAAGTAATAAATCAAAGGAGTAATACTAGAAGTTACACAGAACATTGGTCAAATATTATCTGTCTACTGAAGAAGTAAACAGGATAGAGATGAAAAGTTAAACTCACTTTTTATGTTAGTACAGTCTGGAATGCTACATAAAGCGTTTTTCAGAGTGGAGGTTTGGTTGGTGTCCTGGATGAGTATTTATTACTTTTGGTTTGTTTCATAATGTAAGACTGCTGATTTATTTTTTTTTTAAAGCACAGTATACTTCAGTGTGAAAAGTTCATCACATCATTCACTGTAGAGAATGAAGAAGGATCATAACACACAGCTCATTTTAAACCTATCTTATATCTCACTTTTTATGTTCCATTTGGTGATTACATACTTGATCATACAATGTTGTATGTTTTGATAATGAGTAGATTTATTCCATACAAGTGATAAGACATAATTTAGCATTAATAAAATCTTATGCTTTCAACCTTTGCAATAGTCTGCAAGGCTGGGAAAGAATTTATGTTATTTGTAAAACAATTTAACCTCACTTTCCAGTGCTTTGAACTATCCTTCACTAGTAACGAATCTTTTTGGGTCTCTCTGTAGCCTGGAGCCTTCCTGCCAAGTGTTCAGCAGTGCTGATCACACAGTGCATTAGTAAAGTGTCAATATTGAATGCCTGTTGTCAGTGCCTATTTTTAATCACATACTCTGTGCAGTGACAAATTGGTCCTTGACATAGCTGTTCAGCTCACTGTTTAATTATAAAAGCCACGTCCTTTCACAGTAGAGCTTACAAGGGCTCAAAGGGGATGTACTAGGAAACTGAAGTCAACACTTAAAAGATAATAAGACTCCTCTGGAGACTTACAGTTCCCTGAGTTTGCTGCACAACAGTTCATAACAGCATTTGAGTCCACTGTCAGCCTGAATAAAATATTTAATTATTTTCATTAACAAAGTAAATTATAATCCCTATTAACTGTGCTTCCAAACATCACAGAGGACAGTATTAAGAAACCTGCACATGAAGGAGATCTCTCTTGGGTACTCATGAAACAACAAGGCAAACAGCTTGTTGAGTGAAGGCTTACTGTGATGTTTTTCCACTTCCAAAATTAAACTAAGTAAATTAAAGTAAGTTTTGCGCTTGAATCAAAGATTAAATCATACAGAGAGGTGGTAGATGTTCTTCACAGTTGTTGCTCTTTTTTAATACAGAATGAATATGGCAGTCTTAGAACTAGACGTGAATGTTGAGATTGTTCTTCCAGACGTTGAGTGCTCAGGACTATTGCTAATATTTTTAATTGAAGATTGAGAGTCTTCAAACTTACCTATTTAAGATTACCTGTGTTTGCCTTAACTGAGAATATAAAGAGAGGGATGGTGTTGTCTGCAGAGAATTCCATCAAAGGAACTACGGTTCTGTAACAGCTTCCAAGTTCCATTGTTCTTGCTGGGATTGAGGCCAAGAGGCAATGTCCACACACAGATGCTTTAAACAGATCAAGCTCTATATAGCTTTGTGTGTCATGCCAAGATCCTGGTTTTAAATGGTGACCCAGTGTTATCAGAGAGACAAAGGTCACGTGCTGTGTGTAATAGAGCAAGATACTTTGTGAGGATAATGGGAAGGTGATTTAAGGAGTTTTTTTAAATTCACAGTAGCTTAGCCTGATCTTACAGATAATGACTGCATTCATTCACCCAGTCTGTGGAGTATTCCTCCCAGTCTCTGGAAGCATACAGAGCTTCTTGGAGAAGGCAGTAGTCTAAAGGAAAGTTCTTTTGAGCTATAAAATTGTTTTCTGTATCATGCATAGTGTTGCTTATCCTAGAATCTTGTTTACTGTTTTGAAATGAGCCAAAGGCTGATCATCAGAAATCTCTTGGGTTGTTTTGAGCTGCAGTAATTTGGAATATTAATTTTATTGTCATATGTTGAGTATTACTTCATTTAGCTTAATTTCATATATAGTGGTATTGCTCATTTAATGTGTTTGGATATTCCTCTTTCTAACACTTTCTGAGGTTTAATTAGTCTTCTCTAGCTTTTGGTACCAGCTGTTCATTTTATTCACTTTCTGACAACAAGTTTCATTTTTAGCTTTCTTCTGACTCTAAAAATAATTACCATCATGCAGTATTTAGAAATTAATGATATCCCTTGAAATATATTTTTGATGCCTATTTGTGAGCTTTGCCACAGTCTTCAATAGGAGCAAAACCTTATTAGAATTGCAGTGTATATATGGTTACAAATATATCCTCTATTCTTGCAAAATTAGAGAAGAATTGTCTTCTGTTTATGTAGTTTCCTGTAAAACTATGCTGAAAGCAAACCAGCAATTCAGCTTTACTTGTCTTCATTCCAGAGCTAATTTCTGATCTGTGTAGGTTTGCTTTCAGCATAGTTTTGCATTAAACTCTGAGGACTTGAAAAGTGATGTTGCTTTCTCTGGCCACTACTTTCTTGACACTCATTCATAAATTTTTTTATTCTATTTGGCTTTTCTCCAAAAAACTTCTGCTGCAATCTGTAGCAAATTTGTTCTTAATCAAGATTTTTGCCAGCAGCCTTGACACAGGTATACATACAGCTCGCTGGCCTTGAGCCATGGATTCCAAATATGGAGAAATGTGCTTCCTACTCATGGTTCTTTGAGACATGTGCTGTCTTTTAAGAGTACATGCTTCTGAGAATGCTCAGCTGCTTCATGTTTGAGTTCTTTTCAGCACTTAAAGTAAACCATGTGGACCAGGTAGCCGCTTTGATTGATTGCTTTGTCATATGCAAGTGTTTTTGATGTCTATTTTGACATCTCATTCTCTTATTAGTTCTTTGCCTTACTACTGGCAAATAGCAAGTCTAAGGTTGACATTTCCTCATCTTCCTTTTCAGGTCGTTCTGTGATGAAAACAGTGCAAGTATCATCACAGTAATAATTTAATATTTAACAGGTCTATATTTTAAGCCTGATTGGCAGCTTTGTAGTAGCACAAAACAAGCAGAATATGCTAGTAAATTGTGACATGAAAGTAAAATTGCAAGAAATGCAATTATTTTTTTACCTTTAAATCACTAAATATTCCCTGACTTCCGTGTTTAGTGCTTCTATATAACTGCTTTTATTTTTAAATGAGGAAATTCCAGATTCAGAGGGTCTAAGGCAAAGTAATATTGAAGATTATTTCTGATTCATGTTTTTTTGAGAGCCACTTCTCTGACTCCAGCCTATATGCAAAAGCAGAAATTGCCCAAGGTGCCATCTGTGGAATATGTGCTCTATGGGAGACAAAAGAATACATTCTCCTGCTGCACTGATTTATCTTCCTGTCTTCATCCAGTCAGTTGCTTGAGGAGTTTGTTGGTCAGCAGTAGACAACTCATTATAGTTCTGAGTAAAATTGCCTTGTGAACCAGATCAGTGTGTGGATGTGCTTTTGTTTACAACTGTTAAAACCTAAGTATGTATTTTTTGGGTTTTCCTTCCAAAATTGTTAAATATTATATGTAATAAATGTTGAGTCTTATCTTTTAATTTTTCTCTCTGCAGTGTTCTTTGAAAGTGTGAAATCAGAACTCAGGAATGGATCCTCAGAGTACTCTGATATTTCTGATTCAGAAGAATCTGAGCCTGATTGCACTACACAGGTATAGCTTAAAAAAAGTTACAAAAGTTAATGAAGCAATTAAATATAATTTTGCTCACAAACTTCAAATTTATCTCATCTAAGTTTGTGTTGAAACTGCAATACCAAAGTATTTAGCTCCTGTTCCAGTTAATATGTCAAACTGAATGTTCTGCCTCCTTTTTCATTTATTCTAGTGTTGAGAAAAATTATAAGATGTGCAATTTTGAGCCAAATTTTATGATCTTCATTGTCATTGAAGTGAGGCTGGCAGAGGGCTGAGAAAAGTTGGATCCTAGTTGTTTTGTTTATTTAATTTATAAAAAGTCTAAATTGCATCGTTTGAATTATGAGGCTCTACCACACGGTTTAATTTCAGTGCAGGGTTAGTTGGAAACAATCTTACAGGTACTCAGTTTTTTAAATAAGCTCAAGTGGCTAAATCTTATTAAGGTGTTTAGACTATTGGAAGTAAATGGGAATCCTCCATTTGAGTATCTAGTTTGTAGTGATTTCTTTAGAACTAAACAAAATATAAATGCAAACATATGCATATGTATTTATAAGCATACATTTTATTACAACTTTTAGTATTTAAAAATGTGCATACATATATATAAATATTGTAATTATTTTTTTGTTTGCAAATTTGCTCCAACTTAGTAATTCCAGTTTTTATTGGTTGGCAGTAGGGTAGAGTGATTACTTCGCATTCTTGTTATGTGCTTCTGGAAAGCTAATGCTTTGGTCTTTCATTCAATTGTCAGCCTATTATTAGACTTTACAAGAAGTCTTCAAATTTCTGCTTTTTCCATATTGGGCAAGATCTTTTTTTCATATTTGTCTTTCACCATTACCTTATCTAGATGTTGGAATAAGTGATAGGAACCTTCATGATGTGTCTTCTTCTGGTTTAAACTGCACTGTTGGCAACTTTGGCTTAGCAGGTTTCTTTTTCTATGAGACAGAGTCTTCAATTACTCAAAAGTGATATATCTCGTCTTCACAGGAGAGTGTAGCCAGTTTTGTATAGCTTTGTAAATGAGTGAATGTTTTATAATTATGCTATTTTCTCTGTTAGTTCTTTCCTTATTGTTCTGCTTTTTAATTCCCAATAGTATATAATGGAATAATTTTTCTGCCTGTTTAGATTTGTCTTTTGTAATGATATGTCCAAAATGAACTCTCTCAGTAGCTCCTGTAAATCCTTTTAATGTTTTTACATTGTACTGAAGATGATCTTAAGAAAATAATGCCTTTATTACTAACATTGAATCATAGTTATAATTTAATTGCCCATTTGTGTCACTTTTTAAGTGTCAAAGATTAACAGACTGCTCTTGTGAATGAGACTATTGTATAAAAATATCCCTTGGTGATACAATGCACTTCGTTCATTTCAGTTCCGTTTTTGATGATAGGGATAATGGTGTCAGTCTTGAAGGATTATGATTCCTCCATGTTCTGATCTTCCACTTTCAGCACTTCTGTTGAGTGTCATGTATATTCCTTGGCTTGAAAAAAAAGTTATGCTGTTCTCTGTACTTGTTGAAAATAGATTAATTTGAATTACCAAGATGGAACATATGTATAGTGGCCCTTGCTTCATGTAAAGGCATATTGATTCACATATGGTTGCTCCACCTTTGAGAAGCTCCTGCCCATACAAGCTGTAATCTCAGCAGGAGCTGAAGAGCTCTTTCATTCATGAAATGAGGCTGTACCACTGTAAGACAACAGCTGTTGTGTCTCTGTTCCTGCTGTGTTCTGGATTTACCTGAGAGCTTATATCATTCATCAGAGAGGTGCTGCTGCTGAAAGTTATATTTTGTGAGAGCAGGAACCAGAAGCAGTTATTTGGGGCAGAGTATGTCCTGTTATATGTAATACTCATCCATTCTGGCTGCTGCTTGGAACCATACTTCTATATTTTTTTCCTCTACCTTGAATATCAAAGATAAGAATAATTAATGCTTGCTTTAAAGAGAACACAATGATTTGTGTGTGGTTTAATATGTGTGGTGGTTTGTAAGCAAATGGATTTTGGAAATGCTTTCTATATAGCTGGAACATATCCCAATCAGTATTGCAAAATTTGGATATATAGCATCATCTCAGTTGCTATATTCAAATCAACTGCATTCTGAATATTATTTATGTGAAAAAGTTGGACCTGGAAGCTTTTGAATTACTCACTTAGCATAAGTGTAGTATCTCTGTTTAGAGGATCTGGTGACTATTCTGTATATTGTTTCCTCTTGTTTCAGCAGAAGGATTCCTCCACAGAGGAGTCAGAAAGCTCAGGTGATGAAGAGAAGCAGGAAGTAACATCAAATTTCAAAGAGGAATCTAAGGTCATGAGAGACCTTTGTCAAAATACGCAGAAGCCATCCAGACATGAAACTCCCAGTAAAAAGTAAGCACATCATGGGCATTTTTTTATAAACTGTTGGACATTTTCACGTATGTTTATTGTTCTCCCTTATAGCAGTGTAAGAATCATCCTTCAGAGGGTTCTGTTTTAAACTGCTTGCTACTCCTTTATTTTTCTAGGGAATGTCCTACCTCGACAAGTACAGTAGAAGAAGCTATTCAGGGCATGCTTTCTATGGCAGGATTGCACTATACTACATGTTTACCAGGTCATACTCAAAGCACAGACTGCACAAATAAAAGAACCTCCCTTCAGGAACACAGAAGCTACCCCAGGAGTCGGCATAAAGACAGACAGCCTTCTCAGAGCCACAAAACAATAGAATGTGGTAGGTATCTGAACTAATGACACTGCTGCTCTCTGCTTTTGGACAGAGTGCTCAGAATAAGCACTTAAAGTTACATTTTTAGATTTATAGTTTTTACCTTAGTAGCTTTTAAGTAAATCAGACTGATGTTCAAAAGTGATGTGTTTTGGTTTTGTTTTGTTACTTCTGAAAACTGGGACAAACTTAACTTGTCATCAGAATACTCCTAAATATTTCCATCTAAAAGTTTTGTGGCATCCTTAAAAGAGTGGCAAAGTTGTGGCTAGACTGAAAATGTAATCTCTTTCAGAAAAGACAGAACCTTCCTGGTTGCAGCTTTCAAGGCAGGTGTGTTGCTTAACTATCCATAGGAATCTGCTTGGTGATTTTAATGTGTCTTTGGAAGACGTATTTGGCTTTACTCCTGAAATTCTGCCATGAATACAATGCATTAAAGGAGGTTCTAATCTTGCAGAGGAGAATTCAGAGGTCATTTTATTTTGTTCAGTGGCATTTTGATGTCTGTGAAAAGCAGACATCTGTTAAATGAATTTTGGGAATGACAGAAAAGAGAAAATTAACACTAATCCCCTCATAGGAGTCAAAGTCATTTATTGTAACAGAGAGAAAGAAAATGGCGTTTGAAAATTTTTGGCTTGAGAGAGAAATGGAAGAGGGTTATAGCTTTGCTGATGTGAAACAAATAGAACCCCACCAACAAACAGGGTGCTGATTCAAAGAACTGATGGTATGTTATTTGTTTGCATAGACAACAGGAAAGCCTAATGTGATGTCATGAATTGTGCTGTGGTAGTTGAAACTCTGGGTCCTTACAACCCACCAAATAAATAAATAAATCCACAACCAGAAAAAAACAAAACCAAAATTACAAACCAAAACAACGACAACAACAAACAAACAAAAAAACCACCCCCAAAAACCCCCCAACAAACCTAACCAGCAAACCACACAGACACATACAGTGTCTGTCCAACACTGTAACTTTATGAAAGGCATAAGATCCAGGTTTCCAGATTGTGGAGGGTTGATTCAGGCCAGCAGCTAAGCACCCACGCAGCCCCTTGTTCTCTCCCCCACCACTGTGGAATGGGGAAGGGAGCAGAAATAGCAGAAGTGATAAGATTAATGGATTGATACACAGACAGTTTAGTAGATGAAGAAAGGAGAAAAGAAACAAGTGGTGTAGAGGCAGTCACTCACTACCTTCTTCAAGCAGACTGATGCCCAGTCAGTATCTGAGCAGGGACTGCCTTCGGCTGCCTTTCCGCTCAGCCCCTTCCTCCTACCGCAGTTGTTATGGCCAGGCATGACATTCTATGTCTATTCTATGGTATGGAATATCCCTTTGGCCAGTACAGGTCTGCTGTCCTGGCTGTGTCCCTTCCCAGTCTCTTGCCTACTTCTAGCTTACTTATTGCAGTGAGCAGAGGGGCAAAAGAGGAAGCTGTGACACTATGCAAGCACTGCTCAGCAACAGCTAAAAAGTTTGGTGTGTTATCAACACTGACTTAGCCACAAGTTTACAATACAGCACCATGGGGACAGTTAGGAAAAAAATCCATTCTGGCCAGATCCAGTACAGGTGTTAAACTCCACAGGTGAAGATGATGAAACTGCTTCTTAGCTAGCAGGTTTCCTGAAACCTTTCAATCTCTCCAGGTGCAAGTTGAATTGGTGTCTTGGGATAGCCTTAATTTTATAAGTTAACTGTATTGTAAATGTATTTTCAATGTGGACACTTCTTCTATAGGTCTATCAGCATAGTTCTTCCTTATACTGAACCTGAATAGCACATCAGTGCTTAGAAACAATACAATCAATAATACATGAAAATAAAATGTCCATCTTTCGATGAGCTTCTCATGATACAAAGCCATGGTAGAAAACTGTAGTTTAACAAAGAAAGTAAGCTGTCCTCAACATCAAATTTGAAAGATTATATTTGAAAGATTATATTTGTCTGACCTTCTTACTGTGGTGTATTGATGTTTAATTAGGTGTATTTGTGCTGTGAGATTGTTTTCCCAATTTAGGGTGTAGAACGAAGTGGCTCTAAATTTTAATTTACATCTAGGAAGTATTTCCCTTTGTATTTTTCTTTCTTTCTTGTTTTCATTAAGTCACTCAGATGTATAATTGACTTTGTATTCCTAGTTATAGATTTTAAAATTTAAGTCTGTTGAACTTCTCTTTAGGTAGGTCTGTGAAGGAGGAGGAAGGAGACTTGGGAACTTCAACATGGACTAGACACCTAAATGAAGCTTCGAGGATTACCCCTCAGGTAAAGTAGTACTTTAAACATTTTGAACACATTTTTATAGGTGAAGAGATCATGAAATTGTAAGTACAGAAAGCATGGTGGACAGGTCTTTCCATACTGCATATCTGATGATAGTTACTTCTGGTTCTGGTAAATGGGTATTATATTTTCATCATGCCTTTTTTCATTGTTGTTGTTGTTTTTTAGGTTTCTTTCCTTTCAAATTCTCTTCTCTCATCTTGGCTAGTATGAGGGTGTTCAGGGCAGTATCTTGAAAAATAAAAAATACTTGATTAAAAAAGCACGAATATATGTTCAGTCTAAATAGGGAAGCACTTTATTGTTTATTCATTGTTATTCCCAGTGAGAGCATCAGAACAAGTGGAATATGTTGGTAGTGTTTATAGTAAAGATAGTTGCTTAGGAAATTGGTACTGCCAAACTGATACAACATTTCAGCAGCCAGCAGGTAGGAATATTTTTGTTTTCTGATGTCGATATGGAATCCAGCAAGGAATGAGAGTTGTGTGTCTGGACTATGAACTTTTTTAGTCTTTCTAAACTTGTTTATATGAGAAGTATTAGGATAATTAATTAACCAGAACAATTTAAGTTGCAAAATTAAAACCATTAAATAGCACTGTTTTTTAACTGCATGCTTTGTAAGAATACATGGTATTCCTTACCGTTCGTAATTCCCAATTTAGCATTTGTTCTCTCATCAGCTGAATATTGAAAACAAATTATCTATTTAAGTAGTCAGTAGTTATGGTATAGCTTGCTCTAGGGGCTGATTTAATAAAGAACAATTGCATTTGTTTTGGTCACTGCAAACTAAAATCAAAAAGTAGAGGCTGAGTACACTAGTATGTGTAATTAATCTGTAGCATTGCCCTGAAGTGCATATGGAAAAACTTGCACAGAGACTACGTTATATGTTATTTTTAAGAGATATCTATACTAAAAGAAGTGATGGAATCATAATGTGGTCAGATACTGGTGGAACT
The DNA here is from genome assembly GCA_035583155.1 of Acropternis orthonyx. Classification (NCBI taxonomy): domain Eukaryota; kingdom Metazoa; phylum Chordata; class Aves; order Passeriformes; family Rhinocryptidae; genus Acropternis; species Acropternis orthonyx. The sequence goes on along the minus strand of JAWWEU010000040.1, from coordinate 59,156,675 downwards.
GAAATGTCTTTTTCAAAGACACAGATTAGAATTAGAAAAACTGCAGTGAGCTTGTAGCCAGAAGGTACTAACGTCTACATTTTTCTTCATCTCATTTTCATACCAGGATGCAAATAAAACTCAAAAATATATCAAGAAAGAGGGTACATCAGAAACCAGTCATAAGGTTCAGGAAAACAGGAGCATAGTCCACAACAACACCCTGAGTTTTCAGCATGGCAAGTATGGACGAGACTCCAGTCTAATTCAAGGAGAGTGTCAGCTGAGTGATGGCAGCCTTAGCCCTGACAGGCCGTATGGTGAAACATCCTTGTCTGTACCACTTCATCCAACAAAGAGGCCAGCGTCAAACCCGCCCCCTATCAGCAACCAGGCGACAAAAGGTATGTTCATCTCCATCCTCTTGCCAGAGTTGGGGGAGGGGCAAAGAAAAACACTAGGAAATGGAGCTGGTAAACATCAAAAAGAGCTGTTAGATGCAGAAACAGAGTGAAGGACAGGATTAGACTTTGAGGAAAAATGCAGCATGAGTGTACTGTGGATGCTCAAATTTTGGCACAGAATGTGTGGAGGTGGAATTAAGAGAGATCTACCTGGCCATGTGGCCAGATGAAGCTTTCATAGTTACAGTTGTACTTCTGCAGAATATCTCTCGTGCCTTTAGTACAGGGAACAGACACAACTATTCCCTGAAACACTGACCTGCATCAGATTTGCTTATCAAAGTGAAGGTTTCAAAACTCTGACACTTCAGAAATAGTCTGACAAGCATACTATTTGGTTTTTAATTTCTAGTTTATATTCTGTAATTTACTCAAGGGAATAACTTGACTAAAATTCAGGAAGCTCAGTTTAAGTTCTCCCCTATTACACCCGCTGTCCTTTGTGGACTAGAAAGGTTTGTAAATAATATAATGATCTTATTTATGATAATGCTAGCCAGAGTTTAGGGAAAACAGTTCCTGGTGTTTTTTCACAATTCTGATTCCCTATTTGTTTGTTTATTTTTTGAAACCAATTCAGGTGAAAATTTTGCCTGCTGCAGCTTGAAAGCTGTGGTTTCATTGTTGTTCTACAATGATTAAAACTTGTTCTGAAATTCCTGATGGAAGTACTTGATTTCATTTTTCAGGCAAACGTCCAAAGAAAGGAATGGCAACTGCCAAACAGCGCCTTGGGAAGATCTTGAAGCTGAACCGGAATGGCCATGCACGCTTCTTTGTTTAATGTAGCTGCTACTCCTACTACTGCTGTCTTTCCTACACAGACCAGTATTGAGGTTGACAGAGCCTGGAGCTGCTGTTATTCCTCTGCTTGAAGCAGACTTGCATGTACCATCTAAAACACTGCCTGATGAACAAAAACGAGAAAGAGAAAGAAAAAAAAGAAAAAAAAAAAAAAAAAACCACAAAAAAACCCAACCCAATGCTGCATTTTCACTGTGCCACACCTGCTCAGCAATAACCATATGGGAACGGGGAATCTTCAGAGAGACATGGACTGTGAGAAATAGTCTCTCATCAGGGCTTGATTATCATTTGTTGCTGGTAGTTTCTGACCTAATTAATGAGGGGAAGATGATGAAGGTGGTTTATCAATAATTTATTTCTGATAGATTTTCACAACTTTTAAATTCATTTAAAAAAACTATTTATTTGGAAGACTTTTTCTGTGGGGGTTATTAATTTAGATTTAATAATGTGAAAGTTTTAAATTGTTTTGATAATGTGTGTTTGGTGCAGTGGAGAGCCACATTAATTGTGATTAGTCTGGACTCCTAAATTTGATATTCAGGTTATAGTCTTAAATAGGGGTGAGACGCATTATTAATTATTTTTTAAATTAAGGCATATGGAATCTTATTTTTTTTCCTGCTCTTTGTAAGCTGTTGGCTGGGCTTCTGTTCACTTGCAAGTTGCATATTCTCTGCAAGCTTGATTATTTTTTGACCTGTCCTCTTTATTATCAGATTTATTTATTTAATGGACTAGAAGAGACTCTTAAAGACAGAAGAATCTTCTTATATCAGTCCAGTAGCTAACTTGTTTTAAACTACACCTCTTTCCTCCAAATTTGAGTGCATACTTTTCCTCCTGACGATCTGTCTGTGATGATTTTCTTCTCTGAAAAGGGTCCCTGAAATTGTATTTGTGCAAGTTTTTTAAGAGTTGGTACAAAGGAGGAAAACCCAATATATCTTTTTGGAGGAACGGGGACATCAGTTAAGATAAATGTTTCTTCAGAACAGTTACTCTGAAATAACTTATAAGATATACATTGCAGTCGTAAGATTTGGCATATTACTTAATGTAGCATGGAAGAAGCATTAAAATGTTATTATTGTACTTTAAACACGTTTTACTGAAGAGTCAGGAAAGCAGGAGAATGTGTGTTGCTTTCAAAACTGGGTGAGACAGCCAATTAAAAGTCTTAACTGGTGCATATATAAGCATTTAAGTAGCTTACTGGTATCAGAATGATCATTTGTGTCAGGCTTCTTACAGAGCTGATAGCAAATGCCATTTCTGAATTATTGTAAATAATTTTGATTTAAAATTTGTATTTTTCTGTAATATAAAATTAAATATTTAACTTTTGAGGGACGGGGATGAAGGGAAATACTTTTACTTGATTCTGGAAAAAGGGCATTTTGCAGGGTCCAGCCAAAATGTAAACATTAATATGCTAGTGGCAACAATATTGTTGGTTGGTTGGGGGTTTTTTTTGGTTGCTAATAGTGAAAATACTCCTGTGTCACTACCCAAATCATCAAATTGATTTAACTTTCCACATCAGTTTTTCCTTCCTCCATATTCTATACTGGAATTGTTTTCCCTTGTTGTGGTTTAAAGGCAAACTCAGTTTTACTTTCCCAAATATTTGTGCAGAGTTATTTTTATTCAGGCTAGATTATGAATGCATTTAGAAATCTAGGGAAATAGTTCCGATGTCAGGTGTTTTTTATCGTTGCAGGATCAAAACCAGTTAGCACTATGTTATCCTATTTCTAAATGGAGAAACTTCAAAATATAATGCAGCTACAAATAAGTCAGGTAGCTTTCATAGCTTTACTTCATCTGGGGTTTAAAAATTATAATTTAGGAGTGTTTTTTGCAGCCCTACTTTTACATTTTATTGACTTGACTTGTGACTTGCATGGGTGAATTTTTTTAACTTTTTTTTGTTTACTATTTAATGTTTCACAAAAGCATATGTTCAGTCCGTTTAGTTTTTTATTCCTGTTTTATTTTAACACAAGTAATCAACCTCTATAATATTGGGAATGGAGGTAATAATGGGTTTCTAAAAAGCAGAAGATAAGCTAAGAGGTACTCTTCAGGTGCTGAAAATTACTATAAGGACTTGCTGTTCTCAGGTGCTATGATTTCCAGATGGAAATAGTTAGAATATTTTAACTATCTTCTGATATGTTCTTACCAAAGTAAGTCAAAGAATGAAACTGTGCTGTCAATATTAGTTAAAGTTATATACCCATATAAATTTTCTCTTTTTAAACTTGAGCAAATGCCTGCCAGGCTTTGGAAACTGTTTTAGCTTTAGCATATTGAACCAAACTGTTTCCTTCCTGCTAGCTGTATGATTTCTAATAATAGTAAATTCCAGGTTAGGGCAGTAATCAGATTCAGAGCAGAAGGAAGAATGAGTTCTCTCTCCTTCAAGGCAGATGTTTATGCCAGAATAGAATCTGGAGTAAGGAATTTTAAAATATGGAGTACCCCCTTCTTGTACATGTGACTGACTTATACAGTCGCTTTTCTGACCTTCCACATTATTTGTCTGTATCTTACTGTTGGAACATAGATATGGCTGGACCCATATATATTATTTCTTCTTGGTTTTATTCTTTCTTTTACTCTACTTTCTACCTTTTTTTTTTTCTAAGTGGCTCTCCACTGTCATGAATTTATGTAAGTCTCTTCACAGGCTGTCAACAGGCAGAGGTTCATTCCCATTTTCTTCAGATATCCATGCTTCCAGCAGAAGTTAAATCTGATGTTCAACCTCAGAACAAGTAATTTAAGATAAATTGCCATGATGAGATGTATTTGAAAAAAAAAAAAAAAAGAAAAAAAAAAAGAAAAACAAAGGGGGAAACTTAAGTCTCCCGGTAGCTCATGAAGAGGATGTGGTAACCTCACTTGTTTTGTGTACTTGTATGTAGAAATATTTTATTGTGTTCTAGATGAAATCACTACTGCACCAGTCTTTCTATAGATGGACTGAACCTTGTGTTGTTGTAGTGGAGAGAAGTAGCCCAATTTTCTTCCTTGCTATCTCACTTGGGGGTGGAAGAGGGAGGGAGTAGGGAGCACTGGCTGGACAATGGAGAATTGAGCCAGCAGTGGTAACTCGTTTTCAAGGATAAGCTTTTTTGAAAAGTCAGGGAACTTGGATTTGGCATAAAACTTAATTTTTTTTTTTTTTTTTGGTAGACAGAACAATAGGAAATGAAATGTTGTAGGGGTTTTCCCAGTTTCTTAAGTTCTCATGTTCCTGCAATTGAAAAAAAAGAAACAAACATGAAAACGGAAAGACCACCTAGAAACTATATCAAAGACTCTTCCAGCAACTTTCCTTTTTCTTCTCCTACTATACTTGCTAATAAACCCTGGCTACAGGGTAGCCTTTGTTGACCTCTGAGGTAGATTACCTATGCAACCTATAATACTCTACATTAATTCATTCTTAAAGAGAATTTTGGAAGGGTTAGATGTTGAGAGTTAAAATTGCTGTTTTATGATCACCTGGGGGTTTTCTGGGGCTTTGATTTAATTTTTTGGGTTTTTTTTTTTTTTTGGTTTTTTTTTTTTTTGGTTTTTTTTTTTTTTTTTTTTTTTTTTGTTTTTTTTTTGGTGGTTGAAGTGCTTGTGTTACCTTTGGTAGAGTTGTAAGAGAGCACAGTGTCATTATCACATTTTACATGCTTCAGCTTTCCCTGGGCTTTGCTATAAGGTGTAAGCGACCTTCATTCACAAGGCCATGAAGTTGTAAATGTTGAAAATTTTTGCAGGATTTCGAAGCCAGAGCTGATGAGAATCTTGCCTACCCCCTTTTTGATAGTTGTGGAGACTACGCAGATCTGAAACCAGAATGACCCAGTACCTAGTGCCCGATTTAGGCTCCACATGCCCACCTATCTCTTCATACTCCCACCATGACCCCAAATCTAGTGTCTTTCCAGAGTGTCATTCACATAATACTTCCAGACCATTAAAAGCTGTTTATAGTTCTGGGGTTGAGTGATTCCAGAGCTACTCTTTCACAGAAGAAATACAAATGGAACCAAGGGCCTTACTATTTATTGTTAAACAAGACTAAAAGCTGCAACATCCATTTTTCCGAAAGATAAACCCAACAAAAAAAAAACAAACAAAAAAAAACCCCAACCCTGGTAACCCTCTTTGTGGGAGCGTATGAGTGATAAGTCATGCAGTGGATGGGAAATAAAAGTAGCACTGATAAGGAAATGCATGCTCTTCATAGGCTGCATTTCTGTTTGGGAAAAAGGACTTTTTCTACTTTTAATATAAATTAAGCCATAAGAGTTTCATGCTGTGGGAAGGGAATGAAAGGGATCACTTTAAGAGATTATATTGATATGTATTGTCACTTCTGCTGGGAAATGTCTATTGCTGCCAATGCTTTGGTGAATTTTTTTTTTTTTTTTAAAAAACCCACGGAATTTGAAAAAAAAAAAAAAGGGGCTAGTTCTTGGCTATATTTGCTAGTTTTGTAGTAATGTTTTGCTGGCCCATTTGTCTTTTCCTCTCCTTTTTCTACTCTCATAGTCTAATTTCTATCTTTCCTTCTTAATGTTTCTGAAATATTAGCTTGTCTGCTCAGTAGGGGTCGGTGTGTGTGTGTGTCTTCCTTTTTACAGAAACGCACTACTGTGTTAAGTATTTGGCTGGGAAATGGGATGCTGCAGCTTTAAGAGCATTTTTTTCAATTCATAACAGTATTTCCCATCCTCTTTTGCCTGCAGGCAGGGAAAGTGTATGTACAGTATTTATTTTGTTTTGATTTTACTTTAAATTTGTAAGTTTCTATAAGTAGTTCACATTGATTATGCTAGGGGAAGATAAGTGGCTTTGTTTAAATTTGTATTTGATATTCATAGTTTCCACTTTCTGTACTTTAAAATACTGAAATTAAAAAATTGTATTGCTTATGTTTTGATTTTAGTACTCTAAAGTGTTTAATTTCTTCAGACTTCTGCTTATTTGCTTCAGTGTAAATACAGTAAAATGTACAGAATATCATGAGGAGAAGAATGCTTTTCTAGGTCCAATCTCTGTGCCCTTTACTTGTCACAACTTAAAGAAGAAATTTTGTGGAGAAATGTGAGGGAATATTCTCATACTGTTTTTAACAATTTTTTCAAAGTGCAAATTTTCATTTCAATCCAAGTATATTATATGGCAACTAAATGCATTTTGTGAAGGTGTGTATATTCTTTTTGAATCCTAATATAAAAAGGAGGTGGAAGTGTTTGTGATTCATCATATTATCAGATCTAGATCTGTAAGAAGGGTGTCAAATTGTATTTTCATGTTCTTGCTCTTGGTTTTTGTTCAGGTTTGTCTCATGCTACTAATGACTAACTCACCTCTTGATTTATTTTTTCTTTTATTCTTTTTTTTTCTTCTAAGTGTGTGCAGTTTCTGGAAGAAGAGCTTTCTCTTTCACACTTAGACATGCTTAGTCACACTTACTTTAATCCTGGGTGACTTTTCTGCTGATTTCTCCCACCACATGTCATCTTCTGGTTTACAATTGTCAGTGCTCCCTATTTTGACTCCATATGGCAGTGCAGTGTTTGCATGTGAGTGCTCTACTCGGGGGTAATGGAAACATTACTGTCTCACACTACAACTTGGTGTCATGCATTTTCACCTGCACGTAGTGCTCAGTGCTACTGAGCTGCTGCAGTGCTGGGGTCATGCTTAGATTCCAATGCTGGTCATTTTATGGGAGCCTTAGATGAACAATGCAGCAATGGCATTGGAAGAAACAGGTGACAAAAGGTGTTTGATGTGAGCATCCTGTTCAGCTGTTCAAGTTTACTTCTTAGCCTGGCTTCTAGTTCATGCAGAATTCAAGGCTGACTATAATGACCAGGAGATCTGTTCATTGACCAGGACTTCATTGTGCCAGGTGCTTTACAGAAAAAGGACAAGAATGTTGATCTCATCAAGCCATGTAGCGCTTATTGAAACAGTTTTTAAAAACCCAACAAACTAGGAAGTTTCGTGGCCTAAAGTTTACAACATGGTAGTGTTGTAGAGTTTGGGAGCAGAAACTTCTCTGCTGTTTCAAAAACAAATTTGAGTGGAGTAAGAATCATGAGGAAAACCAATGAACCAAGTACGGGTGTTGAAGAGGAAATATTTATATGTCCAGAAATCTGTTCCCCTTGTATTGTGACTTGCCTTTACATATTTTCAGTTAATGAGTTAAAACTGATTTTAAAGTTGGTTAGCCCGAGATTTGCCAAAGATCTGAAAGAACTGTTTGTCTATCAGAGCAACTATAAGGTCTTAATCACTGTGATTGAAGAGCAATGCTACAACCTATGCATTTCCATCAAGCAGACTCGTCTGGGTTTGTCACACTGAACTCACTGCTCATACTAATGTGTTGGTCCTAAAGGGATAGACTTAAGAGAGCTCCTCAGTGGGCCACAAATACAAGTTTCATACCCATATACAAAACCCACATCAGCACCTTTACTATTTGTCCTTTTGTTTTTTGCCAGCTGCACTTCAGAGATCTTTTTGTGTGACTGCTCTTTAGTGGCTAATGGGATAATTCACTGGAAAACGTGAAACATCTCAAGTGCTGCATTAGATGCTACTGGATAGCCTTCAGCAACTGGAGCCATATTTCCATTAAAAGTCAGAGTTTCTGGTTGTCTGTTTTTCTGCTTGCGGAGGATGGGAAATACCTGACTTATTCTTTCCTAAGGGAAAGATGGATTTTAAAGATTCCAAGGCTACCAAATGTCACAAAAGAATTGAATTCCCTAAAGTCAGGGAATGGACAAGATACACTTCTTGGTATCTGAAGACTAAAGTTTGTAGTTTTGGGTTTTTTTATCAACAGTATTCTACTGCATTTGAGGTAAAGTACCCCCTTGTAAAGTGCCTACTGACTTGCTTTGCTTTTCTGTAAATTTAGTGAAGTTCAACTGTTTCCCTAGAGGGTTTGTCTTGACCTCCTTAAGTTGTGAAGCTTTTGTGCTGGTAGCGTATTAGTTAACACATTCAACCAAACGTTTTCTAGTTCATTTTGTTTGGCTGGAACTTTGGATTGATGATGGAAACCTGACTAACAGCATGAATATGGGGAGATCAATCATGCCAAGTGTTGGTTTCTATAGAAACTTACTGTTTCCTTTGTGTGGAAGTAATTGTCTGGGAACCCTTGAAATTACACTTTTAGTGCTGGTAAGTAACGTCAACTGTCTCAAGCCAAAAGTTAATGAGGACTGAAACTGTAAAACCAGAATATTATTGTTACTCGTTCTGATATGACCAGGATTGTTAAACATCTCTCTCTCTACAATGGTCAATGACTAAAGTTTTTACCTGCAGAAAAAATAGCTGGTGATCAAGACAGTGAATGAAATCTGTCATTGCCAGAGCTCAACAGTATCCTATCTAACAGCTGGCTACTAGGGCAGTTTGCTTCGTCTAGACTAAAGTCTGATTTCTCTGAAGCCAATTATATTCAATCTTTAGAATACTGCAAGTTTTTGAAGAATTGTGTTTGGCTTAATAGATCTGTTTATCTGTACTGCTTCTGCTGTATTTGCTTTGGTCTTGGAAAAAATACTCTACTTTGGAACATATAAGTCAACTAAAAGAACAGTATACAAACAGTCTGCTTGTTTGTGATGCTTTGCCCCAAAGTTCATTTCTTGTAAGAACTGTTTTGTTGTAAGGTGTGTGAGTAAAGTTACCACCTGTACTTGGAGAATGTGATACATATCTGGAAGAAACATTTGCCCATGAATCATACACCTTGGTGGGAAGTCATAAAGGTACAAGTCGGCTTTTTCTTCTCGTTAAGCTAAAAGAAAACAAAACTCTCCTAGAAACTGCTGCTCCAGTCTCCTACAATAGGATCTGGTCTGTGGAATTTGGTTTAACTTGGCAGCAGTTTCAGGCTAGGATTGATTTGGAGAAGATACAAAATTATGTGTTTCATTCTTAAGTTGTTGATTTGGAGTTACAAAAGATTTTTTACTTTTTTACCAAAGGTCTTTGAATAGCTCCATTACAGGTCTGGCCCAGTAAGGATTTTCCTCAAAGTGCTGGCTCAAGCAGCACTAGTGGAAATTGTTTTAAATTCAATCATGATATAGTTGTGGAACAGAGCTGTTCCCTTGTGTTCAAGTGCCTCTCCTCAAGAGGCAGCTAACCTCTGTGTGCCCGCTGAGTGACAGCTGTTGAAGGAGAGCGTTCAAAGGCTATTTGCGTATGCCAGCTCTCCTAAAAGTCATGTCAGAACTGGGTGGCTCAGATGAGGTTCCTCACTGAGAAGAACCTTTTTGCGTCCAAGGCTGTCCGTGCTCAGCTCAGGTCCACTGGGAGAGGGGGCAACAAAAATCTGAGATGTGCAGTGCACTGCTGCAAAATGAGTTGATCATATTGCCAAGACTGCTGGACAGCTGTGCCTGTCATAAAAGTGCGTGCCACAAATGATGCTGAATTGCTATAGTCTTAGGAGGGAGACCAAGCATTAAATGGGACATGGCATGTGAAGGATCCCTTTCTCCCAAGGCTTTTGCAGCAGCTCAGAGAAGAGGTATTAGTGCGATGCTTCGGGAAAATGTAAAAACACTGGGTAACATACCTCTTCTAGTGCTACAGGAAATTATTTTAGCCACTCTTGATACATTTTCTTCAATATTAAGAGGATTTCACTTAAAGAAGTTCAGTTTGTACAGAAAGCTGAAAGATATTTCATGTTATACATCCCACAGTTCCCTTATGAGTGAGGTTTGTAAGGGGAAGTGATCTGTAGTAGAAAACCTGACATGTTTGGAGAGTGGGAATTAATGCGTAGCATTCATGGTTCAGACATAAGACATTTCCTCTCCACACAAACCTTATGTACTCACACTACAGGACCACTGCTATGCACTGGCAGCTTATAGACTGTTTTCAGTGTTGTTGCCATTGGTTTTTTTATTGCCTCTAATCTCAAATAATTTTGAATAATATAGAATGTCAGCTACCAAACTCCAGTAGTATTATTGCATAGCTGTGATTTAAGGAATGTCTTCACTAGTGCTTTTATTACACATTTCAGGACAACAAAATAATGCTGTCAGTACTCTTAAGATAATTCCTTTAAATTCTTTTCCACTTGGTTGGGACATTCAGACATTTCTAAATTTTTTTTCTGCATTGTTGCTAACTTACTATCTTTTACAGTTCATGGCTTGAAGAAAAAGCTGAGTTATCATTATGTGCCAGACTTGTGATTCACTAAAATGGGCTCAGTTAGGAGCAACAAAAAAAGAAATCAGTGATCTTTTAAGCATTCTGTGGAGCCCGTACCTCCAGTTGTCAGCTGAAACACTAAAGCACAGGTTGGAGTGTAACTTAGGATCCTGAAGATGCCATGTTGACCAGTCACATAAAAATGTACATGGTGGTGGGCAGTAGAAAGGATATATATAAAATGAGGTAATCTTTTCTAAATTAGCTACAGGAATACTAGATTTTTCACTGTTTCACTTTCGTGGAGTAGTTGTACTGTATGGGCTTAACACCTGAAAGACTGAAGTGATAGAAATCACTGCAAGTAATAGGGCCAAACCAGGGTTGATTTCTGGTTAGAAGCACCATGGTTTTCTCTTTTTCAAGGAAGAATCCGCTTAGATTTGCACACCTGGGCTAGGGTTAATTTCTAACCAGTTCAGATACTGATTGTATATACAATGATTTTATTGAGGTCAGAATTAATGCCTCGGCTGATGTCATGACATATCTTTAAATATGTACCTGTGCTTCTACGAGTTTTCAGGTGATGCTGCAGTCTGCTCTTTTGGGATCCTTGGTCAAGACTTAGGATGATTCAGAACTCCCAGTGCTCCTCCTAGCCTATTTTGGGAAGGAGGCAGGGTGACCCTCTCTGCTGCCTGGGAGTTGCTTTCTCCTATGCAGGAATTTGTTTAAGGGGAAGGCTTTGGACTGTGCTGCTGTATCTTAACCTTTAAGGGCCTCTGGGGTGTGCTGGTGAGGGAAGGGAGCAGCAAGGGTAGAGTAACTTGCCAGTCAGCAGATTATTCAAACCTTGTCAGCCCATGTGGTGAAGAGCATGGAAGGAGCGGGACCCCAAAACACATCCCTGCTTTCCCCTGTGTGTGGGGTTAAGCAACAGCCAGACTAAGAACTGACCAGGCTCACCAGGCCATCCTAGAGGATGGCTCCCATCCCCAGCCACTGCCCATTGGAGACTGTTCAGATGGGGAAGGGTCCCTTGGGGTTTTCCTGATGCGGTGGCCTCCTCCTGTCCTTTGCACGGATGTTGAGTTTGGAGAGGTTAGGCGCGTTTCTGTGATTAAACACGACAGAAAATAACATGGAGTTAGGTATCCAAGCTGGTACCTGGAATGGTGTGTGCAACCCCTGGCATCAGCTTGAGTTTTGAGTATTCTGAACTAGTATTTATGTCTTTTCCAAATCAGTCTTTCACTTATACTACTGCCATAATATGAAGCAAACATCTCAGTTTTGCAATTTTGGAAAAGTTCTTTCTAAACCATTGCCATTTTGGTATGTTTCATTCTTCATTTGTTACCTTGAATGAAATGGAGTGGAATGTAGCTTTGTCCGATGTTCCTAATACCATAGCAGCTTTGCCTGGAAAGCCCTGTTAGCACTGAATCATCAACATTTCAGTCACTGTTGAATAGACACATTGCGTTTTCTGTAAAAAACATCTAAACCAAGCATCTAAGCCATGTGACCTCTTGGAGAATTGTTTAAGATCTCTGGATGCCTCTGCTTGAATATCTTTATCAGCTGCCAGGAAGATCAGGCTGTAATGAATAGATCCAGATTCTGGCTGGATTTGTAAAGGATCTGAACTGGAGGATATTTACTGACTTTATTTTTTGTTTTTCTTTTTTGTGTATATAACTTCTCTCATCTGTTGGCTTGTATACTGTTGCAACCAAGTTTGATGCAGGTTAAAAATCACGAGTCTGAGAAACTTTAAATGGATTATTTCTATAGCTTTTTAGTTTTTGTGGCTGAAGGCTGCAAATCTCACTGGGCACTTTAGGGATCTACGTTGATTTTTACTTTATCCCCACTAAATTTTTTGACTGTGTTTCTGCATTGAAGTACTCAGTCCTTTTCATGGATGTGATTTTCATACGGAAGCCAAGATAGCTCTGGCCTTCCCTTCTATATTTTTCAAATTATCCAAATCTTTGGGGACATTTCTTAGTGCAACTCCTGCTAGTTGATTTTCCTGTCTCCTCAAAAGGTACTAATTAATGATGCAGCGTGAACTCCAGGGCTGCCATATTTGTGAACAGCTGGTAAAACTCAACAGCCAAATGGGCTTTCAAATCAATGCAGTCAAAATCATCATCAATAACATCAATAGCTGGAGAATTAAAAAGGTGTAATAGTAAAATTTAAAAAAAGAGGTTTTTCTCTCTTGGAGGTGTTATGGCAAGGGACTTTCAGATCACTTTCAAACATAGCACCTGCATCACTATTATTTTGTAAGGTGTCTTGGAGGTGCACAAAAGAAAAGATGCATATTTGTGTGTATGTGTAGCATCTCATTTAATCTGTGCTTTTCCCAGAACTGAGGATTGATTGCAGAGGTAATTGCTGTCTTCACAAGAGCACAGTCTGCCTCTGATCTCTGGTGTAATCCACTTCTCTCTCTCTGTGACAGTACCTGAGCAAAAGTTACGTTTTGGAAGCCCATGGTTTGCACCCCTTATGTGGAATAAGGGACAGTGACCATGAAGAAGCAGTAAAGGGAAAAAAAAACCAAAACACAAACCCTTTAATGGTACTTAGATCAACTACTGAACAATTCTGTGCTAAGTCATCAGAAGGATATGCTGGACAAATAATTTCTAAAAAGAGTATTTGTAATGTAAGATGCTGAGTTTAATAGTTCTGACATGAGGTATCTTGGCTTTGTACTGAAAACAGGCAGGACTAACACGTAGTCTCTCTAGTGCACCCAGAAGAAACTGATGCCTGGTTCTGAAAATTTCCCAGTATGTCAGGTCAGTTTTTGACAACAAGGCTTTGAGCAAAGGCAGATCTGGTGCCAACATTGTTTCTATTACCTGCTAGTAGATGAATTAATATAAATCCGTTTATGCATTTATTTACATAGTCATATATTTAAGTAATTTACCATTATAAATAAATCAGTAGATGCTCTGCAATGCCATAATATTATATTCTAATGGCCAGCCAAAAAGGGAGTGGAGACCATTGCTAGTGACAGTCTTTGCAAAAACTCTTGTATTGTTTTCTTTCCTCCCTGTTGTTTCATTTGGGTGTTACTGCTTGTTCTTTGTGATGTGTCCTTTCTGGGGCAGCAGCTCTTGGATGCTGGATGCTTGTACAGTGCCTAATGAACTGACTTGGTTAACACCTTTAGATGGGATTATTTATAATTTGGCTTTCTGTAATATTTTTACCCATGCTGTTTGAGTGGACTAGAATTTCCTGTCCTATCCATTCCATTCCAGTCTCAGGCAATGATAGGGATAACTCCTTCCCTTTTCCCTCTTCCCGCCCTGCAGACTCAGCCTGGAGAATGCTTCAACAGACATAAATATTTAGGAAAGGTGTGTTTCCTTGGCTGTGGATCACAAAAGAGTGGAAACTGCAGCAAAAGTTATTTTTTTCTGCTAGGAATAACATGTGAAACTCTTGATTTTTATGGGAAAAAAATGAATGAAGGATAAGGATGTGTTCATTCCCTTTAGGTTCCTCTGCGAGCAGTGAGGAATGAAAGCCTTTACATCACTCCCAGGATAATGTGGTTTATTTTATGTTTCCACTTTGTGTTTCTTTAGTATAAAAGAGAAGAATTTCAGAAAGCTGTATTTTTATTTCTGAGCTCTAAACTCAGCGAAGTTCATAGAGTATTCCTGACCACCAGGAGGAGCTCATGACACAGCCGGCAGCGTTAGCCTCCTGCCTCCCAGCCTGTCAGAATTCCTGAGAGAAGGAACTTTGCAAGCACCCATCCCCTTGCAGCTGTCAGTGCTGGCACTTGACATGCACAGAATAAAACTACACCTGGAAAAGGCAAAACGACCCAAAACAGACGGCAGGTGAGACAACGTGCCGGTAGGTGAGAGAACATGATGAGCCATCTTACTATGAATAGCCTCATTTATACAGGGAATCCCAGCCTCAAAATTTACTTCTGAAATCTCTCTTTTTCTCCTTGGTAAAAAAATAAGCCGAGGTGGCATAAAGACCAGCTGGCAGCCGAAAGAGGGGAGTGTTCATGTGGTAGAGCACTTTTCAAAGTTTTAGTAAAGCTCTTTATAGGCAGGTCAGTAACACCACTCTGCTCACTAATGTGAATGTTCCCAGCTGTCCAAGGGCAGCAGAACAAATTTGTAAGTTAAAGGGTCGTAGTTTTTATTGTGGAAATGATGCTTGATTTCACAAAGTGCAGAGCTTCACCTTGCAGCTGCTGAAGTTTCCTGTGTCCAGGGCAAAGCAGGACAGAGCCATGAGCATTGAAATTGCTGGGGAAATTATTTTAACAACTTTCTGCAAAACTGCAGAATGAATAAGAACCCACTGTCTGTCACATCTGTTCTGCTCTCTGGCTATTTTTGTACTCGTTTTAAAATCCAGTATTATAATATCCTGTATTACTACATTGCCTCAAGACTAACCAGCTCCCTTTTCACTGAGGCAAGAAAGTAATGTCTGTACCTCAGTGTCTGTGGGCACCTTTCTTCTTGCTGAAATGAATTAATACTGAACAGAGTCTTTTTATCATAGCCATGCTCTTATCAGACCATCTCCCTTTATATTGCTTCCTTCCCCAGCCATTGTGGAAACAGACATCCTGCTCAAGGCATCAAAATCCGCAATCTGCTGCTTCTTCTATGGAGCCTCTGGATTTTTGCCAACAGACCCTTGAGGTGGTCCCAGATGTGATTGCTTTTTCTGTGCTACCCTGAAAATATCCGGTAAAAACAAAGGGCTGCACTCACCCCAGTTACTGCTTTGGAGGCAGTGCTTCCTCTGTTGTCAGGGATGTACAGTGTGAGATGTTAGGCATGATGTACCCCAGAGAAACCAGGGCTAAAATGGCAGGGTCACATTCAAAGGGATATTCCTACGATAGAATAAAGCCAATCATTTTATTGCATCTCTCAGCTGGTCCTCAAGTTTACCTCCAGTTCCCATGAACCCAGGAGACGTGTATGGGATGTCTTTCCCACAGCATTCTTCTGCAGGGAAAATGCTAATTCCTTGCACCTACATTGTGTGTGAAAGGAGATTACGTTTTAATACTGCTTTTCTTCAGGGGAAAAACAAAGCAAACAATTCTATTTTTATTTCAAAGTAACTTGGACTTAAATTGCAAAACAGCCAATGCCTTAAAATAAAACCAAAATGTTTTCTTACTGGCTCGATAGCTTTTTTGGGGAAGGCTGGGAGAGAGAGGAGGGAAGTGGAAATACCAGCTCATGACAAGTTTTCGTGGCTTGGATTTGTGAGGCATTTGTGGTACTCTGGTAGGCTTGATAATTTTCAGTAGTCCTGTCTTATCGGAAAACCAACACTGTAGTCCTGGCTGTTGCTGTAAGTGGTTGAAGATACCCATGAACAATCATGAGGATGAAGGTAGAGCAAAGGCATCTTGCTGCTGGGTTTTTTTGAGCAATGTTTTGTAACCTTTTGCTTTTTTCTTGTTTCTCTGGTCTCCCTGCAGCTTCCCTGCTCTAAGTTGACTGACTTCCAGAGTTCCCATAACCTAAAAATGCATTTCTCTCCATGGGCATTTGTGCATGCAGTAAAACATTCAGAAGGGCTTTAGACCACTCATCAATTGTAGGCATTCACTCATTGAGGGAGAACAGGTGAGATGTTAATGTGATTTCTTGTGTGAGTTTGTGCTTGTTGGTTAAGAATGTCACAGGAAAGAAAAACTTCCAGTGTCTGTTGGGATTCACCTTGCAATCTGTCTACCACTAAAATTAAAAGATTAGAGGAAAGTCACAGAAGAGAAGAAAAAAATGGATCCCAATGAAATCTGTGTATACCATGACTCAATAACTCTAGAAAGCCATGTGTTGTTCAGCTGGGTTGAGAAATTATTACAATTTATGGCACTTTATTGCTACTTTAAATTACAAAAAACTTCTGCTCCGCAACAAATTTTCTAACTGAAAGTACTTTGAGCAAGTTGATATTGCACTTGTCACTTGGGTTTGCAGTGTCTTGTAGAAGAAGGTTTATGCAGACCCTGAAATGACTACAGCTTTTCAGGGCTGCTACCAATTGAGTTACTCTGCCTGATGTCTCCTTACCAGTCTGCAGGCAAATCCAGTCAGCTTTCTGAGACTCAGCTCCTGGCTGTGCTCAGGGCTGTTTGGTAAGTTTATGTCGTGTTGGGGATCTGTGGGCATGTTCAGTATGGCCTTCAGGTTTATTTCCAGAAACAGAAGTGTATCTCTGTGGCATCTGTTCTGTTAAATATTGACTTTCTATCAGCAGTGTTAGAGGTAAGGAACCTCCCTGGAAAAATCAGCTCATGAGGATTTGCATGGTGTTTCTATGGCAGGAGAACAATGTTTTTAGTTTGTTTCTTTTTGTTTGTTTTAAGTAAATTGGGACAGAGAAGCATTTTGAGGCATCCCTTCATACAAGGCAGGAACATCACTTCAACAAAACACAAGGGCTGATACTCAGTCCTTGGCAAGCAAGACTGATAAAGCACTGTAGTGATTGAAGGTCTGAGATCCATTTTGAACAGTGCCTGCCTATTTGTTGTTACTCTCCAGAAATGTCCTGACCTCGTGGACTTGCAGACAGGCTTTTCTTAACACTATGTGCAATGCCAGCTCCAGCCAGAAACATAGCACCCTCTGTAAGCAAATGTCCAGAAATAAAAGGCCAGAGGTAGCTTGTAAAGAGTCAGTGAGCTTAAGCTGAAACCATGGTGAAAACTTCCATGGGAGAGGAAAATACAAGAACTAAATATGATGATCCATGCAAAACTGGGGATAACATCTAAATGGATGTGTAGACAAGAAGGATATTTGTGTGTTTGCAACCACAGTGGCAACACAAGACCAGTCTACAGTGCTTCCATGTGGCACAGCCTTGACTTTTTTCTGTCAGAAGGAACAGTTCTCAGGTGAGACCTGTAGCTGTCACCCTACCTATCATGTGAGCTGACTGCTCATCAAGGAGAGCCCACATCAGCTGATGGGAAGGGTGGGTCTCAAAGGGTTGACCCATGATCAATTCCTCCATAGCCAGGCTCCTCTCCTTGGATTGTTCTCTTCATAGAGGTCCTGTGTCTGGGATTCCTGCTGACTGCACCCTGTGAATGGCAGGAGAGAGGACATCTCTCAGTGAATGATAATGATGATTTGTGTTATCATAGAGCTGAGCCGTGTGGGCCATCAGGTGCACTGTGCCCAAAGAGCAATTGACTATGCTGACTTTGCCCTTTTGTTTGGCAGATGTAATTCTAAAGGCAAGTATCAGTGTGATAATTGAGAGCTGTAATCTCTTTATCCCATAGGAAAGAAAACAAATGGACCCTCTCTGCCCATTTATTCCCCAGCACTTCTGCCAAGGTTTCAATGAGGAAACCAAGTGTGTGGGTGGGAACTTGCCCTGTCTTTCATACATGTGTGTTACCAAAACCACAACAAAGAAGAGATGTGCTATTGCCTGATGTCATAGAAGTAATGTTTTGCTGAAGACACTAAAAGAAGCTGACTGCAGAACAGGGACCTCTGCCTGCCTCCCCGGGTCCCCAGCTTGGCAACCCAAGAGTTGGCTGTCGTTATTTAATTTCCAGGAAAGAGGCTGATGCTATTGACCCTGAACTATTATTTGCCTAATGAAATACAGAGAACTGAGGGGTGGGGGCTAGATGTGAGGATCTGAGGCTTGCTGGTTTTCCTCCCTCCTTCCCTGGAAGAGTTTTACAAAAATTCCTCAGCACTGCCAGAACACTAGTGTTGATAGCTGGTAGAAACATCCCTGCCTTAAGGGTGTCATACCCTGAAATACTCTATGTTGCTGTCTGCAGCCCTTACAGATGGAAATCACGTGGCTGGAACTTTCCTGCCTGACAGAGGAGCCACAGCCTTAGTACTCCAAGGACTCTTGCAGCAAGATGGTCTTTTGCCAGATGCCCTCAGCCATCCTTTAATGGTTCTAGGCAGCCCTTCAGGTGTGGGGCTCTGCTTGTGATGCTGAGCCTGACTGCCACCTCACCTTTGTGGCCCAGGCAGAGCATCCTGCCCATTTTTATAGGCTTGTGTGACTTGGAGCATTGTACTTTAGAAGGCACCAGGAAGGTATGGCCCTGACGCTGTCCTGCCCCTGGGGGTAGTGCAAGGACTGTGCCTTGAGAGCAGACTGGCCTCAGCCTGTGCTGCAGGGCCAGGTGGGCCCTGCCAGAGCTGCTTGTTCCAGAAGCCATTGTCACTGAAGGCAGAGGGAGGCAGGTCATGTATCAAGCTGATTTCTGGATAGTGTGGAGTCTTTGTCTGTCAGAAAGCCCAAATGGATTTGCAGATCACAAAGGAAATGCTGTCTGCCTTATTACTGAGCTGCAATCTGTTCCTGCTCTGCGCCCCTGGTTATATTTCCCACCAGGGATTTATTGTTCCTTTTCAATCTGATGTTTTGATCTCCAATTCCCCTGTCTTTGCCCCTCTTGTTTCCCTTTCCAGAGCAGATTTTACTTGTGTCTCCCCTGCCCTTTCCAACTGGAGTGAGACACTTGCAAGTTGTCTCACTCAGAAGCACCTTTAGCTGCCCTTCCCTGCTGGCTTCCAAAAGAGAGGAGCTGGCAGGCACGGGCTCTGGGGTTTTTGGGAGACATCAAAACCTGGAGGGTACTGTATCTGTGTTTGTCCTGAGTCCTGTGTAAGACAACCAAAGCAAAACAAGGAAGGAGAATGTAGATGTTTGCGTTGCTGTTGGATGTGCAGAGCTTGGCCAAGGTCTGTGCTACCTTCGTGCTCAATAAGTTCTTGCTCTGGAGAACCTACAGCAAAGCAGGAAGAAAAATGGCCCTGGCTGCTTGCCTTGCAGAGATAAACAGTTGGTGGCAGCTGAAAACAAAGCCTTTAGTGACAAGGCCATCTTTCCCTGCAGGTGGAAGCTGCCTGGAAGAAAGGATGGAGACGTACTGCATTTGAAGAACTCCCAGAAAAGCCTGACAATTATGTATTTCAGAACATGTATACTCTTAGATGAATAACAAAAATATTTAAGCCTAAGGCAGCTAGTGATGTGGTACAGCAGGGACATACTGTTTGTGCTTGAGTGCCAAATCTACACCCCTCCTCTGTGTTCCAATGTCTACGGCGTGTGCTGTACAACAAGTCCTTTCTCTCCCAGAAGGGGACACGTTTCCTGTGGTTTGTCCTCTGGTGCCTATTTTTCAGCCTTTCCCGCTGAGAGGACACAGGCCTCCAGTGATGCCATCATCTGGGAGCGAGCGAGCAGCTGTGGCAAGCCTGTGCTGCCCCAAGATTGTCCGTGTTGGCTGCGTGGCCCTGGTGGCGTGTGCCAGGCGTTGTGCAGCTGCAGGGCTCGGTGCCAGTGGCGTGGTCTCCGCCGGTGCTGCGGAAAGCCTGATTCAGCAGCAAAATCCTCAAGCTGTCTCCAAGCCCTCCTGGAAAAGCCATCTGCAGGCATCCTGCTTGGGTGGGAACATCCAGTGCTGGATGTACTTGCCGGCTTGCTCCATCTTCCGTGCGGTGTGCGGCTCCCTGGGGATGGAGCAACTTCCAAAGGCATCACCTCGAGCATCCCAGCTTCTCACTGCTTGAGGAATAAAGCACAAGGGTTTGTGTTGTTCTTTCCTACTTTGCCCTAAGGGTCTTAACTTGAAGCCTGCTGAAACCTGTGGAAAGACTCATGTCAGCTTTCCTGTGTCTTGGGACTGAAATTACTGCTCGCTTCTCCATCAGCCACACATGTGTAGCATTCTGCAGGCACTTTTTAAAATTACATTTCTCAGGGTAAACCAAAAAGAATATGGGGGAGGAAGGAGGGAAAAGAACACAATAAACTTTTTCCTTCATCTAAAACAGCGGTAGGTGTCTGGGGAGGGATGGGATAGTTAAAGGAATTGCCAGAACTTAATGGTCTCATAGCCTCTGTACTTGCTGCTGAGTTGCCACGTGTTAACTAGAACCAGTTAAATGCATCTGGGATAACCTCCTAATACTGCTCCTATTGTCTTCTCTCTGTTGATATGCAGGATATGTTACATCTTTCTGGATGTGCTTTATGAACATCCAGCAAGAGGCTAGAGGTGTTTTGCATGTTGATAGAGTTGCATGATGTATGTATGGCTCATTGATCTGAGGCTTTGATCTGGACTGTTTGCTCTGGAATGGTAACTTTTTCTCAGCTTTCTGCATCAACCTTTTGTTAGGAGGCCTGTCAGGTGGTAGCCAAAGAGAGACTGGGAAAGGAGAGGGTGATTGTGTGACAACCTTGGCCATGACGGGTAAGTCCAGTGAGCAACACTGACCATCACCTCCCTTTTGGTTTCTCTCCATGTCTTGCAAAGGCTCAGCACCAGCAAAGGCCGTGCTGGGGTGGAAAGCGGCTGGCAGGGACTGGCAACTCCTTGTGGTGGTGGTCGTGAGGTCTGGGGAGGCTCAGCATCACTGCTGGTTCAAAGTAAACACTCTTGGTGGCCCAGAGGTCTGATTCTGAACAGGGCTGAGGAGTATTCCTGACATCTAGTTAAGTTATCCCAGCTGATCGTGCTTCAGTCCCAAGCTTTGACAAGTGCAGAAGCCCAAACTGTGGCCAGAGGCCTTGTGTCCCTGAAAACCCATCTTTGTGTGGCAGGGGAGACCCACATGGTTCACCAGCACTGTGACAGGGAACAAGCTGTGCAGTTGGTCCTCTTGGAAGTGTTTTTGTTTCTGGAAGCAGCACCTCAGCTGGTACAGATCGTGCTGGTCCCAGTGACATGTGGAGTCTGTTACGTGCTTACATCAATCACAGCATGCCAGTTTATTTTCTTTCTCCTTAGCTGTTTTGTAATGCCTTCTCAGTTCAATTGCAAATTATTTGTCATAATTACATCTGAGCAGCTGCATTGGTCTGGAATTTGTACAGATGTCCTGAAGTCTGCAATGTTCTCACTCACATGGGGCACCTCTTACAAACCACTGATGCCATGGAGAGGATCCGGAGAGGAAGCCAGCATTGCTGATAGTGTCACAGCCCCTGCTGGAGCAGTGATTTTCCTCAGGTAAACAGTCTCCTTGCCCCACCTCTGTTGGGTGAGCTGTAGCTGCCCTGAACAATTCTCCTGTTCTTGCCTTATGTGGCAAGTCAGCTGGGGACAGAAATGAGCAGAGGTTTGAACTGTTGGTGCCTGCACAGCAAGTAGTCCCAAGATAGAGCTGTGTGAAGAGGCTGGGGCCTAGGGACATTCTGGCTGGTATTGTTTTAAGGCATCTGGGAGAGGAGCTGAATTCAGATCTTCCATATTAAGGGTGGTGACTCCTTGGTACTGGCCATAGTGGCCCCAAATCTGAGTGCCTTGTGTGGCTATGGCCCCATCCCGTAACCGAAAATCCTTCCTTCCTCTCTCCACACGTATTCTGCATCTGTGCTGAGCCACAGTGACAAGGCAAAGAAAACACATGGTGTTTCTTCCTTTGTGTGTCCTGCAGTAGAGCCTTGCTGGGCTGCCCTGGCCCAGTGCTCACTGTTGTACACAAAGGAAACCTCCTCCTGAGATACCCCACAGTGCTCAGATTTGCTGCCGAAGCAGGAGATGCAGTGACCTCTATTTCAACGTGAATAATCGCAATTGTAGTTCCTTCCCCTCCAGTGATGCAGGGCTTTATTAGGCCTGACTGGGGTCTGTAACCTCTGCTGGCTGCAGGTTCTCCCAGCTGCCGGCGTGCTGTGTGAAGTGCTGTTTGTACTTCCTTCTATTCATGCTACCCTTACCTGCCATGAATGATGCAATCATGCGGACAAGATCATAGGGAGGTTCAAAGTCCAGGATGGAAAAAGGAGAGAGAGACAGGAAAGAAAGGGAAAAAAAAAAAAAAAAAAAAGAGCCAAAAATAGAGTTTCCAAGCCTGGAGGTCATTTGGGAGTGGGACTCAGGGGACATCATATACATGCTGTAGTGCATACTGGAGCCTCCAGACTGGAGGGGAACATCCACTTGGTGCCTTTCACTTGTCTGTAGCTCTCTGTGCTTAAGCCATCACAGCTGCAGCTGTGTTGAGTCCACAGACTTCAGGGAAACCCAAAAAGAAGTGAGTCTCTGGGGGGCCAGTGGAGCCCTGGTTGCTGGAGATGGAGGGGTGGCAAGGACTGTCACCTAAGGCCAGTATGAGCTGGTCTATGCAGGGATACAGGAGGCTGAGCTCCTGAAGGCCTTCAGAGTGGTAGACGATATGTTAGTGCATGACAGCCACAAGAAGTGGTTGGGACATTCAGGATGGCCATTGGGAGAAACTTTCCCCTGGGAGGGTGGTGCAGCACTGGAACAGGTTACCTAGAGAGGTCAGAGACTCTCTGACCTTGAGGGTCTTAAGACTTGACTAGACAAAGTCATGGATGATCTGAGCTAGGGCTGGCAACATCCTAAAGGAGACAGGACCAGAGTGCACCCAGAAGTCCTTCCCAGCAGGTACTTCCATGACTGTACTCACATTAAAATTGAATAAACATGCCCTTGTGTTGACTTAACCTGTCCAGTGAGCATGTTGATCTGGTTTTGTTGACATGCTTGTTCCTAGAATCTGATTCTCATTAAATACAAGTGAAAATAGGGGGTGGCCTGTATGTTACCTGAAAAAACATGTGAGTTAGGTGTTTGCTTAGTTTCTGGTGCCATCCTTCTGGCAGGGGCTGCATACTCATTCCTGAGATGATAACGGTGCCAAATGCCACCATGTAGCAAGCTCTATAGTTGCAGTTACTGGAATAAGACTCTTTGTGATCAGGAACCTAATGGCCCTTCAGCATGTGTTTCTGATCTGTCTTTGCACTTCTGTTTTGCTACAGGTAAAATGGGCTGTTGCTGGCAAAGGCTCTGGAAGTTCAGTTCCAAATGGTCATTTCCTCACCTCTTCTAGACCAGGAGATATAGTAATATGTGGAATTTATGTGTACAACTGCAGATGTTCCTTTCAGACAAGGGGTTAAAACTGCCCAAGCTGGTCCTGATAACTGCGATCCTGAACAAAACCTTCTCCCGCTCCTGTCACCCACCAAGACCCTTGTCTGGCAGCTGCCAGCACAGTCCATACTGTGATGAGGATCTGGGCTAGAGATGCCCTGCATATGCTTGTGGGGTAGAGCATAAACCCAATTTCCTTTCTGACCAGTGAGTTTGCTGTCTTTCTATAAGTCATTGCTCCCTGTTACCCAGGGCAGACCAGGATGTGTGTTCCTGTATTGTCTCATGGGGGATGAGGTAGGGGTGCTGATCAGAGAAAACCCTTCTTGTTCCCCCTCCTTCCATCAGAGGCACAGGAATGGTGAGCAATTAATCTGAAACTTTGCATTGTGAAATATAAATCCCCACAGCCTGACAAATTCTGGATAAGAGCCAAAAAAGGTTAACAAGGAAATATGTTCCTTCCAGCACAATTGTATATTTGGCTTATATTTTAATAAATGAGGAACAGCTGAGCAGAAAGGCCAAAGGAGATAGTCCCCCCGGACTCTGAGGTATGATCAAGGCAGAATTTGGGCTGTGTGCAAATCAGGTGCCAGAGTGGGTGATTTAGCATAAAACATGAAAGGATTAACTATGAATTAGACAGTGAGTAGCAGTCAAATTGAGTGGCTAATGCAGGTGTAAAAGTTTGTTGTTTTTTAATGTTTAAATTTTCTTTTGAATTCCGTAAAGGTTGGAAAAGAAGGCGCAAACATAGGCACTGTGGTCAAGTCTGAGGGGAGCTGGAGGTCTGGGGGGATAAATCAACAGTGCTGCAGTGAGATTAAGGGGGAAACTAGTGGAATATATGAGGCAATATGGAAAGAGGAGTCTTATTACTGCAGTCAGCTCTCAAAGGATTCCATTCCAGATGGTTAAAGCAGGGGTAGATTGGAAAACCCCATTGATGGGGCCCACCACTTGACAACAGCAGAAACAGAGAAGGGTTTCCTCTGACTCCAGAAAGAGTTTCACCTGGAGAGAGCTGTCTCCATAGCAAGATGAAATAGCATTCATCAGTGGGGAATTATCTCTTTGTGAGGAAAGCTGGTGATGAACATGGCCATTTTGCCATTTTTCCCCATTCAGGAAATGTGCTTTGTTCTTTCAGAATATTTATGGAGGGGCTTTGGGATTAGTATGCTGCTCTAAAGCACCAGGTGGTTCTGGATGATGGTGCCATTGGCCTGTCACTGATGGGAATGCTGGTCTTGATAAAGACTCCCACCGTAGCAGCTCCACAGAGTGACAGCCCCAGGGATGAGTAACAGCTCCCCACAGAACAGCCTGAAGCTATTAAACTTGTTTTCACTAAGTCACCAAGCAGTGGCTAGGAAACAGTGCCTTTTATAGCCCTCAACCAAGGCAGGAGGTAGAACAAAGACCTGGTTCATGGAGGAATTTTCCCTGCAGAAATGAGAACTGTCAAGCATTGGCGTTGCCCAGCTCCAGGTCAAAGGCAGATAAACCCTCAGAGTTCAGCACTGATGCAGTGCCACAAACTGTTGAAAAGAGGGGGGATGTTGCTCTATTACAGAATTATTTTATTTTTTTAATTTCAAGTGCTCGAGAAGAATTCTCAGTTGGGAAAATTTTGGCTGTACTTTGGTACAGCATTAGACTTCTCTGTTGGGTGTCTTCTGCTAGAAATGTTTAGATTTATTTTTGTTTGTGTTCTGTCTTACGCAGCTAAGAAAACAGTTTCAAATAGGACAAATTGTCTTGTTCCAGGGAGGAGGTCTGATCTGGAGAGTGAAAACAGCTTGCTACTTGGAGAGCCGTCCACAAAAGAACAAAGCTCTAAGGACAGTTCCCCGCACTGTGCCCCACAAGAGATATTGTAAAGCCAAGATGTTGGCCTCAGGAAGCACAGCTACGTGAGATAGTCTCTTAAGTGGCTTTTTTTCCCCCTTGGGTTCATGTGTTCCAGTGCCTCATCCTCTGGGTGTTGATGGTCTGATGGACTGGGAGACATGTGCCTTGGGTATCCCCTTCTCCTGCTTTGAGAAAGGGAAAACATATTAGTCCATTTCATGGGAATGCTGGTACACCATTCTGGTAGTCTTTAGTGGCTGGTGCTGTAGAAGAGTACTTGAGTCTATTTTAATCAGGTGCACATCTCTCCCATATTTGTGTTTTGCCTGTCACTGGCACCATGTGAGGAAGAAATATTGACGAAAGAGCCAATATTCCTGTGCAGCATTAATGGGGAGTCAGTTCGGGGTACACAGTACAAGTTCCTTGTGTCAGTTGAATGGAGAGTTATACTCAGACACTTAGAAAAGTGAGATGACATTATATGATCTGTACATCTTGTGAGAATGATTTGGAATATTATTTATAATATTAGTAATCAATAATATAATTATATTATTGATAATTTATTCTTAAAACATCTTCATTTGTAGTATCCGCTTTGGCAGACTGGTCATAATGAAGAATTTTAAACTTGGTGTAGAATATAAATTCCGGTAGGAAGGAACTCTGAAAGCAGCAGCAATTTTGCTGCTTGAAAGCCAGACTCGGTTTAGTCTAATGTCTAGCCAAAGAGCCAAGGTGTGGATTCAACACTTTTAGGTTCCCAATTAAAAGGTCATCCTGATATCATCAAGAGGTTCAGACTCACCAGGTCATCAGCCTGTTTTCCAGAAAAAGTCACCCTTACCTGAAAGACAGCTGGAAATGTCTAAATGAGGTAATAAACATGGTGTGACCTGAGCCAAGAGCCATTTTGCTGTCATGGCAAAAAAAAAACCCAAACCAACAAAAAACATTAAGACAGACATGTTAGTCTTTTGATAGACTACTCACAAGACTGTATTTGTGAAACTCTGTAGGAAGAAAAGCCGATGGAAATTATTCTTCCATTTACACCTAAGGCAATTGCATGGATTTATTACTACATCTGGGGCTGTGAGCCTGAGTCTGATTTATTAACTACTGTCCCTTTCAGTTTCTTATCCAGTGTAGCAAACCAGCTGTAGAAAGCTGAAAAGAAGTAGAGCTGCATGTCTTGTCTATTCAGCCTGTTTTTTGTGTTCATTTTGATCTGTAAACAAACATCTCTCAGGTCTCTTAAATAGATTTTCTGATTGAGTTCCCAGAACAGACCACCACCAGCCTCATTAAAGCTTATTTATGCTACTTTCATGCATGAATAAAAAAATTTCCATTCACTGCTGATTTTATTTAGTTAGATACTGTGCCTTGTGGTGGACATTGAATTGGAGTGACATTTTTGGCACACACACACAAAAAAATAAATAAAACAATAGTGGGACTGTGAGGAACAGCTTGATGCCTGCATCTTTTGCAGTGTGAAAAGGAAGGGGTTAACCTGTTCTTGGCTGTATGGTATTGATTGAGGCCCACACAAAGAAAACAGCTGTAAATAGTTAGGCTTATTCCCTAGTAGCTGGGGTGTTTTTTGGGGGGATAGGTCATTGAAGTGGAATTCTGGAGGTACAATCTCTTTCCCAGGGATGCCACCCGCTTCCTTCATGATAGGCGGAGAAAGGTCACTAGTTGCTCCAGGTCTCAGCTCCCCAGCTGAGAATGATGCTGACTTCCCTCCCTGCTTTTTCCAACTTGCTTGTTTATCTCACTAGCTTTTCAGCAGAGTGACATCTATTCTGCCTCTGTGCCGACCTCAGCTGGGGCTTCTAGACATCACTACGAATAGCAGACATGGTTTTCTCTTTATGCTGGTCTTCTCCATCTCCATCCATGCTGCAGTGCCTGTGAGGTAAGATTAACAGCTAAAAACCCAAACCAACAATAAAATCAGTATAAATGAAGAACAAGGGAGTAAAGATCCATTAGGTGTGATAAGTTGTGAAATAAGTTTGAGTAATGTTTTTCTCCAGTCCTGCTGACTGATGATCTATCTCATGCAAAGGTACAGCATTTTGGGACAAGAAAGATTTGAACCTGTCTTTTAAGTCAAAGGGGTGAACAAACAGCAGCTTTGCCTGTTTCCTTTGTGCCAAGCACATTGTGAATATTCTTAAGCATTGCCACAAGGATTAACATCTCTGCATTTTAATGTGCTGGAATGTAGCTGGAAAGCAGAGCAGGCAGGAACGGTCTCTCCAGGCGGTAGGCTCTGCTAGGTGACTCTTTGAAGTGCTATTCAATAGCTTTCTGTTGCTTTTTATAATTTTTTTCCATTTCCCCCCTTTTTTTCCTCCTCTTTCAACAGCTTCTGGAACAAATCCTGATAGATTTCATGTTTCTCAGACTTACTGGACTGGACTCTTTTATCTCCAAATAGTTTTGCATGGCAGTGGTATTAAAAAACCAAAAAACAACAAAAACCCAAAACTCCCACGTGGACAGAAGTATGGAGTTTGATGTTTACTTTGGATCATTAACCTGGTCTGTAAATTTGATTTAATCTCTCCTTTTTTTGTTCCTCCCCTCCTCTCTCTGTGTAATTTCAGAGCCTGCAAAGAGACACCGTCTTTTGCTGCTTCGGGATCCCAGCAAGAAATGGGAGTCTGATGGATTGTAAATGCACCTGCTTTGTTTAAAGCCCAGCCAAACAGATAAGTGTCCTTTTAATTATCTCTGAACAGTGTTTTAGACACAGCTGCTCACAGCATCTCTCTTCAGTTTGGTTTCAATTCGGTGAGCCTCTGTGTGTCACCTCTGCAAATGAATGCTGTGTGGTTCTCATTTCAGCTGAGAAGTACCAGATGATGTTGGTATTTCACGTTAAGGTAATTAATTGGTGTCTGAGGGAACTGCAGCTGAGGGGCTGGGAAGCATTCAGAGATCTTTCCCAGCTCCTCCAGAACCGCTGTCTCCAGCAGCCCTGTGAGGTTTTGGGACTCTGAGTAGCAGCTCTGTGGAACTAGACGAGACTAATGTGACCCATCTGAGCCTTAAGGAGTCCTCTGGGACTCATTAGAGGTTTAATAACTAAACTTGGCTGGTTTGATTGAGAAGATGCTTGTGCAAGCTTGGCGTGATCTCAGAGAAACCAGCTTGTGCTGCTGACAGGGGAGAGGGCTTTCTGCATGTGCTAGACATATGTGTGCAGAGAAAGTGATAACCCCGCTTCCTCTTGCCAGTTTCCAGGTGGGAAATGGCTGGGGATGGGGGAGAAAATCCCATGGTTATACTGAGTATACAAAGAAGGCCATGCAAAGAAGTATCGTGGGTCAGTGGTAACAAGAATTGTCCCCTCAAAGTTATGGGGACATTTATATCTATAGGTGGAAAATACATACTATCAAGAAAGTGATTTCTGGCTGCTTAGGTCTGCTTCTATAGGTGATCACTGTCTTCTTGCAGACACACCATGCAATTACAAGTAATTCAAGAAAACCAATTAAAAAAAGGGTTCTCATGTACAGTGTAGCTTTGCAACAGCATACAGACATAGAGCTGGGGCAAATATATATATATAATTTATATGTATTTGCAATTTACTGCCTTAGAATAATGAAAAAAAAATCACTGAAGCTGAGTGTGTGAGCATTGGTGGGGATGTGTGGCGGCAGGCTTGACAGGAGCCAAACTATCTACTCCAGACTTGCCTTGCCTGCTCTACCAGGGATAATTAGCAGTGTGAAATACCTGCCTTACTGATACAAAAACTACGGACAGGTTTGCTGCAGCAAAATAGACTGTAGTGACTGATCTGAATTCATCTTACCTATCAAAAGGTGAGTTTCTTGATGAAGGTGACAGCTTAGAACTGAGAGAGATGGGAGAGACACGGCAGGTAAGTGGGAGGTTGCTGCAGTGGGAGAGAATTAGATCTGGATCAACTCATGTGATCTCTGAAGTGCCTGAAGTTCCCTCTTTTCTAGGAAAAACTTCACTGCTTCTATTACCAAGAAAGTTTTTATATTAATAGAAGAAAGGACATGTCTGATAATAATGACTATGCTCTGTCTTATAATCGTAAACAGTACTTATTCCTGACTCTTCAATATTTTGAGAGCAAAAAGGCTTGACACCATATTAAGAAACCCTGATAAAATTAAACTCTAGTGGGAAAAAAAAGGCTTATTCATTCAGGAAGGGTGGATAGCAAGTGAAAAATGTTAAATCATCTGTGTACACCAACTAATGCAGCTTACTGTTTTTTAACCTCAGAGATCATCAATGTCTTAATTGTTAGGTTTGCAGCTTTAAATCTGTTTTGTGCCAGTGAGCTGAAGTCAATGTGCCCTCAAATTAGGTCCCATTAAATTAACCCTAACCTGGCCAGTTCCAGTGTGGGTGTCAAATTCAGATTTGGAAATCATATCCTGAAATGTGGCACGCAACTTGTAATGCTCTGTGCTGCTTGACAGAAGAGTAAGAAAACTCTGACAGTG
Organism: Acropternis orthonyx; assembly: GCA_035583155.1. Classification (NCBI taxonomy): domain Eukaryota; kingdom Metazoa; phylum Chordata; class Aves; order Passeriformes; family Rhinocryptidae; genus Acropternis; species Acropternis orthonyx. The sequence goes on along the minus strand of JAWWEU010000040.1, from coordinate 59,126,877 downwards.
CCTCTTGGGAACTGCACTGATGTGAGAGATGATACTGAGTGTGTTCTGTGCACTTGTGTTTGTTTGGTGCATCCTGCAGTTGAGAAGAGATTCAACAGGTTTCTGAAAAAAAATCTTGTACAGAAAAGAAGATCCTCGAATCCCTAACTCCTCGTCTTACAGGTGAGCCTTGAGAAAACTTGGGAGAACGCACCTCCTGCATGCATGACCTGCCCCTGCGATTAGAAGAAAGCCATGGGGAAGGACAGGAAAGAAGAGGCCATCTTTCTGAGGAAAAAGATAACTTTGCTGCGGGCTTTCTCGCTCCTCATCGGCAGCATGGTTGGCAGTGGCATCTTTATCTCCCCAAAAGGAGTACTGAAAAACTCCGGCAGTGTGGGTTTCTCCCTGGTTGTCTGGTTTGCCTGTGGACTCCTCTCAATGTTTGGTGAGTGGTGAGCTTTGTCAATCTTTGCTTAAGCACCTGGGAGGTGAAGGGAGCTGGCACATTTTTATGTATAAAATGTTGGGAAATGAATAAACCCAAAATCCCCGGTTCCTACTGCAACAGAAACAAAGGTTTAACAAGCCAGGGGATGGTCACTAGGGTCTTTAGTTCAAATGATTCCCCTGGGGTGACTGACAAAATTTCAGCACTTATGGTCTGTGAATATCAATTCATGTGCAAGTCCAGGGCAGCAAGTGACAGTGGTTGCAGATGGAGATAAGCATGGATTCAGTCTGGGGAAAAATAAGGGGACTCCTTCTATGAGGCAGAGGGGAGACGTGGGCATCTAAAAGGGAATCAAAGGACTGTGCAGTCCTTTTCATACTCTATACAAGGGCAAGAAGGGACAGCCTCAATATGCCATGTGGGATCCCCTTTCTCTTGGAGAGAATAGTGAAGCACTAGAGCAGAATGCCTGGGGAACTGCAGAGTATCCACCAGCTAGGGATGAGTGTCTGGGTGTCTGTCAGAAATGGTGTGGATATATTTGATGTTGTCTTGGAGCAGGAGGTGGAGCAGATCAGTTCAGCCCCGCTTTTTGTGTGCTACGCTTGACTTGACTTCTGGCACTTAATACGAGTCTTTTCTCATGAAGGGTTGTCTTTTTGGTGACAATTTCATTCTGGTTCTTCTGAGAAAATAGAGCTCTAAAAGTTACAATGGATAAAACACATGGCTTTTTGTTTCTTTCATTAACTGTATAAAATCACTATCTCAGAAACTCTTTAAAGGTGCTGTTAGGACAGCTGCAAGATCTCTCACCCAGGAGAGAAATCTGATGCTTATTACAGTGGGTGACTTTAACATTCGTCTTTTGTCATAACTTAGAAAAAAAACAAGCAAGAAAGGAGAAATACTCCATGTGAAAAAACCCACTCTGACACTGTGACATGTACATGCAAGTTTAGAAATCGAGACTTCAATTGTTAATATGGAAACCAGTGTGGTTCTTGTGCTTAGCCTATGTGTACCAATGTTTCCTGTTGCACCTATGTGTGGTTGTTTTGGGATTTTTTTTTTTTTTAAGGAAATCTTACAATATAATGTGAGCATGGTGTTTCCTTTAGCCAAGCAGAGCAGTAAATGGTAATGTGTGTACTAATCACATAGTCCAACCTCTGCACTTGTAAAGGTTTCTTTCTCTGCTGTATCCTTTGATAGACTCTGCTGGAAGGGCCTTGGGAGCCTCTTCATTAAGCTATTGTAATTTGTAGCTGAATTTGTTGTTTTTTCCTTCCCTTTTATCAGCTTGATGACCTCCCCATATCATTTCTCTGACACTTTTTTGCAGTATATTAAAAAGGCTTGCTTTCTTTTATGCTTTTTTTTTTTTCTTTCAAGTGGAGCATTGCAAGTCCCATTGCATGAGTTCAGCATAGGACTTAAATGCATGCTTGAAGTGTGTAAAGGGACCCACTGGAAAAAAAAAGAGGAGAGTTGTTTGCCTGCATTCAATATTTTGAACAGGGATTCTGCACAAATTTCCTGATAGAGGGGCAGGAAAAATTGAGGTTGTCACCATTGGCATGACCTGAATATGACATGATTGCACAGGATTTGGAGGCATGGCCATATCACCCCCTGGTTCCTCTGGGCTCTGCCTCCATGACCACCTGAGCTGGGTGAAGAAGTGGAGAGCACAGCCAGAGATGGTCTTACTCCACAGGGTCACATCCTACAGTGCTCAGTCACACTGTAAGTAGAGTCATGCTCAAAGAGAAGTGTTTCAGAATTTCTTTTGATGAGCAGAGGATGTTTAACCTAGCAAGTGAATCCAGTGTAGTCAGTGCTTAAGATTCATACTTAGAAAGGTACAAATGGCATGAAGAATTGCTCTGTAGAGAAAACACAGATGGAATTTTTTTTTTTTTATTTTATTTTTTTTTTTTTTTTTTGGCAGAGCCATAGAGGTTTCTATGCATCTTCCTGAAAGTTCTAAGCTCTCTTCTCTGGCACTCTTCTCCTAGGATTTCTCGTTGTGCCTTGGCACAGGGGCAGGGAGGTACAGAGGTGCTGGTCAGGGCAGGAGTGGACAGTGCCCAGCTCTGTCAGTGCACTCGTGTGTGAATATGTGAGTGGAGACCGACTGAGCCTCTTGTGCAGGCACTTCCCTTGCTCTGCCTCATCGTGGCCGTGTTTTCGCCCAGTGGTGGGTCTCCCCTCTAAGAGAAAATGCCCTTCTAGGTCCTCTGTTCAGTGTCTTCAAATGAGGGATGGGATTTATGTGAAGATGCAAGATAAGGACACAAGAATGTGGTCCTTGATGAAAAACATGATTGGCATGACCAGTTCATTCATGGCCTGTTGGCTGAGCTGCTGTAACTTCCTTGTAAACACCCCTTCACCTGTCTAACTGTGAGAGGAAGCAAGAATCCAGGATAATTTTCAAAGGAAACTTCTTGTAGCTTAGTGCAACAATTCTATCACAGACCTTTCCCCTTAACTTCCATAGAAAAGTTGTATCGTTAACCACAGAATAGAGAATTTCTTTCCATCGGACAGGCAAGTCAATTATTCCAAAACTTACTTCAAAAAACTGTTGCACACAAAAATAGGGAAGAGTGATTCTGCTAAATCCCTTTTTCTTCCTCTAGTTTACTACTTATTTTAAATGTATTCAAATCAATCCCTCAAAAGTCACACAGAAAAGGGAAAATCCATGGGATGATTTACTTGGGACACTTCTACCTGAACTTTTCCAGGTGCCTTGTGTTATGCAGAGCTTGGAACAAGAATCACCAAGTCTGGAGGACATTATATCTACATTTTGGAGACACTAGGGCCTCTGCCAAGCTTCTTATTCCTGTGGGCAGAGTTCTTTGCTATCAGGTAAGAAATGTTGTTTGTTTGCCTTTTCCTGGATGCAGTGGGAATTCAAAAAAACAAAAGTTATGGTGCCAAGTGACAGTCCATGCAGTTTGTAAAAGAAATAGTAGAAATAAGCTGAACAATTTTTAAAGATTTTTCAGCGATAAAAGGAAGAAGGCATAATAAGTAAATAGTTACACATCTTTAATGTGTTTTGTACTTAAAGAATATCTCTCTTTTCCCCTGGCAACTGGTATCCCCCAAGAGCCATGGCATTTTTCAGAGACTGACAATAGATGCCATATTTATTTCAGATTTTCTGTTTTCATCGTGAAACAGTTTTGGTTTCTCCAGATTTGGAAAGTGAAGACAACTTTCTGGCTTAGCCACAAGTTAAATAATTTAGAACATTGCGATCCACTTCTTTTTTTAACAGTTAAAAGAAAGGCCTCACTTCTTAATAACCTGTGTCCTTCATGTAAGCTGAGATGAACCAGGACATATGAACCACACTGCATTGTTCAGTATGATTAATCTCAACTTTTGCTTTCAAGTTGGGAATCAATCTTTTTGCAGCATGTGGTTTTTAAACCATTTACTGAGAAAAAGCTCTGAAAAAGACTCTGGGAATTCACCATCTGCAAGGGTGAGCAGGATTAAGCCAGGTGGGGAAACTTGCCCCCCCTCCCCAAGTTTTGTGCAGTTTTACTTCATGCCATTTCTCAGCTGTCCTCAGACTGGTTTGTGCTCAGTTCCCTCCCCCATCCCACTCCAGGCCTGCCAACAGTGCTGTGGTTTCTCTGGCATTTGGACGGTACCTGCTGGAGCCATTTTTTGCCCCCTGTGCAGCCCCTGTGCCTGCAGTGAAGCTCGTGTCTCTCCTGGGTTACTGTAAGTATGGACATTTCTGGGACTGTCCATCCTGGAGCCTCTCTGCCCCAGACCTCTCAGATAACTGTGGGATCTGGGTCCTGTCTTACCTCCTTGGCTGCCCAAAACTTTTTGATTCAAGGTGATGGTTTGGGGCCAGCTGGAGCCCTAGGTCAGGGGTATTTTGTCAGGTACAGGAGCAGAAACTCTTCATGCATAGTTGTGCAAGTGCCACCTGGATAGAGGGTGTAAGGTTCAAGGTTTTGGACTCCTTGCCTAGTGCATCCAGCCCATGAAACTGTCCTGCCTGCTGTGGATTGGTGTGTGCTGGCACAGGGAATGCTGTGCAGTGGATCTGCTGAGGTGTCCTGGCACTCTCACACCTTTCCTTCAGGCAGGTGTGGATCACCCAGCAAGAATCAGACTCTTGGTTTCCTTCAGGAGCATAACTCAGCTCTCCCTTCAAATGCTGTACACTGGGCCACACCTGTAATGTTTTCTAACATCTCTCACCCTGCGCATCCTCTCTAAGGCATAAAGATGCAGCCTTCTCCTTGGCATCCCTAGAGCAGGGATCCTGCATGTGCCGAACATGGACTACAGCTGTAGTGTGGTCTTCTCTCCAGATATGGTCCTCACCCTCAATTCCTGGAGTGTCACCTGGAGTGCCCGGTTGCAGACTGCTCTCTCTGTCGTCAAACTCCTGGCTCTTGCTCTCATCATTGTGCCAGGGATGATGCTGCTGGCCCAGGGTAGGTGTTGCTGCTGCATGGCTGAGGGAGGGTGCTCAATGTGCCCACCTGACACGGCTCTTATCCATCCCAAGTGGCAAGTGTGGTGCTCATTTCACTGGCAGGAGTGTGTCTGTGTGCTGGATATGAGTTAGCTGGAAGCTGAGGCCAGTGTAGTTGTCACTAAGATACATCATTGCTCTGGGCTGATGCACTGGGCTTAGTGGTGCTTTCTCCAAAACTGAGTGGGTCGCAGTGCCTGAGGCTGTGTGATTCTACCCAGGGTCAGACAGGCACCTTGCTCTTTCTTTGGAATCAGACTTCCTTGTTTCCAGTGTGGCTCATAATCTTTCCAAAGCAGTACAAATTTGGTGGATGTTAGGGATGTGTGAGAGCATCCCATGGTGACCCGAGCTGGGCACAGCTGTGTAATGAGTTACCAGCCCTCAGCTGGACCCTGGTAATGGCATCTCTAACCTTTCTGTGCCTTATGCTAATGTCTTTTTCCTCCAAATCCAGATGGGCAGTAATTAAGTGAACTTAAAATGGACTCCTGCAGGCTTGCATGCTCACATCCAGAGTGGGGGCTAAAAAACCCTACCAGTAGTATCTTCTGGGAATGATACAAGAGTATTGGCTTTAATCCAAGCCTCATTTTATAGAAAAACCCAAGGCATTCCCACTCAAGGGATGAAGCCTGCTCCTTCTTCATGCTTTTAGCTTCCTCTGCAGAGAAAACACTACAGGCAGTGGACTCCATGTTCATGTTTCTTTCTGATGTCTGGAGTTGGCTCCTTTGAACATGCAAAGATCCCTTTGGGCTGGCAGTGCTTCTGAACTGAAAGACTGCCCTGCAGCTAGAAATCCTGAGCCATTATTGTTAGGAATGCCTTCAAATGACAATCTGGAGCCCTGGCACCGGTCCTCCAGTGGGGAGGATAAGTGTTGGTGACATCTGGAGGGAGAATTCACCAAGAGACCCCAGTATGACAGGTTGTATTTAATGTGACTCACAAGGGACTGTAAATCCTCGTTATTGCATTGCAGACAATAAATCTGTTTTATGCACCATCACTTATCAGCCATCATTTTAGAACATAAAATGTGTACCCCAAGAGGCCCTCCCCTATACCTTGGGTTAGTTTTCTTCATATCTATTTTCACTTTGACTTCATTTCTTTGCTCTTAAAAATCAGCTTTGTGCTTTTAAATCAGTTTGTCTGATTCCCTTGTCTTGTTCTGCTTTCTTGTGGTTGCCCTTTTGTCCTTTCCTCTGCCATTACCTTCTCTTTGGCTCAGGTTTATTTTAGAGACTTGCTGGGCCAGCATTTCAAACCCAAGTGCCCAAATCTTGTCACTGAACTTCTTGCAGAAGCACCTCTGTAGAAGTGGCCTGACTTTCTCCAGATGCTCCATGCCCTGGTGAAGCCCGACTAGGCAAGCTTCACACCTCTTACTTTTAAAGAGACTTTACTATGGAAAACTGAATATATATGTGGAACCATACCTTGGGCTACCCAAATTTTGCCAATGTTAGAAATGCAACTATGTTTGAATGAGAGACCATTAGGCATTTCTCTCTTCCCCAAGGTTTTTTTTGGAGTTAGAGAAAATCCTGACTTTGGGGTTTTTTGTTATGTTTTGTTTTGTTATGTCAAGCACAGAACTTGTAGGAAAATTGGAGGAGTTGGAAAACAGGATCTCTCTCTGAGCCACCTCTACTTTTTAAATTTTAGTTGCTTTGCCCTCTGTCTCCTTCTCCTGTGGACAAGCAGCAGTGGCTGGCAGGGGCAGCGGGACAGGGAACCTGCCTGGATGGGGGGCCAGGCTGGCAGTCCTTGCTCCCTGCTCTTGTTCCCTCCTCCAGCCCGGTTCCCATGCTCTGGCCAGGGCAGGGCTGGGGTCAGTGCTCCAGCAACGGGAACAGGAGGGAGCACAGTGAGGGCCGAGTTTGCCTCCTCGCTGGCTGCACCACATCAAAGAGGAGTGTGTGTCCAGCTGCTTAGGGGGCTGAGGAGGGAAGATGGGGGTCAACCCAGAACATTAATTTTGGGCCTAAAGAAAGGACTGGACTATGTGAATCCTCTCATCTCCACGATCTCCTGTTCCCATAGCAGGTTCAGTTGGAAACAACCAGCTGTTGCTGTTGCCCTTCCTGAAATGTTTCCTGTGGCTGGACAAGTGACAGATTTTTTTCTGTCACTGTGGGGAAGGAAATGTATCAGCAACAGCACTGCAAATTAAAGAAATGAAATGAATCTGAATATCTGGCTTCAAGGAAGTCACAAACACTCTTCCCAGGTCTGGGCAAGAGGAACAAGGGACATTATCCCACAGGGAAGGAAGCCCGTCTCTGATGTTTCCCTGTGCCATGTCTATTGTTTATGTCCTCTACAGGCCACACTGAAAACTTCCAGGATGCTTTTGACAGACAGTCACTGGTTTTGGATAAGCTTCCCCTGGCTTTTTACGCAGGCATGTTCGCATATTCAGGCTGGTAGGTGGAATGGGAGGGGGCTCTTTGTGGGCAGCAGACAGGTGCCCTCAGCATGACTCAAACTGACTCCCTGCTTCTTCCCACCATGCAGGTTTCAGGCCAGCTTTGTGAGAGAAGAGTTGGTCAGACCTGAACGGTAAGGCTGGGAAAAAGCTGTCTTGGCTTGCCAGCTTCTGGGGCATTGCGCTTTCCCAAATGCAGTATGAGAGGAATAAGTTTGTATGTTCACCTAACCAGTGCCAGTTACAGTCTGCAGTAATACTGTGCATAACAAGGGATAGCAACTTGCTCCTTGCGTGTCTGTCTTCCCCTTTCTTGTAGAAATATCCCCCTGGCTGTCATCATCTCTGTGATCACGGTAATTGTGGGGTACATGCTTACCAATGTCTCCTATTACACGGTCCTGGGAACACAAGATGTTCTGGCTTCTCCTGCTGTGGCTGTGGTGAGTTGTTGCCCCTAATCTTATCTCTTCAGTGTGGTCAGCTTATGGTGTGGTCATGGCACAACTTCCAAAGGTAGTTTTCCTATAACATGCTTGGTTGCTTTATAATTTCTTTGTATTACTGGGCAGCAGTAACTTCTTTTAGTCTTGCCTAAAAGACAATGAGAAATAACCTGCAGATGACAGTAGAAAAAGCAAGATTTATGAGTTATATAAGACTCCTTCAGTAGAAGAAGTTTTCTTTGTTTTGAACCTGATGTCGACTAGACATCACCACATGTTCCTAAAGTCAGGCTTGCTCTTCCTCCAGAGCTTTGTGCAGCGAGCCTTCAAAAGCCTGATCTCTGTGGTCCCTGTCCTTGTCGCACTGTCCTGCTTTGGAACAATGAATGGAGGAATCTTCACATTTTCAAGGTCACATCCCTATGAATTTATTGTTCTTTTGGCTTACTGAGTCAGAGGGAAGCACTGGCAACCTGTGCAACTCTCCACTCGCACAATGGCGTTTTAGACATTTCTGTGGGAAAAACAAGGCTCTTGACTTGCAGCTTGTCAGCTGCAGGATGGTCCCTATTGGCTAAGATTCTACCCTTTCTATTGGTGGCCAGGCCTAGACTTTGCTACCTAGGTCTGGTCACAAACAAAGACTTCTATATTCTGCTCCCCACCCTTCAGTTTAAATCCCCAGTTTAAAGAGAAATGTCAATGTTTCTGGTGAACTAGAAGTTTTGTTGATGTTGGCAGCTGCTCAGTGAGACCAAGTCTTCTTTCACTGGGTTCACCCAGCTGTGCTGCTGCAGGGCACAGGGGTCCCCTCTTTTGTGAGGATCTCCAGCCAAAGGCAAACTCTCCCTTGAGGACTTTGCTTTGAGGTCAGTGAAATGTTTTTGGGATGGGCTGTTCCCAAAGCAATAGTCGAGGTTCAACAAGTCTTGTTTTAGCAATAACAAAAGCTTTGTTCCATGGAAAAACTAACTTGTCAGCTTCACTGTCTACCACACTATGTGTCCTTATGTGAGCTTTGAGATTGGAGAGGAGGACAGAACTAACATAAAAGTATGTTGTGCTGGTCCTGAGGAGCTGAGTGAACTCTCTGGAGTGGGTTCTGCTTCACAGCTTTGATTGCAAAAGGAAAAATCAGTTGATATGAAAGGAATGATTCCTAGCATGAAAACTAATGCGTTATTTGATCCACTGCTCTGAAGTCCTGTATTAAACACAGGTGTGGAGAATCCTCCCTGTTAGCTTCTCTAGATAGTGGTTTTCTTTGAGGATGAGAAGTCTCTGCACGGCACAGAGGTTCTTCATGTCCCCTGTCTTCTTTCTCTCCCCCATCCTGGCATCATTAACATAATCACTGCAGAAGTCCATATAAACATCGATGGGGCCCTCCCTGGCTGCCTGCCAGCCACACCCCTGCAAAGCCACAGAGACAGCAATAAAACCGGTTGTACACTCGTGCCCCAGCTGCTCTGGGCCCTGCTCCAGCCCAGCTGATGCTCTGGCATGGTTTGCTTGTGGATATTAAATTTATAAAATTGGATGCAATTGCCTTCTCCCTAATTGCCCTTTCATGAGTCAAAGGAGGCACAGAGGCAAGGAGCTCTCTGCTCTCATTTGGTACCTGATCTTGTGTGTAGCTGGCCTCTTGGCAGCATGACAAAATATATTTTCCAACAGCTGACTTGAGGATTGAAAATCCTTTCTTATTTGAGGAAATTGCACTTCATTTTTTATATATATAAATATAGGCATCAAGACTGACAATTCCCTTTCATAAACTCAACAGCTTCTCTTATAAAGGACTGAAATTTGTGACCCCTTCAGTTCCTTTTCACTGAAAAGACTAACCTCTTTTCTGATGGTAAGAGACTTTTTCGCTCCTGTTTTCAGCCTGAACTCATTCATGGTCACTTTTGTCTCTGCTAATGAGCCACCCAAGGGGGCCCTGCCTGCGGTCCTGATGCTGGGCTCTGCTCTGCATTGAACTAACTGGTCCTGGGAGAGATATGGGAACTCAGCATCGGGTCTTTCTTCCAAATGCCCCCAAAGGGGAGCTCTGAGCAACCTGGCCTAGTAGAAGGTGTTCTTGCCCATGACAGTGGAGTTGAAACGAGATAATTTTTAAAGTCCCTTCAACCCAAACCATTCTATGATTCTCTGAAAGTGCAGCTAAAGGCAGAACCATGGCCTTGACTAGGAGACCTGTGCTGGGGAGGGGGGTGGGTGCCTTGTGGCCTCAGGTCAGTTCAGTGACTGATCTCATTTCTAGTCAAGATATAGGATGCTAATGCATAAGGCTCCCTGTCTTTTCCTAGGACTCTGTTTGTGGCTGCCAGAGAAGGACAGTGGCCTCCTCTCTTCTCCATGATCCACATTCGAAGGCATACACCTCTTCCCGCTGTTATGTTAATGGTAAGGAGATCTGGCTGTGTGAACATGCTCTGTTCTTGCAGTTTGGCTTTCCTGCACAGACTGGACAAGCTGAAGAGTTTTGAAGGTTGTTGAGACACTGATTTAGCCTCTGAAAAATAAAGAATGTGGGATATAGGAAATGGCTACAAAGTATTATATCCCCTTTAGCCAGCAGTGGTATCCAAATGTACTACCTTGAAGTCCTTGCCTTATAACCTTTGACACCTTATTTAAAAGTACTGTCCCTACAATCTGCCACAGTTGTTGCTTGACATTGTCCAATGAGAACACATCTGCCAGGCTTTGGTTATTTGGAAAACAAAAATTCCCAGGTGTGGTGGAAATGCAGGGAGTGAAGTGTTTTCAGAGATGGTCTCAGTTCTGGTTTGTTTGGGTTTGGCTTTTTTATGGCAATGGGCCAGCTCCATTCTGACTGTGCTGCAGTATCTCTTGCAGCTTGGCTGACTTGCTGAAAACTCAGTAAATGCCTTTGTAGGTAGCCCATGTACTGGCAGGCTTTTGGATCATGAATGTTTCAATTGCTCTGCCTTGGACATAAGGCATCCAAGATGCTGCTGATCTTGAAAGGATTGCTCCTTTCTGTACCACGACACAAGACTGTGTTTAGGCTTTTTGCCCTCAGTCTGTGACACTGTTTGTAGAGCCCTCTGACCTCTGAAATATTGGGGTTGTGAAGTAGCTGCCTGGGGCTGCAGGGGGGGCTGGAGGAGGTGACCCATATTACCCTTTCTAGTCCGAGGACCATAGCAAGGCTTTAATGGCTGTATTTCATCTTCACAATGCTCAGTTCCCTTTGGTCACTGCCATGGTGTGTGTTGGAGATATCTACCATCTATTGAACTTCTTCAGCTTTTCCAGATGGCTCTTCATAGGATTAGCCACCCTCGGGCTCATTGTCCATCGCCACCGTCACCCAGAGCTGCACAGTCCATTCAAGGTAATGCTCATGGCAGGCTGGAATGTGCAGGCTTGTCAATTCTCTCTTTTATTTGCTAGTAATTAGAGCATTACATAGTCATAATCGTGTTTAGTCTCTAAGGGGTCTCAATCCCTGATGTTCATGTGGGGAAATCCTGAAAATGGTTGACGTGCCCAAACAACCAGATGTGGTAAATCCTATAAAGCCAGTTCTATATGGTGTCACCAGCCACGTATGTTAGAAGACCGCTTGCTCCAGGGGACAAAGTTTCAGGCTGGTAACAGAGATGTACAGAAAGCAGTTCCCACACTCATCTCTCAATGGGCTACAAGGAGAGACCCTTGCCTGAATGTTATTTTGGAGGTAGGTAAGTCTCAGCTCTAGCTGAGAAGCAGGAGGGTGTCAGGCTTGGGGAAAAAAGAGTGGCCAGAGGGGTCCCTAGGAGCAAACCTGACCTGAGGGGAATCACCTGTTGGCAGAGAAATATGGTCTAGTATAAAGCAATGGGCTCCTCTGGTGGCCCTTCTTAAGCTGCTGGGCGCTGAGATCCTCCTTGTGCCAGCTGCAGTTGATGCTGGAGCAGCTTTCTTGCGCTTGGGGCACCTTTCCCACTGCTGGGTAATGTGTAGAAGGCATTTGGCTGGGGCGGTGCTGGAGGCTGGCACAGTTTGTTCCTGTCTCTGGTCATGCCTGCACAGTGCCTCCAGCCAGCTCCTGGGGAGCAGATGAGACCTAGAAGGCCACTGGTGCTGGGGCAGCTGGGCAGCAAGAACTTTGGGGGACAGAAACACTTCCTGAGGCTCTCAGGGCTCCTCCTTGACCTACACACACACCCTGATGAAAAGTCAGGGTAATTTTTCTTCTCGGTCTTTGCTGTAGACAGCGCATTTCTCGAATCTTCCCAGTTTGTTGTCTGGCTGCACTCGTGTACACCTCCAGAACCAGACTTTAAATAAGTTTTTGCTTTTCCTTTCAAGCCAAGCTTCTCAGGAGAGGTTTATTAGTGGGTGGCACTGCTGATGGTTTCAGTCGCTGAGATTTTGCCCCGGTTTGTTTCAGGCAGAGATGCAGAATTTTAACGGCTCCCAAATCCTGGTTAAGCGAGGGAGGGAAATCCTGGCCTTCTGGTCAGCCTGGTTGATTTCCGCCCCTCCTCTCCCTGGTTTTACCACCCCTTGAGACCCGCAGCGCAGCTCTCTGCCGGAGGAAGAGCTGCGCGGGTCCCTGCTGCGCTCTAGTGGCCGGACACAGCCCCGCTCCTGCCGCCGGCCCGAGGAGAACAGAACAGGCACGCGTGCGACTGTGCTGCTACTTATTCCCCCTGTAGCATTTTGAGTTAAAAATGGGGAGTAAACACCGTCAAGAGCAGGGAGAAGTCCTCTCACACACCTCACAAGCACATGTGCAGCATGAACGTGTACAGGGGATGCTCTGGTTGGAAAGATAGCTAGAGCACCTAAATTTGATGGCTGGATGACAGCCATATCTAGAGCAACTGATCACTTCCAGCTGGGCACGGTGAGCGCCCAAAATAGGATCTTTATTACTAGAAAAGAGATTGTAACCCTAGATGAGACCAGCAGCTCCTTCATTCCCTCAGCCATGGCAACGAGTTACTTGACTGAGTTTGGATCCAGAGATGGAGGGAGTGTTTTACAGTTTTCTTACTTATTGCAGTTTTCTGATTTACTCTCCAAATAACCCAGATGAATTGGCTCATCCAACAGGATATGGCTGAAGTGCTGAGTGCTGCTTTGATCTTTTGTCAGGGTGTCACTGTCCTTGGTGCAGGTAGAGATAGGGAGTCTGGTTTATCCTGTTTTAGTCGTTGTAAGTCTCAGGCAAGCTGGAGGCAGGTCAAAAGGAGTCAGGAGTTTTATAACTAAAGAACAGCTTGATTCAAAGTGTCACTTCTATTCTTGGCTTCCGATTTTTGACCAGAAGTTGCCTTAGGTGGCAAGTAGGTATGTGTGCATGCACGGGAACAGGGCATTCTGAGAGTGGTGGGGGATAGGTTACTTCTCTGCTTGCTTGGTTTCCACTTGCAAGTGAAGTTTTTATTGTGATGCACATGAATATAGGAGGCATGCACCTCACATGGTACACTGGGCTCTGAAGCTGATATGATTGTTCATGGTCTGATTTTACAGAAACAACGTGCAGGACAGATACATGTTTCTTCTCACCTCTTTAGATGGAGAAGTGAACAGTGTGTGCTGGCACATGTGGAGGCTGATTTGCTACAGCCATCAGTTTTGCCTGATAGTCTTCTGTGTTCTTTTCCCCAGGTTCCCCTGTTTGTTCCTGTCTCTTTTACCATCATCTGCCTCTTCACTGTGGCAATGTCTTTCTACGCAGACCCTGTGAGCATTAGCATAGGATGTACCATGGTTTTAAGTGGTTTTCCAGTGTACTACCTCATAATTCATCGGCAGATGTCAGACCGTTGCCGTAACCAGTTTTGTAAGTATGCGTTTCACTTTCATTATTGTGGACCTAGACACACTCAGGGGTGGGGATGCTGGTTTGTTCCCAGGGCTCATCTCTAATGCAAATTGCTCCATGACCAACAGACCTCCTGAAACCTGAATCATGACCCCTGGCACCCCTTCGATGGCTTTCCCAAGGCACAGCCTCCACAGCCAAATTTGTTTGAACAAAGACAGGGATGAGATCTGCCAGTACAGAGAACTGAGAGGGTTGCTTTTGCACCCCAGCCATGGTTCCCACTAAACTTTATCATATCTTTGAGATCACCAGCTCTGGGTCAAATTGGTCTGAGGCTGAGCAACAAGATCAAAGATTGGGGTGGAGAGATTGAAAGGCAGACACTGCAACCCCTTGTTGTTAATAAACATAATTGCAAAAGGGCTGGGGATAGGACTGGTAGGAGAAGACAGTGTTGCCTGACGTCTCTCTGCTTGGTAAAGAGGCCAGGGTGGTTAGGGCACAGATGTGGCCATGTAAATGAAATACATCTCCATTCCAAGCAGTGTCTAGTACAAATTTCCTTTGCATATAGCTCTGGTTTTCAGTCATATCTCAGGATTTCCTCTGGACTAAGCTTTCTTCCTTTTTTTTCCCCCCCTTTCAGATTATCTTACACACAAACTACAGTTACTGCTGGAAGTTGTCCAACAAGAAATCAAGACTTACTGAGAAAACCATCAGAACTCACAGGAGACAATAAAATCTACTTTCTCCATTTCTGACACCTTTGATCCTTCTAAAAGCAGGCCATGTCTTTATTCTTTTAGTCACTGCAAATGAGGATGAACCTGAGCCAAAACCTTGCTGCAAGTGTTCCTAAGCTTGCCAGTTGGGATTGGGATGCATGTGTCACACCTGCTTCTGCCCTTGTCTCTTCAGAAGAACAGACTAGCTCTCTGAAATGAGCTTGCTTTGCCTACAGAGTGTCTTTGAAACCAAGATCCTAATTTTGCAGCCTAGCCCAGTCCTGAGCAGAATTTTGTGTGTATGCACACACAGTATTTTATTTTCCTAACTTGGCAAATAGAGGAAGGGAGTATGTTGCAGTACTTAGAATCTGATACACAGAAGCCATATGCAAGTTTTAAACTCAAGTGCTACAATAGCCATGCTGTGGACCAACATTATGATGAAGGGAAAAGGGGTGGGGAGAGCAAATTAGAAATAAGGCATAATTGGAAAGGAGGAGGCAGGGAGATAAAGTTTTATTCACCAGAAAGTAGAGATTCAGGTTAATAATATGATATCTTAAAACCATTTGAAATCCAAATATTAACAAAGTTGAGGTCAGAATGTTTTGCTTTGATTATTCTATAAGCAGAATAAGGTTTTTTTAGCTTTGAAATAATCTTTCAACTTCGAATTTTATTTTTTGAAATTACATTTTAAAATGTGCAAGCACATTAAACAAAATCAGCTAAATATTAACTGGAATATGACAGAATAGATCCTGATCCCTCCCTCAACTTCCCAGTCCCACTACTCACCACTGAAGTTGAAAATTCAAGATTTGACCCAAATCTTGGCCAAAATCCAGTGAAATACAATTTCTCCTTTAGTTAGATGAGACTACTGATGAGACCTGGAGACATTCCTGAATCAGTGCATTGTTTAGTGCTACAAGAAGACGTGAGCAACTTCATATCAGAGCTTTAACTTTAAATCTACGAGCAAATGACTTGCTGATTCAATACATAAATGCTCATTTGAACTAATGGCATGAGAAAGGTTTCCGTTATTGGATTACTTTGGTTTACATTATTAATGTGGCATCATTACGTCCAGATAAAACAGCAATTAGCTATTTCCAATCATGTAATTGTTAATCTTTTCCTAGAAGATGGGAAGTAGCATGCTGAGACTCCTCTGATGAGTGCTGGAGAGCTGAACAGCAGAACATGGAGCATTTTTAATCTTTTGTATCCCGCATTTATGTACTTACAATAAAAACAAAGTACCATTTAAAAATCCCATGTAATCTACTGAAACCTGTAAAAATTTGAAACTAAGTAAGTTAGGGGTTGTTTTTTCCAAAGCAATTGAGAGTTATTATTCTTGTTACAGCTGCTTCCTGTTCCTGTGGTCAATTAAGCTGGGACAGCAGCAGTGTGGTTGTAGGGCTTGTTTTCCCACTTCCCCCTCCTCCAATTTAATTTACAAGCTGCTGGACATTGTCCAACAGGAAATCCAGCCTATACTGAGAAAACCACTAAAACCTACAGGAGAAGGTACTGGCTTTAAATAATAGTGTGATTTCAAATGAGATCTAGAAATGTTTCCAGGAACCCAGACAAGAGTTGGTCCCTCCTCGTGGCAGGCTTTGCTGAGGCTGAACCCCTTGGCCACATTTCCCACAGCACCCCATGGCCAGGACCTGCTGTGGGCGGCCCGGGAACCAACCTGCAGAAGAGCTTTCAGAACCAAGTGAGCCCCATCACCCCAACATTTCCTGAGTCCACCTGCTTAAGTACTGGTTTGGGGGATTTTCCACATCTTGAGTTAGAACCATGAGGTGCTGCCAGCCTGTTCCCATGCTGCAAGGCCCCTGTGAGGGCACCCTGTAGCAGCAGTACTTC
Organism: Acropternis orthonyx; assembly: GCA_035583155.1. Taxonomy (NCBI): domain Eukaryota; kingdom Metazoa; phylum Chordata; class Aves; order Passeriformes; family Rhinocryptidae; genus Acropternis; species Acropternis orthonyx. The sequence continues at coordinate 59,110,618 of JAWWEU010000040.1, read as the reverse complement.
CACTTCAAACCTCTGAAGCTGCAACAGAGCTGCTGTGTGTCTGCAGAAAGGCACTTAGAAAGGGTGAAATGTCCCTTCTTTGTCCATGTCCTCTGAAGAGAAAAAGTGAACAAGAATTGAAATTCCTGGGAGGAAACCAAGTAACCCTACCTGGTGGACCATGGTTTTGCTATACAGAATAAATCATCTGACATATGCAGGGAAACCACAGTTGGGTGCCTCTGCTGACTGTGCACAATACAGTCTTGCAAGGCTGTATATTTGATGTCTGCTCTAAGACCTGTCAGCTACTGGAACTACAGACAGATGTAGTACCATGGTGGCACTGACAGTGAGAAATCAGAGGTTCAGCAGCTCCACGGATGACATTGCAATTAAAAGGGTGAAAAAAAATAAAATTATATATATGTTCAGGAGGTATCAGTTTACAGCGAGCTCAAGTTTCCAGTTTGTGGAGGGTTGTTTGCTTTTAGAGATGACGGCATGCTGCTCCCAGCAAAGCTATGTAAACATTTTCTGCCAAGCTAGAATGTTTTTCCTAGAGTTATCTCATGCATGCTAAGGCTCTTAGCTTCAGTTCAGAAGAGTATTTTACTAGAGAATTCACATAAGCAAAAATGAAGCTGTGGGACCTGACCCTATAAATCTCATTGGTTAAAGAGAAGAATAGAAGTTATGCTACTGTGAAGATGAAAGACAGATACTACAGAGCTGGTCAAAAGCCAGACAAGACAGGCCAGTTACAGAAGAAAGAAAGTTCAACTTCACAATCACATTTGTGGCTTTTTTTTTTTTTTTAACTACTATGTCTATAAAATGCACTCAAAAGGCACTCTTTCCAGAAACTCAAACAGGGATTTATGTGTTTCAGCTGCTACTGACCTGGTGTGACTGAATCATAAAATAAAAATGTTCTGGGTAATTCAACTGAATGCAATTTGTGTAAAAAAAAAAAAAAAAAAGGGCAGCTATGTTTGCATCTGAAAATTTTGCATAGTCAAGACTACCTTGACCTATTGTTAAGCTTTATGCTTCAGAGCTCTGCTGGAAATCACTGTCAGCTTTTTAGACTGAAAGTTTGGAGGTTAGACTGGAAAGCTCCTAACCCTTCTCTGATTTCTGTGGGTAAACTTCAAGGTACAGGAATGCAAACACTTGGGACTGTGCAGAGCTCAGAGGGCTGACTGAGCCTGCCTCCCAGGGCTCTGTGTTTGGCACGCACTGGTTTGTGTGGCTCTGTGTGGCACTGAACACTGCAACCCCCCCAAGCAGTGCGATAACCAACCCAGGGAGTGCGTGTTGAGCAATGCACCTGCTTTCTGCATTGAGATAGGGGTTCACTTTGCAAGGCAGCTCCAGCTTTTGGTTTTCAGAGAATGCTGTTCAGCAGAAGCTACTCCTTGTGAAAAGGAGAAGGTCCTGAATATCTGCAGTCAATAGAAGGCTGGGAGGAATCTGCTTGAGGTAAGTACTGGTGTGCGATGATGGGAACCAAGCAGTAGGAATAAACTACGCTGCTCTGTAATAATGCTGATTTTGCAGATGTATCTGCCAAAAACCTTGGCTCTGCCTGGCTGGGCTGCTCATGACTGGCAGACGCGCATGCGTATGTTGCAATAACCAGAAGGAAATGTTACTCAGCTCCCTTTTCCAAAGGGTCCGTGGCAGGGAAGCATCGGTGCTGTCCCACGGAGGAGAGGCTTCGATAGACACAGCGAGGTACAGATCTGCTGCTGGGAGTTCACAAGGAGTTAACACAGGCCAGTTGTACTTTATTCTCAAAGGTCTTACTGCACTGGGGCACCTTTCCCATGCAGAGCAGGGGTTCAATAGGCTCATCCAACCTATTGGGCACAAGGCTGATGGCCCCAGATCCTGAGGGTGGTAACTGGGCAGCCCCCAGGCCTGTGCCAGGGAGGTGGCATGTGCCAGGCTCTGACAGCTTTCCCAGCATGCTGCTGAGCAGCGAAGGTCAGGAATATAGGAAGTTGGGGATTTCATGGCTTGGCCTTAAGGTCTTTTGGAGGGATAGCTGCTTGCATAGTCATGCTGTTTATATCTTCATTAGTTCGTCTTCTTGTATGAGTGAAAAGGCAGCATGAGGTTGCTTTTTATGTTTAAAATTTCCTCTGTATCACGTTATTCCTGTAGACATATAAAAAGCGAATTAACAGTTGCACAAGACCTGACAGCAAAATTTTCAGCAAAAAGTGATGCGCAATACCTGCCTTGTCAGCAAAATATTTCTGTCTGCTTTTTAAGTGTTTCACCTCTGTTTATTTCTACTTGTGCTTAGTTGGTGAGTGGAAAATCCCTGCAAGGAGCAAGAAGTGGTGGACAGTGAAAGTAGAGCACAACTGAACATTTTTGAAAGCTCATGTGATTAGGGCAGACTGGGAGCCCTGGCTCTTGTCAGGGGAGCTGGCAGGGGTTAGCATCTGGAGGGTGATAGAGCAATTTAAGGCCCTGATGACTGTCCTGGTTGACAGGACACACCTCAGCACCTGAAATCTATTGTCAGAGGATAATGGGTTACACAAAAAGGGACAAAGAGACCCCAATGGCTTTCTGAAAGTCCTCAGCAAAATGAGGAGACTTCCCAGCAACAGACTGATAGGATTAACAAAGGATGGAGTGTTATGGAAATAGCATGGCCTTTCTTTGCAAAATCCTAGGTGAACACAGGTAGCCGATTCTCAGGCCTGTGTCATCTGTCTATCCCCCCAAAAATTATTATTGACTATAGTCACTCAAGCTGCCTAAGAAAAAAAGGTATAAAAAGAGATCGGACATGAGCAAAATTGGGGAGAAGTTCCGTCATCTCTGTGGGGTAACTAAAGAGCTGCCCTGTCTCCTCCCATTCCTTCGGACACTGTAGGAGTGAGCAACCATTTACTCTGCTTTTCTTTACCCTGACCATACCTTATACTTTATGCTTTATACCTTATGCCTTATAGATTACCTTCTTTCAATTTTACCCTATAGATACCTTATTTATTAATTGTACTTTGCTACTTTGATACTAATTCTACCTTGCCCTACACCTGGTAACTTACCAGGTATATATCTTACTTTATGTTCTATTTTTTCTGTTGCGTTTGTCATTTACTTTAAGGTGTGCAGTTCCTTATCTTACTCAGTTGTCATGTGTGTTAGTGGGAAGCAGCTCTATTCTTTCCTTTTAGCTTTGTGTTGATGAGTGTGTTTAGATTTTGTTCCAGTTTTTGCAGATTTGTCTGTCGTGGTGGGGAAGTTGCTTGACTTTTGTATCGAGGCTTAGGGAGCTGTGCTGTGTTGTAGAGTGTTCTTCTGGTTTTTGGGTTTTTGTTTATCAGTTAAGTGCAATCATGCAGTTAAACGTTATTACCGAGGATGTGAACCCCACAGTAGCTTGTCACATACTTGTATTAATATAAGTTAATTCATGAACTGCTAGGGTTAGCCTGGTTTGTTTCTGGTATTGGCAGGCTTGTAGCTTGTAGGAGAACTTTACGGAGAAGGTTCTCCCTTGCTATTAAGTGCCATCAAAAGTCCTGTCCATCGCAGTCAATCTGCCTAACAAAGGGTCTCTTGAGGTGAGATGTGGACAGACTGTTTTGGGCTTTAAAAGGCACTGATATTCTGGGGACACTGAGAGCCAATAAAAAAATATATTAATACAGGTAAGATAAGAAATCTTTGCATTTCTGCCCCCTTTCACATGACAGCATCCATCTATGGAGTGGGGATAGAGGGAAGAGGGAGAGAGGCAGGCAGTGGAGGAAAGCTGCTTGGAAATATCATCCCACCCCACTTGCCTGCTTTCCTCTCCTATCCCCCTCAAATCCCACATTTCAAATCCACAAACTTCAAATTCTTCAGCCAGTGCCAGTAGCAGCACAGTGCTGTGCAGAGCAGAGCAAAGGGACAGCCACATAAAAAAAAATAAAAATCTGGAAGCGCTAGACCTCTTGAATCTCCTGCAATGGTCGAGAAGAAGAACTTGAAGCATTTTTTTAGGAACAGGCCTGGCTGCTGTTGCTGCCTACAAAGAGCGACCATGGTCTGAAGGCAGTGCTGGAACAAGCAACATCTGCGAAGGAGACTCGAGTCTTTCCTCGCTCTTTGTTCTGGCAGTCCAGGGGCTGCCAAGCTTGTGTGGACTTTTGCACTGTAAACAGCTCTGTGAGGGAGCTCCTCCTATAACCATTTCCTCTCATTGGCCTGCTCCAAATACCCATGATCCCTGCCAAAGCATGAAGGACGTCAGAGCCAGACACATGATCATTTCCTGTTTCTGTATCAGTGTTCAAATCCTTCAGGCAATTCAGAGTAGCTCTGTCACAGACCCTTGCAAGCTCCACGGCTGGCAGGTGGGCAGCTCTTGGCTATGGGTATGTGATCCATGATAGTTGTTTCAGGGGCAGCAAAGTGGTGAGATGCATTAAAAAAGCATCACCTGGGTCCAAAACCGGGAGATTGAATGGAGGCTGAAGCACAGCAGCAAGCAAAGTGAAATCCTCTGAACTGGAATTACCGGTGGCTATCTGTTTAGGCTTCTTCCCTTTGTAGGTGCTGTGTCTCTAGGGTAGAGCACAGAGCAGAGGCTTTGCTGGTAAGTAATGATATCTCTCCCTCCAAGGAATTTGACCTTGATAGGCTGTCAGACACCCACGCAGTTGCTCTCTCACTCCCATCCTCAACAGGACAGGAGAGAGAAAATAAGATGGAAAGGTTCACGAGTAGAGATAAAGACAAGAAGATCACTGGGCAACACAAACTTGACTGATGCAAAATTAATTTATTGCCAATTAAAATAGATTTGGATGGCAAGAAAAAGAAAATTAGAACATCCTTTCCCCTCTTCATGTCTTCAAAGATTTAACTTCACTCCTTCATTCCTGACTTTTCTAACTCCCCCCTGCCCCTTACTCCCCCCCACCTCCTCCCTTGCTCTGCTTCCCCAAGCAACACAGTGGGGAAGGGAAATGGATTGTCCTCAAGTCTATAAGAGTTGCCCTCTGCCCCTCCATCATCCTCAAAAGTTTCCCATGTTCCAGCATGGTTCATTTTGCATGGGCTGCAGTCCTTCAGGATAAGCCTGCTCTAGCAAAGGTTGCTCTCCATGGACTTGCAGCTTCCTTGAGGGCCTGCCCACATGCTGCAGCATGGGGTTCTCCAGGGGCTGCAGTGTTGATATCTCTTCCACCATGGTCCCCCACAGGTTGCAGTGGGACAGGCTGCCTCACCACGGCCTTCTCTAAGGGCTGCAAGGGAATCTCTGCTCCAGCACCTGGAGCACCTCCTCCCTTCCTTCTGCACTGACCTGGCAGTCTACAGGGTTGTTTCTCTCACATTTTTCCTTACTTTTCACTGCTCAGTTTCTCTCTGAGATGCCACCAGCTTGGCTGATGAGCCTAGCTGTGCCCTGCAGTGGGTCTGTTGAGCCGGCTGTGTCTGGAACATCCCAAAAGGCCATCCTTTCAGCCCACTGCTGCCAGCTTGTGGCACCTGCACCTGATACAGTGCCTGCGAGCAGCAGCTTTGTTTTCCTGAACATTGAAGGAGAGATGATGCTATCAGTGGTTTCTGAAACCACTCTGACTTCTGCAGCTGATCACACACTCCTCAGAAAACAAATCTTATTCCTATTAGCCAGGTGGCCTTCGTGTAGCAAGCTGAGTTTATCGTGTCAAGTGTATTTTCTGACAATGTAAATTTTAGAAAGATAAATTTTAGAGAAAGATGGGGCCAAGTCATAGAGGTCAGGGTTGTTTCTGTGGTGCTTACCATGCCACATAAATGTATAAACAGCAGTTCCTTGGTTCTGGGGTAAACCTGCGCTTCCCAGCTGGAGGGGGTTTCCTTTTTTGAGAAGTGCTTAGATTTCTGATCAGACCAGGGATATTGCTCACCTTGACAGCTTTGGAAAAGACTCCTACTTTAATCTGGATTTCTCTTCAAATGTAGGGCAGAGCAAGCAGCCAAGCACTGGTCAGCTCTTCTGCACCTGTGTTGTCTCTGGATTCATCCGTCTGCTCCTGAAATGGAGTATGCCTGGTATTGGCTCGATGATTCTGAGCAGTGGATTGAATATGGGAAAGAGGTGAGATCCATCTGCTGTTGATGCCAAAAGCTTATGCTAAACCATCTTTGGAGAGTTATGTAGGGCATGTTGTTCTGCAGCTGGTATGTTCTGCATGCACTGCTGGGTGCCCTTCCAGTGCTGCTCTGATGCCCGGGTGGAATTGTCTTATTAATTGTCCCTCAAAGCAGGACTGGAACTCTGTGAAAGCTTTCAGAGGACTGGCTTTGAAAGCATGTGCATTTTCCAGAGCTGACAGACATCTTTTGACTGAGGCTGACCACACAGGCTGAAGGCTGCTTTGTTGCTCTTGTTACAAGCAGCTGTTCTCTGTGGGGTACCCCTCTGCTGCTGAAGAACAAAATGCTTGAAGCCTTAGAGACTTACTTCCAAAGGGCATCCCATGAGAGGGGCCTGGGGAATCACTGGTATTTCCCCACAGTGACAAGTAAACCAAAAGGTGATTTCTAACAGGTATAATTTTGTTTTTCTTTCTACAGCATCCAGATCACTGCTCTGCCAGTGTAACATCTGCATTTCTGGAGAATGAGTATCTAGCTGACAAGAAAGCTGTTGTTTTGTTCTCAGCTGGTTCTCAGCAGTATAAACTAAATTTTGCAGGTGAAGTATCTCCTCATTTTAAGTCCACTACACAGTGCCACTGGCTTGAAGGTATCCTCCTTCATGCAGAGCTTTCACCCTATGCCTGCATCTTTGTGAACAGGTCTTCTTTCTCCTACATTTTTTCTACAAGCAGAACGTGAGCAGTATCTACTTTTCTCTGCAGTTTTGAGATGCCCTGCTCGAGCTTCTACACTTGAGCATCTGTAGTCAAAAAGCATCTCTGGCAATATTGTATATTCACAAGAAGAGAGTAAATGCTTCGTGGCACCTGGCTTATGCATTTGAGTTTATACACCTAAAGAGGAGGAATGAGAAACCAGAAAAAAAACCCCAAACAAATGCAAACTAGTGAAAAGTCAAATGGTGAAGAAGTGAGACCATGGTGGTCATCTTGCAAGTTTATTATGGGGAGAAGGAGGACAGAGTGCAGCAAAGAAAAAACTAGGGCTGGTTGCACAGAGAGAGAAACGGGAAAATGAGAAATGCTTTTCTGTTTCTAATTTATTTGCCCATCTTAAAACTCCTATTAGCTTTCCAAACTTTAAATCTGTTTCCTGGCAAGAATCAAGAGTGGTGTTTAAAGGAGGAAACAATGGATAATCAGCCATGTCACACAGCTTGTGCTCTGTGATATTTTTACAGGACCAAGAAGAGAGGGCAGACTTTCCTCTTAGCACCACATAACAGCCCCATGCTGCCAGGAAAGCCAAGTTTATGGCCCCATTGTATTGAAAACTCTTCCCAAGCCTGCCATCAGACGTGGTTTTATCTGGCTGGCAGCCAGGATGCAAATACATACGCAGGTGCAGTTGGTAGTTCGTTGCCTTGAGTTTCACAATCTATGGTTGACCTTGCCAATCTCCAAGTAGGAGCAGTGCAAGTGGGAATGGTTATAAAGTTTGGACTGGGGTGGGTGGGATAGAGGGAGCACCACAATGCAATATTCAGGGCTACCTCGTCTTTTATTTTCACTTAACATGTAAGACTGTGTCCCTGAACAAAGAATTGTCTAATTATTCAGTTACTGTGCTTTTCTTTGAAGACATGGTCCAAACAAATTTGGTCTTTAAAACACGAAGAGATGTTATTCGACTGCCAAAACATCCGGAAGATGGACAAGACAGAGGGTAATATACATCCATTATTTAACAATGTCTCTAAAGGACAGCACCTTTCTGCTAAGATGTTCCTCCTACCTGCCTCAGGCACAATTTTGGCTTTCTTAAATTCATTTTTAGATACCTTTTGCTGACTGGTTTAATTACAAATTTTGCGGTGGCAGTATTTGTAAATTATGCAACACTTTTGTGAAGCACTCTGGAGGGATGTTTGGTGGCAGTGTCTGGCAGCTGTGACAGACCACGAGAGTGGATTTGTTCTCTCTGTGAGAGGCAGGGCCACCTCGAGCTGACACAACTGTGCCAGGAATTTTTATTCCTTGATTTATGCCCCAACACTAATAAAAAAACCGTGCAGAGATTAGGAGCAAGGGACTGCCAATCCGAAGAGCTGTGAAGCATATGGATGTCATCCCCTGGAAAGCTGAGGATAAATTAAAACACAGATTCAACCAAATCCCTCTGAATGAAGTGAGCTAGACGCACTTACTTCAGATGCCCGAGCTTATGGCTTTTTTTGAAGGAAGTTCAGCTTAACAGAATTTAAGCACATCTGCTGTAAATACTAGTGCTACAGATTTATTTTAAAAAGAACCACCTTTGTTTCAGAAACTCACCAGCAGACAGTGCATGTGAAACTGAGGGTTCAATTTAAAGGATGGTTCAACCAAAGGTGGGTTAATATGAAAAGAAAACAAACCTTAGATCCTGAATAGATGCTGATGCTCCTATTGCCTGGATTAAAATCTGTGTGCCTGGTGAGCAGAGTGCTGGAAGTTTTTGAGCACTAACTGATATGATGGTGCCTGCAGGGCACAGCTGTCCATCTACAGCCTCCTGGCTGGCTTGGTCCTGGGCGTGGGTACCACTGGCCACTCATCTGGCCAGTGAATCAGAGAAGAGTAGCCACAAGGAGGGGAAAGGGCTCATGCTCTGGTTTCCCTGAGGTTCAGGCAGCATGTGTGGAGGGCTAGCTGGAGCAGTTGGATAAACCACCCAGCTAGAAATGTGTTACTTCTCACTTGAGACTCTCCTACCAGTGCCTTGACCTGCCAAGGGATGCATTAGTGCCATTAGGATGTGTGTGGAAATCTGTACTTGAGAAAGGCGTAATGGTTATGACAAAAATAAAACAAAAATAAAAATCCAAAGGCTACTATAGAGCCTGTGGTTGGATTCTCTAGAAGGCGAATTTGGTTAGGAGTATCACCAGCTGACTTGCTCCTTTTTCTTTTCTCCAGCAAAAACATGACTTTATCGCGTGCTGTCTATCCTCCACAATGGGACCAATCTGCACTACCTGATATCGGGTACAAGGTACGTCTTCCAAGCTCTCCAATGGGTAGGGTGAACTGTGTCCTGTACTGATTTTTCCAAGAATATGGCTCAAGGCAGTTGAGATGTTCCCAGCTTTTAAATGTGTCTTGTAAAATATGCAACTATGACCTGAAGCATGACTGACAGTTTCACATTCAGAATAGACATGTGTTTCCTGGGCAGCTTTCTGAGAACCCCTATGATACCACACAGGATAAGAAAGGCCCTTTTGGCCATTATTGATCAGACCTGTCCTTTGCACTTTCTCAAGGTATCTCATCCTGTGATAAACTGGAGGAATTGTATCTCAGAGGGTATTGTAGTTTTTCCCTGTTGATTTGAGGCAAAATGTTATTTGCTGTGGTAAAACTACAGCTTAGCCCTGTAGGGAAGGAGACATGGTGTCAGATTAAGGTGAAACTTTCCACTCTTCTCCAGCCTGAATGCTGCTGTGCATTTCAACTTTAGGTTACTCTGAACTAAAAATAATCTAGATGCAGAGGTGTGTCCACTGCAGGAAGCTCACATGAGATTACGCTGATTGCCTTCAGTCAGTGCCTGTGCTTCCACATGGGGAGTGAGGGTGAAGGTGGGGAGAGGATTGTTAACAGGAAAAACAGAAGGAGCTTGTGATTTGCACGTAGATGTGAGGAGGTTGATGATCCTTTTGGAAGGACTGGGAGTTATTACGATCAGTAATACCTTACTTTTGGTGTTTTTAAATTTTTCAGTTGATACAGCTCAGCTATGATTCCCATGAATATGGAAAAATCAAGAGGCTGTTTGAAAAGACGATGAAAGATTACTGCATCGACCAACTTCAGAGGATCCAGAACCCAACACTTTGGGACCTTTTTCAGTGGTTTGTATAATTTTATTTATTTTTTTTTTTATTTTTAATTTTCCATTATCCTTATGGTATCAGAATACTGGTATTTCCTGATCTACTGTCCTCCATAGTCTTCTACATTAGGAATTGCCAAATCCAGTAGCCCAGCAGAGGTGAGGCTGCCACGTACCTGTGTGCCTGGCTCTCACTGATAGCAAGGTTCAGCACATGTCCCCAGTAGGTGCACATGCATACACAGAAAACGTGAATACACACACAGAAACCAACTGTCTCAGTTAAAAAACCCCAAACAAACAGACAAAACCAACACCCAAGATGTCTGTCAAGGAAAGTGAGGAATCTTCCTGGACTAGAGAGAGGGGCCTCCCTCTCCTCGAGCCACCACAACCTTTCAAAGTAAGAGGCTTTGGGCAAAAAATGTAGAAAAGAGGGTAACAGTTCTTTATGACAAATATATAGAATAAAAAGAAACAGAACAAGCAACAACACTGTAACCCAAACTTTCAAATGCTGAAGTCCTACTCTGTCTTTCAGTGCAGTTGTAGCCAGAGAGAGCAGGGTCTGCTGTTGGGCTCCAGGGGCAGCAGCTGGTCTTAGACACTCAGCCTATACATGTGCTGGCCCCTGGTCCTCTCATCTCCAGCTGTGATTTATATAAACACATACACATGCAAAGGGGCCTCTGTAGATTTCATGGTGTCTTCAGCGGTTGGCTGAAGACATGGTTCCAGTCCCTCTTGTGAGCAAGCTCAGACCTTCTGGTCTCTTCAGCATCTGGCCTAGACCTATGACTGCTCCAAACCCTGGCTCCCAGGCCAGCTGCCCTCCTTGCTGGCTGTCCAGCTTACCCTGGCAGGTGATCACACACTGGCACACACCCCCTCGCTCTCTGCAGTTGCTGGAGCTGTGAACATCTGGCTCCTGTGACCCAAGGTCCTACTACAGTTGTTGCATCCAGACCCCCATACACGTGCATGCACACAGGCTAAAGACTCCATCACCAAAGTAAGAGTTAGAAATTGGAGTTTAATGAGAATATGGGTGGACTCTACTGATCAGGCACTGGATGTGGCCAGACCAGCCTACTAATCAGGCAGTGGCCTGTTTTTACACAACCAATCAATTTTACTCCCTTATCCATCTATTTTCTTGTTTATCCTTCTCAGACTACCCTGATCTCACCCTTCTCCCACCTACAGTTCCTCTGTTAATCATCCCATTATAAGTCTTGTCCGATCCCTGAATGCTTTTCCTGTATGTCCCGTAACAAGTCCCATACTCTCATAAGCAGTACCCTCTTTATGTCCATGAGCTGCTCTGGACCCTTTCCATTGCTCCCAGTGCCAGGTGTTCCCCTGATCCCTGGGGCAGCCCTGAAAGAGGACTTGGGCTCCTTTCTCCATGACTGGGTTATTGGGGTTGCCTCTGTGTTCTTTTGTGGATGTAAAAATGGTTATCACATAACCTAACAGCGCATGTGTGGGATTCTTGCTAGTGTTATTCAAAAAGTAAATTCTTTTCCTGCATCATAACTGAACTCTGGTATTTCAAGTTTATTCCTTTGGTTTTAGTTTCTTCCACATAGGAACTTCAAAAAAAGAGGGGACTTTTTTTTTTTTTTTTGTGGTGAAGAAGAGGAGTAGAGATTATACAATCTTCACTGTGGCTTCATACAGCTCAGTTTTATAATCATATTTATGCATTCAAGATTTATATAACACAGAAACTGACCAATTTCCAGTCAAGAGATGTTTGTCTCTTTACTCTCTCATGTGGTATGAAGTTGTGGGTGACACAGTCCATAGTGATGCTGAGAAGTTTTTGTTTTGCTGGCAGGAGCCAACTGTGCAGCAGGGTACCAACAGAAGTGTGAAGCAGGCGGTAACCCCACTGAGAGTGGTTTGTGTCCTGTGTCACTGTTCCTCCATGACCCAAAAGTAGGAGGAGTTGAGTTGGGAAGTTGTCCTCATTTGAACCAGGATAACAAGTCATTCTTCTTTTCTTTTTTTTTTTCCGGTCTCTAGGCAAAAAGAGAAGATGAAGAAGCTCAATAAATTGAAAGAGGTGGATGAACGGCTCCTGTTCCACGGGACAAATCCATCCCACGTGTCTGCCATCTGTGAGCAGAACTTTGACTGGAGGCTCTGTGGGACTCATGGGACAACGTATGGAAAAGGTACAGGTGCAGAAGTGTGGGTGTAGGGGCTGCAGCAGCACGGACTGTAGACTCCAGCCAGGCTGGTATGTGGGTGTGATGTGACTGCCTGCCCCTGACCCCTGCATCCCTGCACCCCTGCCATTAGGACAGTCTCCCCTGTGTGCATCTGCATTGCTGCAGGCAGCATCCACAACAGTCCCATTCCAGGCGAGACTAAAAACACCTCTCTTTGCCTCAGGTACTTGCTGTTCAGCAAAGTTCTTGGACAGGTGGGACTGGGAAGTTGATGGCAAAATGTGACTAGAGTTTGTTGATGCTTTAAAATAAGCCAATGTGTGTTGCCATCCTGGCAAGAATTTGCATAGGACAACCTGGAGCTGTTTAATTGCTGGCTACCAAAGTGCTGATAGCAGATGTTTCTTCCTTGGGTGATGTGTTGTCTTACCTGTGGCTTTTTCTGGTCCCTAGGAAGCTACTTTGCCCGAGATGCCAGCTATTCTCACGATTACTGTTCCGCTCGCGGTGGTCGCTACAGCATGTTTGTAGCTCAGGTTCTTGTTGGAGACTTTGTGCAGGGAAACTCTGAATACTGCCGCCCTCCACCCAGAGCCAGCAATTCAAACAGACTGTATGACAGCTGTGTGGATGACCCGAGCGACCCTTCCATCTTTGTCATCTTTGAGAAGCAACAAATTTACCCTGCCTATATCTTGGAGTACAGCGTCGAGTCCCAGTGTGTGGTCCTGTAATGAATGGTGGAATCTCCTTTGAATTCACTGAATAAACTACTCTTTAGTAAATTTTTTTAAATCTTTCTTCAATTTTAATAGTAGCTTTGGAACATTTTGTAATGTGGTGAACAAATATCACTCTCATGATGGTTTTGAGGGGATAGTTTTTTGGTAGGAGCGATTCTTTTACCAGCAGAAAGTGCTAAACTTTAACATTCACCATATCTGTAGCCTGGAAGAAGGATGTACCTCCCTTGCATACCCTGATGCAGTGGCACCTACTGCTGCTGAAAGTAGCACCACTGAGTGTACAATTAACTGAGACAATCACTTAGACTTGATTCCTGCCTGTGATGATACTGATGTGCCAAAGGGAGACTGGGCAAGAAATGTGGAAGAAGGAAAAGTGAAAGTGCCTATGTCATGGAGCACAAAAGAGGAATCATGGCCTGTCTTTGCAGTAAATGGCAGGGAGTTCCTGCATCCTGGAGGCTTCGCAATTAATGCTGGCAAAGAACTTTGCTTTGTTTCCTGGTCACATTGCTGACATGTCTTCTCACTTTGTTCTGCTATGTCAAATCTGACCATCTCCGTGACACCCTGTCCTTCCTCTGTCCCTACTGGGTTTAGGTCAAGAAAAGCAGCTGCTGAAGTTAAATCTCCACCATGCCATGACACCAAGAGTGAGGAGGTCCGTGGTGAGCTGAATAATGGCACAGAGCAGCGTCTCACCAGGGCTGCAGAGCCACTGCCTGCAGCGCTGAGCAGTGAGACAAAAGGGGCTTTGGAGGGTGGTCGCTGCCACGGCCGCCTCCTTTCCACCCTGCAGGCTGAAGCTGGTGATGGCTGTTTTGTATTGCTCTGCTGCTGCCTGACCCTTCTCCCAGTGATTGAGGTGTGCCCCAGTGGGGTGTGCTTCAACTGCGGTGGGTGGTGGGAAAACTGGGATGATGATCCACAGTGACTTTATAGTACTGTTTGCCATGGAATTGTCAGTTGTCCTAGATCTGGATCCTGTGCCTTGCATAAACATGAGTCTGAGCATTAGCTGTACAAACAACAACAGAAAATCAGTTTTAAGGTGATAATTTTATAACTGGGTGGGATTACATAGAGATCTTTGGTTTACAGACTTGATGCCTGGCTATGGCACCCAGGGAATGCTGCGCATGGGCAGCTTTAACCTTACAATTGCCCTTTCCTTGCTGCCTCCGAGCTGCAGGCTTGCAAGGATGGGAAGGGACTGAATAATGACCATTTTCAGCTGTCACCTTGCCTTGGTCCTTGCAACATTGCATTGGTTTGCTGTATGGCTTCATCAACTTATGGGGGGGTTGCATGTACAGCCTTTGGGCAGGACAGGGCAAGGAGATGGAGAGTTTGGGCAGAGTTTTGCTATTAAACACCCTGTAGGGCGGTCCCATGGTGTAAAGGAGAGCACTCTGGACTCTGAATCCCAAGGGCCTGAGTTCGAGTCTCAGTGGGGACCATCCCCTGGGCAGTTAAATGCCTCCCTGCCATCCGATCCCGTCAGATCTCGGATGCTCAGCAGGGTCAGCCCCGGTTAGTACCGGGTGCTGTAGACAGTCCTGAGGATTTCACTGTCACTGTCCAAGCTCACTTGGCCGTGGCAAATGGACCTTAGGACTTAAACAGTGGGGCCAGTTCTGCACACGCTGTGCCTCACCTAAAATATCCACTGCGCAGGCTGGAAGGGCACACCCATGTGGGGAGGGCCCTTCCCAAGATCTTTGTTCATGAGGTCTGGCCATACAAATGCCCTGTGGAATGATGACCTTGTGCAAACCATCTTCCCCCATTCTTCTCCTCTATGACAGAAGAAACCATCCATCATGGGAGAAAGTTGTTTCCAGCACCATGAGCTTCAGAATATGTTTGCCAAACTCATGGTGGCAGGTGAAAGTAGGAGAGAGCCTGCTGAGGAGCAGGCCAGCCACTGAAAAAGTGGGGACTGTTGAACTGAAAAAGAAGAAACAAGGCAGAGAGCAGAGGACATGTGAAAACATGCAGTTTGCAAGAAAATGAGATTTTCCAGTAAGTCAAAACTATTTCTGACTACAGCGAGAGTTTCTCTCAGCCTTCAGCTGCCTCCAGAATTAGGTTCTGGGTGTTATATTGAGAAGGTCAGACAGGGTCTGATGTGAGCAGCTGTAACAGTGTGGTGACCTGTGGGACTGATGTGGGCTCTGCAGGTGCTGGAGTACCGGATCTGACATGGAAACTCCTTGAGGAGCCCACACCCTTTCATGGTCCCTTGCTGCAACTCTCCCTTTGTGTCTCTACCCAAAGGAGCAGTCCTGCCTGCAGTGACATGGAGAATGGATGGGGAGGAGCAGATGCAGGGAATTCACCTGCTTTAAAACTGACCTAGACAAAACCCCCACAAAATCAAACCCAAAATACAGTGTTTAGCTTGAACATTTTTCGGTTCTGCTTGTGTTGACACCAGTAAAGAGTTGGGGTGAGTTGCAGCATGAATTTTGACTGGTATTAGGTGATATTGAATCTCTGACCTTATCAGATTTGGGAATATTTCAGTCAGTGAGGCACTGAGAGCAGAAACTGCTAGTGAAAGTGTAAAGCAACTTAATCTGTGAATACTTCTTCATGGGAGATTTGTTCAGTATTATAAATTTGCTAAAACTTCTTCCCAGCCTGAACCTCCTGCTACCTCTGGAGTTCCTGGGTGCCTTCGCAGGACTGAGCAGAAAGTATTTCCCAGCAACCTTTTAGATGAGAAATGCTTGCAAACCATCATCAACATATGGAACAGCTGGCAGGCACTAAGTGTGAATTTGTGGCCTTTTTTCGCTGAAAAAAATTGAAGATCTCCCTACCCTGCAGAGAAAGGGTTAAATGATTTCTGACATGTGGCACTGACAGTTTCAGAGTCACCAAGACAGTGATTGAAAGAGTCTGGCTTGAGGAATGCCATGAGTAGCCAAACTGATTTCTGGGAGGTTTGCTGCTTTCCCTGCCAGCCAGACTGGCACCGGATGGGTGGGTGTTGGGGTGGGCTTGTCCTGCGGCAGCAGATTCTCTTTGTGATCTCCTGGAGACACAGCTGTGGGCACTGGCAGCTTTTCCAGTAATTTCTTTAGCAATTGCTTTTCAGGAACCAGCAACAATTCAGAAGGCTCAATTGCATTTTGTACCCCTATAAATAATGCATTTCTCCTACTTGCTCAGATGTGTGCTGTCTCTGTCTCTGCCTGCAAGGCTGTTAGTTCAAGTGATCTTTTCATCATAATGTATTTCTAATCGATTTTCTTGTGGTGCTCTTAGGGCTTCACAGCATCCTTAGATTTAACACAGTTGGTTACATATTCATGCAACTAGGCTTTCTAGTAAGAAACACCTCAGCAAGTATTCAGGCTTTCTTTTAATTTACTGGTGCCTAGTTTGACTTTTCAGCATTTGTAAGAAAGCTTTTTAACAATTTTGAGAGAATTTATTACAGCATGATTAAACTGCAGAAACCTAATGCTTGATTGAACATGCTGAGTGACATGTTATTTTCCAAAACAGTTAAGCTTTTAAAAATCAACCTGAGCCCCATAACCTGGCACACCACTCTATGGGTGCCAGGTGAAGAAAACACAGATATTGTTCTTGGCATGGCATGCTCAACAATTGCATTATTTAACAAGGCTGTTTTCTAGGTCGAGGGAATAATGATCCCAAATCACTGTGTAGCTGTGACGATGATGGAGGCTGAGGGTTTGGGGAAGGGCAGGGGTCTTTACGGGTCTACAGGAGACAGATGTGTAGGAATTAGATTTTTATGTCTCAGGGAACAAGTGTTTCTACTTGTTCCTGTTCTTTTGCAGTCCTGTTTCTTTTGCAGGAGCCTGTTGTCTGGCATGTTGAGTGCTAGGTGTTATTTCCCAGAGCAATTCAAACTGTCTTTACAGGGTTACTTTTACATCTAACTTACAAATGGGAGCAATAGGGAAGGCTGACCTGGTTCCTATCCATCTGTTCTTAATAAGCTTATATTTTCCTTCCAGATGGTTTACAGCAATGTCAGAGGGCCCATTAATCAGTGTGCCAGTGCTCAACTTACAAATACTTAGGAAGTGTCTACACACAATATCCCCACCACTGGAGGAAGCTCTGTCTTTACCTGTCCCCAAAGGGAAGCTTTATTTCAGTGTGTGTCCTCTGAATAATTTTTCTTTGTCTGTATCTTCAGCTTTGGTCTCCTTAACTATTTTTTTTTCAGTGTGGTTTTCTCTTTACTTAGTCCAAAGGAGATGTTGGAAGTCCCACTGGTTTCTGCTTTAATGCTTTGCACACGCTTTCACTCTTGTTTCTTGCAGGCTCTTTCTGACTGCATTTTGCTGATAGCCCTATGCACTTTCCAGTTTGTTTTTATTTTGAAAATTCCTGTAGGTTTATGGGTTTTTTTGATATGCTCTGTAGTATCCATCTCAAGCTGTGATCTATTCTTCTGTCCTGAAGGCCAGCTGACCTTCATTTTGCCTCTCAGCTCAAACAGGTTCTTCTAAGAGTCTTTTTCTGTATCCTTTTTCTTCCTTTATCCTCATAAAATCTGACCTCATTTTAGCAATTACGCAACATCTGCCTTCATGTAACTTATTTGACTGAAAGTCCTCACATCTATCAAAATGTCTTAAAAAAACCTGTCCTGTTTTGTTCTGTTTTATGGTGTTTTTTGTTTGTTGGTTTGGTTTGGCTAATTTGCCTTTTTGGGTTATTTTTCACTGAGTCAAATTCCTTACTAACAGAATGCCCTCTCTACGTTTCTTTAGTCAGAGATGCAATTACTTTCACTGTATAAAACTGTAGGCTACTAACTAAACCTAAACTTTGTGACAGCGCTACCAAAAATATATTTTTCCCATCAGGGCCTCCTCCAGCTGCTGCTATTTCTGTACAGTCTGAGTAACTCCATGATGTGTCCCGCTCACTGGCTTTTCTTCTCCTTCACAGATTAACTTTTGCATTGGTTTTCTTTTTTCACCCCTCAACTTTTAGTTCTACTTGCTCCTGTTAACATGTGGCACCTAGGCAGTTTTCTGAGCTGAAACATAATTAATAAGACTCATAAGTAATGCAAAAGCTTCATTACATAGCTGGGAAGACAATTTTCAGGACTCCTGTCTATCTATTTGCTATCAATAGACATAAAAATTAACATAATCCTCTGATGACTGTGAATTCAGTATCATTGTGAAAGTTGTTGTTCACCAAGGGAAGCAGCTCCTTGCAGTGAGCAGTACAAGGGACGTGGACCTGGCAGCCAGGTGATCTACTCCCACATCTGCAGAGGTTTTCCTGTGGAACCCAGGAAAATTCAGAAGTATTGACTTCTACAGCTGAAACATACATAACAGCCAAATAATACTATTGTTATCTAACCAGGGTCAGACGTCTGCTCAGTGCGTGTTCCGTTGGTTGGCACACTCAGAGGGCAGAAAAACTGCATGCCTGAGTTTGAGCACAGGCAAAAAGAAGATCCAAACCTTTTAGGACTTGTTTTGTTCCCTGAGGATTTGGAAACCAGACAACTTTCTGGGCCGTGAAATGATGACAACAGTCCAGGAATTCCTGCAGAGTTTGGGTTTCCCTCTCAAGACTACTGTTAAGCAACCTGCCAGAAGCTGATAATATTTTTCTTATTCCTCCCTCTCCATGTGCCGGCCTCTCCTTGGGACTGCCATTTATTTTGCTCTTTGCATGTCTCTTGCCTTGCCTCAGTGTCTCCCCGGGGTGTATGTGCATTTTGATAACTCAGCAGGCTCTCATAATTTTACTTATATCACTCAAGACTGTGAGAATTTGAGGTCTGAAATGTTTGTTTTCTTAACCAAACCAGAGCCTTTCAAAATTGCATATACATATATATATATATATATATATATATATATGCATATTTACATTTATGCTATGTGTGCATCTGTAAGGAAAGTGCTCTTTTCTTTTGGAAATCCTAACAACTTACAGCAGAAGACAGTGTCAGAAAGCCATCCCAGATGCTGATGAGAACCATTTTGAGAGCTGTGGTGATGTTGTCCAATCCTATGTGGAACGGCTGAGGAGAAGGCAACAAGCATCATGGACTGCAGAGATGGGTGGGACTCTGGGGATACACCACCCCACCAGTCCTCAACCCTGCATGCTCTGATGAGGAGGGAACAGTGTCCAGCAAACAGCTTCTGGTGGGAGGTAGGGTTTTGCTGGGGTGCACTGGGAAGCTCTGAGTTGTAGGCAATTACCCCTGGTTAGCAAATGAAACGCTGCTCTGCACGTCCTGCAAGCCAAAACTTCTTTTTTTTTTTTCATGATGGATAATTCATCTCCTTTTTCTAGTCTCCAAACCACTCTGCTGCTGCTTTAACCTCTACTGAGAAGGCAATTCAGGCTGACCAGAAAGGCACTCTCCAGTTTCAAGCAGGTTCTCAGCAGTATGAGATCCGTGGCAAAAGTGAAGTATCTGTTTGCTTGATGTCTGATGCAGGTGGGATGTGACTGGCACTGCAATGCAGCGTGTCCTCAGAGAAGGCTTACAGGCAGGGACACAAGAGCGGTGAGAGGCACTTCGTGGATTTGAAGCAGTCTGTGCTAACGCAGCATGGCGGGACGGTGGGAACGAGGGGATTCTCCACTGAGCAGGCACAAGGACAAGTGCAGGTGTTGGTGCAAGTAAGGATAAAGCCCCAGCCCAAGGAGAGGGAGTGGTGAGGGGTGGGAGCTGAGGGTGGATTTGGGAGACCCCTGAGCATGGCTGCAAGGACTCAGACTGTGCCAGGTCTTTTATTCTTTTAGTCTGGAGATCTCCAATAAAAGAAAGTCCTTCTTGAAACGGGGCAAAGCCAGGTGATGATCTGTTCTTCAGCTGTCAGCCGGGTCTTCAGAGTCATTGCGATTGACACTGAAAATGGAAATGGCACAGCACAGAAGGGGAAAACAAACCAAGAGTAGCCCAAAGAGAAGGTGACCCGAACTTCCAGGAAGGTGTCCCGGCGGAGAAGGTGTTCCGGCCGCGTTGCCAGGCAGCTCGATCCCTGTCCCTAGGTGGCGGTGCCCGCTCGGGAGCCTGCCGGGAGCCCGGGGGGGGCCAGCCCAGCCCCGAACCCCTCGGGCACGGCGAGGCGATGGTGGGAAAGCCGCGGGGGTCGCGGTGCCCGTGGGGCGGAGTGGGCGAGGGGGCGGCGCTCACGCCCAGCGCTGACCGTCAGCAGGCGCGGGATGTGCTGGGTACTGTTCTTCACGGGCGTCTGCATCACAGCCGTGTCAGCGCCCCCAACCCAAAAAGCCAGGCTCTGACCGAGGCTGCTGAGCACCACGCGCGGATCAGTGCAGGGTGGGACGCACCGCATCCAGAGCTGGAGGAGGGTTTAAGAGGCAGAGCGCACCGAAGGGCTGCAGGATTGCTGCAAATGTTTTGGGGACTGCCACTCGCTCCCTTCCTGCTCTTTTTACCCCAAAGTGTAGAAGAGACTAGCATACCAGGACAAGAGGCACATCACAGCCTCTCCCCATCGCTACATAACAGAGGTGCCCAAACAAAATTGTAAGGTCAAGGCAGACTTGTAGCACTACTTTCCCAAAATGCTCTCCCCGACTCCAGTGTTTTTTGGTTTGGGGATCTCCTGCATCAGAATTGCTATCTATAAATAATAGTAATAGCCAGACTTCGTGAACGAAGATCTTGGGAAGGGCTCTCCCCACGTGGGTGTGCTCTTCCAGCCTGCGCAGTGGATTTTTTAGGTGAGGCACAGCCGTGCGCAGAACTGGCTCCACCGTTTAAGTCCTAAGGTCCATTTGCCACGGTCGAGCAAGCTCGGACAGTGACAGTGAAATCCCTCAGGACTGTCTACAGCACCCAGGTACTAACCGGGGGGTTGGCCCTGCTGAGCATCCGAGATCTGACGGGATCGGATGGCAGGGAGGCATTTAACTGCCATGGGGGCGATCGCTGCTGGGGACTCGAACTCGATCCCGTGGGATTCAGAGTCCAGAATGCTAACCATTATGCCACGGGACCACCCAAAGAATTGCTATCTATATATGTGATAACCCTGGATGCATTCTTCTTTCAGTAATTATTCCATCACTTTTTAAATCTACATAAACTTTTAGCTTCCACAATATCTTATTACAGATATTCTTGCAGCTGAACGGGATATTTTTTGAGGGAGGTTCTCCTTTGCCTTGCTTTGAACTTAGCACTTGCTAGCTTTGTTTAATGAAAGGGATGCAGATATTCTCCCAGTGCTTTCTTCATCACCTTGCAAATTTTTGTCATTTTTTGATGATTTTCCACAATACTCCCAGGAAACTCAGCTCTGAAGAGATTCTGCCTTTACAGATGGCTTGGGAATATGTTGAAAACTCATTTTAATTTGAAAGTTCTGTATATGTGAGAAGAGCTCACTTTCTGCAAACTTCTGCTGAAAATCAAATTCCAGGAAACCACCTGCTTTTCCCACCAAAACCCCTGGGAGCCATAGCCATCTATAAGCTCACTTGGAAATAATTCCAGAGCCTGAAATCACAGCTCCTTCTTCTGGGGAGCCTCAGTTCCAAACCCCGTAGGTCTGTCAGAGGAGACTGAAGGACTTTTGGGAGCAAGAAGGGTGGCATTGAGCAAGAGTGGTGAAGGGAGGTGACACAAGTACTCAAACTATACTGTGGCCACCAGGGGTCACAGAGAAAAGACAGACATGAGAGAGCCTTTCCAATCTGTCATTGTGCAGGGACTGGCAAAGGGTGTGTAGTGATAGGACAAGGGGTGATGGCTTTAAACTGGAAGAGTGTAGGTTTAAATTAGGTATTGGGAAGAAATTCTTCACTGGTGAGGTTGGCAAGGCACTGGAACAGGTTGTCCAGAGAAATTGTGGATGCCTCATGCCTGGAAGTGTTAAAGGCCATGTTGAACAGAGCTTTGAGCAGTCTACTCTAGTGGAAGGTGTATCTACCCTTGGCAGGTTGTTGAAATTAGATGATCTTTAAGGTCCCTTCCAACCCAAACCATTCTGTGATTTCATGATTCCATGAAAGACATCAGAGAGACCCTGATGTAGCTCAGAGATGAGTTTATGATCTGATTGGTTTAAATCCCTGGCTTTTCCTTATTGCTTGTATAGATGCTAAATCCAACCTGTCTGTGACACCACTGTGGCCCAAAACCAATTGCTAACAAATCTCTCTCTCCCTTCTCCAGAACAAGGTGCTACCCCTGTAACTTCTGCAAATGTGGAGCGGTGGTTTCAAATTCATCTATGCACTTTTAAATTTCAAGTTGGCTTACGGAAAGATGAGATAGATTTCAAAGGTAAAAAAAATTATGTGCTACCTCTAGACATACTTACAGAGGAACTAACCAGCATGCAGCTTCTTTTGCAAAATGCCATTGAAAATCCTTTTCTGTTTGAATGTGAAAGCAGTGAGGGAATATTTCATGGAGTACAAGCAGCCTGACAACACAGGAAGAAGGGGAAGAGGAAGGAAGTGAAACATAAAATAAAATGTAAGCAGTTTTTGCAAACTTATCAAAGCTGGTGGCTCTGGTCTGAATAGAGACATTTTAAAGTAGTATCTTTGTCTCTTTGATATTATGGCATGCTGAGCTAAGGTTGTAAATATGGGAACCTTCATTATGTATTTACAATTAGGAAATCAAGGGCTGAAATAAGGATAAAAGTATGTTAAAGGGAGAGATAGTGACTAAGTCATCATACATATGATGTCCCTCTTGTGCACACGTAATGTAGTTGTGCGCATTGTAATTTGACTTTTTATAGGAATTCAGTTTATCCTGGCACACAGTGAGCATGACAGGCTGGTGACTCTGCTTTTCCTTGGATGTCTGTGTCATGCAGCCAAGCCTTTTCCATGCAGGGAAAAATCCCCACAAACCAAACCAAAAAAACCCCCACAAACTGCTGTGACCATTGCCTTGGGGGAGAGGAACAGGGAAGAAAAAAGGGGCATAATAGCTTAAACCACCTCTGCACTGTATTTGAGTTTCTATGGTATGTACACATCCTGTGCAGAGCTTAAAAAGCAAGGGTGTGCAGTGGTGGCTGCTCATGATGTATCATATTTGAAGGAGGATGTGAGCTGTGGAAGGCAGCCTTGCTTAACATATTAAAAAGAGTGTATGTCATGCCCTGAGGAGGTGGTGTGCATCACTTCTTATGTCTGGGGCTGGACAGAGGGTGGCTTCTGGTGGCTTTCTTCGGCAGCTGGAAAAAGAGAGAAGTTTGTTCAAGGTGTCTGCAGGCCAAGTGAGCTGTAAGCACACCAGGAATGCAGTGCTCAGATGGTGCCCAAGCACTACTTTGGTAGTTCCTTCTGGATTTTATCTTCTCATACCTCTGCTCCATTACTGTTCTCTGGTGAATGTGTGGAGTTCTTATACTTATGTCTTCCCCAGCATAAAGCTGAGGCTGAGTCATCCAACGTAATCCGGGCACATCACTGCATGGCAGCTGGTGAATCTGGCATTCACTGGAAAGGCTGCCAGGCTTCTGAGGCCTCTGCAGGCACCAGACTGGGCTTCCCCAGCCTCTGAAGCATCATCCTCCACTGAGCTGCTGTTGTGGGAAGAGGCAAGAATTATCCTGAGCATCTCTAGCAAGCCGCAAAACAGTGAGAGCGCATGGCATGGGGATTGAAATACAAGCCACTATGTCACATCTTTGAAAAACAAAAGATGCAGTGTAAGGCAGAGTCTAGGTCCCTGGAGAAGGACTACACATTTCAGAGAGGCCTGTTTTAGTGATAGAGATCACACCACTATAAATGAATCAAAGTGTTTTCTGGGTATCACCACTTGAAGCGAGGCACAGTCAAAAAGATGTTCACAAACCTCCCCAAAACTTTTGCAGGCAGTGAGTGTTTGTGACTGTTTTTCCTGTGCTATCATCACAGGTTCCAAGAGGAGACAATCTCTTCTTTCAACACCACAAGAGGAGCTGGTGGTGGTTGGAAGCCGGGTTAGCAACCGTCAAAGGCTCAGTGACTTTGGAGACAGATTCTACGTGAAGGGAAGAAAACATGAAGCTGGGATAATCAGCCCCTCAGTCAGTCACTACAGCATGAAAAGACTGCACAGATCCCTCCTTGCTGGCAGCAAAATGCCTGAAGCAGAAACAGCAGGGAGTAGAGGAGGGGCTGGATGCAGGAGCAGCACAAGCACAGTGTTGCACAATGACGTCTGCTCTCCTGGGCAGCATTCCCAGAGAGCAAAAACCTCCTTTCCCATTCATAGTGCATTTGCCTTCTCTTTCAAAAAATGGTCCAGAGACATCTGAATCCTCAGACTGTGATAAAAATCTGCAGAATTTCTAGTGCTGCAATGAGTAGCAGTAGGAAAGATATGGGACGTTATGCTCATTATTTTCCTGACTATGGAAAATAATGTCTGTTTATGGAGTCCTCTCCTGCTTCAGAATGACTCATATATCTGCTGATGTAGACTTGGTACAGGTAGGCTGGGCAGTGGGTTTGACAGTGTTGGCAGGCTGTCACTGTGGCAGGCGTGCTGGAAGGGGAGTGCACTGAGGAGAGATCCTCATGGCCTGGAGACTGCCAGGGCAGCTTCCCACTTTCTGCTGAAGAGAAGTTACACGGCTGGGGGTGTTCAAAGAAGTCTGATGGAGATGGAAACACTCCACCATAATGGAGTTTCAAGGGTTGTGTTTTATGTTCTCCCGTTAAGGCTGATACTGGTGGCAAGGTGAAACAGGTCCAACTGAGGCATGGATAGCCATAGAGCCTGGGGAAAACATAGTTTTGGCTTGCCACACAGTCTGCTGGTGACCTGGGGAAATCAGGGAGTAAGGCTGACATACGGTTTTTTGGATGCTGTTGGCTGGAGCAGGAGGAAGTGTGGGACTGGAAAAGCAAAGACATCAGTTAGGGGAAATTTGTGTAGTGTTGTTGGAACAGGGATGGGTAGAGTCTTACCGCATGCAAGAGAAATAGAAGAAAATGAACCTTCTGGTGGGAGCAAATGACAGATGTTAATAATCTGATGTGGTTTGGTGAACTTTTCCTTCTCTGATTCCTCTCCCAGTGAGTTGACTTCCACAGTCCTGCCATGCAATTCAGAAAGATAATAGCTTTAATCATTTCTTATGGTCACAACAGGCACTGTGTGAACAATTTGTGCCATGATATTTTTTCTTTTTTTTGGTAGGATACTGCCAGAAGAGGTCAGTGTGGCCTGGTGGTGGTAAGGAGAGGTAACGCAGGGATCATGTGTGTAGAGCTGTTGGTACTTACTTTTAGACAGGTCTAGGATATGATATTATTAGTCATGTTTGTAAGTATGTAGTCAACTAAGAAAGGAAAAGCTGACAGTTTGCTGAAAGCAAAGCATCACTGTTATGTACACGGACATTTCTCTACTTGTAGCTTGCATTAGTAAGAGAGAACAATTTATGCAGAATCTAAGGACAGGGTTTTCTGAGGCAGTCCCTGACATATGACCAGGAGGCTCTCTCATGGAAATCCCTTGAGTTTGTTAATCTTGGTCAAACTTGTTTCAAACAGTCAATCAGATGCTGTTCACGTACATCGTTTCCTTCGGACTGGGGCCATTCAGCACTGCCTGAACCAGGATATGAGGTTAAGTATCTGCTCACACCTGCTCACTGCTGTGGGAAAAGTTGTAGGCTTGCGTCAAGTAAATCTAAAATACATGCCCGAGTCCAAGAACTGGTTTTGTTAGCTTGCAAATGTGTCGCTCCAAAATTTACAGCTACAAGAGAGACAAGGATAGTTGTGCAGAGGAGCTTTGTAGGGGACACAGTTTTGTACATTTACACCACGGCACTGTATATCTGAATGGTCAGTGCACAGAAGTGTTGGTTTAACCGTCATGCTTTTGGTTTGACCTAAGTGATAGCTGATGATCTGATCTGGAGGTTGAGCCTCAGTGCTCATTATTCACAAGACTGTTTCTCCTTTAAAACTCTGTCACGCTCTGGAACTTCAAATCAAAGCATGACCATCATCTCATTTAGTACTGCTATAATAAGGTTTAGGTCCTGTATGTTTTTGAAACATCAGGCAGCGTGATTAAAGTTGCTTTCATGACTCACTACAGTAACACCAGGGCTTGTCTATAAAGATGAGTCACAGCACAAGAAAGATAAGTATGCATTCGATATAGAAAAACAATTTCACCTTCTCTTTTCCAGCTGAACACCTGTTCTGAACACCCAGTGTCTTTGCACAGCTTCACTTCAGCTTGTTTTGGATGGCAGATGCTCTCTAGGCAGAAGAAATGAGCTCCACAGAGTGCAATAGCTCGTTTCTATTATGGACAAGCACTCAGAGTAGGAGTTTAGAGCATACTGGGACAGGAGTGAGAGAGAGGAAAGGAGCATGAACAAGGGAGAGAGGGCTCTGAAAAATCCCAGACCACAATTGCACCCACAGTGGGTGTTGGCTGGGTCCTCTGGGAGCGACCAGGGAGGTGTGACTGAAAGTGGTGTAACACACTGCTCTGCGTTGCGTTAACGTTTTCCCATCTGGTAGCAAATACAGGGAAATTGAAAACCTACTTAAGCAGACAATAAAGGATTACAGCATACTCAGGCTCTGGAGGACTCGGAGCCTGATGCTTTGGCAATTTTCGAGTTGTTTGTGTCCACTTTACTTCATTCCCGGCAACACCCCCAGTGGCAACAGAGCCATTCAGATAATGGCTGGGCCTCCATCCCATTCTAGCAGCCTGTGGGTGGTTCCCCCTTGGCAAAAGGAAAACCCTCTTCCACACAGCCCCATATCCCAGACGCATTTCTCGGGAGCGGGCCACTCTGATTCTCTGATTTATGATGGAAAAATAACCACATCCAAAAATGGGAGGGGAGATGACAAAAAGGTTGGGCCCCTGAGGAATTAGACCTGGGTTTATAGAAAATTTATGTTTTAATTAGGAAAACCTTGCAACTGAAAGATTTTTATTATAGTGATGGCTGTTATAAAACTGGGGTTTATATTCAGGGTGCATTCAAATTTTGTTTTGTTAGCCTGACTTTGCATAAGCCATTTTTAAAACTATCAGATTCTATGACCCTTTTAAGGAAAAAAACAGCAACCCAGGCATTATAAGTTCAAGTTGTACATACCCTCCCTGTTGGTAGAACAACATGATTTGAGGAAATGTTTTCTTTACTGTTTGGCTTCTTGGAACTGCAATGTTTTCATTCAAAATGGAGAAGGCCAGAGTTTTATGTTTTTTTTTTCATGAAATCTGAGAGGTTGATTCACCACAGCTGGAGGAGTGGATGGACTGTTTGCCCAGGATATGGGAGACCTACATTTAATCCTATACTTGAAAGCTCCCTATTTTGGGTGCCTACCCCTATCATTTCACAAATGGAGAACAGGATAGGGTCACTTGGGCTCAAGTGTAGTAACCAGACATGCCAGTCCAGCTCTGAAGTTTTCCAAGGAAAAAAGGGTACCAAAACTGAATGTTCCTGGGGAAAAAAAAAAAGGTAGTTCCAGTTGGCCTGAGTATTTTCTACAAATTCAGAAAAAACATTCAGTCAAAACTCTGGTGCATTGGCTCCTTGTTTTGTAGGTGTTATGTGTAGTTTTAGACATTTTCTTGTGTCAAACTTGGCCATGACTGAATAGAACATGAGAAATTAGTAGACAGGTTTGGTTTAAAGTGATAAGGTAGAAATAAGTGGTTAAATGAATTTTACCCCTCTGATAGAGGAACTGAGAATGTTTCGGTACATTTAAACATGTGACCACTTCAGTTCTTCTCTGAGAACAGATATTCTGAATTTGTAGAAAATGTGGTCTGCTGGACAGTGTTTTATCAGAAAAATAGTGGTCTGAGACTAAAACTTATAGTGTTATTTCTATTTAGACTTAGAGTTCAGGGCTGCAGAGGAGCATGAGACAGCAATGTTTGAACTGTGACCTATTGCCTTTATCCCTGTACGAGATATCACATTCACCTATTTGCTGTACACCAGAAACTCAGTTTTCTTCTTTTAATTCTCTTTTTCCCCATCCAGACAATCTTGTATTTCCAAAATAGTTCCTGTTGTATTAACAAAGTTTCTTTTAAATATATCTAAAGCACAATGGAACTTTTTGTAATGACACAGGGATTCCTCTGAGCTCCAGCTCAAAGTTCCCTTGTTCCATCTGCTAGTTTTGCAGGAAAGGTCTAAGACACTTTCCTTAGGGTGGAGGTCAGGTGAGGGAAAAGCAGGAGTGGGGAAGACCACTTGCCACATAAGTTATCTTGCCCTTTCTGGTACTGATAAAAACAGGAAAGCAAAAACTCTTTTTGAAGGCCAGCTCAGGATTAAGCCATCCATTCCCCGTAAGTCCCAGCCATGTAGCTCAGTGTTAGGCCACAATCTGAGATCAGATCTCGCACCACAGAAGAAAGAGGTTGTTTTTCTTTTACCACAAACACCCCCCTCCCCCCACACACCCCTTTGGTCTCTGTTAAGGGATTTTTGCAAAGGCAGTGCTGCACACAGATCAGCTCTGGGCACTGGCATACCTGTTTTCTCATGGCATGCAGGAAACCACCACCAGGCAACTGACTTCAGGTGGAAGGTTTGACCTGCCAAGTGAGAGTCAACCTACCTGCTTGAGTCAATGTGTGCAATATGTGTGTGTTTCATCACACGCTGGGATATAGGTTGTGTGGCTACAACAGGTTTTTTGTTCCATCTACCATATTGTTTTGGATCTGGAGGAAACTGGGTGCAGAAGGCAACCAACCCATAAAGATGTGACATGCTTGTGTATAGGTGTATATGCATATGCTAAACCTCTGATATGTTTTCCTGTAGGTAGAAAGAGCACATGGAAAAGAGAAGCCCAGAGCAGGAAGTGAATGAGCAGCTCCTGTTCTACAGCATGAATCCATCTCATATACCTGTTGACTGTAAGCAGAATTTTGGCTGGAGGATCTGTGAGACTCGTGGAACGTGTGGAAAAGGTATAAGGGTACGGGCTGGATCTGCATGAAAATTCTTGGGGGGTTTCCAGAGTGTAGGGGAAATGCTGTGCTTCCTACTCTGTGGGTCTGATTCAAACTCTTTAGACCTTTTGCAACCAGTAAAGCAACAAATATCAGTGGTGAAAGCTGCTAGATAAGCCCCATCTGTTGTTGCCTTAAAAAAAAATCAAGCAGGAACACCTGTCAAGGAGCTACCTGGATAGGAAAGAAAAGAAGGTGCTTGTTGAGGAGTTGGCTGCCAAAGTGTTGATAGCAGATGTTTGTTTGGTTTATGCATTTGTTTTTTACCCATGGCTTTTTCTGGTCCCTAGAAAACTGCTTGGCCAGAGATGTCACTTATTCTCATCAATACTGTCCATTCAGCACAGACCACCTCAGCAGGTTTGTAACTGAATTTCTTGTTGGAGATTTTGTTTCAGGGAAACCACGAATACTGTTGCCCTTCAACCAGACCTGGGGCTTCAAACAGACTTTTGAACAGCTGTATACATAATGAAAAACTATCCTGTCATCCTTGAGAAACAACAGATTTAGCTGGCCTGTATCTTGGAGGATTCTGACAATGATGGTGTCGGAGGTAGCAATATCTTGCCTGGAAATAACACTTTAAGGTTTGACTCTTCTGAGCTCTGTGTTACATGTAAGAATCTCATATCTGACATTCAGCTATACTGCAGCTGTTTCACTTCCAAGAATGAAACTCCAAGTATAGAAACTTGTGGAATGGCTGGGTCCTCTAAGAGAGTTGTTTTCCTCCCAAACAGACTGGTAGCAGTTAAATCTTAATAAATAATATAACCATAACAACATGGTGATGATTTGGATACAAGTGCAATGTAGATTTTAATGTGCATTGTGGTTAATTTCTAAAACTAATTGCTTCCATGTAAACTATGGTACATAAGTAGATGTTTTTTGGGACCTACTTGGGGAAATGAATACAGAAAATGGGGAAAATGGAGTATAAAAAGCATGTTTGAGGGGTGACTATCTGCAGTTGTTTTTCCATGGAAAGAAGACCATCAGTATCTTGTCAGCGTAAGAAAAGTAGACAATAGGCTCTGAGCTGTTTTTGTCCTGTGGTTTGGCTGCTTTGAATTTTGTGGCAAGAAAAGGCTTTTAGATCATATCCTAAAGGACTGTTACATCATGTTCCCTAATTTCTCTGCTGGTCCCTTTTGGTTATCTTGCAATAAAAGTCATAAGGGCTCCAATTCAGATGGAAAAAAATTAGTATATTCCTGGATAATGAAGAAGCAAATGACTCATTGGTCTTCCTCAGTCTGCCTTGGCCATTGATTGTGTGCTGAAGCCAGAGTGATGGGACTCTTCTTCACATAACCCTTCTGCGAGAGCAAGTAAATGCCTCAGGCTATACTGCAGTCCAGTCATACCACAAATCAAAACAACAGTAATTTCCTGCTCTTCTAGAAAGAGCAAAGTTGTTATTTTCAGCTGTCTGTGCCCTCCTGAACTGCAGGCTGGGCTGGGATCTCGCTTTAAGGTGATTATGCAACCTTCTTCCCAAAACCTGAAGTATGAGTATGAAACGTTCCTTGGATTCACACCAGGATGTTGTAGTGGACTTCTCTCCGTACAGCCCCAATGGAATGCTGTCACATGCCATTATTCAGCTCACCATGGACTTCCTTGCAGGCCTGTTCCTGGTGAGAAATGCCCCAGTGGTGTTTGTTCCAACTGGGATGGATGAGAGATTGTCCTGCATTCTGAACTTTCAGCTTATTTCATATTTCCTGTAGGAAAACCCCAAAGTAAATTAACCCCTGGACTGAACTGTTGCATTTGGTTTATTTCCACTGTCTTATCCTTCTGAAGGGAGTTGGGGGATTTGATCAGAAACTGAAAGTTTTCCTTAAACAAACTAGGGCTAATCAGGAGCTTTTTGGACAGTAGGTGTGGATCTCATTTACCACAGCTAAGCACAGGGCTTTTGAAAGCAGGAGGTAAAAGTGCATTGGAAGGGGTGATATTTACAACACTTCCAGTTGGTGATAAGGCTGTTCTTTTAACTCTCTCTCCAGTAATCAGCATACCAAATCCAAATCCGTTCTTGCTCTAACCCACCTGTCTTGCTAGGTGATGTTTGAGTTTGCTAAGATGTAGGTGCTTTGCAGTGCCTGTTTTCCAAACCTCATATTCCTACCCCTGAAGTGTTCTGTCTATTTGGATAGAAAGCATTTCTGTGCAGTGACAGTCTGAGGGACCCCGCTTTACTGATTCACTGCTTTCTGAATAAGGGCTGGAGGTGCACATGCATGGGTGTCTGGGGTGGACTCTTGTCATTCCTGGGTACAAATCCTTTCTCTGTAATGCAGAATACCCCTAAGGGTTTTTAAGTTAACTGCTTCCTGTGACTGACCACACACACACACATACACGTGGGAGTCTGTTGCTGTGTTTTTTATGGAAGCCACATTTTTTATTCCCAGTTTAACAAAACCAGCCTGCATTGACAGGCTTGTAACACTGTTAGTTAAATCACGTGCACGCAAAGAGCTTGCTTCCTTCCTGCTCTGTTGTTAAACCTTGTAACTCAAAATCCAGCCATCTCATTTCATGTTCTTCTGAAGGTGAGGAGG
This sequence comes from Acropternis orthonyx, assembly GCA_035583155.1. Lineage (NCBI taxonomy): Eukaryota > Metazoa > Chordata > Aves > Passeriformes > Rhinocryptidae > Acropternis > Acropternis orthonyx. The sequence continues at coordinate 59,079,150 of JAWWEU010000040.1, read as the reverse complement.
GAGATGACTGTATTCTAGTTTTGCCAAATGCTATTGTGTAGAGCATTTTTTACTTGTCAGTGTTCGAAGACTTCTTTGCTAATGAAGTGCTGGAGAACTGAATGTAATCTCTTACTGTTTGCTGTGCATCTTCCTCACTCTCTGGAGACCTTTCATGTGAGGAGAACCACACCGTTGGAGGATACTATCCCTTCACGTGGTCAAGCTCAAAAGGGAGTATTATGTATTTATTGTTATATTCTGATTCAATTATTGTGGGATAAAGGTAAACAGTGACTTCTGTTCCTTGAGTTGCAGAAGGAAATGAAAAAGATGGACTTCAGCTACAGATGACACAGCTGGCTGCATTGTATTTACTGTAAGAGGGTTGGTGTCTGACAAGTAGGTAAGATGTCTAACCAGCTGGAAAGCCCCATGTAGCTTAAAATTATTACCTGTTTACTCTCCCCACAAATAATCTCACTGTGTGCATTATAATAGAGAGGTGAGTGAGACAAATGTAACTGTTGTCACTGTGGGGGAATTTTAAGTCTCATGGGAAATAATTGCTTTTGGTTCCTTCAGGTCTAGATAATTTTTCTGCAGGTCTAGATAAGGTTCATAGAAAATCAACACAATCAATCATCTTTTATAATGAGGTGGCAGCCAGAGTACGGTTAAGGTAGTTTAATACTATCCCTTTCTAATTTAATTGCTATTCATTATCAAATATTCTGTTGCTTAAAACAGAATTTCAACTCTAGTCCATATTTTTCTCTTGGAGGGAGTTAACTCTTCAGGGTGAAATTAAGCTCCACTGATTGAGAGGGTTTTTGAGTACTTTATATTAAAGCAGAAAGGAGAAACACTAAACTCCTCAAGCCTCTGCCCTCTCAAAATTGCTAGCAGGTTAGAAAGCTGACTCAAATGTTGGGTTTCACCCAGAAAGCTGACTCAGGTGGAATTGCTGAAGGTCACAGCCTTTGCCAGGATGCCACCTGCATGAACAGTACCAATTAGATGTTCTATCTTGTGTGAATTACTCAACTTCTCATTTGCTGGTATTAAACTGTAGGTGTTGAGATGTCTATCACTGATACCACCAGCGTGGAAGATTTTTTGAATATAAAGACTGGACCTGCAAAACTGAAATTTACAGCAGCAAATTTTAAATTTTCAACAACCCTCCCTAGTTTTCAGGAAACCAGGACTCAAGTGTTTTAAAGCCTAAATTGAATAGGAAAAAAAAGTTTTCTCAAACCAGCCCGAAGCATTTACTTGTGTTTACAGCTGGTCCCCTCCAAAGGATCTTGGAGACAGAGCTACCCAAATGCAAGACTTTGAGGTCTGAGGTACATCAAGCACATTCATTAATATGTCATTGTAGCTGTTCTATATAAATTTGCTTTGCCATCAGATGACTGTTTCTCAAGTGGGCATACCATAATACGAGGACAAAACCCTTCCTGTTTCTCGGAAGGTGCAGGGTCTGTAAAGAGCAGCACCTAGGATAAGTTAACCAAGACAATCTAAATGTCAGTATTCAGACTCTAGAAAATGTATCTCCATCAAATGCACCACATTCCTTCAAAACATCAAACACACCAGAGCAATATTGCTCTTTGAAGTGCACCCCTCAGTCTCTGCTGTGGTTCAGGTTGGTTCATTGTTCAGAAATCTTTGAATATGCCATTGAGAAGAGACTGAGATTCAGCAGACCATTGCACAGGAAGGAGTGCAGGGTCTGTGTAAATCTCAAATGCTTATAATACACCTAGTATTTAATGGTACATAGTTTTCTTTCTTGTCCCACTGGTTCCAGTAAGTCTCTCAGTCCTTGGTGTGAATATTCGCTGTACCCAGTTTCTTTCTTGTACAGATTACAAATGTGTTGTCTTTACACTAATTTTACTACACCATAGTTATTATCAGAAGAGAAAGGAAGGATATTTAAACACACACACTAAAAAAGTGAGGCTTTCTTTTTTTTTTTTTTCAAATGCATTTGAACATATTGAAACAATACTGCAATTTACTAAATTAAGTATGAATTATTTCTAAACAATTTTTATTTGAATAAATTCTGGAATGACTTTAGTTTCATAGTAGCATTTGTAAGTACATAAATATGTGAAATTCTTCAGTCCTGACAGAACAAAATACCTTTTAGCTGAAGAAATTGATCCTTTAATTTCTATTTTTTCCCCCATTCTTCTTACCAAGCATTTAACAACATGTAGAACTAAATAATTTACTTACACAAACATCTATCCTTACATAGCAACAATTCCATCCATCAGTAAAATTGTTTTTCTTCCACCACATTGAGCCTTGCATTCACAACGCACGGGCTGGGCAAGCAGATGACAGCACAAAGAAAGGCCCCCATTTAATGAGGCTGGGGATTACTGTTTGCTTTTCTGCTCCTGCTACAAACGGAGTCCTAATAATAGTAGAGGGTGTGTGTGTGCTCGAAACACAAAAAGAACACAACATCCCTCCTCTACCTAAGCAGGTCGTGCAATTATTTTTTAAATAATATTTTAAAATACTCAAACCCTTTTAGGAGGATGTATGTTCTTTGCCTCTTTAATTGCTCTTATTTTGTAAAGTTCTGTGAGAACAAGTCCTATGGCTTAAGTCATACTCATCGGCATCTTATTTCCTAATGTTTCTGGCAAACAAATTAGTGAGTGTCCCCTTACTGAATGAATTAACAAGGATTCCCAGTCCACTATATATTTATTGAGGTAATGGCTATGTTTGCTTTGGGTTTCTTAGTGTGAGCAAGGCCCCAAAAGTGATACTACTGATCTGAATTCTTCTGTGTGCCATTTAAATGATGCTCTGGTCACTTCACTTGGTATTTGTTTCAGCTGGTTAGCAGCTGTAGCAATGGTCCATCAAGTTGCAGGTATCTCCAAAGGGTTTTAAAAACTCAGTAGTTCATGCCTGCTGGCCAAAACAGTTTAGTGCCTGCTGGTCTTTCTAGTTGCAGTGTCCTTTAAAAATAAACAAAACATTACCTTTGTGTTTGAAAAAGCCTAACCTGTAGTGCACCTAGTCTGTCTTCCAGAGGCATGTTTTGGATTTTAGCATCTCAGCACAGTGCTGTTCCCTTTACTTTAGCTCCTCTCTAATCTTTAGAGTCAGGAGCTCTTATCTGTCTCCCTCCCACCCTCTCTTCCTTCCAGTCACCATGGTTTTATTTTCTCTATTTCCTGACCATTAAAAATATTAATTTTATTAGATTAATTCTAATATTTTGTATGCAATGATAGGTGCTCTTTGTTCTGAACCATTTTGAACAAACTTCTATATAGATAAGCACACATATGATGTGATTGTTAGTACATGTTAACACAAACTTTTATCCAAATGAAACCTGAGAATTTTTGATTTGCAGTTTTATTAGTGAAAAATACAATTACTGATACACTGGTAGGATTTTACATTGCTTTGTGAATGAACTTGAGAGTACACAAGAATTTAGAATAAATCTTGAGATAAGGACATAAGACAAAACACAGAGGGTAACTTCTGTTACTTGTGGTTTATGTTACACATTCAAAAGGAAAGCTCCCTAGCTGCAAGGGTCAGTTGTACATTAGCCTCTACCCAGATCCCCTCCTAGGAAATGTGCCCCAAGTGCTTTCTGCTGGACCACAGTGACGTTCTCTCTGCCTGCAGGAAAACACCTCCTTGGGCTTGGGGGCTATTTTAATGAAATAGCTGAGGAGGGCAGGCAGAAAACCCCTTCCACAGTCCTTCCTTCTGTACAAGTCCTCTGCTACCTTCCCCTCCAGCCTCTCCACAGCAGTGGGTTTGCATCCTGGAAGCAGGAGAAGAGAATGCAGCAAGGGCCTGTTCTTCTGCAGTATGTTTCATAGGGAAAGAAGAGTAAGACAGACAACAATAATTGCAAAATATCCCTGCTCTGAAATCGGGCAAATTGCCAGAGAGCTCTTATGCAAAAAAAAAAAAAAAAAAAGTTGGTGTTTCTGCTCTCCCACAAAAACAGCTTCCTTTCAAAGTCAGAGTCCAGGGCATACAGGCACACATTCATATACATGCTGCTCTTTGCTGCTGTTCCCCAGCAGGCCTTAGACATCCAGTATGTACAACCGATGTTAGCATCGTTTCTGTCACAGTCTCCGCCAAAGAGTGCAAGTTTGAAATTTGGCACTGTGATAGATCTGTTTTGTTTGAGTAATTAATTCATCTTCCCAGGTTCTGTCTTCCCATGCAGGAGGAAAGGAATTGTTATCAGAAGGTGGTGCCTCCCAGAACACAGGGTGCTTCTGACAAGCAGGACCTCAGCTCCACCAAACATCCCCACGCCCTCAGAACAGAAAACTTAATGTTCTGTATTCTTATGGCTTGGAACAAGCAAATATTTCATCACAAGTTGTACATTTCTAAACTGATCTGTCTTGCACAACATTACTAGGCATTCAGGCAGTTCACTCTAACTATCACTTTATAACATTTTACATCTGCTTCTGTTAAGTCACTGAAGTTCCTAGTATGTTTTCTTGATTTGTTTTATTTTTAAACAAATTGTTTTGGTGACTGGCTGTGAACAGCTGCACTGTTCATTTTATGCATTTTGAATATACTCATTTTCTGCAGTGTGTCCTGATACTGCAGCTCAGCTTCAAAACTGAACCCACAGAATTCCTTTGACAGGCTGTTGATTAGGCTATTTTCAGGTTTTCCCCCAGACTCATAGAATTTGTTCTTGAATAACAAATAATACAATTTAACCCCTCACAAAAGTATAGCAAGTGTTAGTTGATCTGCTACAAGGTTTTCTCAGTGTGCCAAAGAGCTCTCCAGCCTCAGCCAGAAGCAGGCTGGTACATGTGGGTGGAGTTTGCTGGTGTCACCCATTCCGTCAAGGTGGGCATCAGTCTCTTCTCCCAGGTAACAAACAACAGGACAAGAGGAAATGACCTCAAGGTGCACCAGGGGAAGTTTAAACTGGACATTAGGAAAAATTTCTTGACTGAAAGGATTGTCAAGCACTGGAAAGGGATGCCCAGGGAAGTGGCAGAGTCACCATCCCTGGATGTATTTACAAGATGTGCAGGTGTGGCACTCAGGACATGGTTTAGTGGTGGACTTGGCAGTGCTGGGTTGATGGTTGGATTCAGTGATCTTACAGCTCTTTTCCAACCTTAAGGATTCTGTTGTAGATTCTGTCCTGTTTGGAGTAAAATAATAAAAGTCCCAACAAAACACAGAATAAAAGTAAGATACTTTAAAAAGTGGTATTGTACATTTATTATTATAGTTCCAAATTAATGCATTTTCTGTGAAATGTTTTGATCATTTTTAAAAATAACAGAGTTGGCATCCAATGGGAAAACTGTTGTCTAATATATCTCTGAGGAAATATCTATTAAAAACAGTCTACTGCAAAGTTCCTGATGTTCATATGCATAGATACTGTCCTGGTTTCTTTCTTTCTGTGGTTCATCCATGCATTCTCTTAAGTGTGAATTTGTTAAATCTAGTGGGTTCTTTGCTCTCTAAATTGTACCAATAATAATTTTAGAAGGTGCTACACTGCCACAGACTTGGGCAGACTGACCTCCATTAACAGTGATGTGCTGAGACTCCTTGAGCTGCTCAGATGGATAAGGACACCTGTATGCTCCACCATTCTTCTGTTGGTGTCTAAGAACATTCGAGTCAACAATAACGAAATTAGATACATGTCAGTATTTCCTTGGTCTTATCTTCCTGAAAAAAATACCCAGGCAGTATCAGTTTAGACAAAACTCAATACCCCAGGTGAAAAGGTTGAAGTTTGTATATTTAGTTATACTGGCATTTTCTCATATTGCTCTGTGTGACAGTGTTATTGCTGACAGTAACAGTTGTTCATCAGCAACCAGCACTGTTACAATACTCTAAGCAGTAAGGCATAAGCAAACCACCAGTGATATATACTGTATTTAATAATTTTCAGTCACAAGCAGGACACAGGCACCTTGATTTTAAGGTTTAGCTTTGGTAAAGTAATTACTTTGAGACTGCTAAACAGCAAAGGCATAAGTTGTCATATAGTGGTGGGATTCTACTCTTTTCATGACTCTGTGGTGACAAAGAATGCCCTGTCCCTGACAGGTGGTGTGTCCGGAAGGCTGTGCCAGTGCATGTCTCTGGGACAGAGAGGGTTAAGCCACGGAGGCTGCCACTTTAAACAAAGGCTTGATTCATGTCTTTTCTTCCTTGAAGGGAATGAGAGAAAGAAAACGTAAGTAAATTACAGCAAAAGCTGTTGTGAAACAAGCCCGTTGCTGTTCTCTGAAAAACAAGTATGTGAGGATTCATTTTCAGAGGCCTGCTGAAGCAGCGGGACACCAGGGGGTGGCCGCAGCCACTCTTCCTCCAGGGGCTGTCACTGCCTTGCCAGTGCCAAGGATAAAAATTGTCCGGCTTCTTAGAAGCGGACGTTGTCCTGACTGTGTGCCACAAAAAAAGTCTGCTGTGCAAAACCACAAGCTATTTCCCACTCCAAAGCAAAATCTTTAATAGTAGCTGTTCTTGCAGTAGTTGGTAGATGACTGCTGTGCAAAGAGGACCCCTTTCTGTCGGCATATTGATCGCGGCTTGCAGGGTCTGGGGGGTGCCTGTGATCTCAGACAGGTGTTTGTCTGTGAAAATGAACATTCATTTCATGGCCAACTGAAAGGTCAATTTTCAGCTGACAATTATGAAATTAAAAAAGCAAATGCATCTCTGGAAAACAGCTGATAATAAGTTTTTATGGTTCATAGCAGTGTTGACAAATTTTACCACAGACAATGAGTTTATTGACTCTGGCAGTACTCCTTGACCATCAAGAAAGTGGTTATGACTGAAATTTTTGGCATTGATTTATTAAGGGATGGTTATTTAGTATTTGGATGTTCAAAAGCAAGGGACTGCACTTCTTGAAGCTGGAGGAATGGTATGAAACTGCAGTGTGTTGCTCTTACCTGCCTACATGACTGTCAGTATGTGCATCTTAGCATACAGCTCCAACAGTTTCTTGATACTGGACTGGAATGTGTTTCTAAATGAAAGTCGAAAAGTAGTAATTAAAAATTTCAAACAGTCCTAGGTAAGATCACAAAAAAATAATTTGGGAGACAGAGAGCTGTGGACTTTTTGTTTCATTGTATATACATATGCATGTATGTATCTATAGATATGTATCATTGAAAACTGCTAAATGAAATCACATTTCATTAGGCAAGTTCTGTAAGAACAGAGAGGAATATATGTCTTCATGTTTTGAAAAAATGTGTTTGTGATACTGTTAAGTCACAACTTTTAAAATTACTTTTATTCTGAAAGTGCTAAAACCCATAAACTTTAAATGAGACTTTTCAAAACAGGATTCAACCTTTTCAATCCAATTGCAACACATTTTATTTGAGAACACACACTGAAATATAAAATGATGACAATAATTATTCCTGGAAGGTATTAAAAATTGATCCATATGCATAAATTGAATTATGGCTCTGGCAAAGATGCACTATAAGCAAACAGAGGTAGTATAAACACTTCATATTCCTCTAGCATCTGCCAAGGTCCTCTAATCATTTAAAATCAGTTCAGACTGTTGCTGTGAGATAGTCAGCCTGTACTCGATTATATGTGCACAAAAATAAGAAGATTAAAGAAACTGTCAAGAGGACAAAAGTGATTTCTTGAAAAAGTTAACGAGGAAAGGCCAGAAGAAAACTTGGTGGAGATGGCACCAGCTGCAGTCTCAAGGACTGGCTGTTCAAATTCCTGAGTGACACAGAGAAACCATAGGGGAACCCAGCTGCCAAGAAGTCTAAAGGCATTTCAACAGCACATTTGTGAAATGTAATTTTGCAAAGACTTATAAACTGACCACACTGGGCAGGTTTTCCTGGGATTAGCAAAGACATGGCCTTGCCACAAAAACTGCTGCTCTGCCAGACCTGATGTTCTGCTACAAAGCATAGTTTTCCTCATGGAATAGATGTTATAATGTTCCTTGGATATTAATGTTGTTAAATAACAACAATAACCACAAGGAAGCAGCTCTCCAACATGGAAAATTTCAATATTTGTACAGAGCAATGCTAGCTACATTGGAAATCAAGGTGTTAGAATAGTAGGGATGAAGCAACCCAGCAGTAGTCAGTGTTGTGTCCTCCACCCACTGCAGGGACATATGAGTGTGTATGTTTTGTTGCTATGCCAGCTACAAGTCAGCACTGAAAACTCACTGCTCATCTACAAGTGTGTGCTTCTAGTAAGTAATGACAACTAAAATAACAAATGGAAAGGTGTGCTGTAAAGTGGGGTCACTGGTTTGACCCAGATGAATGCTGGGGGGGTAAGTACATTCAAGACTGGGAGACACATCCGTCTTGCAGCATATGAGGAACCACCAAAGCTAGTGAGAATCATCTGGACTGTCAAAGCCTCCTTGCCTCTGTAAAAGCAATTGTGTCATTTAAATGAATGTTGATCTTGCTGCAGGACTCAAGGACTTGATTAGAAAACAGGGAGATCCCCCAAACGTTGGATTTAAATAACATGATGTCAGTTTCTGAAGAGCAAGGCAAATGACTTAATACAACTTTTTCCCTTCAGTTTGTATGAGGTTTACCCAGAGTCCATGCAGCTGCTCACAGCAAATGTAGGATGCACTGTGAAGTTCCTGACCTGGGGAAAGGCTTCAGTTATATTTTGTCCTATGTCTTTGGAGTCCTTGTCTCTCAGACATCCTCCACAAACCATGTCCAGTGTGCCAACTGCATGAAGAAGAGGGATCCTTGGAAACCATATACAGATGGACTAAAGCAATGAGTTAAAAGGGGAGAGAAAGGACAGGCAGCCTATAGGTGATGGAGCATGTGATCTACAAACCCAGACTACCTTAAGCTAAAGTAAACAAAGCAAGCTGGGGAAAGGTACAATGGTTTAGATTTTCTAACTACAAGTTTTTATTTTATTTTGAAACTATTTTCCCTTAAGGAATGTCCTTTCATTTTAATTTGCAAAAGGCTGACAACTCATCCTATGAAAACTTTTTCCTTTTGTTGGAAAGAATTAATATTTTTTTTCTGACTAATCCAAAACACTATTTTCCCCTCTCATATTCATCACACACCTTTCAGTATAACTTCCTGACCATTTCAACCCAGTACGTGATGGGTATTTAGAATAAAATTTCTGCAAAAGACAGATTTTCTCGTAGTTTTTCTCTTATTATTTTTGCTAAATAACCTGAACTGATCTGACATGGCAGTTTGTGTGCTTTACGAATATAACTTTCTCAAGTCCTCAGAAAATGTGAAATGGAAATGGTGTCTAACTCAAGCTGCTCAGTGCCAAAACATGGTGCTGGAAGGAGAATGGGCAACTCATTTCGACCCATCCCCCTGTGCTAGTAAGCTGTGGAGGTTCCATTCAAAAGTCTTGGTAAAGCATGCGTTCCAAGCAGCTCAAAAAGCTTCCCAAGGCCCTCAAGAAAACCTAGAGGTCTGTGATAAAAGACCCAGCAACTTCATGTATTATTTGATGGGAACAGCAGAGAGTGAGGATACCCTGCCCAGGACAGTTGAGTCCCTCTAGGGCAGAGCAAGAGGCAGAGACTGTGAAGTGCAGTAAGAGAAGATTTGGTTTAGACTTAGGCAAAATGGTTTGTACCAGTAAGGACAATTCAGTCCTGCTATGGATTGCTGAGGAGTGAAGATCCCATTCAGGAAACTTTTTAAGAACACCTGTCAAAATAGTATGGTTGCTTCATCTGGGGTTGGGCGTTATTCTGTGTTCCTGTCCAGATTCTTCTCCATATTTTTTCTACAGTTCACAAAACATTTATTGGCTGTTTTGTCCTCTCCTGCCATGATTTATCTACTCAATTCTGAAACTATTTTCTGTCATTTCAACAGTAACAGCATTCCCTGACTCTTATCACTCTTAAGCCTCTAACTGGAGAAAAAAATAACAGCTGGAACACCACCTAAGATCACATTCAAAGAAACAGGAAACCCTCAGAAGTTACAGGGACCCTGGGCACCTTCTGCAGCTATGGCTTTCAAAGAGTTTAACTGGATCATACCTTCACACCTCATCTCTGTAACCATCCCAAATTAGCCTGGGGGCCACTTTATCCATTTCTGGGAGCACATCGTGCCCTAGGCATGCTCAAACCGATCCCACTATCCACACACAGATTCTCCCAAACCTTGCACTGATTAGCAGTTCTCATAGAGGTGGAAACTCTGTGTGATGCTTGATCTGGGAGTGTCTGTTTGCTGATGGGCATGTGGCCTATGTACAGGTGCCCATAAATGCCAATGGCACAGAAGCAACTCCAAAAGGGGGTGGACATCCACGTGGTGCTGGAGATCAGTGCGGGCAGGGCACAGGCATCAGCTGCAGCCCAGAGAGGCTCTTCTGACACTAGCAAATTGGATCACTGTGATAAAGGTTTTGATCCATTTGTGTATACTGCTGGGAACAGGAAGAGGAGCAAGTAAATAAGACTAGATGTGTTATGGCTAGCTGTTTTTCGTTCTGTTTGATCACTTGAAAAGACAGATGACTGCTTACTTTAGACTATTAGGCATGTTTGTTTTACATAAAGATTCATGGACTTTCAGTTATGCTTTTTCTTTTTTTTTTTAACTTGCTAGAATCATACTGAGTATTAATGAAATTCTGTGATTGCTGGATGGGGAATGGACAAAGGGTAAGTATCAAAGCACTGGTTCTCTACACTGTGCTAATATAATGCCTCCTTATATTAAAACACAACACAAACTCACAGAAGAGAAATGTGGATAAATCAAGTGAAAATCAATGGCAGATTTAAGTATAGACACATACATAAAGAAATAAAATCTCATAACTTTATTATCATTTATTACTAAATCTAAAATATTTCCAGAGGAGCAGTTTTCTACTGGATGGGAAAATTCTGTAACACTATAACAACATGACAACAACCTTTACACCTGGTTTGGAAGATGAAAATTTTATTAGAATACAAAAGGCTAAGTAATTTTAATCCATTAATTATGAGAAATGCAGAGAACAATTAACTGTGGGCAAGTCTTGAGAACTGACTCGTCTCAGAACTTGTACAGAGAAATTATCTGAATTATTTGCAGAAGGTTCACATTGAACATCATACTCAGTAACTAGCAAAATACATTTTTTAATGATGATCACTTATGGTATAGAAAAAGAAACTGATTACAGAAAAAAAGGTCATTTTGCACATAAATCTCTTTTGTGTATCTCACTGTCCAGACCTTTCAGCAAGGGGCAGCTTGGTGGGGTGACTGATCCCAGCAGGCATGTGATCTTCGGGAAATTAGGCCAGATGGGTGGAAAGTCCCGTCTTAATGCTTCATAGTAGTTCCACATAGGCAAGAACAATTGCTTGTAGAAACCTGGGAGTGCTCTTTGGGTTTCCTGGTATAAACAGTAGGCGGTTAAAGACAAGCAAACTTTAACCCTCCTGATGAACTGCAGCGCTGAACTCGGTTGCTCAGAAGGCTGCAAGAGTTCCCTGGCAAAGACTGTAGAGATTTGTCTAAACCATATAACCTGGAAAAGAGCTGTGGAAGCATAGGTTTGGCAGAGCTCCTGAAACCTTGTGCGAGGGCGCTTTCCCCAAAAATGTCAAGGAGAGCAAATATTTTAAGGTCAAAAAAGGATCTAAACCAAGGTCTTTTGTGCTCTTGCTTAATGCTCTGCTCTGCTTATTGACTGGAGAACTGACTTGGTTAAAAGCTGGTGGAAATTCCTTCTGTTCCTCTCATTGAGTTTCTGAAAGACCAAACGCTTATCCTCTGGATTTTTAGCGGGAAGACTTTCATGTTTTTCTTGAGAAGCAAGGTACATTGGAAATGGGAGCTTTCCTACAACCAAGACAGTAACATTTAATTCACTCTGGAAGTGGACTGAGGCCTTACATCTCCCTGGACTTTATTCTGACACCCATGTCCCTTGCAGGCTTTCTGAGGTCTTGCTGACTACCGGAGCCCCAGATGTAACCTTAGATTCACAGATCCCATGGGACCAAAATTCAGTGATGCAGTGCTTAGCACTACAGCATCCAAGGCCCTCACCCTGCAAATCGAGATTGTAACAGATCTCCTTCCACCTACAGCTCCCCTACACTGAGTAGGATGGCTCACAAAATCACATCTGAATGGCCCTGTGCAGAGTATGGACTTATGCCATGGAGCCCAACGTAGGAGATGTCCAGAGTGTTAGATGTTATTTCTCTCAAGCTTCTCTTTTTTGTCTTTCCTGACCCACCTGCTTTAATTTTTAAGGTCTAAGGAATCTTAAAATAAAAATCCCAGCCCCAGAGGCAGGGGATGTGCGTGAGGTGTGTGTGTACTGTGCAACACTTACAGGCATGAATTCACTCACTGTCTCATGGTTCTGTGGGGGCACATCCAGCCCCTGACCAGGCAGTGAGGCTGACATAGCCTGTGAGCAGGAGTTGCCCCCACATGAAGGAGCAGCAAAACTGTGCTCAGGTGGCTTTCCTACCAAGCTGCTTGGTAAGACAGTTGGCAGCCAAGACATGCTCACTGCTTTGTCCTTGTCAGCTTGGGAAATACAGGAAAGTCAGGAGGGAGTGAGTTACTTCACAGTAATGCCTGCAAAGACAGTGATTCATTTATTTAGGCTTCTGTGATCACCCTTGTCAGATGACTAAGACAGATCTGCAGACTGATGACCCAGAAACAGTAGAGATAAATTCTATAAGGTAAAAGCCATACACAGACTATTTCCCCAAGTTCAGTGGTTTATCTCTCAGCCCAAGCCCTGGCCAACACCAGGAATATAGCACAGAAACTTGCTTAGGGGCTTCTTTTTCTATCTCTTCCCTCTCTCAGGATGAGGTAATTGAGGTTACCTACACCTGTGACTTCTGAAATTAGCAGTACATAAGCTCATTACAGCTCCTGGGTCTCTCAGGTGTGAGTGTTAGTGTGGCCTGTTTCTTTTTCCTGTTGAAGTTCAAGCTGCTGAGATAGAGGCTGCTGGTTTTACTGCCCTTTTTCTCTCCCACAGGTAAGACATTTGTCCTTGCAGTGGGGTGGAAAGAAAAAGGAAGAGTGTTAAATGCAGTAAGTCTGTGTTTGTAGCTTAGGCTGCTGAGCTTCTGCTGGGAAGGCAGGAACTTTTCTCCTCCCTTATCAGAGGATGGATCTGTGAGGTGGCTGCAGTGACATCTGAGGAAAGGAATACAGGCTGGATGGGTGTAGGGGGGAAAGTGTTTCTTGTTGTAGCTTCAGGCCTGTTTGTGAAAAACCTTTCTGTGAACAAAAACCATCAAGCTACAAAGCAAAAGTGGGCGTGAAACAATGTACTGTAGACTAACTGGTTAAACTGTGACTAAAATCAACCTGGTGCTGAGCTAATGTGAAGGACTTCGGTATTTTGTTAGCTTTTTTTTTTTATTATTTTTTACTCCAATGATATTCCCTGGAAGGCTGTCTCTCCATGCAACTGTTGTGTTTGGGCTGTGGGGCTGCTGTCAGTGCCAGTGATGTGTTACAAGTATGGCTCTAGCACATGAGGTGCCTGTGGAACCTGATGTGCTTCATCCCAGCACCTGCATGTGGAAAGATGTGGCAGGACCCTGCAGAGGGCAGGATTACCATCCTGTGTGTGTTGCATGCCCATGGGAGCCTGAAATCATAAATGCAACCTCCTGGGTGAAAAGCTCCCAATATTGGTGTTTTCTGGCCTTCCTCTTGGAGCACTGGAGGTCCTCATTAAAAATGATGCTTTTATCAAACACAACTTTAAAGTATTAAGCCCCAAGCAGCATGTGACCCTAGGAACAGACAAATCCGTTTAGAGTCCTGGGTCATATAATCCTCTTCAGATCATATTCTTGTTCAGCTAGCTAGGCATTATCTAACATGGAGGTATTGGCCAGTATAGAAGCCATTGGGGTTTGAACCCCAACTCTCTATTTTGACCCTTTAATCCCTGTAGCCGTAAATTCTAGAAAGTGGCCCTGCATAGTTGAAAATTCATATTATGACCAACCTTATGCTCTTTGATTTCCTAAAATGTGTGAATATTTCCTCATTCCTGTACCATGATATAGACTGTAAATGTAGAAGCTAATGAATCTCCCTTATTCTATTGTTTGCAATAGGGAAATATTGGCTTCTCTCTCTACCACACTGAACAGGCCAGTCTTCATAATCCATCAGTTATCTTCCTTGGCTTCCCCACCACCATTTTCCCTCTCTTCCAGTCTTGATTCTGCCATAGACTGTATTCAGTGGGGTACATCAGGCCTTTATTCCACACAAGTTCATAAACCTTCATAGGGTCAAAAATACTGCAAGGCATGTAATGTGGGTTTTTTGTACTTTCTCTCTCCTAAAAAACCCTTTTAGTTTGTAATCTTCTTGGTGTATCTCAGCATATCCACATTTGCATCCTAAATGCTACAGGAAAGACATACTTTATGCCCAATACTATTTTTAAATGCTGAGTTTTGCCAGAGTTGAGAAATAGCTTAGGTCAGTGACCTTTCCCTGAGAGTGGGCCACATCAAGGTCTCTTTCCTCAATAAACAGGAGAAATCCAGAAGAATGAAAGGTGTCTGAGCAATCTTCACAGGGAGTGAACAGCGTGTGAGAGGAAGCCTTGCTTAGCAGTTAAGTTTGATTGAATTAACTGTTCGTGAATGTGACAAAATGAAACTCAGGTGAGCAGAGAACAAGAATGGATGTTTAGCTGCAAAGAGGGTCAAGGAATAATGTTTGGAGGAGGCAAAGATAATCACACAAGGTCAATCACTAATATCTGTGGAGTGGTGGAGCAACTGGGTGAGAACGAGATGCAAATCAATGTCTTGTTTCAGTTGTGTCTGTAGTATCTCTGTACAGCCTGCTGGGTATGTGTTGGGTTAAGGGATTCTATATGGCTTGCTCTCACTGTAGCAACAAATCCTAGAAATATAGTGAAACTCACATTTACACATATTGTGATGGAAGGGGTATTCACATCATCCTTTCCAACATGGAGAATCCTCTCAGATAATATAACTGCTTGAAAGAAATAGCAAAGAGAGCAACTTTCATAGTACAAGTGGGGGAAAGTTTTGATCCCTGTTCTCTAGGAGTGTTTTCCTGTCACCAGTGACCAGAAAGAGGTATGGACTGCAAGCGCCTTCTTTGCTAAGAAAGTAGATTAGGTTTCTCAGCTATCAAGTACTTCTCACTTTCACCCCAATGAGTTTCTCACGCAAAGTTGAAAAGTTCAGTGGGATGGATTGAGCCATATGCCTTCATCAAGACTGTATGGCTTGGTAGCTGTGTAAGGGGATATGGAGGTTTAAAACCCCATAAAGATTTCAATGTGAATTGTTGCATCACTTCTTGGTGCTCTGAATGCCGAGGAAAGGGAGCTATAATGTCCCCTGCCCTCCAGTCATGTTCTTCAAGAGTGCTTTTATGGCCTCAAACTCTTGCACACCCAAAGACCAATTCTGGAAACACAGGGGCTTGAGCCAGGCAACTTGGTGGTCTTCAGCCTGGAGAGGTGTAGATTGCCAAGAACATTTAGAGCTGATATGTCTAAATGTCATGACTAGAAAAAAAATTAGTAGAAATCCTAAATCACGAGAATATTTCTAATGTCACCTCCTGCTTTGTTTCTTCTACTATATACTGGGAGGGCTGTACATCACAGGGGACTAGAGAAGTAGTGCTGGCTTTTTTTGAATGAGGATTTCTGTCCCATGACTTAGAAGAACCTTTTTGAATGTTGGAGATTCTTCTTTGAAGTTCCTCAAGTATAGACCAATATAGTCAATGAAATGTAAAGGCAATCTCCTCATCATCCTGTAGAGAAGCAATGCAGAACTGCAGTCCCATCACTGTGGAAAAGCAGGGATTAACTGCAAAGTATGCTGCCAAACAGCTGATTTTGGCTATTCCGGATTGTCTGGGCCCATCAGTGCTGATCACGTGGGATGGTGGAGTCACCTTGCTGGGAAACCTCCCTATTTCACACATGGGCAGCTCTGACTGTCACCCTGCAGGTGAAAGCTGAGACACGGTGGCATGAGGAGCAAAGTAGTTTTCCTAAGAGATCACGAAGTGCCCTTTGCAAGCTTTCCCCAGTGTGTGTCCTGGCTTGGGAGAATGACATCAGTCAGACTAACTGGGGGAACAAAACAGTTTGGGATGAGTTTCCTTGCACTGAGGGCATGGGGTCTCCATTTTGTACATCTGTACCTTGTGTCAGCAGAGTCACTCCTGATTTGTACGTGCTGAAATGTTAGCACGATCCTACCCAGTGTCCTCTGTGCTCTGCACTTGCATGGACTTCTCCTCCTTATGAGTGAGGCTGCTCTGAGAGGTGTTCTAGGGCATCATGAGCTCTTGTTTAGCCTTTAATTTAATGCATGTTTGTCCTGGTGCAGGATTTTGCCTTTGCTGTGTTCTGTGACCTTGGACTGATCTGAGACTTACATCCAGGTAGCTCTGTCATCTAGAGAAAAAACTGAGCAGCTTTAGTCAGTGGTGCCCCTCTGCGTCCACGTGTAAGTGTTTATACATATGTGTTGTCTTTCTTTATGGCTCCTTCTCTCTCTCCTCTTTTTCCATTTGGTTCTGCTTTGCATTTTATTTGCGATGTGTTGTCCTGTTGTGAGTATTGCTCATGCATGTTGAGTTAGGGTTCCCTGAGGAGTCTGTCTGGCATTGGAAAATTAACTTTTTTTGGTTTTTGCACTCTCAAAGTCATTTATTATAAGCTAGGGTTTTTGCTCCAGGGTAGTAGGATGTTGGGAAGAACTGAAATATGGCATTGCTAAGAATCAATTAGTGTAAAAACTGCACTAGTTCCTGACTGTGTGCTGATTTCTCCACCCCCAAAGGCAAATGTGTTTGCAGTTTAGGTCACAAGTGAAATAAGCATGTTCAGTCTCATTCTAACATGTCACTCTCTTGCAGACTTTCTTCTCCACCTCAATGTTTACCTCTAGCCTTGTGAATTGTATCTTGTTGAGAGCTGGGCAAAAGAAGTTTTGAAACAGCAGATCCCCCTTCCTCTTCCCTAAGAAAATAAGGAAATTGTCTTGCAAATACCAAACCAATTTATTTCATAGTGTTTTAATTTGGCAGGTGGCAACAAGCAGACTGTCGTGTACTCACAATAGGAAGGTGGTATCTCATCTTCAATCCACAATTTGGACTTGGTCTACACAAGGGATCTGAATGTGTACTCACTGCTCTCTGTGGAGATCTGAGAAATGTCTTGCATATTCCAGTCATGTGATTTATTTTCCTCTGAGACTCCCTACAACAGTGGCCTTGCTTCCACACTAAATGATTCACACATGAAATTGAAGAATCAGCTCTGGTTGTGATATGTTCTTAATTAGTTAAGGAAAATAGCAACCTCTTTGCTGTTGAATATCCTTGCACATCCCAAGGATGTATGTTTAAGTATTCTGCCAGTCTAGAGGTCCGTAGCTTTCAGGCTTCTTTGAATTCAGGAAAGGAATGAAGTGAAGAAACCTCCTCAGGTGAGAACCATGATGTGTGTAACCGAAGGCATTGCCTTTTGTGGCCATCTATCCTCTCTGACTGTTTGCAAAACTAACTTTCTGTCCTCAGTTATCATTACAATTTGACCAGGAGAAGATATCTCATTTTTACTGCAGAACACTCAGCTCTGTGGCATTCAGGCCTTAATGGTAGGCAAGGGATGAAAACTATAGGAGGTACTGTCTTCCTTTCCCCTGTGTCCAATTGTGTTTACTCAAAATTGCATCCCAGTTCTGGCTGATGGCTTGATATTGCCCTTTCCTCCACAGGACACATTATACACTCTTGTAAAACCTGTTGGTAGCTTTGTGGCACAAAAATATGTGATATAAATCCAAAGGGCATTCTTTAACATAAGGCTGTAAAATGTACACGGTGCCCATCCCACTTTGCCTCTTACTATTTTCCCTGTTTCTCTTGTGGACACCTCGACAGCATTAGGGAATATTGGATGCATGCCCCTTCTGAAACAGAGTCCTATTCCAGATGCTCAGTCTTGTAGAAGATGAAGCTCTCCCTCCCCGTGGGGAAACAAATTCAGCTAACCGCACAGTGCAGGGTGGGGGTGATGTCGGCAGGTTGCACAACAACTGTGTGGTGGTGCTTCCTTGTTGCTTCACTGACTGAACATGAGCAAGTACGTGCCCAGGGAAGGGCCTGGGTGCTGCAGCTCCAAAGCACTGTGCTCTGTCCTGATCTTGTGTAACAACAGGGAATGCCAGGTAAGCCCACGTTCTAATGAACTGCTGTGGCAACCGCTTTGCTGCTGTGGATGTGTGTGTGGTTTTCTGACTAGACCAGGGCAGCTGCTGGGCTGCCAAAAGAATCTAAAACACTGCATCACTTCTTGTTCTCTTTGCTGTAAAGTCACTTGTGCGTAGTTAAGGCAAACATCTTTGGTCTGGATTTCACTTTACTTTGCAGCTCTAGGAAGAGTCACCATGATGGGTTACTTACTGTAAAAGTGAGTAAGTTTTTGCAGTACGCATTTGGGTCTGTTGTCACGTGTGAATGCTATCAGAGCAGGAGGTGCTGGAGCCCTCTGTCCATACCTGACCCTTCCAACTGGAGCAGGGCTGTATGTGGCCCTACTAAGTGATGTTTCACACTAGTGAGTCCAGTAGGACACTGAAATGTTCTAGATGGAAGCAGATTGTATGTGTGGCCACTGTTTGAGGTTTCTCTCTCTCTTTGTGCAGCTGCTGGTAGAATGGATTTCCCAAGTTCCCATCTGCAGCCCTGTTACTTCCGCCACCCTAAACCTTTGCTTTGTAGGGCAAATTGAAGAACAATGGGGAGCAACGATCTGAAACTG
>JAWWEU010000040.1:59022690-59060159 GCA_035583155.1 Acropternis orthonyx | reverse complement strand
TTTGGGGGGGGGGGGGGGGGGGGGCGCGGCAAAAGTAGGCTGTACATCAGTACAGTTTCATAATGGATGGAAATCAGTATGGGAGCATTTGCCCCTAGAAGAGGCTGAATCTTCTTTCATCAGATACAAATGAGGTAATGCAAACGAGGAGGAGGAATCTATTAAAATTAGAGGGGGGAGGAATTTGATGGTATGACTTGGGCTGGAGTAATTCTCACAATTTGTCCTGCCTTGTTTAATCAGTATAGATTGAAGATTTGATTATATGGTATTTCCTGTTAGAGAGGTTTCAGCATATCATCTTCCTTACTCACATGTAGAAGGTCACCTGATTTATTAGAATCTCAAGTGCTGCCTAACCTCTGGGAGGGGGATGTCTGGAAAGAGCAGTGAGCTGTGAAGGGGCTGGTGTGAGCATTCAAGCTGAGCATTAGTTGACATTTGCAGTTGTAGACAGCAAGAGCTTTGCCAAACCTGGCCAGAACGTTGGCTGTGACTGGAGACTCGCACCTGGTCAAGTTACAGTGCAAAAATTTGTACAGTGCTACTGTTAAACAGTTGAGCCCCCGTGAGCTCTATTTAAGGCTTGTACTTATGAAGCAACTGGAATAACATGTCACCTCTCTGGCACTTGAGCAAAATCCAAGTCTAAATTCAGGTTTTTTGACCAGGACCTCAGCTGCTCACAAAGGGGCAAAGCAGGGCTATTGACAGTGGTTCTGAGCACCTCTGAGAGCAGAGCTTCACCTGACCTTGAGATTGTCCTTAGACCTACACCAGCAGATTTTTAATATGTCTTCTTCCTCCTCTATCCCCCCCACTTTTTTTATATTTCCCCCTCTGGTCTCAGTGGGTAATGGAATAAAATGGGAATTGCCCTTGGGTAACCTCCAGCAACCAAAATGTTCCTTTGTTGGCATAGCTTTACTAACGGATTTACAAATGCTACATGAAGGCCATCCCTGTTGAAGGAACCTGCCTTCTCTAGTGGTGCCCACTAAGCTCATCCAGGGATGCATTTGTGCTAGACCCCTTTGGAAGTCTTGCCTGCTCCTCCTGTGAAATGATTATCCCTGTCCCTCTTTGTCCCAGTTCTGAGAAGCACACCATGACCAAACAGAAGTGTACACTCTGGCATTTTCCAGTTCCAGTCACTCCAGGGATAATAAATAGCAATGGTAATAAATAAAAGCAGATGCTATAGACTGAAGTTTATGTATGACACATTTTCCAATGGCAGTACACATGTTCTAGTACATGAAGTACTCGCTCTCTCTGTGTACGGTTTAGTTTCTTCTCCAGTGCCTCTCCACTGTACCCCTTCTGTGACAGGAAACTGAGGTGCTTGGGCACAGAAGGGAGGGAAAGTAGCCTTCTGCACATGTAGGTACAGGCTGATGCACCTATAGGTTCTAAAGCTTGTTGGGCAAAAAGTGGTCTAAAAAAGAAATTCATGCTGAAGGAGTCAGTCTTTGTTACTCCGTCCATGCTTCTGCCTCCATGTTTCAGAAAGCTGAGGAAATGTCCAGGTTTCAACCTGGCTTTTTCTGCCTGATTTGTACCCTTTCTTGGACCTGCTAGTGTTCTGCTGTCTCCAAGCATGATAGAAAATGCCATTTAGCGACATGCAACTTTCTTTTAAAACTTAGCTTCCCAGTTCAGTATTGATTTGGTCAGGAGTTTATACAAAGATTTATGTGGATTTTGAAGAGAACAGAAATGTTCTTGGGTTAATATCAATTTGTGGAGCAGGAAAGAATTTTAAGGGATTTTTAATCTTACGAGATGAGGATCTCAGTAGTGCTAACTCCAGGCTGCATATGTGATGCTACAAGATACCATCCTTGAATAGCAAGTACAGTGTAACACAAGTGTCATACTCTTGCCCTGTGTTTCACCAAGGCCCTCATCTGATGTGTGTGTGTGTGGAATATGAACATGTTTATAATACTTTAGAGCTTGAACTAGCGGAGCCAGCTGGGGTGTACCTATGGAATGAAGTTCATAGGTGCAACTGAAGAATACTCTGGTCAGAGTGAAATGGACTTCACTGCATGAAGCAGTGTATATACCTATCTAATATCAATAAACATATGTGCTTATATATCAAATTCAATTGGTTTCTCACTCTTGACTTTGTCTTACTTTAGCTGTGATAGAAAATGATGTTGTGTTGGACCAGATGACCCCACTGTGGTCTCTTTCAACCTTACCCATCTGTGATTCTGGTTCTGCTTTACACTTACTGAAATGGATTGTAATGTTTCAAATTGAGTGAAGAATGTGCCATTCAGTGAAAATTATTTGACTTGAACTAGTGAGCCTGTTTTTAAGAAATCTTCAGTTTTATCAGCTGTCAGTGTTCAGAGTTAAACCCTTCTAAGTCAAAACCAATGGATTAAATAGATTTGGGTCTTCAATAGTAATAAGAGATTGACAAGACAAGAAATAGTAAATGTCATGTATTTAATGCTGATTTGAACAGTCTCACATGAAGTCAAAGCACCAAAAGTTGAAGCTCTCTCAGTGAAGCCTAAGAGCACTGACTATCCAGTCCCACCTTGTTTTCAGTACTCATCGGTGAATGGATACTCTGGATGGTCACGCCACCTGTGGATAGGTCAGATTGAACAAGTGAGGTCCTTGGGTGAAGCAGGATATCACATCACTGATGCAGTTGTCCTATGCCTAACAAACCTGTTCCCTGCTATATATATGTGACCTTCATGGAAGGCTCTTCTACTTACTCAGAAGCTGTTGGCTCTGAATAACTGTCCCTGCAGAGCTGGAAACAAACCTCTGCATTTAAAGAGGGGACAGTGAAGGACCATTTTTTGGGCCTACAGACTGTACACCTTAAGGAGAGATGGGGAAAAACCAACAAGAGTTTGGAGGTCAGCTATTCTCACTGTTTAACTCAGGTTAGTAAAGTGTTTTAGGAAAGATGGATGGCTTCACTATGTGTCCACTGTGAAAGGCCAGGACTTCTGTGTTCAGATGTCTAGAAAGACCCCTAGAAATAAGGACCATATATGAAGCAGGAGTGGAGACTCCAGACTGTACTACTTTGTCTTATGCCCTTAGAGCCGAACAGGTCTGGGTCTGGGATGGTGCTTTCTACAAGCAGCTGCCATATCCTGACTAGGTCTGGCTGTCCTCTAGCTCAGTCTACATGTAGATGCTCTGCCAGGTTCATGGCATCGGTGCTGGAGGATTTACAAAGAAGCTTTGGGGTGACCCAGTTTGGAAGAGAAAGGGATGTTCATGGGTGTGTACTACCAGCGGTAGATATTTCAGGTTTCGTTTTAGAAACCACATGCTCAGGAAAGATGCACAATCTAAGATCATTACAAAAGGCAAGAAGAAAACTCCTAGGGTCACCTTCAGGTGAAAAAATAACACTGTGTTTGCCCGTTATTGGCAGACTTAAGAGAGAGGGAGTTTTCTTGTTTGTTTGAGAAGGTGATGATAAATCACAAGCCCTGGCTTGACAAACACTTGCCATTAGCAAAATGAAAAATTTCTGAAGAGCATTCTCAGGTGCACCACGGCAGCTGGCTGCCTTGCCTTACAGCAGAGCACAACAAACACTGGCATTTTTCCCAGCTGTGAATCTTTCCAGTCTGGGTAGGATACATTTCACAATATTGAAGGTAACTAACTGGAAGGCATCAAACATTTTGAATTGGTTGTGTCAAAACATTTCATTCCAATATTCAGCCAAGCTCAACTGTTTACATATTAGCAGATTGACTTAGTTGAAAAAAACCCACCAAAACAACAAAACAAAACAAACAAAACAAAAAAAACCAAGCCACAACACCTTGGTTTGTTTGACTTCAGTATAATTTGATAATATCTGAGTTGCCAGTGTCATAATCTCTACTTTCCATCTATAGAGCGTGCTTGCTGATCACATCTCACATGTTCAAAAGTCTGAGTCCTTTAAGTGAAAATTATTCATTTGGAGGAATCGGTGCAGCTTGGAATAACTGGTAAGGAAGAACATCCATAGCAGAGAATGGGAGAATGAGATCAATCAAGCAGATAGATTAATGTAAAACTTGCCCTGCACAATAGTTCTAGATTTCTCCAAGAGGAGAACAAACAATTTCAGATTAAGATTTCCTGAAGTACTCGTATTTTTACAAAACCTCCATTTTCTCCTCAGATACTTAACTTGCTAATGCATTCCACTGATCGCAATATCCTGTTTGTATGGGCTTACTCACACCATCAGAACAACAGATTTGCATGCGGTACCCATATGGTAGTTGATAATTGGAAGAGCCAGGGAAAAAGTTGGATTTTTACATTCCTGCTGGCATTTGCATCACAGCAGTCAAAGGTTTTGCACAAAGTTGACAAACTGAAAGTCTTTCTGTGTCATGGTTTGACTTTTTTCAGATACATATTCCTGGATGAAATAAGAAATGTCTTTAGATTGGTAACTTATCTGGTACAGTGTCAATTCCAGACACATCAGTGCGAGAACACACAGTAGGCATATCTATATATAGCTGCTCCTTACGTGGCAACATCACTGTTCCAATAAGGCTTTTTTCATAGTGTGGATCAGACTGTATTTAAGCATTTTCCCCAAACATGACTCTCTTGTGAAAACTACAGCTGCCAATGCCCACTCTGTGCATCCTGTTTTCCTTATCCTCAGTGGCCTCCTGTGACCAAATTTAGTCTTATAAAGCAAAACATTTAGTTTAGTAGCATTTTGGATTGGTGGCTTAGAAAGTTCTTCTGTGGACATTTGCATCCTTTTCTGGAAAAAGCTTTTGCATTTGCACCAAGGTTACATTTCATGTATATAATCACTGAAAGTTTAAATGATGTTATAGCTCAATTTAGACATGTAAAAACAAACTATTTCAAATACCAAAACACACATAAGAAACTCCTAGGTCATTTGTGAGAAGCCTTCTGGAACTAAGTGCTGCTAATTGATGGAAGGCTGTTTTAAGAAAGAAAAGATTCAGAGTAACTGGTTGAGCTTAAACGTGAAAGATGAACTCCGTTGTGATGCTTTTTAACTTAGAATGTATTTTCTATCACAGTCATGCAACACAGTAAGTGGTTTATTTGTTTCTTTGCAACATTTGCCCCAATCTTTTGAACATTTGGCCTCTTTTGGCCAACATTTTAGAGTGGTAAAAGCATTGATGCTGTTATCCTGCTTTTGGTTATTTTCAGTGCTTGAGCATGCTACAGTTTGGCAGGACACAGATAATCCAAGGCAGCAAAAGAAACACATGGAAATAAATCTCTAGAATTTGGCTACATATTGAGTGCCCTGAAAAGGGGAAAACAAAGTTGGACCATAAACTGCAGGTGCTCTTGAGCTGAAGGAAAAACAAACAGCCTCATCCTTTGGAAGAGGGAATGTTGGGTCAGTCTGAGCCTTCTGGGATAATATAGCCTTCAGGTGAAGCAAAACTACATTGCGTGGTAAGCTTTAGATGACAAGTAGCAAGAGATCAAACCCTTTTAGTTCTCAGAATATATAACTAGGAAGTGGCTTAGCAGTCAGAGGAGCTGCATGTTTTCTGTTTTGTTAGAAGAAGGTACAACTCACCATGTCAGCAAGGGAGATAGACTGCTGTAGAAGACAGCATCAAAGGAAAGGATAAAACAAAGTTTCTGATCACTTGTGGTGACCTAGTGCATCATCTTTTATAAAGAAGTGAGAAGGAACAGAGCTCTCTCTGAATTAGCCCTGTTCTTTCATGTAGCAGTATTTTTGATTCTGAGCCTTCCCTGTGGTAATTTAGGGCAAGTTGCCTCTTGAAAAACTAAGTTTACAATCCACAAGTCCTTGAACAGCAACATGGCTTGCAAGAGCACTGGAAGTGAAGGCAGGATGCAGCAGGGAAAGACTAAAAATGCTCCTATTTGAAATTCAGCTTGGATGTTCAC
This sequence comes from Acropternis orthonyx, assembly GCA_035583155.1. Classification (NCBI taxonomy): domain Eukaryota; kingdom Metazoa; phylum Chordata; class Aves; order Passeriformes; family Rhinocryptidae; genus Acropternis; species Acropternis orthonyx. The sequence goes on along the minus strand of JAWWEU010000040.1, from coordinate 59,054,231 downwards.
ACTGCCAGACAGGGATGATGCTACACCTTATCAGTGCCTGGGACTGTCATTATCACATATGGCAGAGGGAGTTTAAGGAAATGGAGTAGAGATGGAACAGCCAGATACAGTCACTTTCTACTTGATGGGCTTTTGGCACCTGAGCTGTAAATGAGTATTTTACACTTATTTTTGCAATGGGTCCAGGACCATATTCAGGTTGTGTTAAAGACCTCCCCTATTTAAACCTTACCTTTAAGATAAAATAATTTATACAAAAGTTAATATTAAAAGGAAGTAATTTTTTTTTAAGTCCTCTGAAAAAAACAGGAGTGTTCTGTAAGGATCTAGAATTCCTCCTGTACTTACATTAACAGTTCCACATAACGAACGTTTTTGTTCAGGGCTTCAATTTCTTTCATCTCTTTCTCAGTGAGGGAGAAGTCAAAGATCTAATGGAAGGAGATGTTAGGAATTAGTTAGCATTTCTTGTCATAATCAACCTTCACATGTTCCAGATTTCAGAAGTACAATCTGTCCTTCTCCCCCTATCTCTCCCACAAATCCATGCTTGGTTGCATTTATAGTAAAGTCTCGAGGACATGAATAAGCCGAGTCACATTTGCCTACACTCTTCTGCAAGAAGGGGAACATAGTCTGGCAGTAGGGAGTCACCAGCTTTGAAAGCAGTATGTTGCCAAGGAAAGCAGGGAGCTGTGTGGGTACTCAGTGCTGCAAGGGGCACAGGAACAAATGCTTTGTCTTATTTGGGTGTGGTGGTAAAGTCAGATGTTTTGTGATGGTGTGGTTATGAACCTTTCTGTCACACTGGTATGGAGCAACCCTTCCCTAACAAAGCTGTCCCATACTGGAAGACTGGGCAGAACAATCAATCATTCCTGAGTACCTGCAACCTTGGGCTGCTGCCCTGCTGAATTACTTCATCTTGCTTGTGCTGCTCACTGCAGCAACTGGTGCTCTGGGACACACCACCAACTGGAATTTTAGGCACTCCAGAGAGTTAAAAAACACCAAAATTTCCTCTCTGCTTCACTCTATTATTGTTATATCATGCTACCATTAAGTGATGGGAACAAAAACCATCAATGTGGTAAAGTTTGACATCAGTCAAGTCTTGCATACATATACGGAAAAAAATGGGAAAATTGCCTTCTACAGGGTAAAGCCAATGTAAGTGCATTTATCCATGTACCACTGGACTATGAACTTACCTGGAAATTCTCTCTGATGCGTTGAGGATTGAAACTTTTTGGGATGACCACCACCCCTCGCTGGATGCTGAAACGCAAAGCAACCTGTGCAGCAGTCTTGTTGTACTTTTTGCCAATGGCATTCAGCACAGGATCCTTTAGTAAAGGAGGGGAGGACACGTTTACCCTGGAAGGAAATTGTGAAGAAAAAGAAAACAAAAAAATCCTTCATCTTTAATGTAAAAACCTAGGGGTATCTACTTGTTTGTGGACAGAACACTGTACCTTTTGACAAGTAGTGTGAAAGATGGGAGAAAAGCTTTGTCACTTACGTTGGCGGGCTGTCAAAGGCAACTTCCTATGCGACCTCCTAATGTTGACTTAGTTTCTACTTCCTCACCTAAGCCTCACATGTTCCCAGTTACAAACACTTGCTTTCTGTTAAAGGAGACCTGAGGCAACCTTCTATACAGACATCTGGCATTCTTTGATGACAGCATGCGGCAGGAGTGTGGCAAGTTTACATTCACAACCGTAATATTTAGACACTGAAGTTTCAAAACTTTTGAAAAAATGGGGACAGAGTTATTTTACACAGAGACCCAGCAGTGGAGAACTATATTATTCTTTTTCTGAGTATTGCCCTTCTATTAGAAAGTAATATGAAGACTTACCATGATTCATCCCTAGAGGTTCCCAATGGGCTATACCCAACAATAACAATGTCATGTTGTCTGCAAAATTCTAAGAGTTTGGGTTGGGTGAAGTAGGGATGGCATTCGACCTACAGGAGTAGCATAGAAAGAATGATTAATCAACAGAAGCAGAGGTCATCTCAATATTTGTAGAGCTACAGGCCAGGTGATGCTTTCAGGGAAAGGATATGTGTAAGTTAGGGAATAGGGAAACTTACTCTGTGGCTACTACTCTAATTGTACACTGTATGGTGATTTTCTGTTTGCTTGTTTGTTTGTTTTTGGTGGACAGCAGATCAACATCTGTGAGTATAATTTGGTTGCAGGGAACTTCTATTGGCCCCTAGTGGAAAGGTGGCAATAAGCAGTGGTGGTGGAGGTGAGGGAAGCTCACTAGAGACAAGTAGACTGAGAAGACAACCCACCTCATGTGGGTCAGTTCTGTTTCTTTGCCTCTACCATTCAGGATGACTAATCTGATGATGTTTCTAGGGAAGTTTTGGCATAAGCTACCCCAGATAGAAAGGTGAGGGGGGGATACACAAGAGATTATGACCTCGTTGCGAGCTCTGCCCTCCCACATTGCAAATACTGTTCCCTTGCAGGCAGAAATTTTCTGGCTGCGATCTCAGGTTCTGGGAAAAGGATGTCTACAAGGTGACAGAGCAACCACTGTTTGTAGGGCAAGCTGAAGCTATCTGGCACATCTATGCTTGCTGGCTAGCTGCCCTAAGCTGGGCTTAATCTTTTGCCCAGTTTTCCCTGACCCCAGGAAGCAGCAGCAACGCTCAGTGCAGTCTTAGGGCACGCCAGAAACAGAAATTGCATTTTGCACCCGCTAGGCATGTTAATGCCAGTGAAGGGTGCTGGAATTTCCTCCTCTCACAGGCTGCCTTTCCCTCCAGGCCAAATACAGAAATGAAGGTTGTGGCCAGCCTCCCTGCCCTGCTCCAGGGCAATTCCAGCCCTCCAGCCCATGCACTGAGAGTGAGAATTTGGTCCTACACTCAGAGTGCAAGTTGGTCCTGGTCGGTCTTTGGCCCCCTCTCTGATACTGTAATGAGGGTATTTGTTTGTGCCAGATGAGTCAGAAGAGCTTTCCAGTGATTTCTAGGAAATGCAGTGACCTGCCAAATGCTAGAGCCAAAGGTATTGGGCATTCAGATGGGTCACTGCCACTTATCACCTTCTCAGAGCCCCACTGCTGTAATTTAACTCGGAAGTGCCTGTCACCTTCATGGTCTTGTTCAGCTCAGGTCAGTTACTTAATGGGGTCTCTCTTAATTGAATTTTTTCCCTAACTCTCATGAATATCTTCTAGGAAAGGCACAAGAGAGCAAGTACAGGAAATTTAGGAGTTGCTTCTAATGGCTTTTAAACTTGAGAAGCTCAGAGTGACTCAAGATGCCTGACATTGAGGGTTGGGGTGGTGTCAGCTGAGGTACAAATGGCTTCACTGAGGACTGGTTAGCTCTGAATGGTTTGTCTTAGGAAATTTTGGACTTGAAGTAAGGCACATGGCAAAGACTTAAGGTCTTCATTGACTTGGCATTCGACCTTGTTATGGAGCTTTGGCACAGAGGCACCGGTTTTACAGTCCTGGAGCAGAAACTGAGGAAAATGATAGCTCTAGCACATTCAAATATATACCTTTAGCCTAAATAGGAAAAGTAATATTTTCAAGCTAGAAATGGAAGTGTGACAACATGGAGGGCAGTGTCTGTGACAAAGTATACATCACCTTTCTGTACATGGCAGCTTAGACTACGTGTTTGCCTCTGCATTTCCTAAAGGGCAGTGGCACCATGGCAGGCACTGCTCTTGGCTTGCAGTCTTACCTGGTTGCTGACAGGTTTGTACTTAAGTCCTGGCTTGTTCATGATCATCTCCAGTTGCCTGCGGTTGAAATTGGATACTCCAATAGACTTTGCCAAGCCTGCATCTTTACATGCCTCCATAGCCTACAAAGAAAGCAAAGAGAAGAGGAGTCCCACGCATTGGCTTGATTCCTTGGAGCTCACATTTTAGAGAGAGATGGAAGATAGACCATTCTTGAGATTGCAGAAAACCCTTTGCTGCAGCAGAAGTAACAGTGCTATTAATGTGAGGGCTGGTGTTGTCCAGACATTCCAAACTCCTGTGGCAAGATCCAACACTCCTGTGTTGACCTGCTTTCCAGACCAAACCCTAATGTTTTATACCTCCTGTGAAGATAGAATTTGTTGGGAGAGCATAAAAATTAACCTGAGATATAGACACTTAAATGCCAGGCATCTGCTTTCAAATAATTTTGCTTACTTTATGTTGCTTTAGCAGTGCCTCAAAGCTGGCAAAAGGAAGAGTGAACAAGGCATATTGCTTTTCTGAAGTCAATTTACTCCTTTTGGTTGTAAGACAGTCTTTCATATGAAGTGTCTGTCTGGTGAAATCCCCTAAATATCTGCAAGGCAAATCACAAAACCTAACAGAAAACAGCAGTGCAGTATAAAGTAGGGGGAAAAAATGGGTGGGAGGGAGAGAGGCATTCTAGATATTTTGCACTTTAGACAAATCCTAATAGCTGAGAAACCCATATGAATACCTGGTCTTCATTAGCTTAATCTGCTGGGTTGTTAAGAGAAAACAGAGTCCTTCCCATTTGCTTCCAGAAAGTCTGCACACAAATAATTTGGTGACTGTTGGAGGCAGAGCAGACCCCACTGTGGAGCTGGATGCCCCTCCTACTGGTTTTGTTATTCCTTCCTGTCTCACAGGAGCTGAAAGCAGGGAGGTAAGAGGCACTGTGTGTTTGATGACCTCTAGTTGGCCTCATATGCTTTATATCACTCGGTGACAAGTCAGCAAATGCAGTCATCTGGAGTCATTTTTGCCTGCTAGCACCATACTGAGAGAGTGAAATTATCTGGATTGAGTTGAGCCGTTTTTATTTAGATTGATGTTGCTGTTTGCAGGCACTCACCACCACCTTTTATTCTCCAGGCTTATTAGCTGAAGAGAGTGGCCTCCTATAGCATAACCTGTACAATAAGCACCAGCTCAAAGATAAAAACCTAACAGTGTTGTGAGAGCTGTTGCTTTCAGTGCTTGAGCAACTAGCCTGTGAAAAGAGAGGGATGAACTACATCAGCCAAAGACAAGGGTAACACAAGCAGCTAACTTGGAAGTTGCTGTTTCCCCTGAAACCCAGCCTGGATGGCTCAGCTCCCAAGAGAAAGCTCTGTCCCACCCTGGGCTCTCTCCCACTGAAATTTCACTCAGAGTTTCACCATTCTCCATCTTTGTCTGCCATACCTCAAGCAGAGCTGAACTGGGGCACGACTGTCCAGAGTGTCCATGGCTTTGAGAGACAGAAATGCAAGGAGATTGTTAATCACACTTTCTGCCTCCCCCAAGATCCTGGGACCAAGTGGCAAAAGGCTTAAGGAGATATCTGCTTTCAGGACTAGAGCACATCACAAAAAAATTTAGGATGCAATCTTTCAGGCAAATGCTGCCTCCCTCCAAGTTTTCTTACCAGAAAAATCTTGCGTTCCCATCTGATAAGTAAATTTAGAAGTGAGTGAACTTGTTTGAGTAGCAAGTGATGGCAAGGTCTTGGGCTTCAGTGGTTTTTTGGTGAGGGAGGCAAGGGTTGGTTTTGTTTTGTTTTGGTAGGTGTGGGGTTTTTTTTTTACATTGAGCTTTAGGGCAAATTCTGTTTTTTCTTGAAGGTGAAAAGCTTTTTTTTTTTTTTTTAAGAGCATCTATTCTCACAGCTCCAACTTTTTCCTTGTGTAAAGATGTAAAAAAGGGGAAGGATTGATAAAAGCCTCAAGAAGCAAATGGAGAGTGTGCTTTCTAAAAGAAGGAATGTGGATGTTGAATATTTCAACAAAGTTCTGATTTGTTATAAAAATAATTAAATGAGAGCAAGGAGCAACATTCTTAGGGACAGAAATAAAGTTTATCCATGGAGCTAATAGAACTTGATCCATTTGCCCTGGCAATATGCTTCAGCTATGTTTATGAAAACCACAGGTAAAACCGAGAATGAGGATCTGTGGTTTTAAAGCATATGTGGATGGATGTTGTGTTTGCTTACCTCCCAAGTGGCACATAAGTCTGTCTCATGGTAGATAAATTTTCCATTTTCATCTTTTGGGTACAGCGCATCTCCAGGCTGAAAAGTAAAACCACACTTTTGTGCTTTAAAGAAAAAGTTTTCACCCCTCAGCACAAAGATTTTTCCACAGACTCTCTTTCTACTAACAAACAAACAAAAAAATACTGAAAGGCTTTCTGAAACACCCTAAGTTCAGCAGGTCATTCACGCTGGGCTTACCACATCCTTGAGTGCTAGATTGCCCTTGGACACACTCCTGAGCTGTCACATGAGTGTACACTCAGCAGTTCCCGGATGGCCGCCTTTTTTCAGTAAACTTTTGACCTCTGTGTTATGGCATCCAAAGGACTAGTCTCCTCCCAAAGGGCTGGGTTAGAGTACCAACCCCGTATTCTCTTCTGTTTCTTCCCTCTTTTCTTCCTAGCCCTTCCCCTGATCCTGCTTGTGTCCTAGGCACTGGGAAGAGTACCAGATCTGTCCAATTTCCAACAGTTGGAGGGTCCAAGAGCTACTAGCAGTAAAGGGCTGTGTGCATAGGCAACCCCTCAAGTGCATTATCTGCCTTTCTTTGTGCACTAGAAACTCTTTCTTCTGATCTATACATTTCAGAGTTGAGTTATGAGCTGTTATCTCATGAGCACAGCTTTCTATTATTTGCTGGTGATTTCACTGCTGTTACAGGCAATGTATTAACATGTCCTTCCCTATTGTCTGATCCCAATTTCATTTTATTTTTTTAACAAAAACCCTTCAATGATGTTTGACATTTGATCTGACATCAAACTGCTGCATTTCAAAGGCCTGGGTGCAAGATGTTGACATGGTAACTCTTTGGGAACATGCAGCTGTGACTAATATGATCAGTAACTGGCACCTCCCAATTGAGTCAAGTTCAAATTCAAAGCATTTAGTGGGAAAAGTGAGCGTAAGGGAAACACAGTCTCAGATTTCAGAGGGCCAAGGTCTAAATTACAGGCATAAGGTTGCCTCTTCCGAATGTGCTGGTTTTCCCTCAAAGAATTCTACAAATACGACTTGATGCTGTGTTTTGCTCGAAAAAAGAGGATCTTGACTAGAAGGAAGTAGGTAGCTGTGTGGTACCATTTTTCTATTAGAAGGCAAACTCTTTGCCATCATAATGTGAGGTGGAGAAGCATTATTTACAACCCCATCCATATGGCACTTTGGAACAAACCATTCACCCCTGTGATACCCCAGCACATTCTTCAAGGACTGCAAGGTCAACATAGAGCAATTGGAGTTCTTTAAGTTCAGGGGATGAGTCCAAATTCAGGACCTTTTTACTCTGTTGCACTTCTAATTAATTACCTTCTGTTCAGCGTTTTTTCACAGTAGTCAGTAGGCAGCAATTACATTAGCTAATTTGTCATCCTCCCATTTTCCCCTGTTTCTGTTACTTGTGTTCTCAAAAATGAACCAAATCAGGATGAATAGCATTTGAAGATGAACTGCTCTTGACTGAGATTAGTGGTCAACTATTGTGGATTTCTACAGGGACCAATAGTTCTTATTACCTCTATAGAACTGTGCAAGATTTTGAAGTAGGGTTGTCTCTGCTCAATAGTTTATTCTGTTTATGTTCTCTACCAAGCTACCTTTTTCTGCAAGGGAATTCCTGAATGGAAGAACTGTCTGCAGATGGATAAAGTGCTGAGAGAAAGGCAGTGTTTTGATGGTGACAGGAGGGTGGTTATGGGGTCTTAGGAAAAGTCTTTCAGAAGCTGGTCATGTTTCTCAGCTCTTTGTACTCAGGAACTACACCATATCAGTCATTCCCATTAATGCTGTTGTCTTCTCTTGCAGTCTTTTGGAGGTAGCCTCACACTTCACACTGAATATAATGTGGCTTCCTACCACACTGGCACATGAGCACGGAAATAAGTGTGGCAACGCTGTACAGTCACTGCCACTATGCAGGAATCACATCTTATCATGCCATGCTCAAAGTCTGGAGCCACTCCAAAAGATACCAGCTTACTTGCCTATTTAAAACACAGCATTTGTTAACCACTGACAGGAAAAGCCCTGCTCCCATTATAATAATATTCTCACCAACACAGATGCAGGAAGGCTGGTCTGCACATCCCATTGCTTTCATAAAATGGTCCTTGACAAACAGGCTCTCTCAAGAGAACAATTTTAACAACTTGGGAATGCCTATTCTGTAAAGAAAAGGCAATATGTAGTCAAATAGTGAGGTCACTGGTCTGTCTTGGGTTACTGTTTTATAATGACAAGATACTTAGATGAGACTTGTTCAATTTAAGGCTAAAATACCTGCTTTCCCACCAGATCATGGAATAATTCAGTTTGGAGGTATTGGCATATCCTTTAATGCCAGGTACCTGCTTACTGATGAATCAGTCATCTGTGCAGTCTCCTACAAAATCTGCTAGTAGGTATGAATTCCCCAGGCAGAGGGCACATGGTGGCCAGCAGGAGACCTGTTCTTGCTGGTCATCTGCCTTGCTAGGTTAGAGGGGCTGAGCACCACTGTTGGGGGCTAAAGGCAGGGAAGGACAGAAAGTCCTGAATGGGGAGTCTACATGAGGGAAAAGTACAGGGAAGTGCAGGCTAATGTGGGTAGGTCAGTGAATCATGTCACCCCAGGTGCTGGCCATTCTTGAGCCACTGAAAAGTGCCAGCATGGTGGGGCTTTTCTGCTCTGAGTGGTGGTCTCTGAAACCAGCTTCCTCTTACTCTGCCTGAATATCTTTATGACAACTTGCACCACTGGCTAGGCTCTGCTGGGGCATGTTTCTAACTGTTTTCAAAGCAGCATGCAAGTTCTGTCTCAAGCACTTCACTGGTTCCAAGCAGGGACTGTTTTTGCTAGAAGGCTTTGAGGGAGACAGGAAAGCACCAATGTTTGCAGACTAGGGGAGAACAGGAGTTTCTTAGCATTACACCTGCATATTCCTCACCAAAGGCAAGCATCACCCACAGGATGGGTGTATTTATGAGAGGGAGCAAAGGAAGGAAACCTGTCACCATTGCAAAAGGATGGGTTTTTTCTTTTTGTTTTTGGCACAAAAAAAAAAAAAAAAAAGTATATTTTTCAGGCAGAAAGTGACTTGTTTTTTCTTTTCCTCTCATGGGGGACATGAATGAATCTCTAGGTCTGCTACTCCTTTAGCAACTCAAGACTGTTGATACAAGCCTCAGGGAGTCAGATGTACATTACTTTAAAGCCAGCTGTCTATATCTTTATATTGTGAGACAATGACCTTCACTATGTGGGAGAATGAACTATTAGAGAATACAAACACAGGCAAAGGGAAACAGGAAATTGCTAGTGGTGGGAAATTTTCAAAAATGTACCCAAAAGGATTCCATACGTGTGACTGTATAGATAAAATTTTAATATTAAAGTCTGGTTACTGCTATACAGGTCTTAATAGGATATGACTTCCTTTGGGGAAAAAGGACTGCAGATCTAAAGTGATAGCCTCCTTGATAATTTTCTTCCTCTCTGATACTTCTGGTAGTCTGAAGGCTGTAGCAAAATATGCTTCTAATAATCAAAGAACTACTTTTCTTGCAAAATGAGGCCAGTTTAGAGCTTAAACATATCTCAGAAACAACTTGCCAGCTAATTACCTGACCTTATTCTCTCTAAGAAGGATTTAACTAGTTCAAAACCACTTAAATGCTTTGAATATAATTTTTCTCATTTCATTGTTATTTCATTTGCCTTTCTATCATGTACTTGTAGAGGAAAATTGCAAAGCAAGATACAGAGAGCTGTGAAACCAGAAAGTTTGTGGACTTGCAAGAGCTAGTTGCAAGGCAGAAGGCAGGCAACTCTGATGTGACCTCCTTGCCTTTGAAGGTTTTGCCTACAAGTTGCCCATAACCAGCAGTATGAACAAATATCAGCCTTTAACTTTTGAGAGTGAGAGGTGGACAACCCGTATTTGGGACCAGCTGTGATCTACTGAAACTGTCTGAGAGGAGCACTGCAGTTACGGAGATTAAGGTCATAACCCCGATTCATCCAATGGCTATAATTTGGACAGAGACTTTTTCCCTCTTTCCCTCTCCTCCTCCAAACTTTGCCCCTAGCCTCTTGCTACTTCTTATAACCTCTTTCCTCCAGTGGCTCCCTTCCTCCAGGCTCAGAGAGGATTCAGACACATATACTGTTTCAACTACATTAATTCTTCAGCACAGGAAGTGCTCAAATCCCAATTAGGAGACCTGTCCTTCCAGCAGAAAGACTCCATGCAAAGCTGTCATTTACTGTTCTCACACCACCTATGAGCCTCTCTTTGTGTGGGTAGTGCACAGCGATACATGCATCAAACATTATCTGACCAAAGTTCTATTGCCAACACAGGCTGGAAGCTGCAAGGAATATGCCAGATGGAGACATTGACTCAAGCCAAGTTCATGCAATTCTTTCAAGCAATTGTTCTTTTCACCTTGAAAGCCATAGGCAGCTCAATAATGTAGAGGTCAACGTAGTCCAGCTGCAGGATCTTCAGGGTTTTCTCCAGCGTGGGACGCACCAGCTCTGGAGGGTGGCAGGTATTCCACAGCTGTGGAGGCAAGGACAGGCTCTTTTCTGGGTGCCAGCAGGAACAGTGAGCCAGCTGAGCACCTCCCAACACACACTCACTCCACCACTCACTCCCTCCTGTCCTTCTGACAGAGCCTGTTATGCACAGTACAAAGACATTGTGGTCGACATCATTGCAAGGCAGAGGTGAGGGACCTTACCCTGTCCTCTGTCAGAGCCAGGTGCAGATGTCAAGAGAGGAATTCTTGCTCAGGACTGAGGCAGTGTGGACCCGGTAAAGCCATTACATATTTGTTTATTACAACACAGGTTCTTCTGAGCTGAGTATATTACAAACTCTTGCTCCATGAACTTGGGCAGATTTCTTGTTTTCCAAGCTTTCCATGCATATGCTTTCATTGGAAAACTTTGTTGTCCCAAGGAATCTGTGGTCAGTTTTATGCTTGAAGGCAGAATTTCAGATCACGTGAGTTAGCTATTGAACAGCCAAGCACCAGGCACAAAGAGAATTTCTTGGTTTTCTCCTGTGGTTGTGGAGCCTGAGTGACTGCCTGACCTAGAGAAATATTCATTTACTCCCCAGTCCTCACCAAAAGATGTAATTGTGTTTAGTCACTGCAATGATGCAGGTGTGACTGGTTAAAGCAGTCTTTTCCACCTCTATAATCCCAATTGCTTCCTTTAGGGTTTATGCCCCGAGGTTGCTATGGATTATGTTTAGCTGATTAGCATTCACTACTATCTCTAACTGAACTCTGTTGATGTAAATCTCTTGCAAGAATAAAACCATAGCATGGTAATTAGTAACCAAGAGCCCTTTGTAAACTGATTGCTGCAGATAAAATCGACAAAACTCAAAATTAACACACAATAGAAGGTTTAAAGTGTCATTTGAATGAATACAATAAGCTGGTCAATTTTATTTTCTTTCTTTTTCGATGCACAAAACTGACATGTGGAGTCTCGTTGAGGTTTTTGTTGCTTTTGTTTGCTGGAAAAAAATGTGCTGTTTGCTGGTGTGGTCATTGTCTAGTCAGTTCTGCCTCCAAATCTGAGAGCCACCGCATGCCAAGATATAGAATGAATTCGTTCTTAAAGTACAAAACACCTGAATTGCCATTTTTGGGAGAAGATGTTGATTATAGATGTTAAAGGGCATAGCCTGGTTAAGTTTTAAGGTATTTTAGATGCTTGGTTTTGTTTTGTTTTATTAAACCCGATTATAGTTATTTCCTGGGAACACCATCAGCTCAGTTCTGCCAGCAGAGGCAAGGACACATTATCTTGAAGTTAAGTTACACTGAGCGATCACATCTGACCCTGCCCTAAGCTGACACACCACAACAAGGTTTGGCACCTGGAAATTCATACTAGGCCTTGTCCAGCTGTATGCTGCAAGGTGTGAAGAATTTGTGGTCAGCAGACAGTGGAAAGAGGCGGAGGTGTACTACAGCAAAGGGACAAAGGTCCTGTTCTCAAGTTATATGTTGTTCCACTGGATTTCCAGAAAGCCTTTGGTCTATGTGTTTTTAAAGCATTTTAAATGAGCTAAGCTTGTATTTAAGTAAGGAATTGTAGACTCTTCATGTTCAGTTTGTTTTGTTACTGTGTTTTAGAAATTGGATAATGTGAGGTATAATGATAGTTTAGAAGCAGTTTTTCCGAGTGCCCTTTCTAGCCCTGCGCTATTGAGCTCAGCACTTGCCAGTGAACATACTTCCCTTAAAAAACCTAATGAAACAGCCTTTAAAAACACCAAACATTTGTACTATGTCAATACATTGATGCCATGGAAACTTGAGAGTTTCATAACTGTTTTCATGATTTGTACAAGTTATTGTATTATCTACCTTAGTAGAACCCATGTAGATATTTGAGCAGCCAAAGCTGCCAGCTGGCTTTGGCATTTTAGGACACCACATTTCCTGGAAGTGTTACTTCTAGTTTAATGAAAGAAATATCCTGGGATGAAAGAGGAGACCAAAAAGGTCTTGCTGTGTAAGCCAAGTGAGATGCTGGCAGTTGATATAAAACCTCTAAAATTTCTGGATGCTGAGCTGCTCTGCCTGATCAGCCAGCCAGCAGTGAGAGCCAAGTGCAAGTGCTGATGATTTCAACTGGCAGATGCAGCCCGATCACACCAGGTCACTGTTCCAGAAACACTGCCACTCAGCAAGGCTGCTCTTGTTAGTCCCTGCTGACAGAACAGCCTTCCATCCACACCATCTGTGTAAGGAAAGATCGGCATGAGGGGCTTCAGTCTGAAGGGTCTTGGGAATTTCCAGTACTTCTGATGTCAGTAAGGCAGAAAACAAAACTAACATCTGTTGTACTGACTGCTTCCAAGAATGATCTGTTGTGTCTACCGTGTTTCCTAGAAGATGCAACCGTTCATATCAGTCATTTACCAATCAATGCCTGATGTATCTACTGGTGGCTTGATATTTGCCAGTAGTTTGTAAGATGCTTAAGTTTGTGAGGTACATAAATCGAAAGATATATAAACTCATAAAGCAAGGGACATCCACTCCCATTCCTCCTGGGAAGTTCAGAGCTGCTGTGAAAGTGTTCAGTGAAGCCTTTGAAAATCCTGGATTGTGATGGATTGAACTGCCTTGAAACTCTAAATTTAAAGGCTACAGAATTGCCATCATGAACTATCACCCTGAACACCTGAAATTTTGTCAAGCACAAACAGGACACAACAGTAAGGTAAATCCATGCGTGTGCCATCTCACAGGCACAAGGCAGGCTGAGACCACAGGCATTGATTGGCGTGGTAACTCTGTGTTGCAGCCCTGTGGCTTGCAGGATCTGCAGTTCTGCAGATGATTCAACATTTAAGTAGTGACTATCAACTAGAAAAAGCAAGTAGTGATTGGATCAGAGAACTGAATATAGGAAGGCTAATAAATAATTTAAGTTTGCACATATCCTATAAAAATTCCATTCACAGAACCTAAAGATTGATATGGGAAAATAAACTGCGGGGGAAGAAGTTGAGAAAATTAAAATACTCAAAACTGTTAGGACATCTGGTTCTAACTTTTTGGCACAGCTTGGTGGTTTTGATTTGAGATATTACTGGTAACTTGCAGTAATGACACTATAAAACAGTTGAAACCAAGTATTTTCACTGATCCAAATCAACATATTTGGCATATGAGAGACTGAGAAACTCCCTTGATAAAGGCAGAAAATTTGCGGGCATTAAGCTTTTCTCAGTATGACAAGGTTGCTACCAGTAGAACCAGGCAGGAAACTTGGAAAAGAATTGCATATTTTACAGATTTGAAATTGTTGTATTTGGAAATTAGTCTATAGCTGCTGAAAATCCACTTGGTCTGCAAACTACCCAATCCAAAGTTAAGTTTGCTAGATCATAGAACTTAAGTAAATTGCTCTCAGTAAAATAGGCATTTTATCTCATGGGATCTTTCACTCTAGGAATAGTGTTTATTTGGAAGTCTGTTGAGTAACTTTGTGGATTACATCTTATTTGGGAGAAGAGAAAGGGAAAATATTAGGCTGATGTGTTCAAAGAAGCCCTTCAGGAAGGGCAATCTGAGGCCATAAACTCCCTTAAAAAACGGACAGGAACCATCAACCTTAACATGCCATAAGCTTCCTTATATCTAAGATATAGTCATTGTAGTTGTAGCAACTTTTGTCAGACACTTAGTTGAACAAGGAATTTCATTCCTCTAGGAGAGAGTCAATTTTTACAGCTAAGACTGTAAAGTATTAACCAACTCATGCATTACTCCAGCCTTGTTGGTCTAGAGCAGAAGTGTAATGGCATCTTCTCTCCAAGTAAGTTGATTCATCATCGTAGAACTTTTTAATGACAGGTGATACAGTAACTAAGGGTGTAACTTGATGAGTAATTTTCTGGCAGTAATACCAATGTAAGCACTTGCTGTTCTCCCATACACAGACACTGGCATGCACGTGCTTGCTCCCACCCCTTTCGTTGTGCAACCTCATGGCAAACCTGTACAGGGAATCACTCTAACAGAAAATAACTCATTTATAGGATCGTTGTCCAGATTGGACTCAGTATGTGACTATAAAAATGTGTGTGACAGCACAATGCATGGTGCAGTAACAGTTTAGACAGCAATAGTGTTAACTTGCAGGTATCTACAATATTAAGCAGAATTGATGTTGCATGGTTCCCATTGCTATCAGAGATTTAAACAGAGAACAACAGTGATTCCTGTGCCTAACAGCAATTTTAGTGCTCATAAAGATCTGTGGCATTATGGTAACGCTAAGAAAGAAAAATAAAGGGTGTTGGATCTGGGAGGAAGCATGCCAGATGCTGACCACGGGCATTCTTAAGAAACACCATTCACGGAAATCCTGGGTTTAGTGTAAATAATCTAAGCGCAGCTTCTCACCTTTCCACAGTAAAAAATGTCTTCTCGCTTGATCTTTCCTTCAGCAATCTTCTCCCGGATGGCTTGTCCCACCTCATGCTCATTGAAGTAGACAAAGGCGCCGTCGATATGGCGGTAACCAGCATCAATGGCAATCTTCACTGCCTCCAGACAGGAACCTTTGGGGGTCTGATGGGAGAAGAATAAACATAGTTTCAGCCTCCTGCTCATTCCAACTTCAATGCTATAGGGTTGCTGAGGTACGCACAAGATTCATGCTGAAATTCACCCCGTTTGGCCATCCCTTACCTCCCCAGCCACCTGTGTTTCAACGTCTAAATAAAACAGGTACTGTGCGCTTTTCCTCAAAACTGTTGTGAATGTGGAAAAAGCAACAAAGCAAAAGATTTTCTGTGTGTGTGAAAGAGAGAGCACTAGAGTCCTCAGAAAGTAGAACTGACTGTATTTGCTATGAAAACTGATTCAGAAATTCTTATCTAGAGAGCAAGGGCTTTCTTATGACAGCCATCTGATAAAATCCCTTACTCCAGTGGAAGCTGACTTTTTGGTTGAGCAGAGCTGGTCAATCAGGTGCTGATTGGAGGCTGTTTGAATACCTTAGACCTTTCAGCAGTGGAGAAATTTGGGTTTGACTTGTTTCTCCTCAAATCAGCTTATCATTGGTGGTATTACAGTCTGAAGGGTGACAGGTCAGGACTGTCTACTGATATTCTCAGTTCTGGACAGCTGCTTTACTGTGTAGTTAAGAACCAGTAGTAGTTCTAATGTACATTTATATACATTTTACTGCTTTGGTTTAAGATGAGCCCAAGAAATTTCCTAATAAGTCCAAATAATATTTTTGTACTGTGTGCTGCATTATATTTGCTCATCATTGCCAAAACTCAGAGTAAGCTTGTTTTTTCATAGCAGTCATATTTTCCATTAGCCAGTGTGGCAAGCAAAATCACACATAAGCCAAACCAAGCAAAAAAGCATAGAACTGGTTACTGAAATAATTTGTCTGGTCACTGGAATTGTACTGAAAACATCTTATTGTTTCTGTACTTCATATAATAAGAGAGCAGCTCTAAGTGGTCAAGGGCTCTCAGCATCATGCAGCAACACTATTCTCCCACCCTTTCTTTCCATGGGCATTGCTTTGCTGTGACGGGGACATCTGATTCACTTTAAAAAAAAGTGAAATAGGGTGACTCAGCCTGGTCTGCTGTGTTGCTGTCTGTTAGCAACAAATGCCAAGAGTTGAATTTTGCTACCTGTAAGTGCAGGGCCAAAATCACACTGCTTCTCCTATGAAGAAAACAGATGCCAGACACATCTGAAAATGAGAAGGTATGAAGAGAGTATGTCAAATTTATTGTTTTGCTGATGCCAAAGGAAGAAGAGAAGCAGGACCAGCAATAAGTGTTGTTGGGAAGGATCACTTTTCACCATAGCAATAGCTCTCCCTCCTTGCTGTCCTTTTACAGCTGCTACTGGCTTGGCTGTCCAGGAGTTTTCCATGAAATAAACAGCTGCTCTTCCATCACCTGATGAAAGAGAAGGTGTGAAGCTCATGGATGCTATAGGATGCTTCAGTGGTTAAAGATATTGGTCTTCCTTTCCATGTTCATGTGGGAAAGGTGTATGAAGGACTGCTGAAGACACGTGAGGGTCAACCTCTCTCTTTCAGTCCCCAGAGTTGTGAGCTGGTGACAGATTATTCTGGGATAATAGGACCATATCCCAGCCTGCTTGCTCTGCTCTTCAGTGTCCCATCCTGGCTGACTGCTGTTGGACACAAATGGACCAACTTCTGTTTGGGCTTGTGGGGACTTTCTGCTCCAGCATGCAGTGCCTAGAGGTTACTTAAAATGCAAAGTCGCTCACACTTGCCCTGATTTATGGCAGACATGAGTGAGGGCTGAGAGGCAAAATGGCACAATTTGGCACTCTGCAGTATTTACAGCAGTGATGATGCAATACTGTGTGCTTAATTGAGAGAGACAACAAAACACTTGTTCCAGTGCTTTGCTGCTTTTATTGTGGGAGCCTCCCAAAAGCACGCTCAGTCCCTGCCAGAGCCCTTTGCTAGTTGTTAGCAGGATGTAATGAAGACCATGGCACCTAACAGCCTTTCAGGCACAGTCAATGGCTAGTTTTCACTTGGGCCATGTCGGGCAGCGCTACAGAAGTGTGAGGCATGGAGCAGTGACAACCTCCAACATGTTCACTGCTTTGTCCCTGCCTGAACCTGCAAGGAAGGATTTGAGAAAGGCACAAGGAAGAAAGCTCTGACACGAGTATTACAAGCCTGCAGTTACTGATGGCAGTAACCTCAGACCTGTGTCCCAACAATGAGCCACACGAGGCTGTCGCCGCAGTTGCAAAGCTCAGATTAACCAGCACAGAGCAATGGGACTCAGCTTAAAGGTCTGGTGAGCTCAAGTCTAAATGATGATTAGTTATCTGAAAGAGAAATATATTTCCAGAAGTGCAGCCAGTGTTTTCTCTCTAAAACCTGATTTTTGAAACAATGTGACTTTTAGATTGCTTCAGCCTATTTGACTTTTACCATTCAAGTGTACGAAAGCAGAACAATTACAGGACAGAGATGCACTACCTTAATTCAGATTTTCAGCAAAAAAAAAAAATTCTTTTTTTTCCCATTTGTTGAAAAGCCTGGAAGTCGGGTTTGAATCTGGTACCAGAACATCCTCTCTCTTGAGAGAGTGCATGAACACAGCTCCCTGTTGTCTCCTGAAGCTGTAAACCAAACTCCATCAAGTAAGGAAATGTTGGTTATTGAGTTGCATCTTTTCTTAGACACCACAGCTGGTTTGGTCAGTAAGAAAAGGAGGAGGAATAGGTGGGGAAAGACAGAGCTTCACATAAAAGGGAATAGCACAGTTGCAGAGGTGGGAGGAGGGTAGAGTAGAGGAGAATGAAAAAGTTTGCAGTTACTGCAACTGCTTTTGGCTGAAGTAGTTGACTCATGTCAGAGCTGAACTTCTATGCATTTTTTAATTTTTTGTATGGGACTTACATCTGTACAAATAATCTTGTGAAAGACCCCTCCATCTCAAGCAATAATCTTATTCTTTAGGGGCTTGGGGAGGCTTTTTTTGGATCAGGTTTTAATTACCAATGGCCAGAGATGGGTTTACATTAAATATAAATATTTTCATTGCACTAGTTCATTTCATCTGATGTGGTGTATTAGTTCTGACAGATTCTGGTCTAAGGTGCTTCACATAAAAATGCAAAGCAACCCAGGGAACAGTTTTTGGAAAATTCTGCCTCTATTGAACTGTCCCAGCTGAAGGTCTGAGACATCTGTGAGCCTGGAAACTTTATACCATATGTTAATATTCATTCTAATGGAGAAACTATCATTTCTAGCATATCACGTGTTTAATCCTTCCAAATCCTGCACTAATGGTCTGTGGTAAACTGTGCTGATGAGTTGCACAGGCTAGTTATGTTGTGGTACTGCCACTTTTTAGAAGTGTTGCCTTAAATGTCATATCTTATTCTGTTGTTCCCTGACAGACCATACTAAACCTGGATAACTCAGATCACCACTGTTCATACTTCTTTCCATTAGAGAAGGCACAAACCTGCATCTTTCCCCTCTGCCTCCCTGCTCAGCCTGAGGTGTTTTAATCTCTTCTGTCTTTCATGGAACTAAAGTCCTTGGTAGTGGCCAGATCAGAGATTAACAACTGAAAACCAACTTTTATTTACGTGCAGGTAGAAGTTTACAATATGACTATGTTGTATAAGGGCCGTCACTACTTCAATCACAGCCGCTGATGAAACAATATCTCCCAGACTACTTGGCAATGGAGCAGCCACCTTCACTGGGAACCCCAGACCTCTTCCTCCTCCTTACTGCAGCTGATACTCACTGGGGTACACTATCTAAAATATGGTTGTCTATGCTGTCTAGTCATTCCAGGTAGACCTTTATTCTTGCGCCATTCTGAGTTTAGCAAGGCTCACATTTAGAGCAGTAGAAATACCAGATGAGGTACTGAAATGTCTCAGTGCCATAAACCCTCTTGTGCTTTGTCAGTGGTAATTCAGGACTCTGGCTTTGACCCTAGGACAAATATTTGCTTCTTTATTACTTTTTATTTAAATGTAGATAAGAGGTATGCTTGATCCTTAGCTATAATTAATGTTTCAGCTTCTAATCAGTGTGCCCTACAACTATGCTACTTTGATCAAGGACTTGTTTTAGAACTGGAATTTTATAACCACTTGTACACTGTAAGTCAGATATTTATCTACAGTAATCTTGCAGTTAGTCAGTAATTTTTACCAGAGAAGGTATTAAATTCATCGCATGTTTTATGATAAAAGAAAAACTGCCTGGTTGACTAGAACAACTTAATCACTAATAAATCTCTTCAGTAGCATCTATGTTATTTTTAAGATCAGAAGTTTAAGGAAACAACACACACACAATTATTCCCTCTATCAATCAATAGCTTGTAAACCTGCTGATTGACCACTACACATGACACATCAAACCAGTATCTGTTTCCTTCAGGCTCCGTGGTAAACAAATCGAACCAAAGGGCCAGGGGAGCAGACTCAGATATGCACCTTCACTGGAAGAAATGAAGCAGCAATTTGGCCCCTTTTCCACAGATGAAGTAGCCAACTGGACAGTTACCACTTTTTGTAAGTCTGAAAAAGCAATGTTCTTCATCAGTTCTGCCTGTCTGAAAGGGTCTGCTCTCTTTTTCCTCTGAGACCATAAACTTTCTTATTTTTTAATGTTTATTCCAGATACCTTCCATCACATCTCGTTTTGTCAAAAAATATTTTCCCTACCATAGCAAATGAACAGCTTCAGTTTTGTTCATGGTTGCATATGACCAAGCCACAGGAGAATATTTTTGTGCAGGCATACCCATGAATTTTAATCTTCCCTCTCAAGAAGAACAGTATTTGCTCAGCAGTGTTAGTGGTTATCCAAGTTATTACTGTTATTTAAGTGTCACAGTTCAGCTGCCCTCCAATCCTATTGCTTTTTCTAGAGCATCTTTTTCTGCTCAGTAATTTCCAGTGGCTTTCCATCTGATTTAAGAGTGTTATCTCCAAAGACAAAGCTAACAGCACTAATTAGCAGTAGACTGTAATCTTGCAAAGCCACTTGAACAGCTCTCATAGCCACTGCTTTTATGTCTTAACATCACTATTGTAATTTATTCTTTGTTAGTCCATACAGTAAAGGAAAACAGTCTGAATCAGGCTTTCAGATTCAGCTCTGCCTTGTTTCACACATGTAACTTTAGGAATTGCACCAGTGTCAGCAGCACGTCAGCCCTTTACCTTTGTCCTGAGCATCTCACCTAGTTAGTGCAATGCTATCCAGTCCCTCAACTGGAAATAATAATCCTGGGAGGAAAAACTTGACGTGTTAGGGGACACAGGGCCATCTCCCAGAAAAACATCTGAGTTTAACTGCAGCAGAATTATACAAGAGATCCAAACTGTGGGCCAAGCACTCCAGTCCTAACCTATAATTTAAGATGTGGAGCCGCTGTTTAGGAATCTTAGTCAGCTAAATACAGGAAGGAGAAAGTAGGTACATTCCTGGGCTCAGAGCCTCCTTCACCAGAGCTCGGCACTCACACACAAATTCTTATGCAAGTTTCTAGAAGCCCAATTGCTTATTTCCATTTGTCTGTTTTCCGGACAAACTGGCAAGAAGGATTGGCTTAAGATATTAGAAACGGAGCATAGAAAGCATGTGTACTGAAGGCACTGCAGGAAAGCACAGGTTGAGTTTACAAAGCCAGAGGATATGAGCCACACAAGGGTACATTCTTAGAATTGTTTAACCTTGTAAAAGAGAAGCTGTACTGTACACCTCTTTCTTGGAAAATGCAACCGCCAGCACATCCCTCTCTCTTAAACACAGGAAAATCTGGCTTTCGTCCCCCCCCGGAAGCACTGGCAGCCACCATCCAGGAAGAAAAACCCAGCAAAGGGTTCTTTGCAAAAGCAGGTAGAGCTAGGAATGGAGGCAGAGAACACAGCTGAGAACCATGAGCTACTGTGCTGGCCCAGAAGTTTGCTTTATGTCATGCAGTATGTTGCTTTGGAAGGTGGAGGACAGCAAATATGTGTGCCCAGAGAAAATGGGGGGAATGGTGCTGCTTGTGGCCTTGTGCCACACTGTGAGTAAGCATGAGCAAGGGGTACCTTTCTCCTCTGACCTTATGCCCTGTCAGTGGCCTAAAGCATGAGGTTTGTCCATATAACAGAAATTAGATTGCATAACTGCAGATTTAGCATTTCTAGAATTCCTGTGACATTGTTATTCTAGCATTTAGCCGAAACTATCTTCAGGAAAGCCTTATTATTGTAGCTGATGGAAGTTGTTGGAGTTGTTTTTACCACTTGATTGCAAAATTCTCAGTCTTAGAATCGACTCACTTTTCAGTTAATGCAAACTGAAGCTAAAGAGCCGCCTTGCCTCTCTGCTGGCAGCTAGAGGATTAAAGCAAATCAAGCAAATGATGTGTACATGGGTTCCCATGCTTGCAGTTCTAGAGGGGTAGACTGAGAAAGTTTCCTGAAGAGCTGAAGGACAAAGTAACCGGCTGGCTAGCCCTGGAAAACAAGGATCTAACTGGAAGGGTGGATGCTATCAAAACACCCTTCAGACAAGAAACATGATCAGAGGGATGTGTGAAGTACAAGGAGAAGATAAAGCAGCAGCTTGTGCAATAAGAGAGAAGAAAAGATTGCCAGTAGTTCTTCTGCCTCGTTCCCTAGAGTTAAAGGGGAGAGGTTTCTGGCACTGGTTTGAAGAAGTGTTTGCAAAGGCGAATGTAAAACTTGGGGAATTCCACCACCTAGTTAGTTGAACCAACAGAAGTTAGCTTTGATTAAGCCTAGAGAGGCATTTTGTGCACAACTCTTTCAAGTTTTGACAAATTTGGCCTCTTAGGTCAACCAAAGAGACAACCCAGATGTTAGCTTCCCACATGAGCTGCAAGAACACGCTTATGCTGTTCGTTGGAGAACTGCGGGGAATCGGGGACACATGGGAGTGCACAGCCGTATTTAACGTATGGAGTCAGTCAGGGACATTTTAAAAATGGAGCTTTGCCTGGAAAATTGGGCTTTAAATGTTCTTGCCAAAAAGCGTATCTTTCAGTTGTGGTAATTCCGATTACTCACTCATAGGGGTTCAGCTTTTCCCCTCTTCAACAAAGCCAGTGATTCCCTATCTCATCTTCTGTAAAATGGTCTTAACTTTTATTTAGGTGGACTTTCCCCGTGGCTCCTGCTTAGAAAGCCAGAGGAAAAGAGAAGAAAAAAATTACTGTTTATTTGGTGTCAGTATTTGGCCTTGTTATTATTGCATTGGTAACAGCTAGCTTTGTAGTTTTTGGAAGAAGGGCATATTGAAACAGCTATAGTCACTGCAGTACACAGCTATGGAATGGAAAAGGTCTGCTCTCCGTTTGGTTACTTTTCAAACCACAATCCCTGTGACTAGTTTTGAGTAGTGCTACTGTCCTAAAAGCTTATCTGGATTAACCCCCTATTAGTTTTGGATCTGGACTGATTAAACACAAGTCTACCCTATGTCATAGGCAGACATGGAACTTGGTGGGTGATGCTGGCATCTGATACCCACCATCTGAAAGCTGTGCGGACTCCCAGACAAAGTTGTCATCTCCCAGATGTCACCTTGCTCTGGGAACATTTTCCTCTGCAGTACTTTTGCAGTGTCCAAGCCTGCATGTGTTGGTACCATGTTTGAGAGCCAAATGACGTGGTGCCAGATGGGCTGTAAGAGCCAACCCCCCTGCTTGGATTAAGCAGGCATCACTGCACAAGACCAGGCAATTATCTGGCTGTCAACAGTTTCATTAGTAGAAGTCCTCTGCTTTGCAGGGATGTACGGCTTTTGGTCCTGGAGTAGTCTGAAAGTGTTTTCACACAGCAGCTGAGATGTCAGCATAGGTTAGAGGCATTATCTTTTTAAGAAGAGAGCTTTTTTAGAAGGCCTATAATTTAAGGCATGCTGAGGGGCCGGGGAAGACGGGTAAGAAAGAACTCATTCTGAGCACAGTCTACTCCTCAGAGCAAACTGAAAAATCCACCACTATCCAGGACTAGCAATGTTGTGGCCATTTTGCTTAGAAGTCTTCCATAGGTTAATGAACTTTGTAGCTAGAAAGTTAGTCTTTAATTCGTACTCATCTACAATGCTGGGCTCATCCTCATTAGGAATTTTTCATATTGACCAGTTCAGTAAGTGCAACTTTTAATCTGCCACACATGATTAGACAGTAATTGTGTTCACAACTGGAAACAGAAGCCATTGGCACAAAGGAGAGATTGGTAATACTGTCAATCTGTTTTCTATTAAGCTTCAGGTTTTATAGAAATAAGGAACCACAGAGGTTTCGGGAGAGAAGCTACGTGGAGGTAAATTAGCATTTTGCAGATTGAGCAATGTTAGAGCCATGCAAATCAAAATAATAATAAGAACAAAGCTTGTGTCCTCAAGAAAGTTGTATGCAAGAATCTTTCCTCCAGACTGAAAGCAGTAAGTCATTTTGTCAAATCCAACTTTAAAATCTGAAATTACTGGTTAATGTATAGTTCTTATACAAAAGTTAGGAGTTTTTGAGTCTGCCATGTTTCAGAAAAAAAAATTCTACCTTTCCTAAGTACATGGTTTTTTTCTTAGTTTTTGTTGGGTTTTTCTTTCAGTCTTAGTTTTCCTTTCTTAATGAGCTAAAGATGCAATCTTGCATGTATGAAAGCCAAAAATGTTCCATTGTATAACACAAAATTACAGGGAGCTGGCAGGAACTGAGCCATCAAGAGGTGGTTCTAGGCAGGGGAGGAGATGTCAGTGCTCAACACCAAGAAGGCAAACTGTTGAAGACACAGAAATGGAAAAAAACTGTTCCAGTGGCAGAACAGAGAAGTTGTATGGCAGAGGAGGAAAGGAGAATACAACAGAAATGAGCTCTGCTTTTTAGAGGTAGCATATATACCATTAAAGGATATGAAAGGTAACTTTAAAATGTGTCCTGCAACTTTGAGTTTTTAGCAAAAGTAATTGATGAAATCAGAATTTGTCTAAGACCCTTTTGATACAGTGTGTTCTACTCTATACCCTCACCTTTTTGCTATAAAAAGTCTGATTTGTGAAAGCACTGTCTTAAGTGTAAAAGGACCTATCTTATTTCCTGGCATATTTGCCATCTCTGTAGCAAACAGCAGGGATGGATTAAGGCAATACTACAGCCCAGAGTCACTACAGTTTCTTGAATGCTCACACAGGCTCCTGCCCAAGAGCCATATTGTTCCACTGTCTGCTAAGAGCTGATGCCTTCCACTGCACCTCCTCAAACCTTCTGGGGACAAAATATCAAGACATCCTGCCTTTATCTGCTTCTGGCAACTGGGTCTTGCCAGTAACTGACTTAGTCAAGGAATAAGGAATAAAAACTGAGAGATTAATCAGTGAGGGCATCACTCAATGCCAGGACACCAGCCACTGAAGGAAAGGCATGCCATCTGCAGTCTGTGTAAGCAGAATCACCTGAGTATGGTTTAGTCCTGCAAACATGAAACTGAGTCATGACTTTGTGAGTAATCTGGCTACAGATATTTCGTTTCAGGATAAATATTGTTCAGTGTGAAGGCTAGGCTAAGAGTTTACTAATAGACAGGCAAGGAGCCCTCTGGGATGCGTAGCAGATGAGGCACAGTTGTCTTTCTGGGCTGCAGTAATGTATCTCCTTTCCTGCTGCCTTTGACTCAAGTGTACAAATCCTCATTTGGAAGTCTGGTTTTAGGATACCCTCAGAGATCAGGTGAACATAAGGCTACTCTCTGAACTATCTCAGAAATCCCAACCCTGAAAGACCGCGTATTACTGCGTGTCAGGTAGCTGTGGCTCTGCTGCTCCAAAGAGCTCCCTGAAGACAAGCAGAACTAGTACTGCATGAGGTAATACTGCTGCTTTAAAACCAAATGGCTTGAGAAAGCCAGTGGTGGTTATTGAAAGGGACTCTAAGGGGCACAAAGTCTTTTGGAAATCCTGGTCAGGGGATATGGCCCAACAACTTTGAAGAAATTACTTTGTTTTGGGAACCTTATTCACTTCTTAAGTTCAGAGCATAAATACAAGGCTCTGTAGCTAAATATCCCAGCTGATTCCCCCAGTTTTGTTCAAATCAGGTTCTGAATATTTTTTTAGGGCACGAAAATGCACAGTATATCCCTGGACTATATCTGGGTGATTTCATGTACGTTTGTAAAGATTGTTTCAGTAGAGAGCTAACTTCAGACTCAATACTTGCTGAGTTCAAACACATATCCATGTCTAATCATTCACATTAAGGGGACTGAGGTGTTTTTTTTACATACTTATTTTAATACCATGTCAGAGGAAATAAGCTATGACTGTAAGAACACTTGGATGTTAGGGCAGTTCCTGCTCTTGCCACTGCTTCTCTCATAGTTTTCAAGAAAAAATTTAGAAGCTAAGTGAAATGTTTACCTCAGGAGGAAGATAGTTGTCTGACTCAGAGTAGAAACTTATAGATAAGGAGATCAGGAAGTAGGAGCCTTTAAGCGCAACACTGTCTGCAGAGATCTCAGGTGTCACTTCTCTCTGGGACTCTCAATACATGATCCATTTTGTAGCTTTGGGTCAGACCAGGTGACTTCCTTTGCAAGTCACCTGAAGTCATTGATGTCTCCAGCAGATCATGTTTCAGAAGCCAGTGCAGGCCATGAGGAAAACAGGGGGAATAAAATTGTGTGTAATACCTCCCTTACTGCAGCTCAGAGATCCAGACCGCATCATGGGGACAAACAATTTATTACCTCTTTTGACTTATCAGTAACCTATGGCAGTTCCGAAGGCAGGCAGCCTGCAGCAGGGGTGCAGCCAGCACCGTTAAGAGTGATTGAAATAGTTTGCACATGCACATCCTTGTGCGAGGAACTTTTTGGCATAAACGATCCTATGAGAGCACTAGAAGCTGTTAGACCTGTACAACGAAAAGTTACTCTGTTCAGTGTCTTGCTTGGGTGTAAAAAGTAATTCAGGGTGCCAAAACAGTGTTTTTACTTATGCAAAACTGATTTTTTTCACTTGGTCACTCAGACTGGATATGGGAGCCCTGGATGAACTTTTCCTCTCCCTGATTCAAACCAGCAATTTCTTCTTAAACAAAACCCAGACTGTCTGGGCACTCACAAGGGTTACTTTGTGGTAGTTAAAGATTTGGGGAAGTGGGTCTCTCTCCCTCCTGGCTGGACGCCATACCAAGTTCTTCAGCATCCAAAGCTATGGGGTTGGTGGGCAGTGTGCTTTCCCATGGGGAGGGCGCTCCTCCCACTCCAGCCTGTGCGTGTTTCTTCTTGCCTCTCTCTAGCTATCACATACCCCACGATCACGTTATTTCCCTGAGCTGTGTGATATGAATTTAATCCCCAGAGGCTGAGAGGAGGACTGAATCTGGTTTCCCACCGCCCATGTGGATTCCCTTACCAGCAGGCTATTCAGGGAAAGGCAACTGCTACCTCCAACTGCTTTAATAATTCTTTGATTCCTCAGCTTGTACTGCCAGTGCCCAAAATGAAATGCTTTGCCATTTGTTTTGCCTGAAACTATTCCACAAAACTGCTTCCAATTTATGAATGGATTTGGCTACCTCAGAACCTCATTTTTAGCTAAGTTGCAACTTGCCAAAAGCCCTCACCCAGTGCTATTCTTGAGTGCTTTGCCCAATCTTATGTTTCAGAAGCAGTGCCTGTGTACAGTGTGGTTGCTACAACCTTCCCTCCAAGCCCTGTCCTCACTCAGTCAAAACAGGAAGGCAGGAGAGGAGCTGCGGCCAAGGCCCCTTGACCTTCCAGGGAAACAGGGAGTATTTATGTGGAGACACTGGACTGATGATCTTAGCTGTGTTGACAGGGATGAGTTATAAAGTGAAACAGGCATAAGTGCAGTTTTAACGAGGCATAGGATTTCCAGGATTTAGGATTGTTTTTAGCACCTTTACCTTCTAAGCCTGCTCATCCCCACACCCCATCAGCTTCCAGGTGGGTACCAGTACAACTCAACAGGCAGAACGGGGAACTAAGCATCACTGCTGGGAGGCAGCAGGAGCCTGGGGTGGGCTGATCTGGTTCTGCTGTAGCACAGGGTGATGCCACAGGCTCATCAAGGGAACCATCCTCCCCTGTGGAGGTGCTCTCTCCCTCCTCTCCCTATCTATTTAATACCCTGAAGAATTGGGTCAACGGCTTGGGGGCCCTCAGGGAAGGGGAGCTGGACACAGTGCATCTGGCTGGAGGCTTGGCAGGGCCACTCCTGCACATACAGGGTTGGGCCACAAGGATCCATAGAGGTAGAAATGGCCTCTAATTTTAAATCTGCCTGGAGCACCTTGATAGTCCTGATTCACTGTTCATACTGTGGTTCTCATCCAGACCCACAAGGAGAGAGGTTATTTGGGGAAGGGAAGAGAGAATAGGGGAAGGAGTCAGTGACTGAGTTTTCCAGTTTTTCACTTCAGTCCATCCTTGCTAGGATAAATAGCCTTATTTATGTAGTTAAGAATCTAACGCAACTCACACATTTCCTTCCATGTGTAAAGGAGAATGCAAAACCAACTTAAATGCACTGAAATCTAAAAAACCCCTAAGCTTTTTATTTATGCAGTTATTACATTCCTTTAAAAATAAGGATAAGGAACACCAATTAAAGCTGCAAAAATATTTTAGGTGCTTTTCTTGATACACAACCCAAATTTATGACTAATTCTATGACCCAGTGAAGACTCCAGTCTTTTTTTTAGCAGATGAGCTGATAACCAATGGATTCATTGTACTTTCTTGCTCTGGCAAAGCAAAAAGAAACCCCAACGTTGCACTTTTCAGTCTCAAAGAATTAGCTGAATTGTCATCCTGACCTCTATTAAGCATGTAGAAAAGCTCTCTTACATCTAGGGGGAAAAAGCATTCAATTAAAATGAATCTGAATATCAAACAGACCTTTTCCACAGGGGTCCAACTCTGCTCCAGTTGACTGATATACTTCATTGAGTCAGTAAACTTGTACAGAGGACCAAATTTCTGTCAATAAACTTGCTTTTTGTTCAGTGTTTCACACCCAGAGAAGCATGACTTATCTCCCAAAGTTGCTTAGGGAGAACAATTAAGTTATTTAAGATGAGCAAGGCAAGCTGCTGACACGTTTCAGTTTTGAAGGCACTGCTGTTCAGTTTATCCAGACAAAGCCTGAAATGTGAAAGCTGGCCTCCTGCCTTTGTTTTCTTGTAACCGACTGTCGGGGAAGCAGATTTCCCTGCTCCATGGCTTACTAGATCTGCCTGGTTTGCTCAACAAGCAAGCACATTCCTGCACTTCAGGAAGAACACTCCAGGTTCATTATGAGTTACTGGGCTATAGCACATGGAGAAAACAGATTTGTCTTGGACAAGCTGCTCTGATGTGGAGGTGCCAGGGTGAATAACCTTTGGGGAAAAAAAATAACAGGAAAAACCAAAAAACCTGCCTTCAAGAGCAAGATGAATAACCTGACAAATGAAATAGCTCTGTATTTTATAGCAAAGCACAAAACGACTAGAAGTTGCAGAGATCTGACTCATGAGCAGAAACAGAGTACTGGGGATGGCTTGAGCCGTTGCTACCACCAGCTGCCTGCCCCCACCGCTGGAGAATGTGTGGCTCAGATGCTACTTCTTAAGCAATTCCAATTCAGCCACAAAAGGCTACAGCTAAGCATTTTGATGGAAACGTGTCAGCGCTAACCTCACTCGTTAAGATAAAGCTTGGAACGGTCCTGAGCTGCCACAAAGCCTTTCAGCTCTTGAGGAACGAGGTACTGGACAGACACTTTGCCAGGCATCCCGGTGGAAGCTGCACCAGGCACAAATCAGTATTCAGCAAAGCACCTTGTCCCACCTAAGTGGCTCTCCGCTGCCACGGCAAGGTGTTGACAGGAGCTTCCCGCCCCCGTCCCTAACTCTCTTATCAGTAAAGCAGCCTTTTTGAGATGGGCAAATATTAAGTCCGTGACCTATTTAAAAGTCCTGCCCCATCAGCAGCAGCAGCCCAAGTCTGCAACAAATCCCGTAGCACTCTGCTACTGCGTTTCCCCAGCTGCCTCCCTGCGACAACTTCCCCGACTCAAATAGCAGTCCTAATCCTAGCGTAAAGCTCCAGCCCTGCTCCTCCAGATAAACATACATTGTTTCACCTGGTCTTCTGCGAAAATAAGACTTCGGCAAGTGCCTTATCAGTGCTGCTTTCTCTACCTCTTCTCAGCTCTTCCTCCCACCCATAACTTTTTAACGTGTTTATCATGCAGAAAAAAAGACAGCTCAGAAAATCAAACTCCTACAAACGCAGGGGGAGGGAGAACGGGTGGTTGGGTATGTGCACCCATCCCCACTGAGGGTACAGTTACACGGTAGCTTCAATTGCTCTAAATCGGAGTTGCCGTAGCAATGTCTGCCCTGCCTGCATCATCCTGTCCTCCCCACCTTCTGTCAGCAGAAAACAAAGGAGGCACATGTGAAAAGCAAAAAGTCACTACCTGCGGCTGATTCGTCTGAAAACCAGCCCTACCTAAAAATGATTCATTTTTTCTGGTTGAGCTCCACGAAAAAGCCACCTCGCACCAAAGGGAGAGTGAAGGAAACATCAGGATTTTGCAGGATAGGGGGAGAAGCGGCAGTACTGTTGCTCTGTTGATTTTGGGACAGCCGAATTTCTGTAGAATGAATTCTTAGCAGGCTTATAGCATTGCCAAGAAGCTATCTCCAAAAGGGGAGTCCCATCCACCTCTCTTCTAAGCTCCGACAGGTTACTTGCCACTCTGGACTCCCTGCCTGAGCCTTGGCTAATGCCACAGCATCGGGCCACAGCTTGTGCGGGCTGCAGGCGGGAAGCGCAGCAGGGCAGGAGCCCTTCTGCTGACAGCTTCATGTTTCTCGGCTTAAAACTACTGTAAAATTTGCAACTCGAGGGTTAGCGGCATGATACACAAGCATGGAAAGAAATGCTTCAATTTCACTCAGAGCTATTTTGTCACTGAATTATGCAACAAACTGCTTTACTACACTAAAACTCCCCTTAGAGACGTTAATTTTGTTTCACTAGCCATTATTCAAAGAATGCTCTAGCCGAAAATATCTCCAGAAGGTCTAGTGATGTGGGGCATGACCAGCCTCTGAAGTTGTGAATTACTACTAATTCTTCCCATGTAAACTAGCATTGTTAATCAGGTACATCTTCAGTCCTGGGGATTTCTTACACCCTGTCTGCATCACTCGTGCACTACCTGCAGCAGTGTTTGTTGAAAATCTTCAACACCATAATACGCGTTGTGTTTGGTAAATGAGTTTTTTAAAAGAGTTTTCTTTAAAAAGGTAATTGTAAATACCTTGCGGTATGTGGAGGCATACACACAATATTGCATCTCAGCCGAACTGTTACACAAGAAGGGTTCCGACCGCACTGCCCCATTTCCAACTCAACAAACAAACAAACAAACAAACGAGAAAGAACTGCTGAAAGATCAGGCAGTTTAGGAGGGCTTTAAAATGCAGTGGCTAGCGAATTGCTTTTGCGCTCCCAGGTGCGCAGAGGACAGAAGCATCAGGTGTGCTTCCGCAGCCTCCGCGCAGCCGACCGGCTACGGTTAGACGGGATGCCTGCCCGGGACACGCAGAACCGAAGGATGCAGAATATTTGATAGTGGTTTGGCCGCCGGCAGTCAGTTGTGGGAGCCGCAGGAATCAGGATGCAGGAATTTTGTTCTTTGTTTCAGGAACATTCCTTGGAAAGTGTCGGGGCCAGCTGCAAGACAGTCTGAAATCCCTCATAGTATCTACGCTCGCCGCAGGGAGAGACCCCGAGGGACCCGGCGACACTGTCCGTCTAGGTTCCAGAGGACCGAGGGCTCCCGGCCGCCTTGCCCGGGACCCGGCGCTCTCTGGGGTTCACATCCCTTCCCAACCCAGGGGTTGCGCTGCACTGCCCCGGCTCCAAGTAGCCCGCGCCCCCTGCCCGTGCGCCCACCGGCGCGGGGCGGCGGGGGCTGCTGCAGAACACCGCAGGCTGGGCGCGATATTTTTTTTTTTTTCTATTTCTTCCCACCTTTTCCTCATCTGCGCGCCACGCACTGCTCGCGCTGCTCACGGGGGAGCTGGGGCTTTAACTTTGCACGGGGAAAGGAGCAAAAATAGAAGTAGCCGGCAAGGGAAGAAAGGAAGAAGGTAGCCCCGGCTGCGGGGTCTGCAGCGAGGGCGATCGCCACCTGCCCCCGCCAGCGGCGCGGAGCGTCCCGGCGCCCCCGGACTTACTTTCTGGGGGTCGGCGTAGGTGCCCAGCCCCAAGAGTGGGATGCTGTTCCCGTCGCTCAGCGGGATACGGTGACTCTCGGCTGTAAGGTTCATCGCGCCGGCAGGTAGGGGCTCCCCGGACCCGGGGCTGACTCCGCAGGGGGGCGGGAGCCGCCGCTTCGCAGCGAACCGCGGCCCCTGCGCACCGGCACCCACCGACGGCCGGACGGAGCGGACCGGCGGCGGC
>JAWWEU010000040.1:58963587-59022683 GCA_035583155.1 Acropternis orthonyx | reverse complement strand
GGGGAGCGCCTTTTTGGGGGGCCGAGCCACGTGTGCCCGCGGCTGCCCTGCACCGCGCCCCACCGCGCACCGCCCCGCGCACCGCCCCGCCCCGGCCCCGCGGCCACCGCCGGCCCCGCGCACCGCCCCGCGACGGGACGGACCCCCGCAGGGTAAGGGCTGCTTCGTGTGAACCTCAAGGCGGGCTGGTGGGTGATCAGCACCTTGAGCTGCTTGGGGTGTTGCTGGCCATTGCCAGGGAACCTCTGCCGTGCCCCGAGCTACCGGCAGCGGGGCACCGGCTTACCGCAGTTTGGGGTGTCAGGTCCTGGAGCTTTTCCCACAGAGGTGTAAAACCGGGGATAGTTTCCATCTCTCCTTTCCAGCGGTCGAAATCCACTGCTATAGAGGCAAGCAGGGAATGAAGGAGGTCTCAGACTTGTGAGTAGTTCCTCTGCCTCACTGTGAGTCCCAGATTATGCTGAATGGGCTCAGGTTCCTCACTGTCTGGTTCTGCTCCACTGTGGAAAAAGTGTATGTATTTTCTAACACTGATAGCCCAGAAAAGGATAGTGTCCTTTATGAAATTCAACATATGGCTTTTCGAACACTCATAAAACACTCAGAGCCATCCATGCTTTTACATCTCTGCAGAGATGTACCCTGTTTTGACCTATCTGCTTTGTGTCCTGTATCTATACTGAGTTCTCCCTATTTGGTTTTTAGGTGTATGGTTGTTTACGTCTTCCTAGATCAACCCAAAATTAAGCCCTCAGAGAACATTATTCCTCAGCCACAACAATGTCCTTTGCCTGGCAGATTATTTTATCTCTTCTAATACCCCACTTGGCTTTCTGTGCATGGTAATAGTTCAGTGGGTTATGCAACTCCAAGAGGGGTTAATGGATCCATCGTGACAAGTTATCTTTGCAAGGATCTTGTAATCAACAGGTGTGTACTAGTTTACATTTAGGGAAAGGGTTAGTGGCTGCTGGGGCTGGGAACCTAACCTGGAGAATACCCTACCAAGAGACCCTTTTAGCATTACTGGTTAGATACATGAATCTCCAGTGAATGTGGAAGAATTGCCACTTTCACTCAGCAAAGTGCCAAGAAGCTCAGGACTAAGTGCAAGCCAACTTGATCCCGGCCCCAAAATTTCTAGATAGCTAGGATGCTCTGCAGGACAAAGTTAGGGTGCTGTAGTGTATACAAAATGCTCCTCGGAAGGTGGTCTGAATGCAGCTAAGGCTTTCCTGACAGCCTGTTCTTTACTAGGACAACATAATTCAAAGAGCTATGCCAAAGGTGACTGGGTTCCATCTCAGTGAGGGGAAGATGGGGCAAACTGCAGCCTGGCTGTAGTTACTGCAGGCATGCTCATCCTGCTAGACCCTGTCTGCATGTTACTGTGAGCTGTGGGTACCTGCAGGTGCAGGTATTTACATATGATGTGGAGGAGGGAAACCAAATGACCACCTCCATGTCTCCTGTTGCTCTCATGTAACTGGTTATCATTTCCTTCCTACAGGAGAAGCTCCTATCTCTCTCTCTGTGCCAACAATGCTTAAGCACACTCTGTGTTTGTTGGAGGACAAGTTGATGCTAACCACTTGTCTGAGCTATAGCCCATTTCCTACTGTATTTCCAACAGAGGAGCAAAAGCACGGAGAGTGGCAGAAATGAGGTGAGTAGAGAACAGTCTGATGTGGCAGAGAGCATTCAGAGACCTCCTTATTTCCAGTCCCATACTAACATCCCATGAAGAGGCTCTGCTGCCCAATGGTTGATTCCTACTCCTTAGCTTCCATGCTCCAAGTCTACCCCAGAAACTACTTTTTTATATTTCCTCCCAATCCAGCATCTTGTGGTTACTTTTAGGGCACAGTTTGCTCATTTGCTCTGGGTTTGGCAGACCACATCCAGTTTGCTCATTGTGTGTGATCCTGAGCTAAGCAAAGCACAACTGTATCTGCGGTGCCTGTCCTGGGCAAATGAGCAAGTGCAAGGAGCCTCTCTGGCAGGAGTGCACCAGCATGATACATGATAGCCTTCAACAACAACTGTGAAAGAAAGATTGATGGGCCCGCAGTAACTCACCAAGCAAGGAGCTTGAGCAGGAGAAGGACTCGTGCTTCTAGGAACAGGCAGGCAAAGCGGTCCATCACCCACAAGGCAAACCAGGCAGCCCCAGGCACTCCCAGGCACCCTTGCCCTGCTACAGGCAGGAGCCCCCACCACTCATCAAGGTCAGGATAACAAACAACTTTGGGGTAACAGGCAAAAGCCACCTTATTTCTAGCTTCACCGCTAGACCCATCCTTATAAAATTCAACCAATGTGCTTGTCAGAGAAATTGGAGAGAGGCAGAGGGTTTTCCAAGTCCTTCCCACCACCCCTGTGCCTTTAACTAACAGCAAATAGTGTGAAGACATTTTACACATGCGACTTTTTAAGTCCCATAGCAGCTCTAGCTCCCTGCCCTGCTGTTCTAATGCATTTGCATGTTTTATATTAAACCCCAGAAAATAGATAGGAAAATGCATTGTTTCCCCTTTACACCTGAGTTACTAACTCAAAGTAGCCTTATTTCATAGAAGCTAGAAATACTAGCGGGTTTTGAGCTGACAATGAATATCCTTTAAGGAACAAAGGAAGCCAAATAATGCAGCCCAGAGCCTGTCACGTATAATTCTTGTTAGTAACAATTTCTGTTAGCTGTTCAGGGGAGTGCAGCTCTCAGTTTCAGAGCTTAAATGACTTAGCCAGACTTTTTACGAGGACATGGTATCTAGCAACTCCAACTGCAAAACAATGGGAGTTTCTAGAGGCAAAGTATTGGCTGCTGGTTGTTGTCAATCAGTAACTATTCAGGAGCTTTTATGAAATGCAGATGTGATCTCAGTTCTTTCTCTAGGAAACAAAAACAATGAAGTTTCAGTCTGGCCTTACTAGCAAGTAGTGAGTGTTGCCATCCTATCAACACAGGTTTTCCTTCTCTAGCAAAGCTCGTAAAGGATACAAAAACATCTTCAAAAGCAGCTAAGGGAGGTTTGTCATTCCTGTATCGAGGGTGCAGAGTTTTATAGTTACATTAGTCATCTCAGACAAGTAAAGAGAAGCAGAATCTTATACTTACATGTGTTCTGTTCCCTGTCCTCTGTATCCACATGCAAATAATATAGATTAAAAAAATACAAAGGCAAATTAGAATTAAGTTTTTGCAGGAAAAGTAGGTCAGACATCTGAGGATTCTTACTTTAAAAACTTGCAGAAATCTCCAGCAAAGAAAGTACTTAACGGCCTCCTTACCTGAACAAAACTCGTCAGCGATCTTTTCAAGTAAAGAGGTCACCTTTTTACTCATTTTATCTCAAATTGCTGAATATCCTGGGAACATGAGAAAATGTGCGAGGCCTTTAAATATAGACTCCCCAGTTCTTGGAAGGAGAAGGAGTCATGGATTGAGAAGGACTGGCCTTGTCATCTTCTAGGTTTCGTATTTTCTTAGACTTTTTTTTTTTAAAACTGTTAGTTTGAACAAGGGAATATGTTAAAAATAGTATTCTGAATCTTTTCAGTCTGGGTGTGTTTACACATTGTAGATTAGATTAGATGGATTCTAGAGGTGGGTGACCTGTAGTGCCTAAAAATTAGCTTTTTAAAAAAGGAAAATTGAAAGTACTTTTATAATGCACATGTTTATTAGATAAAAAGTGCATGTTCCCACAGTTTCTAGTTTCTCTATGAGTCGTGCTCCAGTCTGTGTAATTATCTGCTAGAATGCATACTCGGCATGTGTTTTCAGTTAAAATTTCTTAAAACACGGTCTTAAAGTCTGCATATTTTCAGGCTAGTCCTTTAATAACTCACATAAAATAGCATGTGTCCGTCCTGCATGTGGAATATCTACTTGTCTATTTTCAACTATTTAGTTTAGAGATTTTGATAGCATGTGTCAAGACTAATATTTCTTTTCCATTTTTGCCATTAAATACGATAAACTAAGACATATCAAGGAAAACTTCTAGTTTCACTTTTAAACTCTAAGAAATAAGGTCTGTGCAGTGTTTGTAGGGAGGACTATACATGAGGTGAAGTGAAGCTGCTTTTTTTCTTCTTGCTGCTTTTTTCAGTGTTGAAACAAATTATATAAGCAGACCTGGACAACACTTCTCTGGAAAGAAAATTGTTGTAGCATCTTTTTATTCTATATTCACATCACCATGTATGTCACCATGTAGTTCTCAAGGACACCTGGTGAGATGAAGATTACATCTCACCTTAACCTTACATTACCTGCATGATCCCTTCCTTGGGTGACCAAAGGATTTTTCATATGGAAGCATTTGTGGCCTTTTCTCTTTGATCATGTTTGTTGCACAATGAGGCTGATCACCACCATGACAACAGCCTGGATTTTGTTGGGAATTGTGATATAATAGGCATCCTTAGCAGTTTCTGTGCAAACACCTCTTTTCCCTAGCTCCCACTGGTGCATGTAAGCTACTTGGCAAACAATGAAACACTTAAGTATTGTTTTATTTCAATTATTTTTATGTCTGCTGAGGACTTGTTCTTGGTGAGTTCTTTGAAAGATCAAAGTTTGCTTTCAAACTTTCATGACTTGCAGCTTGGCAGTGATGAGAATATGATATATTTACACTTTTAGTGAAACTCTTCACTGCAAGGCCCACAGAGCAGTACCTCACCTCAGAAAACCTCACCTGGCTCCATTTTTCCAGCACTGCTACAGCACTTTTACTGGATCCCTAAGGAGAGCACGAGGACAGGGAGAAAATGTGCCTACCACTTGTGCCCGTGGAGAGCTTTCAGAAAATACTTGATGGCAGGATCATTTATCCCTTCTGCTTCCTATAAATGCTCTGTGGCTACAGCTGCAATAAAAGGGAAATTCCTGTGTATCTTTGACACTGCTTCTAGTAATGCTGAAAAAGTGAAACCACTGCAGGCCTTTCATCACTCCTGGCGTAGAGGAGGGATGCCAGCAGCTGTTCCAGGTTATCCTTCCACCACTTCAGTGACTGTGGAAATGCTCTCACAGTGCACCGAGGCACAGGGGCTTCCCCACTGGCCAGCCTGGCAGTGGCCATCCCAGTCCTTCCCTGTCCCCATGCCACCTTGGAACAGGTGCTGAGTGCTATGGGGTGCCCTGGAGTGCTCTGCCAGGGCAGGTGGCTGTGCAAATAGTGAGAGCCCACTCAGCAGCGTAACCCCCCTCTTGTTCGGATTGCAGTAGCTGAATGCATTTGTGGTGGATACTGTACCAGAAGCAGCAACAACATGGGAGAGCTCCCACAGCTGACAGAGTAGAGGAAGAGAAACCTCAAAACATGAGAGTCAAAATTAGCCAGGCTGTTTATACACCACCACCATATTTCCTATGGCACAGCAGGAGGGTGGCCAGCAGTAGCAGTACAGACCCTAAAATGCACCCTTTTTCCTTTTGGGGTCTACTTCCAGAGCTGAGCTGCTCCATTAACCCCCAGTGTGGGTTACATACAGGCTGAAAAGCCCTATGGAGGACCAGGAGCCCCTGTGAAGGATCAGGAACTGTTGGGAGAGAAAAAGAGCTGCTTATTTTGAAAAAGTAATAATTTGTAAAGTTAATGCTCTAATCCTTTACTGATGTCATTTCCATAGGCACTGTCTTGCGAGCCTGCTGGTTTTTGGGCACTGTCCTGGCACTCCAGTTTGATGTCAGCAGGGTTTGCAACAAACCAAGCCAGAAGCCAGCTTATATTCCCCCATCACTGTCTATTACTGATGTTATCAAT
This sequence comes from Acropternis orthonyx, assembly GCA_035583155.1. Taxonomy (NCBI): domain Eukaryota; kingdom Metazoa; phylum Chordata; class Aves; order Passeriformes; family Rhinocryptidae; genus Acropternis; species Acropternis orthonyx. The sequence goes on along the minus strand of JAWWEU010000040.1, from coordinate 59,016,906 downwards.
TTCTTCTAGCAACGGTATCGCAGTTTCTGCTCCAGGCTACCTTTGCTGTGGCACATGCCCGGCCTGGGAGCTGGTGAGCGCTGCCTCCCAGATACATGGGCAAAGGTCAGTAGCTACATAGTGGCCTCTGGGTTCTTCAGATACCAACCCTCGTCATGTGGGGAGGCATTAACCTTCGGCCCTGAGTAACTGTCCTCATATCTCACCTCAGTTAGTCTATCCTGCTATTTGATCCTGTTCAATATAAAGCCCATTCCTTTGGCATCCTGCAAATCTAAACCCTGTCTTGTTTTCCAGCATGCCATCCACCTGATGCTGTGGGAAAATACCCGGTGTGTTTCATGCAGGGCTGAGTAAGCAGCGGCAGAAGGGGCAGGCCAAAAAGAGGTGATCCTGCATTCACAGCCTGTCCTACTTCCAGAGAGAGCAGTGGTGGTGGCTTGCTCTGTGTTACCTCTCTTCCTCACTCCGCAAAGGGATAGCCACCATGGTAGGTTATTGCCTCTATCATGCAACCAAGGTGTTTGAGAATTTGAGGTTTGGGTTTTTTAACTCCTGATTTGGGGAGAGGAACTCACTTACAGTCCCTTACTTCAAATCAGGCTCTTGGGACAGATCTTAGCATGCTCCAAAAATGTGAGATTTCCCTTGTCTCCTTTTAATGCAGAGCTTGTTCAGGGGTTCACTTCAGTACCTCACCCCTACTCCAGCCAACTCCCATGTTTACCTCACATGTAACTCCACATGGCTCCCTTGGGTCCATCTCAGGGCTGTGCAGGAGTTCTTAGTCCAGCTCTAATGAATGATCGTTTTGCTTCCTTGCTCTGGATAAACAGCTGTTTTCCATGTTACCTGCTTTGGGAGCCTCACTGGCATGTTGTTTCTTTCCTTGCCTCCAGCAACAAGCAGACACATCTGACTAATTGCAACAGGGTTGCACCAGCACCTTCTTGCAGTCAGGACAGCATGAAAAACACAACATTTTTACACAGTGCACCACATGGCAAATGGCCAAGAGAAAAATTAGCAGGGAACAAGCAGTTTATTTTCCTTATTTTTTACTCTTCAAAAGGGTGACAACAACACAGGCTTGGAGATGAGGGTCCCAAAGTGGCCAGTCCCCACTGGTCACAGCACTTCCAGCTTTGAGTCCCTTCTGGGGAAGCTCTTCCTTTGAAGTACATCTCACTTGGGCAGCAGCCAGTGTTGTGAGGAGGAAACTATTAGCTTGTAAAGAGAACCCTGCAGGTAAAGTCTAACAGCCTGCTGGTTTCTTTGCTTGCAGGTATTTCCTGTGGATGTTTTAAAAACAGATGGTATTGTGGGTTTTGCTCGTGCCGCCTGCTAGTGGACAATACTCTGTGTCCAAAAGAACTGGGAATTTAGAAGAATAGGCTTTAAGGCATCCCATTGATGCATTTTGCCCTACCTGCATGCTTTTAAGAGTGCACTAGAATAATTTTAAAGGCCAGATAAGCTTGTCTTTGCTTGGATAAGTCCTTGTCCTGGAGCTGACATGTCAGAAAAGGACCATCACAGCAGCCCAGGAGAAGGGCAGCGCTGGTGGCAGCAGAGTGATATTGTCAAAGGATATGAAGCCCCACCTGGGTAGCTATGTTTTATGAACAGAGGTTTTATCAGGACTAGTGGGATTTACAGCTGTGTTCAACACTTTATTCTACATTTAGTACCAAGGTGCATGCAGACCACAAAGATGGTTTTTTTTTCTCTCAGTAGGTTCTCAATTTGCAATGGTCATTCCTTTTGTCTGCTTTGCATCCAAGGTTAAAAAAAAAAAAAAAAATCATCTTCTTTTCTTTTCCCACATTGTCACTGAATTTTTGATGTTCACATGTACATTGACAGATTGAGAAATCTGATGTATTGTGAAACATGCTTATCATATTCTGTCAAGCTCTACAGCCTATCACTTATCTTCCATACCACCTTGCCCATTGGAACTTCATTGTCAAGTTTTTTCTACCTTATGCCCAAATAGCTATCTTTCATGAAAATCTTGTCCTTCTACCCTACCACTTTTCCATACCTTGTGTCATCTTGTGCAACGAGGCAGCACAGTGTTAAACCTCTTCTCTCTGAGGCATTGTGTAGCATCTCTGCAAATTAAATGGTAGTGATCCAATTTGAGATTAGGAAATAGAAAAAAATGAACAATTCCTTGTTTGCATAAGACTAGAAAAAAGTTAGGGTAGAGCTGGGTCTAGAACCCAGAATAAATCATGGGACTGCCTGTCATAACAAGAAAGAGGAGCTTGTAGCAACTTCTTTTTCTGAGATGATTTGTTAAATCTCCTGTAATTATTTTAGTAAACACTAATAGATTGGAAAAAAACCAAAATGTTCTCTTCCAGCTTTCAGAGGTTACTTGGTATCTCTTGTAGCCATATGGGATTAATGGTGGCCGTAGGGTAGGATTGTATCATGAAACTTTTATTAAATGTTTTAAAGCCAATTAAACAGACATTGCCGATTTGAGCTTTCTAAGATTTTGCAAAGTAAATTTTTCCCATTGTTGTCACCATGCCTTTGAAGTGCTAGATCCTGAAGTTTTTAATCATTTAAAAAATAAATAGTTATATATTCTTTGCTAATGCTGACCCTAAACTGTGACCACAATTCAACTAGTTCAACAGTATTGTTGTGGGTGGACAACAAATAAAATGCTCCAAAGTGGAAATTAATTTTTCCTATATTCCTTCATTTACAGAAGTATTTTAAATCTTAATTGTAGCCTCATTTAGTGACATTTTTGATAGGATGGTTTGGGTTCTCCTACCAATTTGATGATGTGTCTTTCAGATAAGCCTTCCTTAAAACTATTGAGTCTCCAAACTGAGAAACGAGTGTAATGATGATTATTAGAATTTCCGTATATCTGAATTTTTGACTTTCATGAAAAACCAAGCTTCCATTTCAGGTATATAGTTCCACTTATTGTATACACAGGTGTAAAATGTCCTTTCTTATCCCATGGAGAGCATTCAGCGTAGATTTCAAGGAACTTTCTCAAGCTCTATGTCAGGAAAAGGATCTGCAGAGCTCAATGTCTAGGGTAGAAAGGAGAGAGCTGGGTGCAGATACAGTCACAGTTTCTTTTCCTAGGTAATGATGTACTTGCAGTAGTATGAGAAATACTCATCTTTTGATGCAGCCCAGGACATGGTTGGCTGTCTGGCATGTGAGTACTTTCATCCTCCAGTACCCTGAAGTCCTCATCATCCCTTTATCCCCTAGCCTTTATTGACACCAGGGGTAATTCTTTTTCAGTTGTTGCTATAATTAAGACTTTGGGATCCTTGATCGTTAGATATGAGCTTGTCAGGGCACCTCTCAGGCTGCTGTAGCATACTCTGAAGGACAAAAGCACATCCTTGGTACCCTCCGATGTGGTCTACCTTTGTCTGTGGAAGGGCAGCACCTAATCCTTTTACAGAGTTCTCTTGGGTGCACATCCTCAGCTCTGCATGTTGCAGAAGGCAGACATGCCTCTGCAAAATGCCTGCTGATTTTTTGCACCCTTGCAGGATTGTTGCTTACTTCAGGGAGTCCATCAGGGAGGTGGGTGAGCCTTGGCACTCTGTCACCACCTGCCTGGTCTCACAGCTCATTGTTCACCCACAGCTGGGACCTGACAGAGGTTTTTTTCTCTCTGTTTTGTATAAATCCTCCTTACTGTAGCACTTCATCTGATGTGACTAACACGCATGGTTTTTCTCTGCTCTCTCCCCGGAGGAAGGTGGGGGGAGACTGGTGTGGGCAGTGCAGTATTTCTGCTTCAGTCTGGTTATTTTAGAAACAAACTTAAAAACATATGTTCATTTCAGTTCGTTTATGTGACAGAGACAAGGTCGAAGAGATATGCCTGGAAAGTGGAGCTGAAATCTCCCTAAGAGTTGGACTGTGTTGAGGGATCGTGTGACATGGAGTTTATTGCTGGCTGGTATTTAAATTCACTACAGCTTGCCCCTTCGTTGTACTTTTAAAAGTCCCTTTCTTTTAGAAATCTCTTCATTTTCTGTCCTCTAGTTTTCACATTTTCCATTTGTTGTTCCTTTCAGGACAATTTCACTTTTTTGAATACTCTCTTTTTATCAGAAATCATCATATATACTACAGAAACACATTTGTCCAATATTGATAGCCCAAATTTGCTCCTTATCTAGACTCTCAATGTGCTGGATGTTGTGTCCTTGCTCCAAAATTCCTATCTAAATGTCCACTACCGGTGAGGCAGTTTGTATCCTTGAAATACTGGTGTGTTAATAAGGCACCAGTTGGGGCTGGCAGGAAAGGGTGGTGGAAGTTTTCCTCATGAAAAAGTGAGGATTGGCAAGTCTGGTTTTCATTCCTCATCAAAGCAAAAGGAGAGTTTTATAAATGATGTTGGGAAGAAATGTGAGGAGGGGAGATTTCAGGAGATGAAACCCTGCCTCCTGGGGAGGGAGGTGAAGGGGCAACTGGCTTCAATTCACAGCTCAGTTGGACCTGGATGTAGACCTGAAGCCCCTGCCTCTTTGAGCTTGCTGGCTGGGACTGCTCCCCACTTGATCAGCTTTTAAAGATTTAGAAAGTGAGAAGAAAAACGAGAAAACAAGTGGTGACTAAGTTAATCATGAAGGGAGAGCACCTGAGCGTGAAGTAGGATATGGAAGTACAAGCCTTTGCTGAAATTTGTCACAACAAGGAATTAAATTTTCTCCTTCCTGATTTCCTCAGGCACTGTAATTCCTGTGTTTGCCAAAGCTCATCCTGTTTTTCACCAGCCAAATTTTCCCTGGGACTGGCAACTTGCAGCCATTCAAGGGCTTCTTCTGGGAACAAGTTGCCATGAAGTGTTTCCCAACACTTCCAGGAATGCAAAAGGGATTTGATGAAGATAGCTGTCATTTGGTTATATCTGTATGCAACATCCTATGGTCTTTCACACAAATACAGTCAGAAGCTTAAATTAAAAGGGGGGAAAAGGGAAAATTGAGATTTTTAATGGAGTTTTGGTAAAGTCTTGCACTTTGTTACTGTGATGATGCTATGGAAATGTAATTTGTGGGGCCAGGGAGAGTCTTAAGTTGGATATCTTTGTGAAAAAAATCCCCAAACTGAGCACATGGTTTTGAGAACTCCTTTTTAATCTTCCACCTAATGATATTGGTAGAGATTGGTTAATTTTACACAGGATCAGTGTATAAATCATGATAAGCCTCCACTAACTGAAAACTGGAAAACATCTACTGAAGTTTGAAATGTCTGGATGCAAGTAAAAGGGATCAGAGGTCTGTTTATTGCTCAGAGAATGTATTTGACACAGTGGACTAATAAATTTTCCTGGATTTTCTTTAAAAAGTTAGTTGAATGAAAGGTCAGTCCCATTTTAAACAAAGCTGTCTGAATTTATTGTAAAGTAAAAGCATCAGGGGCTTTTGCACTACTTTCCTGTGTGGCTGAGTGCCGGTACAGTTGCTTTTTAGAAAGCTTAATCTATATGATTCTTTTTTTATTAGAAAATAAATGGATAAGACATGCCAATTAGTAACTTCAAAAGGTCCTTGCTACAATATCAGTGTTAGAACTGTGCAACAACCTCCTAACGAAAAGGCAAAGCAGACAAGTTGTTTTCAGGCACTTTGGCAGAAAACTGAAGCTCTGGATAGCTTAGTGAAAGGTTTATGAACCTTCTGGGGAGTCTCTGCTATGCTTACCCGACCTATGCTGATTTTTTGCTGCTTCTTTGAAACCAGGTGAAAACCAGTAGTTTGAGGAGAAAGGGACACACTGAGGATGGGAAATCTTGTACAGACACCTGCAAAAACAAAGCAGCTGTTTGTCGTGTTGCACTGGCAGGAATGCTGTGCAGAGCAAGGGGAGTGGTTGTCTCACAGACTTTGGGGTGATGACATCCTACTCGCTCTTCACCTATCCTGTGGCTGATGCTGGAAGTGCTGCCTAGTTCTGTTCATGTTATCTGTCCAAACAGAGGTCTACCAGGAATGTGACCCCCCTGCAACACGGTGGGAAAGAGCAGCTCTGCGTAGGGACCCAGGCTGCATGAGCTTGGCAGCTGCAGCAGTGGGATTGCCTCTCCAGCTATCCCCAGTTGTTTTGCCACAGCAGTGCCAAGTTTAGAGTGGGCTAACATTCTACTTTTTGGGCAGGACCTGTAGCAGTGGTCTCATTGTTGAAGGCTAGTGTGGATACCGCTGTGCCTTGAGTATCCCATGCCTGCACCTCCTTTGCTTTTTATATAATGTGGCTTGTACATGGTGTCATTTTACTAGAACAACGCTTCTTAGGCACTGCTGTAACCAGAGATACCCTGACCTTACTGTCACATGCTGGCTATTGCTTGCGCCAAAACAAAAAGGTGAGAAAATAGATATTAAAGGGATAGAGCAATTGCCATGTATGTATTTGTATTTCTTTTTCCTGAGCCTGTAAATAATCTAATGGCAGTGTTTCTGTTTGGGGTTTCTGCTTCCTTTCTGCTTGGCAACTGGCTTTGAAGAGGTTCAGGGAATTTTATTTGCTTTTTCAAGGAAGAGAGAATAAAGATACGGGGAGGTTGACTGAGGCTGTCGTGAGGCCAGTGAAGCTGCAGCACACAGGCTGGGAGCATGGCTCACTCTTTACGTGTGCTTAGGGAGGCAGCCAGGTTCCCAGACAGGATGGACGGCCAGCTGGGAAGAAAAGGAAAGCACAAAAGTATCTTGTGGTCACATGTCCAGGTTTTCCTTGGGCTGACCTTTGCCCCCTGCCCTCATGACCTTTCCTAGGCAAGTCCGTCTCTCAAGGCTTGTGTGAAAAAAAGCTACACCCTTTTAATTAAAGCTATGTTTTTAAGCAGGTTGCCAGTAAACTGGTACAAGTGCCTGGACTGTTATTTCAGCATGAAGATATATTTGGAGTTTTTTTTGTTTTTGGGGGTTTTTTTGGTTGGTTGGTTGGTTGGGGTTGGGGTTTTTTTGTTTGTTTGTTTATTTTTGTTTTTGTTTTTTGTTTTTGTTTTTTTTTATTTTTTAATAATTGAATTTTGAGTTATTTTAGTTTAGGAAAAATGATTAAGAGCAGACTGCAATTAGTACACCATTTTCACACCTCCTCAAAAAAATGCAGGATATGGTGTTTAGATTTATAGAAAATCATGGTGGACAAAGCTTGATAAACTTTGGTTCTTTTCCAGAAAGATGAAGAGGAAAAGATTTTTTTATACCAGGTTTTCCAGGCCTGGCTTTGCAGAGTGATCCCCAGGCAATCTCTGATGTGCCTCACTGTACCTAGGCAGGCTCCTTCCTATTATATCCCTTACAGCAGCTCCCAAGATTTTAGCCTGTGACTTCTTAAGGAAGAAATATGTGCTTCTCTGTAGAGAAACTCAGAGATGGGAACATGGATATTTCTGACATTTGAAATGTCATCTCTGTGTTCAAATTTTAGAAATGTATTCCTATTAAGTAGCTTAAAGTCTCTTGAGACTGACTGAAAACCACAAGAACATTAACTTGTACAGGAAAGTGGCTTCTCGTGTGTCCTACCAGATGAGAAAGCTTCATCACAGCCCAAAAGCTCTTCTGGAATCTCCAGATGAAGGAACACAGCTTTTCTAATGGCCACCTCTTGGCTCTGAGAAGCAGAGTCCTTTTCCTGCCCACTCTGCCTTTGAACCAAAGAGCATGAAACCTAAATGATGCTGTATGACTTCCTCAGTTTTGTGATATGCACGGATGATTTTGCCACACCATTCATGCCAAGTGCTCAGATAAGCAGAGGGACTTTACATGCGGCATGTCCCCTCTGAATTGTCCTACAGCAGCCCATCCCAGTGGACCACCTCAATGGCTGAATGAACAGCAGCTGTTCATTAACACGGAACAGAGATCCGGCGCTGGCCGTAGGAAGTAAAAGCCCTAGAGCACACTGCAGTAGCCTTGTTCTCCCTTTACAAAGCTGCTCTCTGTTAACTGTGGTATCAACCCTCACTGGCGTACAAATGCCCTTCGTTAGGGTTTGCATGCTGTGTTATGTGAGTCCACAGCTAAAGAGCAAATGAACAAAACCTGCTTGTGGTAATTTAGGGTAATGGCACTGGAAGTCAGTTTAATCAGGAAAAAAAAAATGATTGGGGTGATTATTTGCAAAACCTTAGCCTGACATGGCTCTCCCAGAATGCAACCTGCGCCTAAGGCACAGATCCATATATGTTTATTAAGGTGTTATGAACAGAACTTGAAATGTTTGTTCACATTCCCCTGTTCTGGATCATTGCAGTGCCTCTTTTTTTTTCTTTCTTTTTTTGAAGACGTTTTTGCATCCTGCATATTACTTTCTGTTTACCCTTTGGGCCCCAGCTTGGCAGAGTGCCATGGAATGTGTTTGGTGTCCTGTCCTTTCCCAACTCAGCAAAACACTGAAGACAGTGCATAAGGATAAGCTGTTGTGTTTCCCTTCCCATCGTACCAGGAGAACCTCATCCTACCAGCTGCTAGAGTAGCCTTTACTTGGAAGGTGGGAGAAGGATGTTAAAGTTTGTACAAACAGTACTTTTATTCCCAGGGAGATTTTTAGCACTTATTTTGGTGGCTTGTTCAGATTTGAATACTTGAATAGTGATAGCAGCCTGGTGTCAAAGTGGTAGGAGGAAGATCTGTTCAAAATAAAAAATAATTGCTTTCATGGGTCCAAGAAGAGTTACTGTCAGACACTGAATGCTGAAAGACTTCCCAGCTGAACTGATGTTTTCCCTGTGTTAGTGCTACAATTGTGAGTGTAGCTGAGTTTTGCAAATTCAGTTAATTTTGCGAATTCAGTTAATTTGCTTAGCTGGAGGAAAGGCAATAACTCAACCCTTTCTGACCAGAGTGAAAGTCCGAATTTCGAACTTAAGAAAAGGTAACAGGCTTGGGAAGTGTCACTAGAAAGTGGTACTCTAGAAATTACGCTGAACAAATAGTGAATTTCCTGTCTTTTTAGTGTGCCTGTTTGAATGGACATGATTGAGAGAGGGAGAGGAAGGATGGATTTGGCACCAACTGTATTCAGTTTTGGAGTGAATGCAGAGGAGGCTGTCCTTATGGACTGATTCAGGGATGCATTTGAGTCTGTTGGAGGAACTTAGTGTAAATGGCTGTGGGTGCAGGTTTTTCATGTGCAGGAGCAGCCCTGCAGTCATGCTGAGGGCCCATTTGGCCGGCAATGCTGTATCACCTCCAAGGGGCACAGACTAAAGCAACTGAGCCTGCTTCCACCCGCACCACTGCATCTCCTGCCCAGCTTCTGCCAGGAGAGGTAGTTTGGTGAGGGGATGGAGCTGAGATAATTCCCATATCCTGAGCAGGTCTTGCTATGTAAGTACAATACTGCTCTATAAATTATCTAAAAAACTAAACCAGCTGAACTGTTATAAGTTTAGTTTGTTTAAGTGGCCTTTTAGAATGGTGTGAGAACATTGAATCTTTTAGTTGTCCTTCTCTGGATATGTTTTGCTTTGTCATGGTGATGACGTTGTTATTTGGTTTATTTAGCCTACGTATTTTGGCTAACACTATGTTGTCCTCTGCTCTGGGAGGCCTCTTTAGTTCAGGTGCCACCACAGCTTCTGCCACCACAGTTTCTCTAGGAAGCAAGCCAGGGTTTTTCTGATCATCAGAGTACATTTGCATTTGTTCACTGTTGTTCCTCTTCCCTTATCTCTGTTTGTATTACGTTACCATTCAGGGCATTCCCTCACTTGTCCTGTGTTTGTATGGTGTCCAAAAGATGACACCTCTGAGAGCTTGTGATCTGTGCGGGGGACAGAAAGTACCAGAGAGAGTGGCTAGAAACTGCTGTAAAGATCTCAATGTTGTATTTTATTCTCCTAAAAGAAATTTCTGCTATAGGTCTTCCTACATGCTGAAGTAAGGAATCTGTGTGAAAGTGTCTTCACTCCATGTGTGTTTATTGTCAATGTCCTTCAGGTTTTGTTTGACTATTTTGATGTGTCCAGTTTCTTATCTGATGCTTTCTGGTTACCTTTCCAATTCACGGACAAAGTCCAAAGAAAGACTGGCATATATTTATGGAGGGTGGGGTTGGCAAAGAAGTGGTTTAGCTCTGCCTCCCTTTTGATTTGAAAGTTGTCCGTGCAAAATAACCCCAGCTGGTGTCCAAAAGAGAAAGAGTTTCTGCATCTTCTGTAACTGCTGCTGTCACAGTACCACAAGGAGTATGTCTCATTTTAAATTAGAGGAGCCAGACTGTTGCCACTGTGCTACTGTGGTACCACAGATAGGTGATGGGGCTGGGGGCATGTTCAGAAGGAGAATCAGCTTCAGGCAAATGTCTCTCAGGGCTGCTTTCATGGCCTGTCCTCAAGTATGTCCATGTTTTGAGGTCCCACACCATCCCCCGGTGCTCCACTCCACAGCTTCATCATCCTCACTACTCAAAAACAGGCCCTTACACCCCACCTGAACCTCCCTTCCTGTGATTCAAACACCTTAGTTTTTGCTCCAACAGCCCAAAAACTCCATTGTTTATGCTTTATGTATGTTCTGCCTGATTTAATATAGAAGGTATGAATTTCTGAGAGACCAAGAAGAAAACCAACTCACATCTCAGAAGGTGACTTAGGGGCCTTTCTGGCTGAGTAGGGACTTGACTGGAGACAGAACACTGCTCTTACCATACCAGTGCAGATTTAAAGCACCTAAGGGTGTTCTGAATGATAGTATTTAATCAGTGGCAAGACTTGGATACTGTGAAAGGAATATGAGAAGGTGTATTACAAAGGGATTGTGTTTTCTTAGTATGTGCTTGCAATCTGCCATCCTCAGGAGCAGGAGCAGCAGAGATTCTGCAACCTCCTTCAGATTAAAGAGACAATTGCAGGTGCATACCAGAGCCAACAGTGAAATACCTGAGCCCAGAAAGACAGCAGGTGATCTTGTGTTGATTATTAGTGGAATATGTGTAACTATGTCCAAGTAATTTACGTGATGAGTTTTTCACAATACTCCCTGTTGGCAGAGAGATTATTGAACTTATATTAATGAGGAGTGAAAATTATTAGGGAGGGCGTGAGTGGTTGTGGATCTAACTGGGGACCAAAACCAAAATCCTCCCTGGGGTCATTTACTCTGTTCTCCTGACACTCTGATAGAGCAGAGCTTACCTCAGCTCTCAACTGGTCCTTATATCTCATCTTAAAATACATGAAGTGATGTTGATGAGCTCATTCTTGTGAGTTATGACATAAGGTGTGAGTGTCAGACTCAGAAGACCACACATCTCAAACAGAGAAGTTTCCTTGAGAACTTTTTCAAGTAGCTGAACAACCTGCTTCAAGTAGCTGTGAAACAGCTGATTTTTCTGTTTCACTAAAGCTGCAGGAAAAGCAGCATGTTTGAACAGTGTTCCACAGCCATTGCTTTGATTTTTGAAAATTCATTAACAACAACAACAACAAAATCATTCTACTGAGCTGAATAAAGCTGAACTGGCAAATCACAGATACCCTGAAGGAACAGTGTCCTGTTTATAAGAAAAGCGTGTGGTTACTGTGGTCAGACAGTCAGGCTACAGGCCAGGTCATGCCTTCTAAACATATTTTATCTAACCTCATGTCACAGGCAGGATGTGGGGAATGTAAAATTTTCGCTTCTGAAAGGTAAGGGCCATTCACAGAGAGTGTAGACTGGCTCCCTTGACAGCTGCTTTGCCTTACACTCGCTGAACCTCTGCTTCTTCGTTAGGGTATCAGAGGAAGTTTCTAGACCTGCTGGGATCAGGATTGGTGCAGATCCACCTCGGTGGCTTTCCCCAGGCAGTCAAAAAGGTGAAGACAGCTGTGACCAGGCCTGAATGGATCCATTCTTCTCAGCCAACCACTAACACTTAAGGTATGTCTCTGCTTGGCAAGCACGGGGTGTGACAGTAGCACATAAATCATGGGTACAGCTAACATGGTCTAAAAACTGTGAGGTGGTAGATAGAGTCCCTGGGGAGTTCTTGCTCCTTTCCTGGCTCCTGGTGTTGCACACGGTGGCTGGGAGAAGCCATCGGGGCTACAGAAGCACCTCTGCTTTGTTGGCTAGAGCTAAGGGGGCGGCTAGTGGTGGTATTTTAAGATCCAGATTTCCCTTTAACTAGAGGCATCTAATTTTTCCACTGTTGCTGCAACTTCCTTGGAAGTGATAGGCAGAGGCAGCAGTGAGATTAATGGTGTCTTGTGTCAAGTTTCCCTTGTGAAAGAAACTGCCAAATTTAATTACTGAATACAGGCAAAGCTCAGCTTTTCGTCTCTGTGTGGGAAGCCCTGTGACAGTAGTGGGGTTTCCAAATACAGTAGGGGCATAACTGGTGTAAAGCTGATGATGTCTTTGTGAAATAGCCTGATGAGTTTTATATTACCTCTGTCTCTGCAATTGGAGACCCCAGACCATAATAAAAAGTAAGTTAAACTTTTTGATTTTATTTTTTACGTGAATTTACAGAATATGTAAGACATTCATGACTCAGACAATGCAGTGAGACCTTGCTGTATACCACAGACCTGCTGAAATCAGTTGCTGATTTCTCAATACAGTGCACTGGTTTTCTCAGTTGTATTTAACCTCCACTTGAACAATAATTGGGGCTGTAGTGTGGGGTAAAACTAAAAGTGACAACACTGTATCCCTTTTACCCACATTTATATACTGCTGTGACTAAAGAGTATGTATGTAACTATAGGTGTTCATGCAAGACAATGCAGTAAATTGAAGGCAGATAAAAGAGGATCACTAATATAATCCTATATTCTTTTAGGATTTACAAAAATTTTCCTTGGTAAATGGTATGTGGCTGGTGGTAGGCTTGCTCTGAAGGATGTGCTCACAGAAAGACAACTCTTTGGCAAAATTATCTTTGAGGCTGTGCCAATAACAGCTGGAGGAATCAGGTGCAGCTCCCAAAAGGCTGCTCCTCCCTGATGAGGATCATTGCAACAGGCAGACATGGTAATGTATTGCTAAACTGCCTCCTCTTTCTCCCCAGTCTGAGAAATGTGTAGTTTTCTCAATGTAAAGGAACTAATTACTTATTTTTCAGGCTATTAAACCAAATGCAATGTATACATGCCTCCCCAGTGTGCTCTGGAATTGCTGCTGCTGCAGTCACAGCAGGGAAGGATTTTGCTGCTGCTGTTGTCCTGTTTGTATTGTGGCACATTTTTAGACAAAGCTGTCTCTTGTTCTTGGATGTTTTTTTTTAATGCACTGGGAAACTTCTGCTCTTGCTCCTTGGCCAGTTTTCTTTTCTGAATCCCAGAATTAATTTCTTTGAATGTTTCTTTGCTATTTCTCTATAATTCTTTCTCTCTTCTTTTTTTCTTTTTCTTATTTTTTATTTCTTCTATCATGAGGTCTTTTTCCCCCTCCTCAAACCAGTGACCAACAGAAAGACCTTTAGTAAAAATCTCTCACTCTTAACCACCTAATCTATTTAGCCCAGACTTTTATCCACCCGCCTTGTGTGTGCTCAAGGCTGGTTATTACCTTGATTACAGAGCACCTCTCAGTGATGAAATAGCTCTGGAGCTGAGCAGGGAGCCCAGGCAAAGCTCAGACACCTACCCTTTCTTCAGACAAGTTTCATGATCCTGTGCTTAGAGATTGATAAAATTCCCCATGTGATGTACTGAAGTACTGGTTTCCTTTTCCATGAATTCACAATGAAATGTGGTGGGTTTGTTCTCTTTTGTTTTCTTTTTTTAAAGTTCCTTCCTTCTCACCTCCTGATGTTTCCAATTGATTATCTTTTCTTTATATTTAACTTGTTCCTATTTAATTCTTACTTATTATTCCTTACTTAACATTTTTGCCAAGAAGTGTACTACTAAAGTCTCAGAGGAGCAGATCTGTGGGTGGAGGCAGTACGTTTTACTCAGTGAAATTCTCCCTGCCCCTGCTAAACAAGTGTAAGTAGGTTGGTTGTTTGTTTTTCTGAGTGGGTAGCAGGTAAGGTGGTTGTAAATACATAGGACTGGAACTTTCCTTTTGCTCTGCTGTGACTTTTCCAAGGCTTCTGAAGTACTGAAGGGGTCTGTGATGGGAAAAAATCAACAAATGCCTTTTCCTTTGTATCAACATGTTCAGCAAGGGCTGCCTTTTCATTGTGATATCCCCTCTTCAGGCCTTGCCTCGCTCATCCACACCAACTACCACTACTTTGGCTTGCCCTGCAAACAGCAAACCACTGAAGGAGAGGAAGGACCCTCTTCTTTGGAAGAAGACTTCCCTTTTTAGGTATTCTTGGAGTGAGTTTTGGAAGCATCTTGTTGCTCTCCTGAATGACTGTCATTTGCTACTTTGTGACACGCGGCAAATCGATTTGGATTTCCCAGCTCTTCTGCAGCACATCACTCTGTTTTCCAGCTGTCTTGCCAGACAGATCAGATTTGCATTTGCAGGGCCAAAGCGAGTGTGGCATTTGTATGCATGGCGGAAATATTCCCTTCTTCCTCATGACATATCTGCACAGAGTGTGTATTTAGAGTGGCTGTGCTCAGGTACAGGCAAAGTGTACCTATAATGACTGTGTTTGTAAGTGATGCTCCGAAGACCTGTCCCTGGGCTTGCACTCGGCTGCTGCGGCTGCATCCCTGGCTGATGCTGCCCGTCCCTTTTCCCGTGGAGCAACAGTGCCAACTGCTGGCTGCTGAGCCTGGCCTGCCAGGGACCAGCTGTGCCTGAGTGTGGAATTGGTCCTCTAAGCTTCATTCTATGGGCATCGCTACCTAAAACAAAGCATCCCTTTGCTAATGGTTTGAGTACTTAGCAGTAATACCTCGGTTTGATAGTCCTTGTTTCCATACCAAAATAATATTCTAGTGAGCACAGGTAAGCCTGGGCTGGTTACCTTTCCTTGTGACGTTTCTCACATTCATTTCAAAACTAGTTGTTTATGATATTTTAAAGCTCTGTCTCTCCTGATCTCCCAGGGCTGGCTGCTCAGAGGGAGAAGGTTTCTGCTCTGAGCAGTGGAAGGGCCATGAAAGGACTCGTATGCTCCCTGGAAGATTTTAATCATTGAGTCGTGGCAGCAATTTGCCATCTACAAATCTGGGATACTTGTATGTATTATAGCCATAGTGAACTCTGGGGAAAATGAGATAGTGGTTTATGTATTTCTGCACAGGGTACTACACAGTGGTTTTCTTCAGGGCAAAAAGGGAAAGAAAACAGGGAGGGTAAGAAAAAGAAGACAGTATGCAGGTATACATGTAAGTGTCATTTTGTTTGAATTTCAGTGAAATGCTTTAAATAGAAAAAATAGTTTGCTTGAGTTGTTGATTTTTGTTGTTTTGGGGGTGGGGTTGTCCCCCAAGAAGAATATCAAATGGAAAAAAAAGGTCTGTTTCTTGAAATGTTTCCTGTGAGAAGGTGCCCTCATTACTTTTTTTGCTCTATAAGTTTCTGTCTTTTCCCTTGCCTCCTTTCCTTTCTGGCCTGTGATTTTATTCTAGGAGGTTACAGTGTTTGCAGGAGGTGGTAGTAGAGAGGACACATGTATGGGGAGTAACAAACTGGAGAATGAAAAAAGTTATTAAAACCCCCCAAAATTAAGAGAGCTTTACAAAGAAAGGGGAGAGACAGTGAATGCGCAAAGCAATAAAACTGGGAGAGATAATTGGGGGGGGAAGAAAGGGGGAGGAACAGTAGAAGCCAGGCATCCAAACAAACTGAAAGTGAGTTTAATGATTCAGGGCTCCTGTGTGTTTCTTCCATCTCCCAAAGGGCCATTTTTTACTTCCTCCCAGCCACTAATGTTCATAATTTTTGGAACAGAACAAGAGAGGAAAACTAATAAATCAGCTATTCTTAAACATATGTGACAAGCCCAGTCTGGGCGCAGGTGGACCACAGCCACATAAGGTCTCTTAAAATGAAGCTGGAGAGCTTTGGCCACCCAGCAGGTTTAGCAGTGCTTCCAGCCCTCTGTTACTCTTTCACTCATGTGGTATTTTGAATTTTTTTCCTGTTCAGTGTCTTCATAGGAAAATCTAAATGAGGCAGAAAGGGGAAAAAAAGGCAAGATTTTGATATCTTGAAAGACAGGAACATCAAAACTTCTCCTGTGGAACTGAAACCTCAGGTTTTTGCAAGTTTATTTTCAGGTGAAGCTTATAAATCCTATGACAAAAGTAGCCTTCAAAAGAAGCAGCCTGTCACTGTAGCCCCAGCTGGGAATGCCAAGGTGGCTCCAGGCATCCCTGCAGATGGGAGGACCACCACACTCCACTCAGCAGTGGATTTTGGGTTTTTTTTTTTGCACATGCAGATCTGCTTACGTTGTGGGTCCTGTGTTAGTCAGGTGTTATGTTAAATGTCAGGATTGGGAAATTGGAGCAATTAAGGAACAATCTCAATCAGTTTTTCAAGCCATGTAACAAAACATTTCTTGTGAAAGAAAATGACATTCTATGAAACTGATTTCTTCAGTATCATAAAGCACAGGTTTTGGGTTAGAAAGGACCTTAAAGATCATGCAGTGCCAACCCCTCTGCCATGGGCAGGGATACCTTCCAATACACTAGTTTGCTTAAAGTCCCATTTAACCTGAACACTTCCGGGGATGGGGTATCCACAACTTCTCTGAGCAAACTGTGCCAGTGTCTCACCATCCTCACAGTAAAGAATTTCTTCCTTATATCTAATCTAAAGCCACCCTCTTTCAGTATGTACTGCTCTGTTCTAATGGCAGTGTCTGGAATTTTTATTAGTGATGTAAATAATTAAGCTGGACATCATGTCATTATTTATTATTTCTTTCAATTAAACAAAATGCAAATTTTTCCATGACACGTGGTTGCAATTTTCAAGAGTCTTGTCCTAACCACACATTGATTTATTTCACTTTCAGACAGACAGACGTTCCTCCTAAACTGTACTTTTCTCTGAATAAAGGGAGCAGATTACATGCTTTTTTATGGCAGGCCTTTGCCATCGAGATAACTAGCCTCTTACTGGAAATATATTGTTACATGTATAATATGTTATTATTTTATTAAAGAAACTTAATGGTGGAGCAGGACGGAAAGAGCTGAACAGACCCGATGGAGAGAGGAGGATGCACAGAGGTGAGATGAGAGGCTGAGGAAGGCAAAGAGCTGTTACTCCCTATACC
Organism: Acropternis orthonyx; assembly: GCA_035583155.1. Lineage (NCBI taxonomy): Eukaryota > Metazoa > Chordata > Aves > Passeriformes > Rhinocryptidae > Acropternis > Acropternis orthonyx. The sequence continues at coordinate 58,999,749 of JAWWEU010000040.1, read as the reverse complement.
AGCCAAGGGTTTTCCCTGTGGTGGGGTGGGATGCCATGGGGGCAGGGAAGGTGGCTGTGTCTGTTGTCCCTGCAGCTTGAGCAGAGGCAGTGGTGCTGGGAGCCAGGATGCCGCTAGATGTCCCTTGTCACCCAAGTGAGGTAGGCGGCTCATCCCCCCCATCCCTGTGCTTCGGGCGTATAAGGTGTAGTGTTATGCAGAAGCTTGTGTTTTAAGCGTTAAATAAGGAGAAAATTCGTCTGTATTAAGAAAAAAGACTTGTATTAGACTGTGAGATAATGCCCTGGGTAGCAAGGAGAAAGTTACTTCTTTAGCCAGTTTACATTTAATTTTCATTGGAAGATACTCCACCATAGGAAGGATTTTGTTTTCAAAGGGTATTTATACTGGGGCAATTCAATATTTCCTGGTGGTAAAGAAATCACACTAGGGAATGCTTGTTTGGTGAGCCTAACACTGTGGTTTCAGCTAACTTTTCCCTGCTGACACAGGCCTGTCTGGTGTGAGGTGGGGTGCTGGCAGCCTGCATCAGCTGAGCTAGTGGGGTGTGGGGGAAAAAGGTCCTGTGGACTTTCCTTGCACCTTCTTAGTGATTTTGCCATTTTAGGTGTATTTATGTTGAAAAAGGCCAGAAAAAAGAGGTCACTTCTGTGAAGAACTCAGAACCTCACTGGTGCAGCCATAGCCCCAAAGGTTCAGTGTGTCCTACAGAGATGGGAAAAGCCTGGTGGAAGAGGGAGCAGCTGCTGAGAGGGGTGGTCTGGTGTAGGCATGTGGCATGGAGCAGCAGAGGCAAGGGAAGGGGCTGCAAACTCTTGGAGACAGTGTCTAAACGGGGCACAGCAAAACCTCCCAAACCTGCTTCCATCTGGCCTTCCAAAACCTTTCCTTTGGCTTCTCAGCCCCTTTGTCACTCAGCATACAGATACACATGGAGCCCATACTGCTCAGCCACATGGCTTGCATTTTCCATGTGGTTTAGTTGTCCCTCCAGCCAGCTGTGCTGGTCCTGCCATGCCAGTGATGCTCTTGCCCCTCCAGACCAGTGTGAGAGCTGGGTTTGAAGGGCAGCCTCCAACAACAGGAGCATGCCAGGCTCTCAGCAGTTCTTCAAGAGTTAATGCCTCCCTGTGCCCTGGACATGTGGCTATGTTTTCACCACAGTGGAAGCTGTGTTTCCATATGTCCCAAGTTTCCATGGCTGGTACCTTGGCATGGGCATCTGTGCCACTCAGCATGCCTGTGCCCTTGCAAAGACTCACCTGAACTTGTACTGGGCAACTCCTCCCGCTCCTGGTCTCCTGCAGTGCCCCATGTGCCTTATGCACATGCCACAACTGCATGGGCAGCGGGATGTCCATGCCCCTAAACTGCCCTGAAAGCAATTGCACAGCTCACCTGACCAGACAATGCCTACCCTGTTACAAACTTTTCTCCAATGTAAGTGACTGTCACCTGCTTCTCAGGACGTGCTGCTGCGGTGTGTGACTGCATAAACCAAGCTGTTGTGTATTCAGAGTCATATCTGCCTGCCTGGATGACAGAAATGAAGCATTTGCTGCTTTCTACTTCATTCAAACTGGTGGGAGCCTGTAGGGCTCATGATGCTCATGCATCAAGGTATCCACCTGTGACACTTGTCAGTCCGGGACTTCTTCACTGAGTAACTTCTGAGCAAATCTCTTAATAACAGAGGGACTACACACAGATTATTGTGATCATAATTTCACTGACATAGCCTTTATTACTAATGGTAGTGTTGGAGATGGAAAACCCAGCTTGATTCTCAGATCCCTGCTGGAAAGTAATAAAATAAAGAGGAAGAAAATCTGTGCTTGTATTTGCCACCAAACCTTTGAAAAACACAAAAGTGGAACCCTGCCAACATTATTGCTGGCAATTTTTCAGAGTGGAGCCTCATTCCAAGTTGGAATTAGAAGCGGAAGTGCGTTTTGTGTCTCTGACATTAGTATCATGTTGTTGTGTATAAATGGAGGGCTTACAGTCATTTGACATTTGTTGCTGTCTATTGTAATTATTATTGCCACTTTTACACCTTTAGAGTATTTCTGAACAACTCCAACAGAATAATTTGAAAATAACTTCAGCTATCATAAAAAATACGTTGTCTACTTTGTTAACACAAAGAACTGACAAAAAGAAGCACTTCAGTGGAAGTGGTCTCATAAAAATGGAGCCATGTTTCTTTTTGCTTTGTTGAGAACATGGATGAAGGCAGGCTGGCTTTTACAGTCTTTTGTTCATTCCTGGGTGATGGCAGAACTTGCAGCTAAATTCTAGTGTCAGAAAATTCTCTGATGGCAGCCGAGAATGATACAATATCATGTATACTCACAGCAACAGCAACAAAAAAATTTGTAACCCATAGCCTGGATTTTGAATATCAGAATGAGCATTCAGTATTAGGAAATGAGCCTGCAGTACTAAGAATACAAAAAAAAAAAAAAAAGGCTACTTGAAAAAAAAAAAGAAAAGGAATGTAAATGTAATTTTAAATTATTTATTTCACTCTCTCTCTTTTTTCATGTTAATATATCCTTGGCTTCTTGTTCACAATGACATGCTAATTATGAATGTAAGAAAACCTAACTTTTTATTGTGCTAATTAAACTGTATGTCACACAGACATTTGGGGAGAATTTCCCATGCTTTCTAGTGTGAATGGAAGGAAAGAGCAGTGGTGCTAACTTGAAACTGATTCTTTTTTCTAGTACCTTGCAAAAAGGCATCATTGTATTTTGATTAAACCGTGCTTGGTCCACCTCAGATGTTTCCATGGAAACAGAATTTTTTTCCTTGATGGAAACTGTTAGGCTGGGGAAGGCTCCTCACTGCACAAAACCACTCAAGCTCCTGAAGAACTACTTGCTGAAAATTTAATGTGCATAAACAAAACTCCCAAATTCCTCCTTAGTATTATTGTTGTCAATGCTAATAGAGAACTGTTTTCTTAATGATACACAGTGGTGCCTTTTCACTCCACAAGAAAATAGAGTAACAGTACTATTCTTTCCATTGCAAGAGAGCACTTTTCCTGGTCCAGAAATAATTAGTCTGCAAACCTTCCAAAATTAAATTTTAAGAGTCCTGATGTGCGTATATTATTTAGTACTGGATCCAAATAATTTGGCTTAATGGCTGTTAAAATGTAATTAATTTTAATTTGCAGACTGGCAATAATTTGAACAGATTATTCTTGTGTGTCTCAGTTTGGGTTATGGAGTTTTGTTGGAGTTTTTCTTCGGTTTGGTTTTTGTTTGGCTTGCATCTGGGTTTTTTCCTTCCAAAGAAAATACACTCCCTTAATGGATGGTACTGTGATATTTGGAATACCTTTTGAAAATCAACCAACAAAGAGAGCATTTTTAACCAAGTGGTTGGAAACATGACCATAATTTCTCTCATTACTTTTGGACAACATATTTATTGTGTAAAATTATAGGATTTCTTGACCATTAAAAAGTCTTGGTTCAGAGTGTTTAAGTCCAGTCAAATGTCCACTCAACTTTTGCTGACAATGCAAGTAACTATTTTAAATTGATTGTGAGTTTTATTACTTGGAAATCTAGAAGTTTTAGACCACAGACTATTTATTATTTTGGTTAATAGGTAATTACTCATTAAAAATACATTGAGCAAACCATTCAGACTCCTCTAATTTATATTTGCCTTTTATTACAGTGACATTTAGGTGTGTCACCCACACTTCGAGATCCCATCATACAAGAGCCCATAAAAATAGAGTGTAAATGTTTTTTGGTTTTGTTACAGTAATGCCCTGATGCTCGTGGTTGTCTAAGTCAGAGCAGAGAAAGAAAAAAAATCTATTTATTTGTTCACCTTTTTTTTTTTTTTTTTTGTTCCATCTTTCTTCATCATGGCAGGGAATCTGCCAGATGGCAAATGGAAAATCACTTTGAGAGCAACCCCACCTTTTAAGCTTCTTCCAGAGACATGCTGTAAACAGCAATTATATATCAACTTCAGGGGGGAAAAAAGCAGAAGTGTCAGTGTTTCTTGGTACCTCTTTTATGTGTTCACTATTAGAATGTGAATAATAATAATGATGATGATGGTGATGTGTTCACCATGAGAATGTGGATGATGATCATTATGATAATAATAATAATAATGTTTTTCACCATGTGTTTTACCCTAATCTTTTCTCTTAAGCTTTTGGGGTACTGTTACTTTTAGCTACTATAGCTGCAGTCTGTAATACTTCTCTATTGTCAGCACAAGATGTGAAGTGATTGCTGCTCTTTGCAGTGTCTCAACAGATCAGGTACCCAACTGAATGACATGGGAGGCTGTGCAACACTTTAGAACTATTAAATACGTAGGAGACACCAGGACCTGACTGCAGCAACTTGAGTGAGATTTGATGCAGGTTCAGGGCTGGGCAACCCTCTTGGCTGGGAAATGTGACAGTGCACAAAATGGTCACATAGTCAGGGTCTGGTGGTGACATAGCACAAGCTTGACATTGGAGAACTGTGCTGCAGAAGGCCCGGGGTTTCTTTGAAGACAGTATTTCTCCCTTATAGGTAGAGCTGCTTTGATGAGCATTCATTTTGAACCTTAAGAGAATCATGTGTTAGATACCTGGAGTTAGTAAGATCATCTAGTTAGTAAGACTTCTTTCTCATGATACTGCTTTCCCTCATGATTAAATTGGGATTTAGCTTTTGGTTTGCCGTTTTTCTAACCTTCAAAAATGAATGACCCCAGGAACCTGCAGTGTCTTGGCCTCTTGGGGACAGGAAGACACAGAATGATATTAATGGCATTAACAGTACCTTAAAATTAAGTGTAGAGCAGTGCAATCTGCAGCGCTGCCATGTGCAGGAGAGGGAGAACCCTATTTATACCCCAGCAGGCTATTCTGGGAGTGCTAACACTGGGAGTGAGCAGCTGTGAGAAAAACAGAGAATAAGTGATAGTACACTCTGAAATGGAAATCATAGCAAAGCGCCATATGTGTTAACTGAGTAGTACCGCCAGCGCCCTTGTTTCAGTCCTCTGATGTGATAGCTTCCAACTTGCTTGATGCATCCTTCACAAAACTGCTATGCTGCACTGTAATCTCCAGAAGTGCAGCTGTTTTGACTTGTGCACAGCACATGGGATAACACTGGTCAGCAAAATTCAGTCTTGAATGCTGCTGGAAGACCAGGCAAAAACTGAAGTATTTGGCTTCGACTTTGCAGACCTCATTAACAAGTGTACATATCATCCCTGGGGAATGAAGCTTCTTGGTCATGAGCTTCTGTGAGCACCACGCAGATGGATTCCTGCTTGCAGTACTCATGCCTTGCAATGTTTATGTTCACCTCTTAAAGCCTTAAAACAAATATAAGAACCAATTATGAATTCCCTTGACAAGGCTGCTTTTTCACACAGTTCGCTTATTTACTGGCCTGCCATGGCATTGGTTACTATCAAAAGCTTCCCTTCAGGTTTGTTCTTGGGCTCTCCAAAGATTTGAGAAGCTCCCGTGAGGCCATGTGTGTCTCTGCAATGGAGTAACTTCTGCCAAGCACACATGTGCAGCAAAGGGCAAGCCAGGACTTGTGATAGTGGGGACCTGGCATGGGGCTCCTAAAATTTGTGATAAATCAGAGTATTAAAAGCAGTCAGGGCTCTGTTATGGCCTCATCTCTCAAATCACTCTGCACTTAACATGGCAAAGTCTTGAAAATCCAATGGTTCTTGAACACTCTGGCTCCATCACAGGTGTTAAGCCCTTCAGAGGTGTTAAACCCTTCTCACCATGGCAGCTCCTGGCACCAGCTTGGAGTCACTTACTTCAGTCCTGGATGCAGTTGCAGCCATGTATCCACTCTGTTATGGCCTCTCAGACCCAGAGGTGGGTGCCACAGCCATGGCCCGGCTTCTGTGCTTTCCTTCTTCATCCCCCCTGCAAATCCTGGTGGAAATCCCTCCTCATTGCTTTGAGGATGACAAAGTTCTCCATCCTGGCTGCATGTGCTTTGCTCTGCCACCACACCTGGTGGTGTCTCTAAAATGCCACCATGCTTTCTGATATTTCCCATGGGCAAAACATGCTGTCCCCTGCCCAAAAAGCCTGGGAGTACATGGACATAGTCACTGCCTGCATGCTCAAGATCCTGGAGTGACCTAGACCAGGTAGTATCTGACAACATCAGCATTCCCCACCTGCAGTCTTTAATTTTCATTTTCTCTCTCAGGTTCATGTACTTGTGCACACAGCAAATTGTGTATCTAATATCAGAGGTTTTTCCAGTAAGTCTTGCGTTTAATTAACCTTGGCAATTTTGCAGTTTATCATCTCTCAAAAAAGTTATGCATTTGTCTTGTGCGAAACACCAGGTAGATGCCAGATGAACTCATTCTGCCAATTTATTCTTCTGGATTCTTTGGAAGAAAAAAATGAACACTTTTGTGGTTTGGTTGCAGACTAAGGTGTAGGTCAGAAGCAACTAAATCCTATTTGCAAAACTGAGGTGTCTAGAGATCTCCAACTCTGTGTATCTCACTGAAAATTCAGAGGATGCAAGCACATAGTAAAATATCTAGCAAGTTCATAGTAAAATATCTAAGAAATCTGAGTATCTAATGGTGCTCTAAGCAACCCAAGATATTTCAAATTCTGTAATCACTGTAGGCATCCAAATCCCACTGATTGTTGAAGTTGCGTTACCACAGCTGTTTAAAGGTCATGCTGAAAGATTAAACATGGGAGGTTTCTTGCTGGTGTTGATGAACAGGAGTGATTTGCTGTCATGATGCAGCAGCAGCATCTGTGCATGAGAAGATTGTCAGTGGGAAGACGCTCTGGATTAAGTTAAGCACAGGGTTTGGGGCCACAATTTTGGAGGACTCTGCAGCTGCTGCTTTCATCTTAATTGTCTTCTTATTTGAGACTGTCCTCTTTCAGATGGTAAAGTCAGAGATCGTGTAAATCCAAGGTGAAAATTATGGCGCTGAAACCAGCTCCTGACCAAAATTCCTCTCCTGACTCAGATTCCTCTCACCTCGCCACGGGCAAAAGCACTAATGCAAGAACAGCGGTTCCCATGAAGAACCACAGTTCAGAGAGCAGAATTACAGGCACATGCACATAGTTGTGTGGTTAATTGTGAACAAGTGGAGCGTGTTTTGAAAATGTTGCATAATGCAATTACTCACTTCTGTGCCGCAAACTGCTTGGGGAAATTACTGTTGTATGAATGTACACATTAGCCATGTGGCCATTGTTTTAATGTTCTGGTCAGGAAAAAAATAGGTCAGTCAATAATTTGACCCAAGTTCACATTTTTCTTGTGGGTCATCAAATTAGTCAGAACTGTATTTGCTGAACTTTGAACCATGATTATTTTAGGGCCCATGGGATTTGAAGGTTCTGAGTCAAGGAAACAAGCTCCATAATGTTTTTTATTGACACCGGTGAAATATTCCTTCCTGGCACATTCAAATGCAGATAATACTTTTGTGTACCTCCAGCTCAAGAAATCTAAGGAATCATTAATTTTTCTAAACATTCATCTTTTGAAAACTGTTTACTTTAAAGTGTTGTGAGCCGAGTACAAAAATGGCTTCAAATCAAAACAACTGAGGCCAGGAGTGACCTTTGGAATCATCATTCTTCAAAAGCTTTTGCTATGTCAGGGTAAGGGAAATAGCTGAGAGAACTTTTGGTAATGGTGCTTGAAAATACAGTATGTATGAAGAACAGAGAGATTACAACATTAAAATAAAACAAAAAAAGAAAAAAAGAAAGGAAATTCTAAACAAAAAGTACCAAGTGATCTTTGATGTGCTTCATTCCAAGCTTTCTTAAGAGTTGTCCTATTCCATATTCAGATTTTTTGATCTTGTTTTACCAAATGAGTTTAAGTGTAAGTATAGATGCCTGAGAAGGTTACAGAAGTTCATAGGTCCAGACCCTTGATACATGTCCCTTAGCCATCTTGGACTCAGTTACTTCTGCGGAGTTTCTCATGCACTGTAAACCATGGCTTGGTGCTCAGGGTCTTTCATAGCCTCAAGAACAACCTGTGGAAAGGCCTAATGAGCATTAATGAGCCTAACAACCCCATTGGCCAGTCTCACCTGGACCCTCTAATCCCACCATGGCCTTGGGAGGTCTTTTCAGGTCAGCCTGGAGGTGCTGATCCTCTTCTGAGTTCCTGTGGGGCTGTGGTCTCCTGTTCCCTCTCCTAGGTGGCTCCTGGCTCATCCTTTGCCGTGCTGTAGACCATGAATGGACACCATTACCAGTCCTCTATGGTCAGCACTGAAGGTCTCTATCTCTTGGTGAGGACCTGGATGGTGGGATGTGACCTTCTCCTGCTCAATCCGTGCTGTGAGGCATCTGGCAGTAAGAGGCTGATTCCCAAACCACTTTCCTCCAGGCTGATGATGTGGCTGTTTTTCCCTGCTATTACTTAGCATGTAGGTCAGTAACTATTTTTATATTCTGTACCTGAAAAATTTTTAAGGCAATATTATCTATTCTAACTTGCAACTTTATGCTCATTCTCATTTATCATAATTTATGTGTTTTACTAGATTTTGTTGTTATTTGCTGTTTCCTTTATTGACATGAAAATTTTCATCTAGTTGTGATGAATTTTAAGTAGATTAACTCTGTGCCACCTGAAAAACCTTAGATTGAGGGCTCTAATTCATTTTAAGTAAAGCTTATTTGATCTTCTGCAGTATTAAAATTGCAGACTTCAAAACCAAATTCTATGTTTAACTTTAGTTTCAAAAAACATTCTGTAATTTAACTCAAATTCCAAGTTTTATTTTGCTTCCTATTAAGCTGGAAAATGTTATTGTGTGTGTATAATGGAAGTCTTTGATCTCAAGACAGTCACAAGCCACATGAGAGTAAATAGTCTTTCATGTCAAACATTCCTGTTTACACTTAACAAAAAAAACTCAGACAAAAAAAAAAAACCCAATCACCTTTTTTATACAAGGCAGCAGCAAAATAAAGGAGGGATTGCCAGAGGCTCTTGGCAGGACCAAGCAAACCTATGTAGCCTGCACAACTTTCTTGGCTAAAGGAATAATGCTTAGAAAGATGGTTTTGCAGGCTTGAGATATGTTCACAAAGTATTCTGCAAACCTGAGTTTGTTCAGCACTCCAGGAGGGAGCCTGCTCTGGAGTGAGATTGCTGTAGTCTGTTGGACGTGGTACTTGCTGGAGATGTTCAGCTCTGTCTCAGGGCTTAACTGGTGAACAAAAATGCTCTTTTTGCATGGTTTTGTTTTGGTGGGTATGTGAAAATAAAAAAGAAATCTTTCTCTGGGGGAAAACCAAACAGCTCTACAGAGATCTAGTGAAAGATGCCTTCCTGACAAAAGATGGAAGTTTGTTGGCTTCATGATTTGCCTCTGTGTCCTGTGGGGCTCCTGTGTCTGAGCCACATAGACCATGTGTTTCGCAGCTGTCCCATGAACTGGAGCTGAATTTTTTTTATATATGTCAGGCTTAGCCTGCAATGTACTTGGTGAGCCTCAAGAAGATGTGTGTGGTAGGTTTTGTGGATATTGTGAGGGAAAGGGGTGTGCTGAGGACTGATGGGGTAGTCTCAGAGTACAGGAGAAGAAAGTACACCCAAAAGCTGGTGTAGGATGAGCTCAAGGATTGTGCAGAAAATTTAGCTGCTAACAGTGACAAAAGTGTGATTGTATGTGAACTGTGATGTTTCAAGGTCACATGGTTTTCGCCCTTCCTTTGTGGCTCATCATAGGTTTGGCAAGAGGCACACCTTCCAGCTGAAGGCTGTTTTCCCATCCAACTTGTGGTATCTCCTCCAAGATCTAGGGCCATTCACATGAAAGGTCACTAGGTTTTTGTTCCATAGGAACTTATCTTTATGGCCTTGCTCTCTGGAACTGCTGAAATAGGGAAAAACATGGCAAAATCTCTCCAACTCTCTGATTCTTACATCAAATAACTACCAGCCTTGCTCATAGGTGGCAAACGGTTTATTTTCTTGAACCAAAGGAGTCCTTTGAAAATAAAGCAGTTTCCATAAGAGCGAAAAATATTTTTGCCTTTTTGGTTGTGATTTTTTTTTCCCAAGTAAAGAAAAGTTAATCGAATTTCTCATATTGACTATATACTCTTTCTAGCATAGATAGAACCTTGCTGAGCTATTAAACATGTCACCAGAGCACAGTTGTGGCCTCGCTGGCACTGACCTTGTTGGCAGCAGCACCAGTGCAAGCAGCCCTGTTGCTCCACCTGTGTTCTGTCTCTTGTCTGTTTGGGAATCCCAACCAGTGCAGGGCATGAGATGGAAGAGAAGCACTGGTGCTGCTGAGGAACAGTGTGTGCAGGGGGAGTAAGTGTGCTGGGAACTGCTGAATCTGATATTGCTGCTGAAAAGGAAGTTAATGGTCAAGTTACAGCCTTAACTCGCATGTGCAAAGAGGGCTTACCTTTGGTGGTGCGGTGGTCAGAACCATTTGTCCTACAGCATGGAAACAGGGCTAATGCTCTTGCTTTTGTTAATACAAAGAGATATAGGAATGCTCCCACTGCTGATGTCTGGGTGAATTATTATGCTGGCCAATGAAGGGGTTTGTACTTCAATTCCAGTGGCAAGCCACTGGGAAAGTAAGTTTAGTTTCAACCTAGACCTATTTATTTCCACCACACTTGGACGGAATCACTTTTGGGGACACTTAAGAATATTTGTGTTCTATAAAATGGCACAAGTAATAGATTTTATAAAGGTATAATAAACTGGTTTGTGGCTTTCAGTGACTCACATGCCTTATGACTGTTTTCTACACAAAACATTCATAAAATAAAATCTGGTGTAATTCACTTCCCACATCTTGCCAATAGTGTGAAACCACAGCTGTCCAAAATGCAAAATATTTGTTATGTCACGAAAAATTCCCACTTTGTCCTGTGATTTAGATCTCAATTCTTTCTAACTATAATTATTATCCATCACTCTGAGTTATTGCTTGTTAATGATGTGTTTGTTTCTTCGATTAAATGGTTTAATGTCAATATATTTTCCAGTCACTGTTTATCTCAGACTTCTTAATCACTGTAACTGTCACCACAATGTCTGGTCAAGTAAATCCCATTTTCACTTCCCCCCCCCCCGCCTTCTTTTTCCTGAGGAAATGCATTTTCAATTAAACTGTGCTTTTAAAATGTTGGACTGTGTTAATGTGGCTTATCATTTTCCCTAGCATAAAATAACTTCTAGCAGTCCTCAGATAACCAGTTGAGCATCTCTTCTTCCTCCAGCAGAGTTCTCAACACCAGTTTGTTCTTCATAATGTCACTGGACATGAGGCTAACGGCAGGAAAGTTTGGCATTTGTTGGTGTAGTGTGTGAATCTCCCAAAACAAAGATTCTGCAACTTGAAAGCAGTTCTCCTGCTCATTTTATCATCTCCCTGAACGTCCCAAATTCAGATCTGCTCTGGCACTGCAGGGATGACCCTCTGAAAAATGTCACAGTTATCTGCCTTTCCACTCAAGCTTGTCTACAGGCAAAACTAGTGCTGCTTAAAATCTCCTGCTATCCAGCCATGCGTGTATGTGACTGACATTTTCTATTCTTGCACATAACTATTAAGGGTATCGACAGGAACTTTTCTTTCATATTGAGCAGAAGGGAAGATGCTTGGTGGCACTTCTGGGTTTCTTACTGAGCACTTGTAGCAATGTCTCCATGTCCAGTATGGGGTATAATCTGGGCAGTCAGCAGCTTCACAAATGGGACCAGGACAGAGAGAAGGGATGGCTTTTTAGGCATGTCTAAAGCTAATTTAACTTGAAACTTGCTTGGGTATTTGTAGCAGCCAGTTCAACACACTCTATAAAACGTACCAAAGGAGACAGGTCAATATTTGGGATGCTGCTGGTGGTGATATCCCCAGTTTCTATGGTTAAATTGCTTTCAGTACCTGACCTGATAGCATAAAAGCAACTTGGACAGATCCAAATGAAGTGCAGACAGGGCCACTGAGATCCACTTTCTTATGTAACATGGTAAAAATTATTTTCCACAACTCCTTTCTGAAATTTGCTTTAAATGTACTCGTTCCTGGGTTAGCTGTGTACTGCAAGGTGCAACTGCTGATTGATGGGAAAAGAAGGGGTATGTTAAACTGTCACCAGCCACCTTTTGTCTATAGGTCTGCTCAGTCAGTATATAATCATAAAGGTGAAGAGGGCCTGTGTTCTTCATAAAAGGGCATCTGAACCTTAAGTTCCTACCAGAACTGGTCAGCATTTTATAATCTGTAATTCAGAAATCAAATAGTATGTGATTTAATATGTAGCAAAGCACTGGGTAATTTACTTCCTGCTACCCTTTTTTCTGCTCTATATAGGAGTCATCTTCCCAAGAGTGGTCTGACAGGGCTTGTTTCTCACTCCTCTAGTTATCAGTGGATGTTGTGGCAGGTATGAAGGGGTGCAGCTGTGCAGCCCCTTGTTGGGAGGGGCCAGAGACTTCTGTACTTTGACAGAGAGACTTTAGTTATTATATATATATAGTTATTATATAGAGACTTAGAGAGTATCTTTAGTTGTCATTTCCAGGCAGCAAGTTCTTCTCGCTGTGCAGTTTTCCACATCATGTGCTGGTGGGTCAGTTATTCAGTGAGCATGTATCTCTAAATATGGATATGAGAGGTCCCTCTACTCACTCTCTACTGCTTTTACACATCTGGATTATTTTTTATATTTTACTTTTTCATGCAAGTATTTTGCAGGAAAGAACATCTGCACATTTCTGTTCTGTCTCCTCAGCACTTGCCACCTCTGATGTCCTGTCTTCTCCAGATCCCATCCTGTCTCTGAAAAGTTGTCTGCAGTACAGCTCCTCTCTCCTTCCCTGCCATGGTCACTTTTTATTCTTATGACAATCTAAACTGTTTCAGCTGACTTGGGTTAGATACCTTTTGTGGGAAATTAAACTTTAAAAAAAATACAGAATTGCCACTCACTGTTTGAGAAAAGCTCAATAAATATGCCAGTTTTCCTCTGTCTCCAGTTCAAATAATTCAGCCTCTATTTACCATCCTCACCAAATAAGACAGTTCAGGGGCTTGTTATCCTGGGTGTCTTCTCCCTAAAAGCCACACAGGATTGTGAGCCTGTGAATCACCCGGGTGGTTTGGAGTACCTTTCATAAATGGCATCTCCAGAGAGGTCCTAGAAGCAGTCTGCTTCCCAGGGGCTATTCAGGTGTTCTCCCAGCTCTTCCCCGAAATTTTACAATGCACCCTACTTTGGACTAGACTTCGGGGTCACAGTGTCACCAAAAGCCAGGAAATGACCTTACCAAGCAATTTGTTAGGTTAGAAAGCTGACATTACTTTATTGCAATGCTGGGTGCATGGGGTGCATGTGCATTCCACCTAACACGCACAACCAGCAACCTGACAGACCAGGTTATAGTCATGAACCTGATACATATTCATTACATTAATTATGTATACTCATTACATGCCCTGAATAGATGCATATATGCTAAATATTTCAATGGACTTATTTGGATATGGGTAGGGGCCTTTTTAGCATCTCTGGTTTTCAGTTGGGGAACTTCCCATTCCCCAAATTTTCCTTTTATGGTACAGCATATTCTAATGAGTCTTTTCACCTTGAGAAGATCTCACATATGTGGTGAAGGTGGCAATGCACTTCTCTTACCATCTTTGGTCCAGCACACAGTCTTTGTTCTCAAAACTGAGACATCTGTAAGTACATAATAATCCCGAGTACAGGTAAATAAGGAAGCACAAACTGGCACAAGATCATTAGTCACAGGTGTGGGGAGTTAACACAAAACTACGTTAATGTCTGACGTTTGTATTAAAAACTACATGATACGAAACTAAGCATGGACAATCAAACACTGCTATGCAAAAGCTAAAAAATTTCCCAACAACCTCTCCCACTCTGCACAGGCTGCTTTTTTTTAAAGAAATATAACTTGTTTGGTAAGAAATGCTGCATTGGCTTTACTGCAGTGCTGGGTGCAACAGTGACCATGGTCTGTGTCTGCACAGCTCCAGGAGAAGCAATGCTGCTGTACTCTCCTGTTGTGCCCCTCTGTGTCCCCTCTTCCTTCATCTCTCTGGGAGGTGACCCAGCCCACACGTTGCAGAGATGTCATCCTTCCTTACTGCCAGCTGTACTGGGGTAACAAACCTATCTGCCATTGGTACCTATGTGATACCACTCCCTGCAACTACTCCTTTCAAATGTCTGTTAAAAAAAAAAAAGAATAAACCAAAAAGCCCTCACAACCTTCCAGCAAATACATATTGTAGATAATAGAAGGGTTCAAGCCCTTTGGCCTCTGTTCAGCCAGTGTTTGCTTATAGCTCAGCCCGTTTGCCCAGGGTTGGTATGTCTGCCAGACCTTCTTCCAGACATGTAATGTGTTCTAATCAATGAACCAAATGCCAGAAACTTTAAAAGATGATATAACCTGAAATGGCAAATTCTGATTAAGCTTTCCAGAGGCATCTACATCTCTGGCTCAGTTTAGGTATGAGAACCCTTGCTGAAGACAGACTTCTGTGTGGTAATCACAGTCTCAGTGATAACAATAGAGGTGGGATTTTGGTGTTTGTTTTTTTGGTTTGGTTTTGTTTTGTTTTGATGTGGGTGTGCTTTTTGCTTGGTTGATTTTTTGGTTTTGTTGTTTTAGTTCAAGTTTTTTGCAGTTTAGTTGGTTGGAAGTTTGTTTTGGGGGTTTTGTTGTTTTTGTGGATTTTTTTGTGTCATTACACCTTAGATATTGCTATTTATTTATTATAGAGCTGACAACAACATTATGATTGTTGTTGGAATTGCACAGGGGCAGCTCTTACTGTATGGATGTTGTGGTCCATGCTCACCAGAGCTGTAGAAGTCTGGGTAAAATCTGCCTGAATCTACTCTTCTTACACTATGTGAAGGTTCTGTGTAATCACACAATCAGCAAGGCTGGTGTTACATCAGAAATGGAAGTACTTGGTGACTTTGCAATAGCAAACTGTGTTTGTGTATGAGGCAGGCGATAACCACTAACCAGAACACGTGAGAGCCACTACTGGTATTTTGTTACAACCAGTAACAATTCCTTTCTTGCTTTTATAGCGTGTTGTGCTGTAAGGCACATGCAGGGCATTAAGATGTGAATTTGAAACAGTATTACAGTTCTCATTTTTTCCTCTTTGCCCAAGTCTTTGTTACCCATCATCAAATTTTTTATTAACTGATCTGTAGGAAAGATTTCTACTTTTCTACAGTTCTGTAGATAGAAGTTATTAATTTGTATGTATTAGTTGATCTGTCAGGAATGGACGTGTTTGTATTTCACAATTATCAGGACTGTTGTGGTTGGCGATGGTCAAGTCATCTGTCAGTTGTCTGAGTTCCCTTTGACATTGCTTTCCAGCTATGCATTCCAAGCGCATTGTATTCACATTTCAAGTTCAGCTCTAAATTCTTGCTTGGTATTTTGCAGAAACTCAGACAGGATTAAAAAGTTTCTATGACAGCTAATAACAGCTCTTTTGAGGAGCTGATAATGGTGTTCATTGCCCTCAATTTTACTTTTACAGGAATCCAAGATGGAATCTGAATTCCTGAGATTTCTGAAAGATCTGATAGAAGATTCCTTGTTTATCCACTTGGGAAAGATTTGCTGATAATTTCACTCCCTTTGCTGAAGCTTCACAACTTCCAGCTATTCTTTCCCTGTAGAAGCTTTAGTACCATTGCAGAACAGAACCTTGGACAAGCCAAACGTTGTTCTGCCCAAATCAAACCCAAGGCAACCAACTTTGTCATCATGAGTAATTCTTCTCTAGGTTTACCTCCCAACTTTCTGGATATACTGCAAGATCTGATGCTAGACATGATGCCAGCCCTGCTTAAGTGTGACTGGACCCCCTTTTCTCCCTTACCCCTCTATTATATCGAGCATATTTTTCTACAAAACATCTTCTATCCTTCCTTCTCCCACCTACAGTTCCACTGTTCTGTCATAAATTTTGCTCAATTCTGGAATGTTCTTCTGTCCCATGAGTCTCATGCTCCTGTAGGTGGTACCCTGCCCCTTCCTGGTTTGATGTGTCTTCCTGGCCCCTGAGGCTGAGGGTCCCTTGAAACAGCCCTGGGGGTCCTGTATCTATTGCCAGGTTGTTGAGGTTTCCTCTGTGTTCCTTTTGTGTTCATGGAAATGAGCCTGTTATCACTTAGCCAACACCTAGCACAGCTCAAAGACTTCAGTAATGGTCGTGACTGGTTGTGATGCAGCCTGCAGCAACTTGTAGCAATTAGAATGTTCCTGATGGCAACAATATCTGAATTCACCATAATTGGGTTTTTTGTGTTTGTTTTGGGGTTTTTTTGTGGTTTTGTTTGGTTTTTGTTTGTTTGTTTGTTTTCCTTGTGGTGAAGCAATTTTAGATTATTTGAGAAGCTCAGTTTCCTCCCGAGTGCTTGGTTATCTCAAAGCAGAGAGGTTTGCCTGTAGTACTGCAAACTCTCTGTCTCATAATGTAGTCTTAGTGTTGCTTTGCTGTTGTAAGTGGTTGTCTGTGGGTAACAAATGAAAACTTGCTGAAAGGTAACACACGCATAGGGATAAATGCTGTTTTTTCTGTTAAAATTTTGCATAGTGAATCCTCTGTTTCTGGCTGATACTGCACCTTACTCTTACTTGTATAATCAGCAAACATAACAGAAAAGTTCAGTAGTAATTAGGTAAGTAAAGAAGCACTTGTTTGGTAAGGATTGCAATGAAAGCCAAACTGGATACTTCACTTGATTTCAGAGCCTGCTTCTGAACTTCGTGGAGGAGCAGTCTGAAGAAAAAGTTTCCCATCATCTGAGAATGGGTTAGCCATCTGGTAGAGCCACAGTCCCTTTACTGGCAAACCCAGAGGTTTGGGTGTGCATGTTCAGCACTGCAGGACTTGATGCTACCCCTCTATATCTGGCATCTTTTACTTATCCATTGTTTCATGAGTTCTTTGAACTCTTTTAAGGTACTTGTTTAAGATAGTTTCTGCCCTGTAATGTAACATCATCATCACACTTGGCACCTGGTGACTTCTTGAAAATTTCTCTCTTGTCCTTTGTCTCTTGTCCAGGGTCATTGCTGTTGTCTTCTTTCAAAACAGTGGCATCAGAAGCATGGGGGTTTTGCATATGCTGCAGTTTCTGATGGTATTGATCTGAGATGTTTTGTCCTATTCTGATTTTGGCAACAACCAACTGAGATTACAGACCTGAGCTTGTAGATGGAGAATATTCATTCAATTTTTATCCTTTGGTGACACTAGATTGGCACAAGGATTTTCTGAAGAGTTGTGACTCATGGCCCTTCCATTATTGTCAGGAAAGGCATTGACTTGCTTGTTCCATTCTCCACAGCTTCATAGATATTGTTTGTGCTTCAAATCTGCAAGGAGTTTGTACACTATTCTGAAACAATTAGCTTTGCTGATCAGAGATCCGAAGTGCCAGCAGGTATGTAAGCCAAACGGATATTGTAATATTTTTTATTTCACTATTTTCTTGAGAAAAGCAGCTCTACCCAACCATGTCAATAAATCTCTTGGCTGTAATTTTTTTTTCACTTTAAACTAAATGTAAAAATCTATCCTAGATGCTGTGTGAAGGAGAAACATTTTTTCTGGTGTTTTCTGCTTTACAACTTCAAAACGTTTAGCAGTAGGCATGAGAAACATGATTGAGGCTTCTTCCTTCTTGGGAAATAGATAATGTTTAAAATCAGAATGCAGAACAGCTGGAGTGGGTAGTATCTCAGGAAAGATTTCTACAGAATATGTGATTTCCCATAATTAATTTCTTCAATCTAATAATTATCAGGTATAGGTTGCAGTCTTTCTTTAAAGCCTGGGGAACACTCTTTGTATTTATGAATAATTTGGGTTGTCTAGGCTCAGGTTTGAAAAAGCCTACAAAAAATGCTTTTTTAACCAGCTAAATAAGAATTCAGTTGGCCTTCTAAGTAAGCTTGGTACACCTGAAAAGTCTCTTTTCATTTCAGCTGTTTCCTACACTGCTCAGTGGCCAATGGTAGAGAATACACAGGAAATAAGCCATAAGAAATCCTTGCAAGGGCGCTGGAATGTAATAAAGGTGCTTTGATGGTGCAGGATGGGTTGCCACACTGCATGCCACAGATATCTTTAAGTTTGAAAGATAAGTATCTACAAATCTGTAGCAATCCTGCAGTGGAAAAACAGACTTGCCTTGGGTATTAATGCAGAAACACTTGTTATATCGATTACCATGATCCTGGACTTCACAATTTCTTGCTATCAAAAACCAGCAACTTCTGCAATCACTTCTACCAATGAAGATTCAGCTAACTTTTTTTTTTTTTAAATGAGAAAATAATGAGTATAACAACATATATTCATGCAGGAAATTACAAAGTGGGTAACAGCCCTCCTTCCGGTGCTGCTAGATTGAGATTCATCCTATAAATCTGGTAGACAGATGTCTTTGGTAGTGACCAGAAACAACTCTGATACTGTAAAGATGGAGCTGCTGGTGGACATGGTGGTTGACCTATTTCTCCCTTTCCTTGATACCTTGTTCTTACCAGCTGTATCTTGTGTCAGAAAAATAAGGACACCCGGTATGGAACCAATCAGATAATTTATTTTCTCATATTATCTATATGCAAAGGGACGTCACAGCCACATGCATGAAGGAGCCTTATAACGGAGTGAGGTGTGTGACCAACCAGTTGCCAAGGCCGTGGTTATGCATTTGGTCTCCTTGGTAAAATATTCTATTGTGTTATTGTTTGTACATGGTGTTCTCAGCCAGTGAGAGTCTGTTCAGGTTGAGTCTTCGGGTCACACTAATCCTGACGTTTAAGTTTGTAGTGCCAGGTAGTGATTGTTCTAAGCAAGTCACACAGCACTGAGTGCCTTGCATTTCCTATGTGACTCTAAAGAGTAATGCATTTCTTGCTTTTTACCCCTTAACCAGCCATTTCTAAGGTTTGTTGCACTGCATTAATTGCTGACATCCATCTATGCTGTAGAGTGACTGCAATGCTGCCCTTGTTTTTCACTGTGAATCATGTCCAAAGCATCTGCTTCAGGAGGGAATCAGTAGAGGACCTCCTGTCATGCACAGACTTGTCTTGGCAGAGCCAGGAGTCTGGTGTCTTAATTTCTGCTCAAAATTTTTTTTCTAAATAAAGGTTGTTAAGGGAAGATGCTAATGAAGAAGGAAAAGAAATCATTGGTTTCCACCTCTGTGTGACCTGCTCTGAGAGCATGCAGGGCTTAGCCGTTACTGTGGGCAACTTGGCCCCCTCTCCAGAGGGTTGACATTGTAGTTTGTAGTAGGTCATGTGAGAAATTTCTGTCTGAGTCCAGACTTGCAGGACATTTTCCACATCTGTGGTCTCAAGCTGGTGAAAACCTGATAGTAAAATTGGGGGAGGTGAATCTCCTCAGTGGGTAGCCCTCTATATACAGACATCAAATGAGTCAGTAGAGTGCTAAAAATAGCCAATACTGATGTCTAAAGATCTGGAAAAGTAGGTCACGATGCTCACATATAAAAATTATGGATGCTGCTGACAAGGATCAAGGAAAAGCTTCACAGATGGTAAGGTATGAGGAACAAGTGTGTAGGAGAACCCACAGCATTTTATCCAGTAAGCCTTGTGTGTAGAGAAGATGTCACGTGTGGACTTAACCTTAGGCATTTTCTGAATTATTTTGTTAAAAATTTGGCTTCTTTTCATTGCTGTAGTTTTTTCCTCTCTCCTCTTTTCCTGAAGCAGAAACGGAGAGATAGAAACAACCTCTCGGTAGTTCTTATTTAGCGCAGTTGGAGGAATGAGGGGCAACGAAGAGAAGTGACATTTCTGTTGAAGTGTTCAGGTCACAATCTCTCTTACCTGCCTTGTGCTTAGTTTTACTTTGGTAATATGTTGTCTAGACTTGTACCTTGTGGCATTGGGATGTCCTTTTTGGGGTAAATGTATTAACAGAGATAAGGCAAAACCAAGAAAAACACTTTAAATGTATTTCCTTTGATTAAACTCCTTTCTTTCTAAAACATGCTCAACTGAGAAGCAAATAAGTTTAGTGCTGTGATGTACATACAGTCCTTTCCTGTGTCTGCTGTTGGTTTTCATCATTGCCTATGACAAGCTCAAATAGAATAAGAGCAATTTTTGGATATTTTATTTGCAACTCATTTAGCATGAGTTGATGGCTGTTTGGATTACGAATCCATTTGCACAAATAGATGCAAAATTGCAGCTTATTGTAGGAAAGCTTAAACCTCCCCCCCACATAACTGTAGTTTTCCTTGCTAAAAGGCAATTAAAAAAAAAACCCCAAACAATTTAAATTTAAAAAATATTTTTACATTAAGTAAAAATTGAGAACAAGGGTAAAGATAGTTGGAACACATGCAATATAACAAGCATTTTTACTGTAACATAACAGTACAAATAAATCCATCAGAAAGAAACAACAGAAAGTAAATACATATACTCAGATCTATCATACCTTTTTCCTAAAAGAAACATGTTCCAGTGAACAATTGAAAACTGGTTCTTTGGGATTTGCCTACAAAAAGGAGACAACACTTCAGAAACATTCAGTAGTCATTTATTTAATAACCAAAACAATTCAAGTTAAGATTCAGGAAAATTGTTCACATGTAATGAAATATGCAAACTCTAAATAACTTAGGAACAAAGAGCTCAGTCCTGTATTTGCTTAGCTTTACTATGTATATAATGCCATGGAGGTCGTTACCCTCAATAAAACCACTGAGGAGTACCTAAAATGAAAAGAAAAGCAGCATAACTTCATAAAAATAGGGTAAATGAACAGGAGAAGAAAGCATACAAGTTTGTTGAGTTAAGCATGGAGAAAATCTACTTATAATTAATGTAAAAGAACTAACGGATCAAGCAGAAATATTGCTTAGAAAAAAATATTAAAAAGCTTAACACAATAATGTGATATATCTGAACACCCTGGATTGTTGATGGACACAGAACAAATATTTAATATAAATTAGCAGAGTTCAGGAGAAATTAGCACTAGGTAAAACTGCTTCCAGAAACATCTGAGGATGTACTTCATAGAAAGGAAAATGTAGTGTGTGAATCCTGTTTAGACACCATTAATATATGACTATATGTGCATATTTGAAATGAAAATTCCTGTGTGCTCATCATCACAGTCTCTTTTTGGAAGCATATAAAGTACCTTTCAGCTTTTTTTGCTTATTTTTGTGATTGTTCTAAGCTAACAACAATTGAGTTTCACATGAGATGTGAAAATATTGTTTGATCATAGAACCAAGTTGGATGAATAATCATTTTTCCCTACTTGTGCACATGAATTTTATTCAAACATCTCTGAATTACTTCAGATGTTCTTTCTTTTGGCAGTTCCTCAGTATTCAGAGGTATATTTGTCAATGATTTAAAATCTTTTAATCACGTCTTGAATAGAAACTGTAACAGTGAAATCAAACTTAGTGGATAGAGTTTAGGACTGTGCACCTTGTATGCTAGCGTGATAAACTGAGATTGTTAATTGTGGCTGCAGAATACACAATTTAATTTACTTTTATTTAGACATGACATCTCTATTTGAGGAGAAGTCAATAGTAAGCTTCATGTGAAAATTACGCTCAAGGTCCATGTTATAAACTGCCAGTATAACTCAAGGTTTAAACTAGTGTGTTTTCTCTTTTCTGGTATTTAGCTCACATTTTGACTTACCAGCTTGCAGTCGTTAGCTTTTATTTTGAGAAAAGAGTAAATGATATAAAAAGAGAAGAGGAAATAAGCTCTGTCTGATCATTCAACCTTAAAGAAGTTTAGGACTGGTAAAGAACAACTTGTCTTTCACTCTTGTGGTTTTCTTTGTGATGTTTTTTGGTTGTTTGTGTGTTTGTTTTTGTCAAATTTTATGGATTCCAAGCTAGATAATTCAAAGGGACTGCACATTTCACAGGGCCTTAAACTGTAATGATAAATCAGTGCAAGGAGAAGTATGTCAACCACAAAGTTAATACTTGTCAGAGACCTTGAGTGTACTTTATTTTAGAAGTGACAGGAATGCCACAGCCTAAAAGGCTTCTGTAAGGCAAAGAGTAATTTCCTATGTGTGGTGATAATGAAATTCTGGTCCCAGCACACAGAGAAACTGTCTACAACACAGGATGAAAGCAAAACTTGTTTGTTTGTTTTCTTCAGACTAAATCCATACCATTAAATTTAATATGTAAAGGATATCCTTGTAAAATGAACATCAATAGCAATGAAAGCAATACAGAGTAAGAAATTAATCACTGAGGAGTTTTCCTCAAGCTTTGTGATGAAGGATAGCTGCTTAAAATTTCCATTGTTTTATAGAACCCTAACGATTCAAAAGTGAGTATAGAGGATTTAGTGACATTCAGGATGACAACAGATATTTTTAAGAGGTTTAAAATGTTCAGTGGGAAGCCGTATGTAAAGCTTTATTCATTATGTTAAAAAGTGAATTCAGTTGGAATAATCAATTCAGAGTAACTTTCCTACAATGCCTTAAACCATATTAATGAGATAATGCTGAAGTTCTGACAGAAGTGGGAATGTGTTTTAACAATAAAAAAGTTATATTTTAGTACTGGAAATATTTTTAAGTGTAATCCATTACATTAATGGAAATAATTTAGTAATTTGTTGTAGAAAAAGATTTGGGATACACTTTGCAGTGCTTGAGGCTAGACTAGGTTAAATTTATTTGAAACAAAAATAATTTAATAGTATATGCACAAAGTGAATTTAAAGACCCATAATCAAGTTAACTTTGAGAGTTTTGAACGTGGAAAGCAAAGTCAGACAAGAAGTAACAGTAATTTCTGTACGCTATGAACAGAGTTGAGAATAAAAAGTGGTGCTGGAGCATCTGCATTCATTTTGCTAACAGTGCATTTTTAATTAGCGCCAGCAGGGTGTGGAGACCTGTAGCAGATATTAATGGCCTGGGAAGGGTGAGGGCCAGCGGCTCATGCTGGTAGTGACTGAGTTTACTTGGGTGTCTGGGTAGGTGGTGGTGCTGAGGCATCCCATGGGTGAGGGGAGAGATGTCTGAGCAGGCAAGGCTCTGGGCTGGGCTTTCCACAGCACAGGTACAGTCTTAGGCAAGGGCCACTAAGGCATCAGCATGAAAGCCCATACTGAACTTTCTCACAACTTCTCACAATTTAGCTGTTTCTCCCCGATCTGATGCAAGATTGCAGCTACATTGTATCAGGGCTTACCTAGAGGAGGAGGTAACTTGGCCTGTTGGTGGGCCAAGGACAACCCTAGCCTAAATGGGGTTGTCTAGGTATGGAAAAATCCAGAAACAAACAAATGGGGGGTGTACAAGAGGTGTGCTGATAGCACCTAGATTAGCAGGTCGTAAAGATCCCAACCCACCTACATGGGCATTCCAACAAACAAAGGTCAGCCCTTAAGAAATATAATGGGAAGGTAACAGGACTGGAGATAAGACACCCCTATTAGGAGAAGAAGGAGCAGTGTGGAAATCCTAATGACTGGCAGATGTGAGACAGGGTGAAGAGAGCAAGAAACTCACAACTGCTGTTCCTGAAGGGTACATATATCCAAAAATAACTTGAGAAGAGCCCTGAAGAGGTGGTGAGGATTTGCTAACTGTACACCTTCTCCTCCTCCACAGCAAGCAATCACAGTCAGGTGTCTGAAGACATGAGAGCTTGGTGTTAAAGTGCACTCAGGTCTGTGGGTCTTAGTCCTTGCAGGTGTGAGTGTCAGTGGGTGAAATCTGTTCAGTTTTGAAATCGAAACCTTGCCCTCTGTGTCCTCCAATACACTCTTGAAATGAGATTTACGACATTGATGCTATTGTGTTGCAGCATTAATTGTGTTCCTTCAGCTGTGTGGGTGAAAATAAGGATTGCAGGGCTTTCAGACAGGCTAGGTGCTTTGTGCTTGTGTCATAATTTTACTTCAGCCAGTGGCTAAGCCCCACACATCTGCTTACTCACTCCCCACCACAGTGGGGTGGGAGAGAGGATCAGAAGAGTAAAAGTGAGAAAACTCACAGGCTGAGATAAAGACAGTTTAATAGGTAAAGAAAAAACCATGCAGGCAAGCAAAGCAAAACAAGGAATTAATTCATAACTTCCCATAGGCATAGTTCAGACATCTCCAGGAAAGCAGGGCTCCTGCACACGTAAAACTGATAGGGAAGACAGACTATCATGCTAAATGTTCCCCCTTTCCATTTTCTTTCCTCAGCTTTATATTGATGCTGAAAAACTTTGGAATAAAGAACAGCTAAGAAACATGGCATCTTTAAGCAGCAAGGTATTTGTTTATTGTGATGTTGGGAAGCTAGCCAGTTCACACTGGACAAACTAGCTCCAAATCTTCAGTGCAAAACAGGCTATTTTATACATTTCAGGTACCTGGTTACAACATCTAATCATACATATTAATGAACAGGTGGAGTCTAAGCAGGGCTTGGGAGGAAATCCTTCTGTCATCAATTTTAGGGGATTGGTTCCAACCTTCAGCCTCAATTCAGTGGTCTTGGAGCATCTACCTCTTGGTTGAACTTCTAACCTTTCTTTGTTAAGTGACCTGGTTCTTCAAGCTTGCAAAAACCCTTGGCTAAAGGCCTTCCTATCTAATTCAAATATCCATGTTATCTTAATTTATGACCACTAGGTTTACTGTATAGCACTCCTAGCAGTCTTCTAGGCTTTTGGTCCAATAAGCAGAACAGAATGAATTATCGTTAGTGCCAGGCGCAACAAGCATTGAACAATCTCTTCTAACAGAGCAAGGCACCTCTAGTAATTCAGTTAACTCTTTTAGCACTTGCTCTGCTTTTACCATATGGTATAGAATATTTCTTTGGTCAGTTGGGGTCGGCTGTCCCAGCTGTGCTCTCTCCCAGCTTCTTGTGCACCTCCAGCCCACTCACTGGTGGGGTGAGGTGAGAAGCAGACAAGGCCTTGGTTCTTTGTAAGTGCTGGTAATCATGGAATCACTTAGACAGGTAAATGCCTCCAAGATTATCAAGTCCAACCCCTTAACCTAACACTGCCAAGTCCACCACTAAACCATATCCCTAAGTGCCACATCTACAAGTCTTTTAAACACCTCCAGGGATGGTGGCTCCACCACTTTCCTGAGCAGCCTGTTCCAATGCCTGACAACCCCTTCAGTGAAGAAATTTTTTCTAATATCCAATCTAAACCTCTCATGGTACAACTTGAGGCCATTTCCTCTTATCCTCTCACCTGTTACCTGATAGAAGAAACTGATCCCCAACTCACTACAATCTCAGGTAGTTGTGGAGAGCAGTAAATAGCTAAAATATCTCTGTATTGTCAACACTGTTCTCAGCACAAATCCAAAACATGACTCCATATAAGCTACTATGAAGAAAATTAACTCTATCCCAGACAAAACAAGGACACTGTGAAAGCATAGCTGTAATAAACGAATCAGAGGGTCTCAGCAATTTGCAATTTATTTGAATGAGAATAAGCAAACAGTGTGGGGCACACTGGGAGTCTCTGCTCCACCAAGATGTGCAAGAGTTACATCATATCTCTTGGTCTATATCTGCTATCCTAATACATATTCATCACTATTCTAAGAAAAGGTAGGATTATACAAATGAGTTCTTGGAATGGACATTATTCCTTTTACGCATGCTCCTTTTGGGTCTTAGTGTCTTCACCATCACCATCTGGTGGTTGTGGGATGAAGTAAGAAGTCTTCTTCACCTTGTCCTTTTGATGACCCGGAGTTATGCACATGCGCAAGACGGTCTCTGTTGCTCAATGCTACCTCAAAGCTAGTTTAAACCAGTTCTTCCAAGGAGGTTCCCTGAAAGTAACTTATCTAATTACAACATCCTTTGTTCTGTGGTCTATGGTAGGAACAGTTATTCCTCTCCCCTTATTGCCCCATACTGACAGGTATCATGGGTGCACATCTCACAATAGGCACAGCAGATCTAGAAAAATCTGCAGTTATTTTTTACTCTGGTGTGGCTAAGCCATAGAAACAGAGGACAGCAGAGACTTCAGCCTGCATTAGCCACCTGAGATACATTACCTATCTTCAACGATTGTGCAAGTGATTAATTGATAACTGAGAAATTCATCTTCAAAATGTCTTGGACAGTGTTGAAATATCTTGTTCCAAGGTATTACTTTTTTAATTCCCAAGAAAATATATCAACACCACCAATCCGTCTGAGCTGGAAAATTATGTGTAAAAAGATCAAGCTGATAGAATGAAGCAAACTGAAAGTTAATCATCCCTACCCAAGTCTTGATCCTGATTCAGAAGCTATGTGCTTTCTCACATTCATGTAGTCCTGGAAAGCAAGTGTCTTATCCATGGGGTTACAAAGGAGTTTCTTTCACTGAGTTCTTCATAGAATCTTGTATGAAACAGCCAAATTTTAATCAAACTTGCTTAGGAAAGAATATTTCTGAAGAAACTCAGAGAGCTTTGAGCCTTATCTAAGCTCTGTAAATTTCAGAAACTGACCACACTTTAGTGGGAAGAATTTGAACATGTCCTGAGAGTTGCTCATAGGACAGCTCCATGCTCTGATCAAAGAAGTATTTATCCCACTAGTGAGTGGGATGTGCTGTTTCTCTGCAAGGCAAGGAAAATGGAGACAAAAACCTCTGTAACATAAATCTTCACCCCTCATGGTGTTGGGATTCAGATTCTATGTGGGGTATATTCAATAACCTGAGTAACTGCCAGACAGATTATACTCTTCTTCAGTAAATGAAAGGAGGGCTGCAATAAAGAATACAAAGAAACCAATGTATTGAACAGTTCTAAACCTGGAAACATGTACTTTTGTAGAAGTACAATTTTGTCACACCTTAGAGGGGAACTGCTGTGAATCTCCAATTCTACTTCGGTGCAGAATTTCCTTATCTTCTTGGTATACTTTAAGGTCAGATGCAATGGCAAAATTCTATGATGAAGTAAGTTAGTTATCTTCAAATTGTAGTGTGCAATGTCATGATGTTATGGTAGGAGTGTGATGTAGACTTGTGTTTTATTGCTGTTTGTCGTCACATTAAATTGACTTAGTTGGGAATTGCAGTAAGGACATTAGCATTCACAACCATTACTGCCTTGAACACTGTCCAGCCTTTTCACTTCCCCCCCTCTCTCTCTCCCCCCACTCGTCCAGTAATTCTACTTTATGCCTTTTTTGAATGCCAAATAGATTTTAACAGATTTTCTCTCCTCTCCTGATGGCCTTTGCTGGGAACTGCTGCAGAGAGGAAAGATGCCTTTAAGTTCATCTTGTTTCAGTCCTGTGATTATGGGTGACCAGTTGCTTTTTGGAACCTTTGAGTTTTGTTCATTTTCTATATTGGTGAGCTGTGAAAGCCCTTATAAAGTAGAAGTGGGGACTTGGAAACAATCACAGACTGCCAGCTTTTATCAAAAGGAATATTCTTTTAGTAAAGATGACTTAGACCTCTCAGTCTTAAATATTAGTAATTTTATTCCCACACATGCATATACTGGTAGAGAATTGCACTAACAAACAAATATAACATGTTTTGTTGGGAAATTTTTAAATAAAATGTTTCTTCCTTTCTGAATATTTTTTTAGTACATATACCAATTTTTTTTTCCATTTGAAGCATGGATTTTACCCTCATTTTCCAAGTGCAGTGAAAAAGAATGGGTAGAAAGTCCACACTGAAGTAGGCAGAGGTCTGAAATGGACTTAGCGGAAGCTGAGTGAACCCTGAGTTGCACTGAGACTTGTGAAGGGGACCTTCTGGTTTCATGCAGCCCCACCTTCTGCTAATGGCATAGTGAGATGGGTCACGTTGTCATGGCCTTGTCCAATGGAGTTTTGAGTTCAAAGATGCAGACTTTGCAGCTTCTCTGAGTGCCTTTGCCAACAATTGACCACATTTAATGGGGAAAAGTTTTTGTTAAGTTCCAACTGGAATTTCTCTTGTTACATCCTGTGTCTGTTGCCTGTTAAACAATTTTGCCTGTTGTGCTTTTGCCATGCATGTACAAGCAGGTTTCTCTGTCTGCTCTGCAAACTACCATTAGGCTATTGAAGGCATTCCTAAGATCTCCTTGAGGGTTTTCGTCCTCTTATGGCTGGACAAGACCAGTTCCTCAGACTCTTCTTATACTTGTGTGAGCCAGTCCTATGCTACTGGCCCTCTACTGGTCTCATTGTTTATCAACATTTGTCTTCTAGTAGAGACTCCAAAACTAGACATAGTACTCCACATGTGGTCTCATGAGTGCCAAATAGAAGGGAAGAGGATAAATTTTGTTTCCACTGCTGGCTAGACTCTTGCTCATACAGTGTGGTACTTGGTTATTCATCTTCATCTTGTAGGCTCACAGCTAAACTGCAACAGGCGTATTTGCCAGAGATTACAGAGAAAGACAGCTACCAACTGCTCAGGGTGATTCAAGCCTGTCAGTGTCATTGAGATCCTGAGAGTTGTGTACTGTCCTACATAAATCAAAAAAGTTGCCCTGAGTAAACCTGACAAAGATTTGCCATCAGTCCAGACTCACCTTCAGCTACCAAAATTTACGGTATCATTTCTAAGTGTTGCAAACAGGTGGACTGAATCATCCCCTGAAATGCTTATGTCTGTCTCCAGACATCAGAGGAGAGACTTAGACACTAAGTTGAGGTCAGTTGAGCATTTAGGCAGCTAAATTCAGATGAGATGATAATTTGGATGGGATTGTACGATCAGATGGTACTCTTGCTCCCTTGGAGTAGAAAACAAATATTTTCCCTGAGTTTCACTTCCATGCAGAAATTTCTTCCTCATCTTCAAACCTCAAGGTCTTATCTTCAAACTGCCTGTGTGCAAACTGTGGTTCCTTCTTGCTTGTGCTAGGGCATGGTAGATCTTTTTTTGTTCACTGATGTGGTTGCCTGTGCTCTGGATAGGCTTGTAAAAGTCCCAGAAGTTATTTTTCAGGGCTTTTCCAGGTAAATCTGTGTAAAACATGGCTTGCTAGTGTACCAAAGAAAGCTCCTTCTTGAATGAGATTTTGCAACCATTTAGTACAGATAATAGGAGAGTGCTTATGGTGCTGGAGGCTCTAAACAGATGCTATCCAACATCCGCCTAACCTGTTTGGAGGTACGGTTTGAAAAGAATGTATGAAAGAAAAGCTCAGTAAAAAGCACAGCTTGCTAAGAAGAGCTAGATGGCAGGGTTGGGGGGGAAGGAATTTGGTCTTCTGAGGACTTTCAGGATTTTAGCTTTGCTTTTGTCCTGAGTAATGGTTTATCACAGGAGCAGGTTTGGCCAAAGAGCTCAGCCTGTGGCAGGGAGCAGACTCTCTGAACAACACTTCTCACAAGGAATGGGAATTCAGGTACCCAGAGACTGCTGTTAAGAGTAAGACAAAAGCCTTTGTGTATTTTCTGACAAACCAAAATGTAAAGGTGTTGGATTCTTCCCCTCGCTCCTCCCTCCTCTATAATACCTTTTTGGAATACTTTCAAATTGACTTTTTCATACCCCTACAAAATTCCTTCTCTACTCTACATATAAAAGAGCAAGATTAATGGCCCATGAATAGAGCTCCTATACCACGGTAATTGTAAATCTTTGATGCATCTGAATATGCTAAACTACCGCTCTGTGCTCAGCAATAGAAGCAGCTGAGCCTTTTTTTCTGTAGAACAAAACACAGCTGGAGACACCTGGCAAGACCATGAGATGCAAAAGGAGAGTGTGGTAATGACTGCTTCCATGTTTGAGCAGAAAGAAGTCTGGAGAGAGAGGAGCTGGGGAGAAACCATGTTTCATTTTTTCTCAGGAAATTCCATGATGTAAAAAAGAAAAAAAATGGCATTTTGGAGTAAAAGGTCAGATATAGACCTTTTTTTGGTTTGCTTTAGAGAAGGTATGTTGTCCTGGTTGATTGCAAAAATATATTTTGAAGCCTTGTTTGGAATTTCTGAAAGTAGGACTACTGTAAATATATATTTGTTCAAACGAGTTTGTGCTGCAAATGTTGCTCAGAGAAGAGAAGAAATATGGGTTGGCTTTTCAGAGGAG
This sequence comes from Acropternis orthonyx, assembly GCA_035583155.1. Taxonomy (NCBI): domain Eukaryota; kingdom Metazoa; phylum Chordata; class Aves; order Passeriformes; family Rhinocryptidae; genus Acropternis; species Acropternis orthonyx. Next base: position 58,969,583 of record JAWWEU010000040.1, on the reverse strand, counting down.
CTAGGTGAATCTGGGTGTCTCTGACTTTAGCTGAAATTGTGGGTATTGAACACTTGAAAAATCTGGGCTGTGACAGTCATGCATCATGTGCATGAACTGGAAAGTCAAAGCAGTCTTTAGCCTGAAGTGATACATCAGTCAGACTACAGAGGAAGAAAAGGGCTGTCTTTCCACAGATCTCTTCAAGGCTCTGTAAAGGTCCTCACTTATTACTTTGGAGTTAAAAATCCCAGGTTTGCTTAGCAGTTTTCTCTGTTGTATCACAGCTGTTTATTACCGTAAAATTCCTCTGTTTTCAAGAAGTGCTGAGAACAATATTTAATTAACAGAACGGGAACTGCTCTTGAAGCACTGACTCTTACCACCTGCAGTCAGCCTTGTGGAAGAGGATGTACTTTATTCCATTAACAGTTATTATGAAAGTTGGGAAGGAAGGGAATGGGAATGACATGATGATTAACATTTTTTGAGAGAGCATTGATGGAGATGAGTGTTTTCCTTAAACTTTGGGAGGAAGGAAGGCCACTGACACAAACTTGCCCTAAGACTGTAGAGTGCTGGCAGTCCTTACCAGGGAAAACCTCTCCTAGTCCACGCTGGGGAAGGACATTACTGTTGTGCAAACACCGTGAGTGGATGGCACCCACCCTGACCCCTCTGTTTTCCAGCAGAGCACAGCTTTTTCCTTCTGGAGGCCCTGGGAATGGCATCACAGTGGCCAGCACAGAGTTTTAATGCTTAGTACACCCAAGCAGGGTTGCTTTCTAGTTCTCCTAAAATCACACATAACAGCAGTAAAGATGAAAGCAAATGTAAATGAGAATTTGTTTACATTGCATAAATGTCAGCAAAGCAATTACAATGAATTCAGAGACAGAACTAAGAAGAAAACTGTTCTTTTATCCACCCATACTTTAATGAACTCAAAGTGGTCTTTCTCTGTGCGGTGAAAAATGTTTAACCAAATTTGTTGCCTTTCTGGCTATAATGTTTACACCTAATTTATTCTCCGTGGTTCCATTTAAATGTAGTTTAATCAAAATGCTGATTTCAGTCTTTTCCCAAGGGTTTGCCTCCCATCTGCCACCTCACTTTGAGAAATACTTAATTTCATATAGCCATGCCCAAAAAACCATATCTTCTGCTCAGCTGGTAAACAATTTCTGCTAGCGGAACTTCTTTGCTATAAAGAAACCCCAAATTTACTCTAAGCAAAATACTCTTGTTGGTTTGGTACAGTCACATTAATGGCTCAAGGCTAAAAGCTTTTCTCACATGCTGAAACTTACATTTGCATCAACATTTATTTTTGCCTCTAATTCTGCAACTCTATTTCAAATAAGCTGATACACAAAGCTGGGTGTACTTGCAGCACGTTTAGGGCTTGGTTTTGACTGCCATGGCTCCCAGTAGGAAACGTGTTGGTGTGATAATGTGTTAGTGGCCGGCCCTTGCAATAGCTATTGTGAGTTAATAAATATTCAGATTTAAGTAAAACATTACAGCAAATGTGGTGTCTCCCAGAGGCCACCAGAAAGTCCTGTGTAGAGAGAATCATTTAGTTGGTTTTAGTTGGGGGGATTTTGTGTGGTTTTGGGTTCTTTGTTTGTTTGTTTGTTTGTTTTTTGGTTTTTTTGTTTGTTTGGTTTTTTCTTTGTCCTGATTACACATTTTGCAGTGAAATAAACCCACTTCTAGTTTAGGGTTAATCTGTTCCTGATACTTACTGTTTATTTGCTTTGGAAGATCAGTCATGGCATTTTATTTGCAGACTTAATTATCTCCATAGTAACTAATTGCAATTTATTAATAATAATACTAGTCATTGAAACAGAGAGGTGGGGAAAATACATTGTGTACTATACAGGTTCACAAAATAGTTTCCAAATAAAATGTCTTTCATATCTTTTTGAAGAAGAAACAGTGGATCTTAAGGCAATGATTGCATATGGAGATGGGACTTTTCTAGGCTCTTCCTGTACAACAGAATGTGTTTAGATATTTGCACAAAATTTGTGTTATGCAGTGACTGATACAAAACTCATTGAAAACGTTGATTTTGGTAGTCTTGGGATCAAGCCCTTGTTTAAGTAGTTTCTAAACCCACTGTCAAGCAATCATTCAGATTTTACATCTTTCATAAGAGAACAATTCAATTGGAAAGAAACTAATTAGATTTAAATCTGCAGTTGTGATGAGGAACAGGAAATTAAAGATTAAGGATTGTGTTTGACTGTGGAATTTATTCAGTAGTCCTATAAACTCACCAAGGAACAGATTTCTTTTCCACACTGAATAATCAGGCTTTAATAATTTAAAGAACTTATTCCTAGAGCCCACAAATCCAAAGTCTCATACATTTTCTTTAGAGATGAGGAAGACAAAGCTAACCAGGATTGGATTTTTACATGTAAATCCCAGGGATTACAAGAGCCCTTCCTCACTCTGTGCCATCACTCTCCCAAGTAAAGCCTACAGAAGTGGGGGAGGAGGCCTAGAAAACATTTCAGTGTTCACCTTGGTATGTTTTTTCCTACTTGTTACTTGGTTGTGGGTTAGAGGTGGGGAATGAAAGTTTTTTTGGGGCCCACAGAGAGGAAAACATTAAATTCTTGAGAACACTACCATGCCAGAAAAGTTATGATAAATCTGCCCCTGGGTTTTCAGGTCTTGTCTGCTCAAGAAGGCTGCTGGTCTTGTGCAGCCCCCTCTCCCTTGAGGTCCTCAGCACCTTTTCTTAGCAGCAACAGGGCAATGCACGTGGGGCTGTGAGTAATACACCAACATGTGCTCATGATGTGAAAGACTTGCTCTGCCTCACATTGTGGAGTCACCACTGGCAGGGCTGTGCTAGTACTGAGATCCATAACACTTCTGTGGTGAGAGAGATTAAAAAAAACCAAACAGACAAAAAAAAAAATCCCCCTACCCCCACACCCCCCCAAACAAACCACAAAAACCCCCAAACAAACAAAGCCAAAAGCCCCACAAGTGAATTTGTGATATTTGTTGTATTGTTGCAAAAAATACACACATAAGTGACTCGGGCAGTAAGATCCTGCAACCCATACAGAAAACCCTCTTCCTATAGCTTGTCCCAAGAAGTTCTATTGATCTCTTCATGTCATGACAAGGTCGGAGACTCAAGCGAGGGACAACACGTGGCTACTTTTCCAGGTTGCTTCTTTAACACACAGCAGAGGGAACCAGTCCAGAGATTTGGTTGCCAGCCTTGAACTTGGAAAATTAGATTCCGTTTTCTCTTCTGCAGTTGATTACTTGTAAGACCTCAGGGAAATAATTTTGTGTTAGATTCTTCAAGGTATAGCACCTATGTGTTTTCCATGGAAATTGGTTAAGGTTAGATGCTAAATATCTTGACATTCTCTGAGGGACACTTGAGTTTGTACCTGAAAAACGGAGATGGGATGACTCATATACTTGATAAATGTACTAACAATTGTGAAGCTGTTACACCTAATAGGCATAGAAGTCATAAACTTATTGCAGATAGAACCACATAGTTCCACATGCTAATTTGACCTTTCCATCTTGTTTGAAGGGATATTTTTGGCTGTAAAGATGATCTTCATGAACTTCTTGTAATACTGAGAACAGTGGTAAATTTTATTATTGACTTCCATGGATACACTAATTCTTTAAGGGATTTTATTCTTATTTATATTTATTTTCCTGTAATAATTGAAATAATACCTACATCACTAGGGCTGTAAATTAGCCATACAAAAGAAACACATGGCATCAGTCAAGGCAATGATGAGTTTGTCTAGATGGAAAAATATTGTACCTTGCAGATGGCACAAAAGAACCCAAAGGCTACATTTTTCTCTAGAGCTTGAGAGATTTATATTCAATCACCCTCTCAGGACTAGGCACAGGCTAGCCAGGGTAATGTTCTTAATACACTTCTCAGAAGGGCTTTAGTTGCGTTAGCCCTTTGAGCAAGTTCATTCAGGGTCTCTGTGTAGCCTGATATCGAGCCATGAAGATGTATCCTGAGACACTGGACAGAGTTCAGAAGTGTAAATAAAGATTGCACGTGGTCACAAGCTAATCACTTTCCACTTGTAGCTTTACTGATGGAGGGTTTCTGCCTTTGAAAGCTCAGAAGCTGTTGGCTGTTTTCTTCCTTCCATTTGACCTCTGCTGTTTGATGCCTTCCCCTTCTGTGGTTGTCCTCTTCTACCTGTCAGATGTTAATTTTCTGGCACAAACATGCATTGTTTCCCTTTCATTTCATGGTGCACAAGTACTGTAGGGAGCATCATTAGTAGGAGAATTTACAACCCTGCACAAAACATTTCTTACTCTTTACTTGCTACTGGAGAATCAGTAGAGGAAAAGTGGTATCAGATTTCTTTTTTTCCCCCTACACATTTTTCATATTTTCCTACTGAGCATTAAAAAAAAATTAAAAAAATTGGTTGATTCATACCTCTTCCACCCAACATACATTGACTTAAATTAATGCACTTGTCAGGATAGAATTAACTGTGCTGGTCATGAGGAACCAAGAGCATCTTCAACCTTGCCTTCTCTGAATTTTAAGAAAGGAGTATTTATTTTACTTGCATACCTTCAGTCTAGGAAAGAACTGAAATTGTTCCTTTGCATTGTGCTGAATCAATCACAGGAAATAAATAGTGGTGTCAAACTGCCTCTTAAAGGACCTTTGGTACTTTATCTCACCCTACAGACATGAGCAGTTTTTGGGCAAGTGACAGATTGCTACGGACTGGTCAGCACAGGATCCAGACAACCAAACAACAGTGCAATCCACTGGCAGCAAATAAAACAAGTCAACTCTGTGTTCATTTTCAGTAAGCATTTTCAGTATCAAAACAGTAGGCTGTTGTTGTAATGAAGGAATCTTGATTTAACCATTTTGCTCATACTAACCCATAATGCTCTTAGTGTTCAGTTGGTCAGAGTCTGACTTGAGAGGGCTGCTGTGGGAGACGGACACTCAGTCACTCCTTTGTCTGCAAGACTGTGAGGAGAGAGGGAATTGAGCACAGCAGCAGGAGAAGTGATAAAAATCCATACAAAAAGGAAAAATGCATGAGTGCACACTTTCCCAGACTGCCTTAACATTATACATATTCAATATTCAGAATTATTCCATGAATAATTTATGCAAACATATTCCAGTGGTACAACTGTTTCACTGGGTATTTGCTATTTTGGGACTTGTGGTTGGTCAGCTATTTCCATGTGTCAGTTACCAGTTTCTGCATATGTGATTCTTACATGTGGCTAGTTTGGGTGAATATTTTTAACTATTTGCTGAGCTTTCCCTACGTGCAAATAAATTTTGCTTTCAACAGTGTGCATGCAAAAACCAAAGAGAGACAAGGAGTTGCAAATATTATCAGGAGGAATGTCAGTACCAATGAAATGCATATCTACAGCAATTTTTGGCATTATGACATTTCAGTTGTAAAAATTACATTTCAAAGAGGATAGAAAGCTACCTCTAAAAGCTACTCCCCAAGTCCAGCTGGGGAGTGCCTGGAGCCCTCCTGGTAGCTCTGAATCATAGACTCCTAGAATGGTTAGCATGGAAGGGACCTTCAAAGGTCATTTAGTCCAATGCCCTGCAATAAGCAGGGACATCTTCAACTAGGTCAGATTGCTCAAAGCCCTCTTCAATCTGACCCTGAATGTTTCCCGGGAAGAGCCCAGCAGAAGCAGGCCAGTGCTCTAGCCCTTGCCAGCCCAGGAAGCAAAAAGCCCAAACTCTGGTCTTTGGAACTGCAGCACAGAGCCCGCTTGGCTGCAGGGATGAAAATAGTCAAGGGTGGTGGTTTAGCACGATTTATGAAAACAGGCGAAACAAAACATGCATTGATTTTTCCTGCTTCCTTCCTCTCCATGTATTATTCTATCCTTGCTCTGGGTTGGAGGCAGTCTTTTTTTTTTTTTTTTTTTTTTTTTTTTTTTTTTTTTTGGGGGGGGGGGGGGGGGGGGGGGGG
>JAWWEU010000040.1:58906722-58963577 GCA_035583155.1 Acropternis orthonyx | reverse complement strand
CCCCCCCCCCCCCCCCCCCCCCCCCCCCCCCCCCCCCCCCCCCCCCCCCCCCCCCCCCCCCCCCCCCCCCAGAAAACCCAAACAAAAAAACTGAAACACCAGCACATCATATGGGCACGATTTCTTATTTCTGTGCTCTATCATATTCAGTTGCCATCCCCACAGCTTGGAGGATTCTCGGTGCAATTCTTTGCTGTGCAGGACTGGACCATAAAGCTCCCTGTTAGGGCCATGCGGTGCTGCCCAGCACTCAGGAAACGGCATGCAGGGCTGCAGAAGAAAGGGACATTAATAAGCCCGGGGAATTTTCAGTTTTCTCTGGGTGTGACTGTAGCTGTGCTCTCTCCCGCTGTGCAAAATGCTAATGAGGCAATCGATTGTAAACAGGTGCCGTGAGGAGCCGCTCAGTGCACAGCAAACCTTCGCACTCCATTGCCATGCTTGGCGTCTGAATCTTAATATCATTCCAGAAGGAGTGACAGAATAATAACTCTCCTCCAATGTTAAGGTAGAAACTTGTTAAATTCATAACCTTCTAGAATTAATGCCATTCTTTTCATAGGCTCTTTGCATTTGTCAAGCTTCATTTCAGGAATACCTCGAGCAAGGAAACGTACCCTTAGGAAGTATTTGTGTAATGAATTATTTATTCATTATCTGAAGGTGCACATCATTTTATAAACCTTTAAGTACTTAGAGGTTTTATAGTTTTGGGTGGTGTTTTTTTTTTTTTTTTACTATTCCATGCTTTAATTTTTTTTAAAAAACCCAACTGGTTCGTGTTCACCTTTAGTCTGACTTGGTGCTGTGGTCTTAATCATCTTGCATTGAAAAGACAGAGCAGAAAGCATACATATGTGTGTGTACACAACTCTCTAATTCTAGGGTATTTAACCCATGGAAAAAAACAAAGCGCTTGATGGATAGTTGCTGAGTTTCAGTAGGAGAGCATTCCTTCTCCACAGCAGGGGAGTGAGGATTCGCTCTGGATAAGTATTGACTGGGCACAGTGCTGTTAGTGTTGGAGTGAGGGGATGGCAGAGTGCAGGGGCACCCCTTACCCTGCTCTTCCTGCAATCCCAGCCTTGTAGAGTTTTTTTTTAATTATTATTCCTCCTCTTTTTCTCATTTGAGTTTTCACTGTATAGGAGATATTTTATATCTATTTAACATAAGTTCCTTGTTCCCTCTAAGTCTGCATTACCCAGTTCTCAGGGTTTCAGTCCTTTACTGACCATCCTTAACCATTCTTATTTGTGTTTTTACTCCTGGAGTCATCCTGTGCCTGTGCTTTCAAGGCCTCTGCTGTCACTCCCTGAGCATATTCTTGGGGACCCCTGTGATAACCTGCTTAAAGAGCCCTGAAAAGAAAAAAAGCAAAACAAACCACAAAACCTCACATGTTCATTTGTGTCTCAGTCCAGGAAACTTCTACTCAGCTTTAAATATATTTTGGAGTAACTTTTCCAGTATTTGATTAATTTATTTTTAGTTGTCACTGGAATGACATCTTTTCCTCTTTGTCTTTGAAAGGTTTTTATCTGATATTTTCTGTGTTCTTTGTGCCTAGAAACTTCCACAGGAACCTCTTCTGCTGAGAAACATATGTACACATGACTCAAAAACCATCTGCTTCTTTGTCACCTGAAAGACTTTGCACAGAAAGCTAATGCATAATTTATCATAGACAGTTTCTGTCATGTTTGGAAGTTGTAGCTTTTTTTGCCTCAGCTCTACAGAGGGGAAGATGATTTTTCTGGACCAAAATGCTTAAAATCCAGTGTTAGTACTGCAGACAGCGATTTGCATGCTTGGCTTGGGCAACATGTGCTCGTACCTGGCACGCTGGCCATGCAGTGCCTTGAAGGCCATGTCACTCTGTAGCTTCGGTAATGCATGCTTGAGTTCTTGCCTACCAAAATAAGCCCAAGCCTGCAAGTTTCATCTACCTTTATGGGATGCAATGAGGAGACCCTTCAGCAGTCTGGTCTGCCCGATATATGTAACCAGTGATGTGAACTGGAATATAAATTACCTTAATGCTTATTTTCAAGGCTTCTGTAAGCAGCAGTTTAAATGCAGCTCATGACCACAGCACTTGGGCTCCTCATAGCAGGCAGTCAGATGAAGAGGCAAGTCCCTGGGGTGAAGGTGCGCCTTCTGTGCATAGACAGTGGTGCTCCCTTTGCAGTGGCATCTGCTGTTGTGCTGGTGTAAAGGTAAACTGGCAGCAGAAATGAACCTAACTCAAGAGAGATTACAAGTCAGAGTTGTACTTTACTAAAAAGATTAAAATAAATGCAATGATACAGAGAGAACCCAGTTTTAACCCACAAAACCCAGATGTATAACCCAGCACCCTGGGACACGAACAGAATGGTACTTGTTAGTCCCTGTGCTGAGTGCCACATGGTCCTCCTGAGTGTAAAGTAAAAAGAAAGGAAACATGTTGGTGAAGATGATAGTCGCAGTCCTGTTGAGGTTCTGGCCCTCCTCTGGATTTGATAAGTGGTACCAGGAGTCCCCAGATCCCAAGATTACATATGCTCAAATTCAGGTGGGAATGTCCAGTACCTCCCCCAGGGTGAGGAGTTTCACAATAGGTGATGTAACTCTGTGAGTCATAGGATATTTTCAGAATCTTTGATGGTCTAGATAGTTTCAACTACCTATTATGCCAATCCCTAATGGCCCATTAGCAGATGTGACCCCTCAGACTGGGTGTGAAGGTGCTAGTACCTCCCCTGAGGGGAGTTATCACGGCTGAATAACTGGTGTGAAGACAGAAACATTCTAAAGCACTTTGTCTGCTCCCAGGTGGTCTTAAGCAACTTTTCATACCCTTGTCAAAGCACTTGGCTGTCACATGTGCTGTTGATTCAAAGGGATGGGCTACACCGTAGGCAATGTATAGTAAAGCACACCTTTATTTGTCACCAGGAGCATGTAGGGGTTGCACCATCGTGTATGTGTCCAACAAGCAATACATTTTAGAGGGTTTTTATAGGCACTAGTAAAAAGCTTACACATTCTTATCAAAATTGCCCATATATCCTATTGTGGTTACATGGATATGTTTGTGGTTAGGTTATATAACTTTTCAGTTTTATATTTCTTACTATAAGCAACTTTTAATCAATCCTTCTCCACTTCTATGTACTCAGTCCACACCTAACAGTTACCTTACTGATTAGCTGGTCTACGTGCAAGGCTCTGTGTTCTATATGATGCCTCACCCTAACAGAAGGATAGGTCCCTATTTGCAGTTGGTTACATGTTGGCACTTTGCCTAGTCCTGCTAAGTACAGAGTTCAGTCAGTGGGCCTTACTTAATTTTGTCTCTGTTTCACTGTCAAATGTAATAATAACCACCGAATATATTGCACCTTATTACCTTATTCTACTTAGAGTTTTCATGGCAGTACAAAATTAATGTTCTTTAGCTCTTGCATGAGTATCAAAATGATGCACTGCCATTCATTAATTTGCCATTTCTGTTATTCCTCCATTACTCCTCCTGTTTACTGTTCTGTCAGGAAGACTCTGCTTTGGCTGTAGTGTACACTATATCTTACTTGTGTTTTCATGAAACACTTAACCAGCAGGTTTGAGGGGATACTTCCCAGAGGGATCTCTTTTATGGATTCTTATATTATTTATTAGTTTATTTCTACATAAGATAGAGACATTCTCTGTTGGAGCCATAGCAGAAAGTGTAAAGGGTGCATGAAGCAACTCTTTACCTGGCAGCAAATGCTGCTCTCAGTCCCGCAAGCCCCAGACAGGGACTCTCATCAAGATAGGGACAGATCTCTGCTGCTGGAAGCAAAGTGCTGTGAGGACTCCTCCTGCATTAATTCCTCTCTTAGCTCCCATTTGTTATTCTTTATCTGTGCTCTGTGTGCATACATTTTCTGGTGAAGACAGTGTGGGGTTTCTTTTTTAACTCTGAGAAATGAGCTCTAAATGCTTAGTTTTGCCAAATACATGTGAAAGGGACTGAAACATGGGCTTCTCCTGACTCTGGCAGCTGTCCAGTGGTCCCAGCAGTGGCCTCAGTGGTGGCAGGAATGGCCACAGGAGCTGCAGGAATGGGAGCACAGGGAGGAGCAGGAGGCTGTGCCTGTCTCATGAACCGTCACATCTTGCCTTCCGGAGAACATTCAGCATTACAAGTGAGGGCACACAAAAATTTAAAGAACTTTACCGCTAAATTGCCTGATGTCTTTTGAAATTAAGTATACTGCAGCACAGCACCAATAAATAACCTGTGAAGGCCAAGACAATATTTGTGCTAGCAACAGGCAGGCCCTGTTTGTCAGTGAAGTCCATGTTTGAAAGAGTTTTGTGGAGCACCTGTCTGCCTCCCTGGGAGTATATCATTGGTATGTGTGGCCAGAAGCCTAGAGAGAAAAAGCAAAAGACAGAGGGAGAGAAAGCCTCCACCAGTTTTGGGTTCTAAACAAACAAACTCATATTCCAGATTTCATCACATGTAGCATTGCATCATTACTTTTGTATTTCCTTCAGCAGTCAGCAAGCATAAAACAGCACACAGCTGCTTTGGATTTAATCTGATGCTTTAGCCTCTTCATTTTGCTATATTAAAATGATGTTACCTTAGCGTAATTTCATTCAATGACTTTAATAGACTCAGGCAGATACTGCTTTAGGGTTTTTTTTGTTCAGAATTCAAACCAAAAAAGCAGGGAAAAATGTCTTGGATCAGAATTTTCTGAAGTTTTCTTTGGCAAAATGAAACAAAAAAACTTATCATGCCAAGACCTTGAATGAACCAAAATGTTTCATTCCACCAAAATTGGATTGTGTTCTGATGGCTCTTGTCTTTTTTAAACTGAAAGTCACTTCTAACAAGTTACAAAATTTTACTCGCAAATGGTTAGAGTAGAAATATTTGCAATCTTCAGAAATCCATAACTTTAGTCTTCTTTCAGCCAAGAATTATCTGAATTCAACCTGAATTTACTCGTTGTTTCAATTTTTTCTTCTTCAAATGCTTGTGGAAAAATATCCTCTGGAACTTTTCTTCTTGCTGTTGAACTCATTCTTGAATTTTCTTCCTGCCCTGTCAGTGAGATATTTTTCTACTTTTTACAGGTTTTCTTTTGACTTCACTGTTTTTTCTGATGAAGAACATTTTAGTTTTGTTTCTTGATGATCTAAAAGTTCCTGTCATTTGCTGGGAAGTAAGGCAAATTCTGTCCATGCCTTTTTAGAGCAGATGTTGCTGTCAATACACTTTCCTCCTAGGTTTGCTTTGATCCTTCTTGTCACGTTTTTTTCCCCCAAAACCTTTCCCTTTTCTCTAAGGAACATTCAGTTAAAGCACAAGTGTGAAACTGTGCAAGGAGAGATGAATCAAAGATTCATATTTAGATTGGCACGTTGCATGCTCTTGAAACACCTCTTGCCTTGAGGATGCTTGGCTCTGCCAGGGAAGCCCACAGTCCTTTAGGCAAGAGTCCATCTCTGCCCAGAAACATTTCTGTAGCTGTTTCTTTGTTCCTTGGCCCAGAAGCCTAGTAATGTACTTTTCCCAAAGCACATGTACGAGTGGGCGTAGGCAGCTATAGTGCATCCAGGGCATTTGGAAGATGTCTGCTTTCTGGTTTTATTATGGAAATAAGAGTTCTCAACAGGAATTTCCAATGAACTTCTCTACAAAGCTGGAATCTGGGTTCATTTCCCAGGCTCTACGCAAGGGATACCCTTCCATGCATTCACCTTTAATCTTCTGTATGTGCCTTGTAAGTATCCAATAAACAGTGTGATTAAAATGAAATTATTTTTGAAGGATGAATGTTGTTTCAAAGGCTCATAATTAGCCCCTTCCAACCTTGAAAAAAAATGACCCTTTTGAAAGAGGTTTTCTAAGTCTGCTTTGTCTGCAAAAGTGAGTCTTAAACAGTCCTATAAAAACTCTTCATTTCCTGTGCCATATGCATGAAAACATACTGTTTAGTTTGTTGGGGCAAGGGAATTGGAGATTTGAAAATAATGCTGCATTTTTATAGAGTTAAATAGGCTTGAAAAGAATCCTTGTAAGAATTTTATTTACATGACCAAAAATAATCAAGATCTGATTGTTTGAAAACTACAGTATGAAATGTCAGTAACACTTTAACAAGCAAACTAATCAACTGTTCCTCCTACTGCCTAGAAGTGAGGAAGTAAAGAGATCCTTATTAATTCTGCTTTTAAATGCTTGGGAGCCATGCAAATTCTCACTCCTAAGAGCCAGATGTGTCCCTCAATAGAGAGATTTTTATAGGTTCCTTCCTCATTTCTGTGGCTAATGCTTTCCTTCTAAGGAGGAGATTGTCCCCACTGATCCTATTTCTGGTAGCTCTGTTGTTCTCAGAGACAACAAGAATGCAAATCGTGGCTGGCATGTCACTTTGGCAGCCGCACTGGGCACTTATATGACATTGAGTCTTGAGCCCATCTCCGAAACCTTGCTGCTGCTGGGAATGAAACCTCACCCTGGACTGAGGACCTCCACTTGTTCTTGGTGTCTGGGCCCCTTCCTGGAAGCTCAGCTCTCAGAAGAGAAAGGGGGCTGTGATGGGTTGTCCCATGTGCCTGGCCTGGGGCAGCCTGCTGGACCTCTTTTATGACTTTTCATGTTTTTGGAGTGTCTTTTATGGCAATTTCCTTTCATCTGTGTTTATGTCCAGGATAAACTTGTCAGCATGCCTCCTGCAGAGCTCAGCCTGGTCCCTCAGGATGGATTGGCAGATTCACTTCTTCCAGATCCTCATACAGAACAACCTATTGCAAGTTTCTCAGACATCTTTAAACCCCAAATTACCAAAGAATCATTGAACTTCTGATTCAAAGCAGTTGTGATAATGTTGCAAGGGGGCAAGAAAGAGTGAGCCAGGCAACAAAGGGTCTCCTGGGACCTTAGATCGTCAAATCTCTTATTTTCTTGTTTCCTTTAAAAAACATATCTGTGCTTCACTACTGATTTGACAGGCAGAGAGAGTCCAGCACCAGAGATTGTAACTCAGTCTTGGCTGGGGCCTGGGAAAATGCTTCACACACAGAGAAAGCCACAGAGAAAGTCTCTGGGAATTGCCTTCCTTGCTGCCTTTGCTTGCACTTCCGACAGCACCAAATACATCCTGGGCTGAGCACGGGCCTGTGTCTGTGTGCCAACCTGCTACAAGGCCCAGGGATAGGGAAGCTGCAGACCTATCTGCTTGTTTTCTGCAGCTGAAATGCTTTTAGTGGTTGAAGAACAAAAATCTCCTAGAAAATGCCCCATTACTAAGCTGCAAGGAGGAGCCTATTGGAAGGACAGAAGACAGATTTTCAACTACTGCCATCTCTTGAAATGGAGGGATTTCTAGTCTGTGTGTGCCTGTGTGCTACCAATGGACTAGAGTGTCCCAAAAGATGCAGTGGAGCCACAGTGTGAACTCTCCCAACCTTGGCAATTGGCCTTAGGCAGAAACCCCACTGGAGAAGCAGAGATTATGGGAATCAGGTCAGCCTGATTAGCAGCAAAAGCCTGTCCAGGGATATAAACAGCCATATGGGACAGGCTGGCTGAACCCCCTGGCTATAGAGACCCGATTGCATATCAGCAGTGGAGAGCCTTGTGCTGGACTTCAACCAGAACTGGATGTCAACCGGAACAAATCTGTAGCTGGAAAGTGTCAGATCCTGAGCTGAGAGTGGCTGTGCAAGGAGGGAAGGATGAGTGCAACTAAAAGGCTGCAGAAGGCAGTGAAAGTGCCAGCTGTATGCTGGGGGGCTTTCAGGGGAACAACAGTGGGTCCTCCTCTCTGCAACCAGGGATGTTGAGATGAATTGTGTGTCTTTTTAAGTCAGAAGGATTAGAGCAGCTCCCTGACTGAGGTTTGACATTAATTACTGAGGATTACATGAAATTTGGAAATGCTTTGGACAGTGGAAAATTTTGGAAGCTGACATTCTGACAAGGCCTACATGCAGATTAGAGCTTAAATCAGATAGAGCCACATCACTGGCTTCACTGGTCAGTACATTCTGGCCCCTAAGGCACCAGAGGTTCACTGCAGAGTAATGGGTCCCAGCTGAGTCTATGGCAGAGGTTTCGTGTTCCCTAGAGTATGTGGAAATAGCCTTCCTACAACACATTTCAGAAACTTCTTCCTCTGAGGATTGCAAGACTGCCAGTAACATATGCTGGATGTAGCAGACTGTTGTTAGATAAATTGCTTTGGGATTTTACAGTGATGTGAGATTTTTCTCAAAGAACATAAATTAGGACTAATTTTCTCTAGTGAGGAATGGAGTCAGTCTCAGCAGATGCACCAAGACCTGACAGCTATTTGGGAAATGCATCCCTTGATTTTTGACTCCTAGGGGTATGTAAGGTACCTGTAGTGGAGAATGTAATAAAATGCTGCAATGGGGAAAGAATATTACAGCCCAAGCAAAAACACAGTAGCAACAGAGAGCTAGAGATGCCTAGTGAGTGTCTTTCTTCACTGAGAAGGCAACATTGGCTGTTGACTTGCTGTTTTGGAAATACAAAAATAGCCATACCTTCCCAGAAAGGACATTTAGTAACAGAACCTCTATAAAACTGCTGCTAAGTTAGAGGAGATCTTACATTATGCCACAGCACAGGAAATACTGCATGAGGAGTGTAAGAAGACAAGTGTTGGCCAGCCTCTCACATAGTGGTGCTGAGAAGCCTGTAGGTCCCATCTCTGTGTGATGCTCTTGGCAAGTGGTATGGCACATCCTATCTAACTATGAGTGCATATACTTGGTCAGCAGCCTGTGTTTGGATTGTCCCTTCTACTTGTTTTAAACAGAAGTCTGCACACCAACAAAGTTGCTTTCAGAGGTGGAGCAACTAAAGAGCATGGGCATGGTAATATGCATGTGGGTGTGTGAATTGGACAATTTGCTTCTTGTTCATCCAGGGCGCTGACTCTGTGTGGTGTGTCTGTCTGTTCATGTCTGCCTTACCCTTCCAGTGACTTTTTGCTTCTTTTGCCCACAAGAAGGAGACCTGGGATGAGGTTATAGACCCAGATATTTATTACTGCAAGTCGTGTGACAAACCACCTGTCTAAATTTTCTCTTGCCAAGTTTCTTCCTCTTCGTTTACATGCAACCAGGCAGCCTGTCTGCAAACAGAGTGGTTGCCATCCCCTGTGCTTTCTGTGTAAATGGCTGTGCCACAGCTCCGTCTCTTGGCTAGGGGAGAAGGGCTGTCCCCTGTGCCATACAGTACCACCTTAGCTGCCACTCCCTTAGCTGTCTTACTTCACAGGCCTGACAACATTCTTCTTCCACCCCAAGGCAGACTGGGTGCATAGTAGACCACCAGTGTTCCAGTCATGGATCCATGGCTGTGGTTACTGACACTGGCGTGTCTGGCAAGGATTTCCGTCTTACCCTGAGTGTATTACCTCAGGATACAGGAAACTTTAAGGACCAGTGTTATTGACGCTCGTGACAAATTGGAGGAGACAATTTGTATTAGATAAAAATTGAATTTATTAGCAAGCAAATTAGCAAGCAATAAAAGAGCAAAACAGTGCTGGGCAGCCCGAGGAGGCAGGCTCCGCCAAGGGCTCTGCGCCCCAAAATGGAAAGGGTCCCCTTATTTATACAGTCTCTAGTTCCTGTGTCCGTATCGGCTGGTATCTTCTGGTATCTTCTGCGTTGTGTGTGCGCCTGCGCTGGTGGTCATAATCCGCTCCTTGGTGGTCGCTGGGATGAAGGCCGAAGTCTTCCTCAGCTGTTCCTTAGGTGACCTAAGTCCCCACCCCTGTCCTTGTGAAATTTGTTTACTTTACCGGATACTCTGGCTTTAGATTATCAGGGAACGTCCTCTTAACCCCTGCATGCTGTTAGATAAAAAATGTGTCCCCCCCCGTATGTTGTTAGATAAAGAATGTCCCTACCCCATATGCGATTTCATGAACAAAGTTAACCCGTTCATTACAACCAGGATCTTTTTTTCCTCTGACAACACCTAGTGGCTTGGTCCACTGCTGAGAACTGTCACAAGGTATGTCATAAACAACCAGGGATTTTGACAAAGCATTAAAAAGAAAACCCAGCATTTGCATGGTCTCTAGTAGCTCTCAGGGACCACTTGGTGTAAAAGCAGTCTGTTCCATGATAGGAGTACTAGTGGGGCAGATCCCAGTTCTGTTTCCTCTCTTTTCTTTACTGTGACAGCAAAAATTCACTGAACAGTCTCAAACTCAGGGTTTCTTTCTTGAACATTTTACAGGGAATAAGTAATACTCACAGCCTATATGCCTAAACAAAGACCATGCAATTATCTACAAATTCTTGGCCTAAGACCAGGCTTGTAAATAAATCACAGATGAGGAACTGAGTCTCCTTAAAAAAGCACTCCCAGGGTCTTGCACTGATAATTATTGTGATCATAAGGGAAGCTGTTACAGAAAAATGAAGCACTCTATAAAGGTTGGAAAAGAGGTTAATCGAAATGGCTCACCCTAGTCTAATTGTATAAAGCACAAAGTGGTATAATTAAATTCAGAATCTCTACAAGCAGCAATTCTATGTTGTCTGAAGTTTTGACATCTCTAGAAATATGCAATAGAAATTTGCTAATATCCTGTAGGAAACCCTATAGTGAAACTTACACCAGAAATCATTGGATTACGAAATTCCAGGACAGTTGTTTAGTAG
The DNA here is from genome assembly GCA_035583155.1 of Acropternis orthonyx. Lineage (NCBI taxonomy): Eukaryota > Metazoa > Chordata > Aves > Passeriformes > Rhinocryptidae > Acropternis > Acropternis orthonyx. The sequence continues at coordinate 58,952,879 of JAWWEU010000040.1, read as the reverse complement.
GTTGGGAGAAAACAAAATATCTACTCCAATTTGGTTTTAAAAAAGTTTATTTGGGGTCTGTAATTCCTTGGCTTCAAGGGTATCTTATGTAATCAAAATAATGAATATGTGCATCTCTCTGGCTTCATGGGCATCTTAGGTGATCAAAATAGTGAATATGTCTTCCTAGGCTCACCTGCCTGTCTCTCTGTGGGCAAACTTCCATACATATCAGGCTTCAGCTGTTGGGGGTTTTGTAATTATTTGTTTTTTCACAGTAAGTTGAAGTTAATAAATTCAACTTTTCATTCACTCTTCTGCGATGAAATAGACCAAGTCATGTTGAAATGAACAACTTTTGAGGGCTGTTGTTTTGGTCTGCCTGGATCTTTCAGATTTACAGGACAACATACTCTGTAAATTAAACTATTTTATGAGCTCATTGAAAAAGAAAGAAACACAACAAACAAGGGATCAACCCCCTTTGCACAGACTAATCTACCAGTAATCACATAAGTCATGAGGTTCCTTTCTAATTCACAACTTGCAACTGACCGCTTGTAACTCAACTCCTGCTCTGATGTGCAAAATAGTTGCCTAACTTATGGTAAAAATGCTCATCCTTCCTCCTCTGGCATGGTGCTGGCATCCCTGATACCACACTGGGAAGCACAACAGCCCCAGCAGTGCAATCGCTATTGGATCAGCTTCCAAAGCTTTTTGCTTAAACTGATATTTTTATACCTTCCAGAGTGGAAGTTTAGTCTGCCATTTCCACGAGTCAGCAGATTCTGACAAAACCGCCAGACAATCACCATGCAAAGGCAGTGGCTGCAGGACACAGCGATCTGCAGGTGGTAATGGCACTTTACCTCTTCCTGTCCTGCCTCTTTGATATTCCTCCTTTGAACTAATGACACAGATCCCAATATACACCAGACATGAGCTGTGTTAGCCAAAAAAAATCTGACCTTATCACTCTCTCCAAATACCTGAAAGGAGGTTGTAGTGTTTTGAGGGTTGGCCTTTTCTCCCAGGTAGCAAGTGAAGAGAGGAAAAGACCTTAAGTTGCACCAGGGGAGGTTTAGATTGGATATTAGGAAAAAATTCTTCACCAAAGGGGTTGTCAAGCACTGGAACAGGTTTCCCAGGAAAGTGGTGAGTCACCATTCCTGGAGGTATTTAAAAGACATGTAGACATGGCACTTAGGGATGTGGTTTAATGGTGTACTTGGCATTGTTGGGTTAAGGTTGTAAACAGTGATCTTAGAGGTCTTTTCAATCTAAACAATTCTAAGAGTATATTAAGCTTTGCCAGGAATCATCAGGTTGGTGAGTCCCAAAGCCTGAAAAAACCATCAACAGAATTTTTTGGAATAAGAGGGTAATTTCCTCTCCTGCAGCCAGACCCCAATTCTGTTCAAGGAAAGTGATAGCCACCATTTTGCAATACCTGGTCAGACAAAAGTCCATTTTGAAGTCATTTTTATCATAGCCACATCCAGGATTGGAAAAAACAATTGTTTTTTCACTTCAAGTCTGAATATCAGAAGTGGTGTCAAACATTGCTATGCATTTATTATACATCTGTAGAAGGTACTGGATGGCTGTGGCTATATGCTGCTCTAAAGGTGTTCCTATATTATTTTACCACATTGCAGATAGGTAAATTGCCACTGGATTTGTGTAGGCTCATTATTTAATCAGCTGTCATCTAGTGTTTATATTTTGCTGACATTTCATAAGACTGGACTTTCTCCTGCATGTAATGCCAAGGCCTCTCACTGCTTAGTTGTAAAATATTGCATCCCAATGACACTGAGGGAGAACACCACAAACTGCTATGGAAAGTCACAGAATAATTTATGTTGGAAAAGGCCTTTAAGATTATCAAGTCCAACCATAAACCTAACACTGCCAAAAGCACCATTAAACCAGGTTCTTAAAGGACATGATGATGAATTCCATGGGAGTGTTTGCATTGTGTAGCTTAGAGCATCTTCATTTGCCAGTGGTGAGGGTTTAAAGAAGCATTTTGCCACAAAATGTCTGTGCCAGCATAGTTATTTGGGCAATGAACCAGATCAGGGACTTGATTGGGCTGCAAAATAACTGTTTAAGGAGTGCTGAACCTGACGGGTGACTGTTGCCTCAGACTGTTAGACTAATTTTACAGCTGTACTGTGTAATGTCTTTGGCCATGATTATCATTCTCACTGGCATCCCCTTGTACTGCTGAAGTGAAGCAGAGGAAACAAAGTAGTCCTTTGTTATTTACGGTTATTCTCTGTTTGCTTATGATGGTGTGGACCTGTTTTATGATAAAGGATTAGCTTTTAGATTTAGGAAGTAACCTAAATCTGTGTGAACATTGGTTGTGACCAAGTATGATGTTTGTAGATAACCACGGACTGAAAGAGTTTATTTTGTCTGGCAGTAATCAGGCTGCTGTGCCTGAACACAGCCTGTTCTGCAGTAATTTAATGGAGCCCAAACTAAAAGTTCGTCTGTAAGGGGGGAGAGTACAGTATTCAGGAAAATAAAACTACAGTATGTGTAAGTATGTAAGCAGAGTTTTCAGCCCTGATGGCATAAGGCTGTAACCCAGCTTTTTATTTCCAGTGCTGTGTGGAAATTAAGTAGTTTGAATTATTTTTTCAGTGAATATCTCTGTCACAATGATCCTATATAGATTTATTCTGGTTAAAAGTGCTTTGAAAATTAAAATGCTAATTATGCTGATGTCACAACTTTCTTATATAAGAAATTCTCACTATGTAAATGATATTTATTAACACTTTCTAACATTACAGTTGTATGCAAAATATTTTAGAGCTTGACCATAAATGATGAATGGGTGATTATCACAAGCTTTTAAAGGTGTGTACTATAGTTACATGCTGCAGGAGTTTGCAAAACCATTAATAGGCAAGGGAGGAGTGACTTGCTTGTAAAGACTTTGGTATTTAAGATCCCCACCCCATCCTGTGAAGTTTAATGGGTGCCTCGGTAGACTGAGGGCCTAAACCTTTGAAGAGGTGGGCAGCTGGGAGTGGAGATGGATGTCACCTTTCTGAAGACAGTAGAGGCAACTGACACAGCTTGTCAGTGTTACAGGGAACATAATGAAGGGCCAGGGAGTGACGGTGCATGGGTGAGATCCTCTTCTGAAATCTGTGTAGCATTCCCTGTACAACACTCAGATGGTGTGTTGTAGGAATCTGAGTATGTGGTGTCCCTGCACGAGAGCCAGAGACATATGGCCATGGCCACTCAAAGCCCTTCACCACGTGCTGGTTCTTCACCATCTGACCTGGGGCTTAAATCAAATCTGATTTCTGCTGAGAAATCACACCTGTGAGCATGGGCTGCCACTTAGGCACCACAGCTGATTTGTGCACTAAGGCACTCCTGGCAGGAGAGGCTTCACTTGCCTAGTGGGAGGTGAGAGCTGGAGAAGCCTCCAGCACCCAGAACAGTTCTGTAAGGCTGACTAAAGGAGCAACCCTCAACAAGCATAAGAAGGAAAAGTTATTTTGCTTTGCACAAACCAAGTGTTGCTCATCCAGTCAGTCTTCTCATAGTTTTTCCTCAGTCATTCTTTCCTACTAGGAAGCTTGAAGGTGTGTCTGCACGTGGTCTGTCCAAGAATATTTGTGGTGACAAAGGATTAGGGAAGCTAGTTATTTAGAGCTATTTAGTTCTCATAGTGTCTTCTGGGCTGTTATTAGTGGCAGCCTTGTGGTTGGTTTAAGAATGTATTTTTTACACCTCTCAAAAGTTGCCAGTGACTGTGAATTGTTTGTCTCTCCCTCTGTCCCACATCTGTGAGTCATTTGACAAAAGTGCTGATTAACTCATTGTTCTTTTGTCTCTCTTTCTGGGTGTAGGCTGTTGCATTTAGGTTGCCCATTGTTTTTTTGCAGTTTGGGTATTTATAGACATTGCAGATAGTTGTGTTGGAGACTGTACGACCTACTAATTTAGGTGCCATTAACATGTGTTTTCCTATCACCCCTTTTTCTTCCACTCCTTCCTGTTCTCCCACATTCACACATTTTCTACTTGTGCTCCATCTATACCAAGGCTGACATTTCTATTACAGCTCTTCGAAGAACTACATGCAGCATTTCTGCTGGATTTGGGATCTAATGGGTCTGTGACGGCAGAGGACTGAGGATGTGCTTGATGCCATTTTCTGCTGAAAAAATTGCTCCTTATGGCAGCAACTCTGGTTTCACAGAGAGCAACGCAAATATGAAGTCTAAAATTAAAGGTAGCTCACGTGAATGTGCAGGATCATGATAAAAGAAGCTCAGTACACCTGTGTCTTTTAGGATAATCCCCCTGGAGTTTGTACTGAGAAGCCCACTAGAGCAACTTTAGAGGTGTAAATTCTGTAAGATTCAGGGCAGCTTTATAACTTCCATGAGTTAGTGTCTCCAGGCACTGGGGCAGCCATGGGTGTCAAGGAGGGAGCCATGGATGAAGTCAAACTTTGCCTGCTGCACAGCTGCCAATCTTTCTAGAAGTGCAGGAGAATGAGCTGAACCACCCGTATCAAACCCTCGCTGAACACCCCCAGCACTAAGATGTGAGGAACAGTGGGAGCAGCATCTCCTGCAGGGCTGCCTGGTTAGTTTGAAGGAACACTTCCCTGATTCTGATTGCACAGTGGTCTCCTCTCCTTCAAGCAGTAGGTTTGGACAGGTGGTTGTTTGCTTTTTCATGAGGGAAATGCCTGGTCAGAGCTAAGCCTGCAGATGGCCCAGTGGGATAAACTTGCCCCAAAATAATCAAGAGAGATTCACCAGCTTGCCAAAATGGCTGGCATGGTATTCCTGCAGGAGAAGGGGGAGAGGGTCCAGTTTCATACCAGGATGGAGAAAGGAAATGGTGATTGGTCATTTCTTCAAGAGGAGACATACACAGGAATCCAGCACACAGGAATGAGGGCTTTCCTGAAAAAACAAATCAGTCCTTTGTCATCTCACACTGTTCCAAACCATTAAAAAAGAAGAAAAATGACATGTCCTTACAAGAAGGTTGGAAGCATTAATTAATGCTTGTGAAGCACTAAGAAGTATAGCAATAAATTACATGGGTGATCCTATGAGGATATTACTAACTGTGTATTTAGGGCAGAGTTTGAATAGGATATAGTAGATGAGGCCATGCGCTTAACAATGAGGATAAAACAATCCAATGAATAGTTGTTCATTAAATGTATGCTTCTGTGTGCACAGAAAGGTCAAAGGTGCCATGTAAAAAGGTGTATGTTACCCTGTAATTAAAGATTTGACAGTGCATATAAGAGTCTTCAGTTTAATTTGTCTGGGAAACTTTTAATCAGGCATTTCCTATCCTCTGAGTACCTAACTGCAACCCTAACACCCTCTGAACATAGGTTTTTTTAAGGAATTCAATAGAAATTGTTTAAATATTGTGTTTCCTCTGCTTGTTTCACCACATCTGGCTGTGAGCTCTTTCTCCCATGCTGCCTTTGCCAACTGGAACAGAGTAAATTGCTTCCTGAGTTGCCTTAAATCCCATCTCCAAATCCCATCTTCTGGCTCTATAAATTCCTGTCCACCTTTCTCATAAAAAAACTCAGTCCCATTTCTTAAGTAAACTTGGCTCCATTAAACTTCTGTCTCTTGTCTTTCCTTCTCTACATTGTTTTTATACTATAAAGGCATGAATCTATAAGATGTCAATATATCTGCCTACATTTATTAATATAAAATGAAACCATTAGTGATATACTATTCTTACATTTTCTATGTTAGATTAATTGGCTCAGAGAAGTGTTTAGTTCAGTCTACACTAGGTTTTAATGAAATAGCAGCACACTGACTGACTATATATGGAAGCTCAGACTGACTGTTCGCTTTCTAAATAAATCTGAATTCCAGTACCCTGCTGAAAATAGTAAAGGTAAATAAAAAGCAGATAATCAGATTGCTTCCAGAACTGGATATCATTCAGTATGTTTCAGTTTTCTAGTGTAGCTGCATTATAAATACAGTCAACAGAAAATAAATATCCAACAGTAAAATGGGTACAGAGCAAATGCAGTACTGATACAGAAAGCACACTGATTGCAGTGCCTTTGCTGGTGTTTAACATATACCAACTGAATTTGGCCCAGTATGTTCTGTTTGTGAAACAAAAAAACATAAGGATTTGGAATAGCCCTGTGGCAAAATTATTTCTCTGATCGGCACTTTAGATAATGGCTTTTAAATATAGGGTAGAAATTACAAGTAGTGCAGGAGATGTTTTGACATGGGCATCAGCAGAAAGTGGACATGGCACTTGGCATCCTTCACGTCGTGCTTTTGTTTCTAATGTCTTTAATTGGTCTGGTGGTTTATTGCTTTACAACTTTTCTTGACTCCCTCAAAGGGAGGGAGGCTCTGCAGAGAGACCTCGACAAATTAGAGGTCTGGGCAATCACCAACCTAATAAGATTCAACAACGGGAAGTGCCGGATCTGCACCTGGGATGGGGCAACTCTGGGTGTATGTACAGACTGTGGAATGAGATGCTGGAAAGCAGCACTGTGGAGAGAGACCTGGAGGTCCTGGTCGATGGCAAGTTGAATCTGAGTCAGCAGTGCCCTGGCAGCCAGGAGAGCCAACCCTGTCCTGGAGGGCATCAGGGACAGCATCGCCAGCCAGGCGAGGAAGGGGATTGTCCCGCTCTGCTCTGCACTGGGGCGGCCTCACCTTGAATATTGTGGGCAGTTTGGGGCACCACAATATAGGAAAGATATTGATGCTGAAAAACCTCGTAATGAAAGGAACTGCTAAGAGAACTTTTTTGTCTTTTAGCAGCAGGTATTTATTGCCAACGTTGGGAAGCTAGCCAGCTTGCATTGGACAAACTGGTTTGACTCAAAAGGTGCAAAATGAATCATTAATACACTTCAGGTATAGTTTCATCATCTAACATACATATTCATAACTAGGCAGAGTCCAAGTGGAGTTTGGGTGGAGCTTTCAAGAATCTTATTTTGGCTCAACTTTTAGGTGGTCTTCTCCTCTTACTTCATTCCCTGGTGGTCATTTTTGATACTCTTCATCAGCTTGACTTAAGCCAGATTCTTCAAGCATACAAAGTCCTGGCTCTGGGCCTCCTATATTTACTTGCAACATCAAAATCTACTGGATTTATGGCCAGAACAGAGTCTGATCTACTAAGCAGGACAGAACAGGACATTGAACAGAAAAGAATAACAAGCTAAAACAAAATATCAGGCAATTTTCTCCCCTATCCCAGTAAAGGAAAGTACTTTTACTAACTCACTTAACTCCTTGAAGTCTTGCTCTTGTTTCAGTCCCCCCTTTCTTTTAGGATTTATGAATTCTTTCATTAAATTTTAAGTTATTATACTTACCAAAAGTCCAGTGACTATTGTCAAGTAAGTTTGAAGGTAGCTACAGATTTTGAGGTCCACGTCTTCTCAGGAGCTTTCTTGACTTGAAAGTAGTGAATACAAGTGGGTTTCCCTTTCACTCAAACTCTTGTGATGGTGGTCAGCAATACTTGAGAGGCTCTTTCCCACTTGTCTTGTAGAGGGTCTCCTGAGAAACTCTTAACATATATGTAATCCCCAGGACTAAATGACTGCAGTTTACAATCAGGTTGCTTAGGCTGATGTTCTAACACCACAGTAGTATTTTTTTATCCAATTGTTTCCCCACAGTTATGACATAGTCATAATCATACTGATTGCCTAGCTGGCCTAAGGCTTCACTGTTAACTGTACTTATTGCATAGGATCTTCCATATAAAATTTCACATGGACTTAATTTTTCTTTTGACCTTGATTTGACTCTTACTCGAATTAAAGCAATAGGTAAGGGTTGGTACCATTATTGATCTGTTTCTTGACATATTTTAGCTATTTACTGTTTAATGAGATGATTCATTTTTTCCTACTTGCCCACTTGCTTGGGGTCTTATGGGGTATACAACTGCCAAGTAATTTTCAGTGCTTTACTTATTGCTTGTACAATTTGTGCACAAAATGAGATCCTCTATCCAAGGATATTCTTCTAGGTACCCCATACTGTAGTATTATTTCATTTAACAAGATCTTAACCACTTCTCTTGATTTGTTATGGAAATGCTTCTGGCCACTCAGAAAAGGTGTCTGTTAAAACTAAAAGATAGCAGTAACTCCCCTTTCTTGGAAGTTCAGAAAAATTAATTTGCCAAATGTCACCTGGGGAAGTGCCCTCTGGTAATTGCCCCTTGGTGGCCTTAGTTCCAGTGTTTGGGTTATTTTTCAAATAGAGTTCACATTGTGATGTGACTTGTTTTATTGTGGTAAACAAATTTGGTCCTGCTACCCTAGTTCTCAAATGCTGATACAGAGAATCCAATCTCCAGTGAGCTTTATCATGTTCTGCTTCACAAAATGCCACACTTGCTTTTCTGGTAACACTAACTGACCTGTTTTTTAATTGAATGTGGTTCGTGGTATTCTACTTGTCTGTGTGTCTGGTTCTTCTGGAACCAGGCCTGCTACTGGTAGTTCTCTGCTCTTTTCAGCAGCTCGCCTGGCTTCATTGTCAGCTTCTCTATTATTTACCTCTGGAACAGTGTTACCTTTCAGGTGTCCCCTGCAGTGCATGATTTCCACCTGTGATAGTTGTACAGCTTCCAACAGTAGTAGAATCTCTTCAGCCATATTTTACGGCTTTTACTTGAGCAGTTAAAAGTCCTCTCCCTCTCTCCAAATTGTTCCATGAGCATGCACAATGTCAAAGGCATATTTAGAGTCAATGAATTCATTTTCCTCTGGCCAGTTCTAAACCTCAAATGAGAGCTATCAGGTCTGCTTTCTGGGGCTGAGGTTCTTGTGGGTAGAGGATTTGATTTAATTACTGGTTATGGCATACCCGGCCATCCTCACTCCTTGTTTCACAAAACTGCTGCCATCAACAAACCACCCTTCTGCTTCCAGGAGCTCTTAGAGAGTGTCCAAAGGAGAGCAATGAAGATGGTGAAGGGTCTTGAGGAGAAGCCGTATGAGGAGTGGCTGAGGGCACTTGGTGTGTTCAGCCTGGAGAAGAGGAGACTGAGGGGAGACCTCACTGCAGTTACAACTTCCTTGTGAGGGGAAGAGGAGGGGCAGGCACTGATTTCTTCTCTGTGGTGACCAGTGACAGGACCCAAGGGAATGGCCTGAAGTTGGGTCAGGGGAGGTTTAGGTTGGATATTAGAAAAAGGTTCTTCCCCCAGAGGGTGGTTGGGTGCTGGAACAGGCTCCCCAGGGAAGCAGTCACAGCACCAAGCCTGACAGAGCTCAAGAAGTGTTTGGATGATACTCTCAGGCACAGGGTGTGACTCTTGGGGATGGTCCTGTGCAAGGCTAAGGGTTGGACCTTTGTGGGTCTCTTGCAGCTCAGCATATTCTGTGATTCTGTGACTATTTTAGGAGAAAATAATAGGTTTTGTTTTCTACAAAATTTAAATATATCAAGCATGTTGGTTCTTCTCGTAACTCTGAATTTTTCAAATTGGCACCATGTGATTTCTCTTTCCTTTGGATAAGGCTGGTACAGTGATGCTATTATTTCTGCCCTCCTGAGCCTCCATATCTTTGCAGAGATAACAGATCAAATGCTCACATCCCACATTTTTTCCTGGGACTGCAGAACCAGTGATTCTTCAGATGCTATAAACTGTCCTAACTGTAAGATTCTCAACCTGAAAAAAGAATCATTCATGTACCATGTGAATTCAAAATCCATTTGTACAGCGTTCACTGAGTTCCGTGTTCTTTTAAAAAGAAAATAACATCAAGGCAGCATACAGATGAAAATTAAAGAAAAGGAACCAACCCTTCCCTGCTGACAAGCTAATTTATGATGCTTTAAGAATTACAGAATGAAGCAAAATTATTTTACTGCTTTCTTTCATCATTATGCCACAGTACTAATTATGCTCCTGGTATTCTAAAGTCTACAATGCTATGTCCTGTCACTGAGTTCCTATTTCTTTATTAAATTAATTTTTTAAACAATGCTTTATGCCTCTAGTAAGGACCTGGTAGCAGACTATCATCTTACAATGACACCAGTGGGTAAGTTTTCATCCACTGCAAAGACAATAATGAGAGAACAATGTATAGAATAGACACCGTAGAAAAATTATTAATATTTTCAGGGATGATCCACATATGCTGCCACAAAATTAATATGAAATCATCACATTTAAATATAAAACTGATGAAGTCTAGAGCATAAATAATTCAAGTTATGCAAACCTATCTCTGCATGCACATAAGAGACTGATGTATGGAAGGCACTGTACATTCTGAAGGATACTTTCTTCGCTGCAATCACTGTTTTGCATAGACTTAGTAAGAGCGACCTTTTATTTCAAATACTATTCCCAGATGATTTCAGAAAGATCTAAGGAATTGCAATCAAGGAACGAGCACATCTCTGATAAAGATGGACTCCCTACCACAGCTCTGATAAGCTCAGGGCTTAACATGGAACAAAGGGTCATTGCTGTCTGGTCTGGGAAGTGTTAGCAAACTGCATGCAAACATAGGCAAACCTAGTAATAATAACCAGCTTGAAGGTCTCCCCAATCACTACTAGAAAGAGACTCATGAAATATGACTCTGTTCTTGTTAAGAGTATAATAAAGTTATTGAGAGAGAGAATCCACAGTCAAAGGAATAACCACCAAAAAGAAACTGTCCCTCAGGGGAATTAAGCTTGCGCTGCTAAAGGGAGCGTCTTATGGCAACTTAGTCCAGTGGCCAACTGCAGTAAGACTTCAAAAAATATTTTAATGCAGTCCTTAAAGTAATGTTCTAACTTTTCCCATGGCTTCTAGGGGACTTTTGGCAGCTGGGGATTTCAGCAGAGAAGCTACCCCTGAGACACCCCGATGACTGGAGCTGCAAAAGCTGATGGCAAAGGGTTTGGCACTGCACTGACTGTAATGCTTCGGGGGATGTGCTGGAGAGAAGTCTTTGGTCAGGGAGGAGTGGTGAGTTACTGCAGCTCCTTTCCTCTGTTGGAGCAAAGGGAGGCAAACCAGAGACCAGAGGTTAACAAATGCTGAGCCCATAGGAAACTTCAGCATTAAGACTATTAAGACTGTTTATGTCTAACTGAGGTCTCCAAACGTAGGATGCCTATCATTAGTACAGTTGCCTGGCAAAATTTAGTGGTTTGGGTTCCAACCATACTTCCAGCAATTGTCACAGGCTTGTTTGGAGACATTGTTAGACATGACTGGAATATTTTTCTTCTTGTCCATACTTTTCTGTCCACTCACTAATTATAGGTCCAATTCTGATAAAACCACTGAAAATCACACCCAAATATTTGTCAGTGGAAACACGACCTGTTCACTCAAAGCCAATTATGATTTTTCCAATATATTTCAATTAACTATAACCAGGAAGTTGTTCATGTTGTTAATAAGTTGATGGTAGACAGTTTTATTTTTAAGACAAAAAAATTTAATCTTTTTTCCCTTAGTAAGGTACAAGACTTCTGGTATTGACTGAAATAGTGCATAAGTGAGGCAGATCCTGGCAAGATTTTGTTTGAAGAGCTTTGTCACTGTCTTTCCTGTCCTAATCAGTACCCTATTTAAACGTTCAACCTTCTCTGCATGAAACCACTAAGTTAGACAAATTATTACAGTGATTTTGTCATACAACCAAGTGCTTTAGGCAAATTTAGATCATCAGAATAATTTCTCATTTTTCCTACATTTAAAGATATTTTGTGTCTTACATTCTGTCTTGTTGCTAATTATTTTAAGAGGGACTTTGTAATAGAAAAGGAGATCTGTCATCAAACCAGTCATTTTTCTGGCACACTGCACTGCGAGTAATGCAATTGGTTCAATAAAAATGGTGCAGCTTTAACATCATAATCTAATCATTCATTCCTTTGCCTTTCATTCTAATAATGTAAGACATAATGAACTCTTGGTAGATATAGTAATATCCCATAAGTATTTCTATAGGATTTATGTTGTCATTTAATATTATTTCAAAGGACAAAACATAATTCTTGCCATTTTGCTCTGTTACTCGTTTTGTGATTTTTATGTTCTCCCTCTATCACTGAAAAGAAATGATCAAATTAACCATTTTAACAAGCATTTGCTAGTTGTGCCTACATACAATTCATTTAAATGACTTGTGAAATCAATCAATCAAATAATGGGGCTTAGTCTCCTTTCCCTGAATAATGACTTCAAGGAAGATCCACCTCCCTCTCAGCGAAAGAATGGATAGCTGGGAATGCTCAGGGGAATAAAAGGGTTTAAAGCACCACACATAAAAGGCTGAGTAGAGGAGTCTTTGAAAATAAATGCAGGCTGCAACAAAGGATGAGAAAGAAAAGGGTGCAGAGGGAGCGGCTTGGTGTAGATATGGATGGCGCATACAGAAGAGGTTGCTGAGGGAATGCATAATACCCCAGTCAGAGGGCGAATGGGCTGTAGGTGAGGGGTTGTAGGCTGAGGAAAATGCATTTTGATGAGGGGCACAGGATGTGCAAAGGCTGGCTGTGGCTAACAGGGTAATGAGGAGACCTGAAAACAAAACTAGTGTGAAAAATTAAATGAATTATCTCAAAATGAAGTGTCTGTATTTCCACTAGTATGCAATGAGTTATTCTTCATAACCAAAAAAATCATGGTCAGAAAAAGAGGGATGAGAAAAAGAGGGATGAGGACCATATTAATAATTTTTAAAGGGTAGAAATTATAATGGTTCTCTTCTGTTTTCCCATATCTCATTTTTAGATTTAATTGAAAATAAAAGGCATCTGATCTCTCATCAATCCAGAGCGGTGAAAAAGAAATAATATTGCCTCACAGTTACAAATCTGCCTGAATTCATTTCATTTGTAGCAAGGTCACGCTGGAAGATCCTCTTAGAGGAGGACTGAAGCAGGCAGTAGCATTTCTATTGAGTGTTTACATCCATGTCTCCAGACAACAAGCAAACATAGAAATGGTCAAACAAGTCGGTAGGTAACCTGCTGGCTGCTCTCTTAGTAAGTTAGCATCCTTTGAGTTCTAAAGATTAAAAAACCTCTGTAAGTATTTTAAACAATTTTTTCAGTTTTTGTTATCTGTAAGCAGTTGATAGGTTAAACAAGTAATTAAAAAGAAATTCAGCAGGACTTCAGTGAAGTAACAGATTTGAGCTGTTGTAGCTGAAAGAAGGATTTGACATAACGTGGTGTCATGGTTTAACCCCAGATAGCAAGGAAGCACCACACAGCCGCTCGCTCACTCCCCCACCAGCAGCACTGGGGAGGGAATTGCAAGGGTAAAAGCTTGAAAACCCGTGGGCTGAGATAAAGACAGTCTAATAGAACAAGCAAAAAGCAAGGAATAAATTCACTGCTTCCCATGGTGTTTAGCCACCCCCAGGAGAGCAGGGCCCATCACATGTTAATGGCTACTTGGGAAGACAAACACCACCACTCCAAACATCCCCTGCTTCCTTCTTCTTCCTACCAGTCTATACACTGAGCACGATGTCATATGGTATGGAATATCTCTTTGGTCAGTTTGGGTCACCTGTTCTGGCTGTGTCTCCTTCCAACTTCTCATGCATCCCCAATTTCCTCACCAGCAGGGCAGTATGGAAAGCAGAAAAGGCCTTGGCTCCTTGTAAGCGCTGCTCAGCAATAACAAGAACATCTCTGTATTATCAAACCCATGTTCAGCACAAACCCAAAACACAGCCCCATATTAGCCATTGTGAAGAAAATTAACTCTACCCCAGACAAAACCAGTATGCATTGCCTGCGTTTTTGATTTTGTTAGAACTAACAAGTTTATGGAGATATGCTAGAAGATCATTGCTGCCTGACAAAATTCCAATAATGTATGTTCAGCCACCTCCAATTATTGAAGTAGCAGTTGAGTCACAAGACTTACTTGTGGATATGTGGCATTACTCTCCACCTGAGATTATCTGTTGGAGTAGAGCAGCCAAGGGCTTTACCTGGTATTGTAATGGCAATGGACAAAGAGGTTATGGAGATTTTTGTCCTCAGTAGTGCTGTGGGTGACATCTGAAAAAGTCTCCAAGACTTCCTAAATTGAGAATCATATCCTCCTCCTACTTATAGCCTACTGCAGCTACAATTACGTACATTGTAAGGCTTTGCTCAAGCTCTGAAATTGCCACTGAGTTATCTTGCCCCTTGAGAAACTCCTCTTTTTCTCATGGCACAGGTTTGTGGGAAATGTCATATCTTCGGGACATTACCTGCAATTACCTGAGCTTTTTGGCAGGTGTAAGAGGGAGCTTCCAGAGGAAACAGAAGGGTAGGGAAAAGGTAATACAAAAAGGACAGGTTCCACAACAGAAGGCAGGAGAAATGAAAAGGGAAATGTTTCAGATCTGAAATCTGGATGGATGAGGATAAAGCAGCAGGATAGACACTACTAAAGCAGTTTAGGATGGGCAGCTGGCAACAAATAGGAAGATACATGCAACCTGACCATGCAACCTCCTTCAGGCTTTGATCTGCTCTTCAGGGTCTGAGAGCCCTATGGGAATGCATGTACCTTAGCTACATGCTGGAGGTCCTTGTGATGCAAAGTGCACACGAGGATTTAGGGCTAATTATTCATCTGAGTGTTGAAGTGTTGTGGAGCAAAGCTTCTGGTCTGATTTCATCCAACAGGAATCTTATTTGTGCACACCAACACCGCATTGAGAAACCAGCTAATGTATGACAAATGTATGACAAATGGGGATAGTATGGGTACTTGCTTCAAAACTATGCTGTTGCTGTGAACCAAATTACTAAGATAGACAGAATGGCTGTGACTTAAAAATATTTGAATATGTCTGTTCATGACCGTGATCAAGAATTATTACTATTATTTTTTTCCTTAAGATTTCTATTTAAAGGTATATGACTAAAAGGAAATAATATGATTACTGCTTATTGTTTCTGGTTTTCTGCAAAATGGCAAAAACTAAAAAGAACATTTTGTAAACAGTAGAGTTTTGCAATAACATAAAGAAATGCACTCATACTTCGCCTTTCTGCCATGTTGTAATTATTTCAAACCCAAATAAGTTTGTGTAGTAGCTGTCAAATGTATCGATTTTGCAAGTATAAATCTTTGAACAATGCCGTCTGCATTTTTTTAAAAGATCAAATAAATTGAAAGATCTACAGTCCTCAGGAAGGGAGGAAACAGTAACCATCTCCAAAACTTGATTTCTGTATTTGCACCACAATAGTGAACTATTTGCATATCCATTGTCTGAAGGTTAGCTTCCGTTATTTCCTAAACCCGAGAGTCTGAGCATTCAACTTTCCAGGTGTCTGAAACTCTGCAGAACTGACATTGATAAGCTCTATCATCTTGAAAACAAGCTCCTTTGTAGTTTCATATAAGTAATTTTCTTTCACATTCTAGCTTTGCTAAGTTTAGCTGTGGTTGAGTATTTCAAACCATAATAACCACGTGGGCAGTTATGGCTAGAAACAAACTTCTCCACCCTTGCTCTGCACCTGTGTCCCCTGCACCAGCCCTGATCTGAAAGCTATGGGGCTGGTTTAGGTGAGAGACAGGGGTTTTCATTAGCAGTGGAGATCCACACTAGTGTCTCTCTAGCTCACAGACTGGCCTGAATCCCAGCATCCCCCAGCAGACACAGTTCATTTTGTTTCTGTTGGGCCCCTCTCCACTGTGCCTTTTGTTAATGAAACTCCACCTTCATGAAGCCTTCAGACATCATCTACCGTAGAAGATCTCCTACTTAACATGCATGCTGCTGTTACTCAGGCAGTAGAAATAAGCAGGGCAGACTTGGTTTAGTTTAATATGTGATGCAGCTTTCAGGAAACCCCAGAACGTAGCAATGTCATCCTCTGTTGATGATAATCAAGAAGTCAGTCTTTAAATGTAGGGTTTGGATTGCCAGGTGATGATTGCACCTGTTTGTTATCTTGTTTGTGGAATGTAGAGATCAGAAAGACGCAGTAACGTCTTTTGCTCCCTCAGTGCAGAACCATTCTTTCTATTTGATTCTTCCCCTAACATAGCTTATCAAAAACATCATAAAAATGGCTCCAGCCAGGAGAGTTCACTGTTAATGAATACTATTTGATTCAGTATTTCACTACATTTTTGTGAGAGAATCTACAGCTGAACACACATTGTTTCCTAATGAAGGTAGGTTATAAAGTTGTATCTGGCAAAAGGTGTTTTCCTATAGCTTCTTCCTTTTATGTATGACAGTTCTCTGCATCTTTTTCTGAGAACTCAGAGTTGAACAAGACTAGCCAGTAAACATAACCAGAGCTCTGGACTACAGAGGAGTGCCCTCACAATAAGAAACTGGCAGGTGCTGTTGCAGCAAGATGAGATATGTTTTGCCGAACATTTGAAGCTTGGCTCTGTTTATCACACAAGCTGCCATGCCAGGCCAAGCTGGCCATGCTGCGAAGAAGTGCAATCCCCTGAGCTGGGCTAGCAGAGAACTTTAGTGCAATTCCACTGAAACAGCAAAATTTCACAATGTGTATATATAGATATTTATGTGTCTGTGTCACTTCACTATTTTATTGAACTAAAGTCTTGATCCTCCAGCTTCTCTAAGCAATCCTTTAAGTGGAAAATGGGAGTGAAGAACAACTCTTGCACCTAAGAAAGGGCTAGAGATGCTTTATTGAATTGCAGTGTGCGAGGTGTGGAACAGCAGAAAGAAGGTCCTTATTGGTACAGTTTGTCACTTCTCTTCTTCTGTGAGTCAATGCCTTTCTCTGTTCATGCTTCAGTGATTTCTCTTTCCCACTAGGCTCAAATTCTGCATCTCAGCAGACAAGAGGTATGGGCAATAAATCCTGAATGCAGACAAGGGGTGCTTAAGATCAGGATTCTCAGCCTGAAGGATGAATCGAGGAACTGAAGATGGAGACGATGGCTGAAGTCTGCCAAGATTCAGAAGAGCACGGCAGCATGCCAGACCCTTGCTGGATTTGCGTGTATCAGCCTGGTAATTGGCCAATAAGGGGGCCCAGACTGCGGTGCTGGTTTTGTGGTACAGTATCACAATTAAAGTGGTTTTACTACAGAACTCATCTCAAAACCTGGCCAGTTTTCCAAGCTAATGCAGGGCAAGGTCCTGAAGACAAATAACAATATACTTATATAGTCAATTTTTTTTAACAGCAAAAATGAAAAAAAGCACATTGATTCCAGATTACAATGTCAGAGATACATGAAGAACATCTGTCACTATGACAGCATCATAAATCATTGTGCTGAAATCCTGATGTGCCTTTTTTCATTGGCAAAGTAATTTTTTAAAATGGGATATAATTAAGTTGCTTAGCACCACACATTATCTATTTTAAACCTGTTATTTTACTCATGTGAAAAATGTCAGATGAAACACACCAGTTGTATTTTGTTTTTAAAAGAAGCTAGGAAAAAAAAATTACTACTACATACCACAGCAACTCAGGGGGCTGCTAGGCATTGTCCCATGTGAAGACATTATAAGGCAAACAAACCTGTGAGTAAACGAAACAGTGCTGTGGGTGTACGAGCAAACCATCCTGATGCAGAAGACAGATAAGTAGTAAGAGACCAGCATAGCTGCATTGGGAATTCTCCAGTGACTGGAATATTGAAAAGGAAGTTCTACAAAGAGTGAAAGCAAAAGCATATAAGTGAGATGAGTAATAAAGCAGTGGCATAAACATCTAGGGATAAAATTAGGAAGAATCAGTCACAAAATTAGTTAAAACTTTCCTGGAGTATAAAATGGAAGAGGTTCTATAAATACCAAGAAATTAGAAGAGGAGAAGGGCAGAGGCACAAATAACAGATAACTTGAGTAGAGTGAAATGTTTTATTATTTATTTTGCTGCATTCTTCAGGTGCACATAAACATTAGCGATAGAATAGGGGAAAAAAACAAGTAAATATGAGCTGAATAACATATACATACGCAAGTCTCTAGAGCTTGCTGAAATTCACTTAATACCTACTCGGCTCTTGACTTATCTCTGAGAGTTCCTGGAAGAGTGGATAAGTCACCAGGACCTACAGCAACTTTGTAGCCCAAGACGGAAATACAGTCAGCACCATACTTCTAATTATTGGTAATGATCAGAGATCTGATATTACAGTATACATTTTTCAAATTACTTTAAACCAAATATCCAGTTGGCTTAAAGGCTTTCTGTTCCTTAATTTTGCCATCGTGGCACATGGTTTTAAAAAAGGTAAAGAAAAATGTGGTAAATTCGTAAACATGATGTTCACAGCAGGCTCAGGTTTCAACACTACTAAGAAGTTGTTGACTGCAGCCCTGGTTTGCAGGATAATAGCCATTTCTGCTTTTAAAAATGGGAAATGAAAAACAGGGAATTCAAGAGTACTCAGCCTAACTTCAATACTGAGAAAGATAATGAGACAATTCTTGAGAAGTAAATTCATACATGCCATGAGAATATAGTGATAAGAAGTATCCAACATGAATTTGTCAAACTAATCTAATTTCCTTCTTGAATAAGGCAACTGGTCCAATAGATAAGGAAAGGCAGCAGAAATGACCGTATGTTGACCCAAGAAGTGTCTTGGCCTGAGTAAGGCTTTTGGCGCTGTCCTGTATGTACATAAATGAACTGGGCAAAGCTGTTTCCATTTGAAATCACACCTAATTCAACCCACTGTTAAAAGTAAACCTAATACATTATTGTTGGTAGCTGCACTAGGGGGACGTTGAAGGTGTCTTGCACAGCTCCAAAGGGATAGGCTTCTGTTCAATGTTTCAATAAAAGCTAAGATGACAGAATTAGAAATAATTATACACTTACAAGCTTGGTAGGTGGCACTATGTAAAGATCTGCAAAATGTGCTCAAGGACAGAATTAGAATTCAAAAATATCTTGAGACGTTCTGGAAACCAACACTAAAAATCTGAATAAAGACAATCGCATGGGACTGCATTTGGGAGGATGAAATCAAAAGCATAACGACAGAATGGCAATGCAGATAAAAGATCTAATGACTAATGAGGGCCATGAATGAGTCAATAGTGTGATGCAGTTGAGGAAAAGGGATAAATGTAATTCTAGATTCTCTTGAATTGTCTGCTAGAAACAGTATAGGAACAGTATATGTAAGATGAGATAATTAGCAGGCTCTTCTTGGCACGCTGAGGCACAATAATTTAAGAAGGATGTAGATCATCTGGAAGCAATCCAGAGAAGATAAACAAGGATGAAATTTGGAAAATTGGGTCCACAAAGCAAGGTTTAGTTTTATTTTAATCTAAAAGAAAAAAAAAAAGGTTATATGGGGTTCAGCAGTTTTTGAGTACATAAGAGGCTATTATGAAACAAGTGGTTATGTGTTTTTTCATGCCCACTAATGATATGGGCAGAATGTGAAGGAAACCTTTCTTACGTATACTATAACAGGTGTTACAGTAACTTGTTCTAACTAGAAGAAAAGATTGTTGCTGGAATATATTACCTAAGAAGGTTGTATAATCCCTGTCATTATTGTTTTTAGATAGAAATCAGAGGGACTGCCATCTACAATTATCAAGACAACTGCGAACTTTCTTCAAGGTTAGGAGATGGACCAGATGAATGTATCGTAGTAGGAGGCTGAGATTCCCGAAACTGTGGCATAGTGTACAAGGTATTACAGGGTAATCCATAACAAGGCTTTCATTAGGAAAGAATTTGAAAATTCCATGTGTGGTTCTGGGCACATTCATTTGCTGTTATGGAATATTGGACAGGTTGTTCCCTCATCTTTTTTTTTTTTTTTTTTTAATTTTTTTAAAAGAAAACAAAACCAAAATCAACCCCAAACGTACACCTTTGTTTCCTTTGATTTTGTGCTGTGGGATTTTTGGTTTGTTTTTATTTTACCTTGGGAAGGTTAGGTACAGCTTTGATTAAAAATATTGAGGAATAACAGACTACATAACCCCTTGAGATCCCATTCAAATCTACATTTCTGTGATTCATGTGCAATGTATAGTATTTTTTCTGACCTGTTGAAGAGCTTTGCAAGCACAAGTTAATTATTAAACTAGTTCTTTTCCCAGGGCAGTAATGACCTAATCATTTATGATAGTGCTCAAATGAGGAATTAAACAAACATATCCAGAATAAACCCAGATCAAATCATCTTTGCCAATGGAAAAGTGCAAAATCTTGTTTTCATGCCAGTGAGTCTGCAGAACAACAGCATGGATACAGACCTCAGCAAAACTAACAAGTCAGGACTTCTAAATCTGTGAGAAATTCTGTATTTTAATAATTATTTTTATTCAAAATTTTAGAATATTTTTCTCTTTTGGAAAATTATAAAAATGGGAATGAGAAAAAAATGGAAGTGTTTTGGAAAGGTTGGAAAGTTTTGAGGGCTTGAATTACAACTGAGCATTTCAACATTCAGAACCCAAAAAGTTGCAGTCATGATGCAGCACATACATATGTCTTAGGTAGGGGAGCACAGAACCTTATACACTAAGAAAATGCCAACCAAAATTACTGTACAAGTTAAGTAGCATTCTGCAAAATGATTTTTTTTTTTGTTAGCTCAAAATAAATCTCTTTAAAACCATACTCCCAAGGGAAAACTGAGCAAAACTATTTATTTTTCTGTTTTATTTTTTTATTACTTAAAATGAAGTTTCTCAAAAGATAATATAAAAATAATACACTATAAAACTTTTGACAAATTCTGGTCACTACTCAGTATAAAAATAGCTGGCTCAAAAATGTTGTCTAGTGAAATCTGTGCTCATCACAGTGGACTGTGGTGTCACTGAAATATTACTGTAAACACTGGAAGTGTTTGCAGTCACCATTGTTATTTTAGTCTAGTAAAAGATGATCATAAGACTCAAACATAGGATCAGGATTATGACTTTCTAGAAATTCAGAAACATTTAGGTTTGGTGTTTATTGATAAGTCATACTTCAGTGAATATCCGCTGGTCCTTTTGTTCTTTTAAAAATATGCATGATATTTAGACACCAGAATAATGATTTCACACTGCAAGAGAACTTTCTCTTTATAAGTAAACAGTGGAACTTGTGAATTTTGCTGTGCAAATGGATAAATATTGACCCAATGAATCTGGCTATCTTCAGGTATACCATTAGACACCCCAACCCTTGGATGAACAGTAGTAAAAAACCTGCAGAATTTCAAAGATCCTGAGACAAATCTATCAGCTGTCAAGGACAGCCTTAATACCAAAGCCCAGAGGGAAATTGGACAATGGGAGTTGGAATGGATGGTCTTTAAAAGTCTCTTTCAATCCAAACTCTTCAGTGATACTACGACCCAGGAGAAGAAACCTCAGCTGAGATGACCTTGCTTAGGGCAGCCCCGGTGAGGCAATTTCGTTGCTGGGACCTGTAAATCTGAAGGTGGACTTGGGTTTGGTTTGGTTTGCAGGCCAGGACATTACATACAGCCCCCCTGCATACGCCAACAACTCAAAGTGTCTTAAGGAGCTTAAATAGCTTTAAGCAGCTTTGAAGACTTAGATACTTTAAGCTTATAAAGCAGTTTAAGCTGCTTAAACCGCTCTGGGACTTTAACAAGGGCCCCACGAGGCTGCTCCTCACCAGGCAAGTGAAACGAATCTGACTGCAGCTCCCTCACCATCAGCTGGAAGGATGGAGCTACAGGGTTGCCACAGATCCAGCCAGGAATCTGCTGATATTGATATATTTTGTCAATGATGATGTATAAAACAGTGCAACATAGACTTTCTCCCCTTGGTTAACTCATTGTTTCTTTCTATTTTGTAGCTATCTCCCTTCCCCAGCCACCCCTGTCTCTTTTTTCTCTGTTTTTGCCCATTTGGCTCAGGCTCTTCCAGTATCTCTTTCATCTCTAATTAATTCTCCCCAAAGAGATCGGTGGACTGCTCTTGCTGCAGTGATACACTTTTATGAAGAAAACATGTCTTAATTCAGCCTATTCAATCCACAGACCCATGCTGGGGGTAACTGTTCATTTGGATCACTGTGGTTTAACCTAAATCTAGAACATTTTTCTCAGAAGAAGGGCATGAGTTCAGAGAAGCACTGTGGAAAAACCCAGCTGTGTAATCCTAGGAAGTACTAATGGAAGCCATTAGGTTATCACCTACAAAAGCAGGTAAGCAGATGGGATAGCATTGTTCAGAAGGTGGAATAAAACACTGAATCTGCTTTGCATTTTCTGGCATTTTGGAGGTTTCCGTAAGGATGTAGGAAGAGGAAGTCTGGGGAGAGATGTCCAGGAAAATGGGTAAACGTGTCTTCCCTCACTGCTAATATCTTAAGGCTGAAAGGACTTTGTCTTCAGGTTTTTACTCCGTCTGTTTGGGCTTGGGGTATGCTGCACAAACCACAAGTCGCTCTGTTCTTACCGAAGGATATAACACCCCTTCCCCCTTACACACGAGACGTGTGTAAACACGAGTTTGGTTTAGTGACAATTCACTTTGAACTGCTGTGTTAATAACTAGGACAGTGGGGATGATGGACTGGAGCACTTCAGCTCGATGTGACATCTTTGCTGCTGAGGATCCTCTCAGGTCTACATCATCCCACTTTTCTCATATTTGAATTCCCTTTTCCGTTTCTTTAGGAGGAACATTCTCCTCTTCTCTTTCACACTCTTCACCCACTTCCTGGGCTTATATCCTAACTTCTCAGGTGTTGTCTCTCTGTAGTCCTCAGCTTAACTGGGCCCGTATTTTTCACAGGCTAACGGAGTCCATCACATGCTACTTTGTGTATATCACACACTCTAATCCCAATTTAGCTATGAAACATAACTATAAAGTTTATCATACTGCAATAATGTGTTCTAAAGACTAGAAGGTATAAGCCAGAAAAGGGATAATGATCAGCCTTACTCACTGATCTATTTTTTGCTGATTATCTATGTTATACATTCCTAAATGATGTTGCATATCACCATAGTGAGCAATGAATTCACACCATGTCCAGTGTGATGTATTTACACAAGCAGCACTTAACACTTTCATTGAGGCTTGATTTGTACCAAATGCTACTTTTTTCCAGTAGCCTGAAAGCATGTTTGTCTCAATTTTTATTGAAGAAAACAATTTCTAGTATGATCTATTCTTTTAAAGTCATCAATGCATTTTAATCCTTTTTCCCATTTATCCATCTATCAACTGTTACTTCCTTCAAAAGGTGTTCTAAAACCTTACATATGATGCCAATAGAATTCACTAGCTTGTGAGTGATTGAATTATTGGTTTCTTAAATTTGATTTGATCTGCTCCCATCAGGTGACACCACTGGTAGTTAACAGATATATTTGTAGGGGAGTACTGAAACCATTGGAGCATGGTATCCTTGGGTTTATGCCTTGTGTATACATCATCCTCCCAGTAGTCCCATCTCCTTCTCAAGCTTCAGCCAGTTTTGTAGGAGAAGGGGCAGGCTGTCTGGACTGATCAGTGGGACAGTGTTAGCTGCTTGGTGTCCATGCAGCTCTCAGGCTGGAGAAGGTGAGCTGCACCTGACATTCCCTCAGGCCCAACAGTAATTTGGGTCCCATTCTCCTCTAGGAAGCTGCTCATTTACATCAATGATTAATGATGGGAATTAATGAGGTTAATTAAAGTTAATTATAAGCATGGAAAAGTCATCTTTTTTGAATTGCAAAAGGCTGTATGTAGTCACCTATTCATAACTTATGCATCTTCTTTGAAATATTTTTATTACATCTGAGAAGAAAAAGGTCCTATTCATGTTACAAGAGAGTTTGGGTAGTTTCAGATCTGAAGGATTTTTTAAATATTTGTAAACCAGAAAACACACAACACCAGACATCAGGTCATATATACAGGCCACAGTTTGGCAGACATTTACACTTGTAGCCAAATTTCAACTGGAACTCAACTTCCTGTGGCTTCCAGGAAACTTCGGTGTATGTTAAAATTAACTCTGCTGATTTGAGGTTATAGCAGCAATACATGTTTGTATGCCTTGATAAACAAGTGCATGTGCACCAAAAGTATTTCATTGACTGATGAGATCACACATCTGTGCTGGTGCATTAAACAATGGAGAAAGCAATTCTTCAGCACTGTTGCTGGACGAAATCACCAAGTGCTGGCAGGCTGCTGGGGTCGTGTTGCTAGGCAGATCATCAGGTGTTGGCCAGTCATTGAGGGCTGCTCACACAGTAAAAATGTACAGGAGAGCAGACTCACCCTTCCTTCCTTCCTCAAACTCAAGACAACTGTCTCCTTGATGTGTCCATCAGATTATAGCTGACCTTGCTATAGGACAGGATGGGGCTTCATAAGCCAAATTGTCACTTTTTCTCATTCCATTATCCTCTTCAGCATTTTCTCCCAAACCTTGACATTCCCATCATTGTTTAATTTATTTTTTTAACAGTCTTGTTTAGCTGACATAAACAGATAGCTGATTTCAACTTCAAAAAATAACTTTCCATTACACTTCCACGTTAATTTTTTTTCCTCTTTTTCTTTTTTCCAGGTTTGGTGGCTAGCTTCTTTGGCTAATTGATTATACAGTGAATTGCCTGAATCTATTACATGAATATGGTTTCTCTAGACTGCAACATCAGCCCAGTTCTTTGTTCTGCTGGAAGTCATCTTAAGAGGTGGGTAGAGTTTAGGATTTTGGGAAGAAAGCCAGAGTTTGCACTTCACCAGGGTTAATTTCATGCATTCCCTCTTGCATTCTTGATTCTGTAATTGGGCTGTGCATCCATCTCCACCCACATCCTGCCTTGACACACATCCATGTGTGGATGGCAGGGACAGTGACAGATGAGCCAGCTAGCTTTCAGGCTGAGTCACCCCAGGAAGGCAGACTGTCATCTGGCAATTAGGATAGAGAAGGAAGTGTGCCAGCAAAACAGGTGATCTGAGCAAAGCACTGCACCCCACATGCCAAAATGGATATTGCACAACATTGGCAATGACAGAGAAATGTGGAGAAGAACACAAGCATGCATTTCCAAAACAGCCTTCATCACTGGAATTAAAAACATACCAAAGCTCAGCCTATTTCTTTTCATGGACAACTTTAATACCAAAGATGAATATAACAATCAAGAAATTGATAGAGCAGTGGTGTGGTATAACGCTCTTAGCGTATTTGGCCACTTTTATGTGAGTGTCTTTTCCTGTGCACGGAGGCTTGAAAGCAGCATCACAAACACAATTTATGAGTATGGAACAATTATGCTATTTGTTGGATTGTACACACAATAAATGGGTGGGAGTAATGTGCTATTAGCTTTGGCACTAATGCCCTCACCAGCTCTGATGCACATAACCACTGGGTTTCTGCTGGCCAGGCAGATGGTAATCACATGGGGAAGTGCCAGACTCCACTGCTCCTTGCAAAAGGATGATCCTCAGTTTTGCTGAGTTGCTGTTTGCTATTTTGATTTTTTTTTCCCCTCAATGTTTTAGAGCTTTTTCAATTGTTAATTTTTCCTTCAGTCCTCAAGTGACTGCTACAGGCTGAACAATTTCACTTGTGTCCTCATTTCAACTTTTTTAATATATCTTGCTTGGCTTAAGTTTATATGCTGTCACTCATAGGTTAGAAACCTTTTTTTTAGTAAAGCAGAGTTGGGGTCATACGGCCTACCTAAGCCTTGTGTTAAAATAGTAAGACTGTGAAAGATTTACCAAAATGGTGGAAGACCAACTGATCTGTGCTTGTTGTTTGATATATTTTTAAGCACCTTGCTGACTTAAACATATGAGTCTTGCCAGATGGCAAAATGACTCAAAAATAGATACTACCATGAACACCACACAGGATCAGATGTGCTATATAGCTGATGGTATCAGTGATGGTCTATATAATGCCAAGCAGAAAAGTCTGGGAGGGATAGGTTTCAAAGGCAGAATTACTTAGAAATCAGTGATATGAAGCTGGAAACAAAATAGTGCTACATGATATGCTGACTTTGACCATGCTCAGAACTGTAAGGAAAAAAAATCACTGTGAGGATAATTAGTCATTGGCACAGGTTGCTCAAAGGGGTTTAGTGCTCTCTGTCCTTGGAGGTTTTCCAGACATGACTGGCTAAAACCCTGAGCAGCCTGGTCTAAGCTAAGCATTGACCCTGCAAGGGGACAGGTGAATGTACCAGGGACGTCTTGAATTCCCTTCCAGCTCAGATCACCTGGTGATTCTGTGCGTTAAGTTACTGTTGGACCCAAGGGTATGTGAGGTGGAGAAATAGTTACAAAGGGAAAATGCTTATTGAGACATTCCCCAGTATGCCTAAATCTTTGTAAAACTTGACTGCTGCTATCTGTGTAAGGTGATCCCATCTCTCTCCAGGTCCTGTCCTGGTGTTCCTAGTATCTCTCTTGAGCTAGTGCTGGCCCTTGTCTAACATTTCTGTGAGCTGTTTCAGCTCAACTACCTGACAAAAACTGATTAGTTTTTCTAAACTGATTGGCTTTCTGCTAATTTAGTTTAGCTGAACTACTTCAATAAGAGACAGATGAGCACCACAGCATGAGGAGGAGGTGGGAACATGTGGTTAAGACTGGAAGGATTTAAGGGTGGGTAGGGCCCTCTCAGTGGGAGTGAGGCATTACATCTGCCTTGTTGCTTCAAGAAAACAATGTGATATATCTGCAGCAGCTTCAATACAGGCAGAACAGCAAATTGGATTAGCCCAAAAAGGATACATCATAAAGAAAATAAAACCTCACAAATAAAAATTTTATAATGCTCAGACTGATGAAAAGTGTGGAATTACAGAAAGGAACATGAGAGCAAACAAATCAGCAATAAATAATGTCCAAGGAAAGATGAACAGAGACATATCAAATGCTTAACACTTGAAACCGAAGCTCCTGCCATGATGGGAAACCACAGATCTTGTTTACCAAGTTACAAAAATCCTGTGTGGGTAGTTTAAACAGGAAATGGACTGATCAAAAGCAAAGATAGGGAAATATGTACAACAGAGATAAAATGGATAAGCAAAACATTTTAAACAAGTTGGCAGCAAAAAGTTAGCCCTACTGTGACATGAGACTCTGTGACATGAGATGCTCTGACCTTAAACAGAGGTTGCCATTGGTGCAGCAGTGATATCAGAAAAGCAAGTTGTAGTCCAGTAGGCAGTGGCAACAATGAAGTGAGAGATACTTTGGTCGTAGTAGAAATACTAAGAGCCCATGATGCCCCTCAGAAGTAAAATTTTAAAAGTCCTTGAAGAAAAAACTGGGAAAAATCCAATATTTTGATGAGAGGAAACAAAGAGTTGTTAAAATATTAAAATGTGAGACTCGGGAAGTGTCTCCCTGCCCTACACTATAGGGGAGGTAATTTGCAATGGAAGATGCAAATTGCACACAAGATGACACAGATTATGGATGTGGAATTGGAGGAGAACAGACCCTGGACTCAGGCCCAGAAAACAGGATATTCATACAAAAAAAGCATCCTGAAAGAACATGTGCAATGACATGCTTTGGTCATCACCAGTTTAATTGATTTTTTTTTTTTTTTAAGGTTACTTGACATTGGATTCAGGAATGTCTTGTGGAACTTCAGCACTCAGCTCTTTCTCCATCTTCACTTTGAACACCGGTGTGGAATCAGGGTACACTTGCTTTCTGGGGCTGTTTAGCATTATCATGCATAGCTATTGTGTGGGTAGCACAAGTAGCAGCATATCGTGGGGTGGATTGCATGTATCTTGGAGGTGTACATTGTGCTAGTAGCACTGTGTTATTGAGCCACAGGCCTGGAAAAACCTGTGAAGATACATAACCCAGCAAAAAAGTAAGCCAAACAGGATTTAAAATCAGCTATCAAAACACACATCCCTGAAAGCTTAATACCAAGAATCAAAGTCATGTCAGAAAACACAATATCTGGGAAAGTAGAGCAGCTTGCCTGTCCTGTCCATATCCCACTTCCGAGTAACTAGGAAGGAATAAGAAGGAATTAGAAAGGACAGGAGAGTCTTCCACTACTCATTTCAGCATGTGGAAAGTCAAGACATTCAGATCCAGAAAGAAAGCATGATTTTAAAAAAATTATTACTTATGTGTAGTTACAATGCTAAAATAGACCCTGGAAAATTGAGGCATCAAAGATGCTAAAAAACTAGATGCCTTGGGAAAAAAAAAAAAAGGTGCCTATGAAAAAGTCTGTTGGTCTCTGTCTCAGCATAGAGTCAAACAGCCCACCACCTCCTCTTTCACCAGAGTCAGCAGAGAGCACAAGATGTAACTGTTGTGCATTCTCTGAATGGCAGACCCCAAGAATTTCCCCCAAGATGATCCACTGGAGAATAATGTGTGTGAAAAAGAGAGTATTTACTAGACATCTTAAGAAGACCCACCTGACAGGAATGACAATGATCAATTTCAGCTGTGTCCACTAGAAACAACAACAAATGACGGAAAGAAATGGAAGACATAATCTTCCACTGTAAGAACAACAAAAGGGCTACTAAGTGGATCCAATATGTTCTCCACAGTTGCTTTGTTTCCCCTGTGAAGCAGAACTTGTGTTAGCTAGCTTGTTTTATGAGCTGCCACTGGTGGTAATGGTTGTAAACCTTACTGAAGGGGAGGAAAATAATGCTCTTGCTCCAGAGATGCAAAGAGTAGCTGATGTCCAGTAAAGTGCTGTACCAAAAAATTCAAGAAGCCGGGCACCTGCTGTCAAGGCACCACCATGTAATTGCTGCAGTCATGATAGACTGGGGAGAAAGTCCATGCCAAGAAGAGTTGGCAGGTGTGGGACTCAGGTAGTCATGCCACAGAGAAAATCATGATTCCTGATTAAAGGGACTTTGCCTTTCATGTATCTTCAAAGGCATCTGGAGCCTGCTGGTGTCATAAGCAACAATGGTTTATTTTCATTACCTAGTCTGAATGAGAGATCTTCAATCAAACTGTGTTGCATTAGAGACAGTTCTGCTGTTTAACCATAAATATTTGGGTGTGCAATCTGGTGTTGATCTGCAAGGTTACTAATATCTATAAAATAAGTAGTCCTTTTATATTTGCATCATCTACCAAGTTGTTTCAGCATCAGCTTATAAAGTTTGAGCTTAGATTTGAGTGTGCTTTTTGAGGTGATGCACTTGATGTAAGAGGACACACAGGCTCCTGTTACATGGAATATATTCAGAATATATTGTTTCTGCTGCAGTTACCAGACGTTTTCTTAGCCAAGTTTTAACACAAGCCCACTAAATCTATGCTTCTTTTTAAAAAAAGTAAATCTCTACAGTCTGTTCTCAGTTTTCTTTTACTTTTCTCATAATATCAAGCCCACACATAGCCCAGATTCCTCAATGGTAGCTGGTGAAATTTTTCCACCTTCTTGTGCTATATATATTCCTATGTCCTGAGCAGCAGCCTGTGTCTGTGTTTTGAGTACAGGCTGCTGTTATTTTAAATATCTGCCTCCATAAAAGAGCATCAGTGTTTCTTACATGTCTTTATAATGAGAATTTTTTTCATTATTTTCACAGAGGTTTGACCTCATTTCCAAAATAAGGTTGTTGTTGTTGTTCTTCAGGTTAAATAACTATAACTATCTATCTATCTAAAGTTGGGAGTCCATCAACCAGGGCCCATACGTATTTCTATTTACATAGCAGTTGAAGTAAAAAGCTTTATTCAGCAGGCTCTTAAATATGTGCCTTCTTTTTACGCACCCACTGCAGATAAGCTTCATATGCATTTACACACTTTTCTGAATGGGTGTGCATCGAAGAACAGGCTTATTTTATGGAATCAAAAACCCTTGACTGAAATGTCATTGCCTGGATCACTTGCTGCTTGCAAGGTTGACAGCAGCAAGGAGATATAAACCATAGCTCACACCAGCCTCACCAGTAATATAAGGACAAACTGTATATAATCATACAACATGTTTCCCTGGGTGAGGTCACGTGGTTAGGTATCCTGCCTTTATGCAGTAGAAGCATCAGTCTGAAGGTCATGGGTCCCAGAACGCAGCTGTGATGAAGCAAATCTACATTGTGACATTCAGTTTTGTTATATAATTAGAGCATTCAATTATAGACTGGAAGACATACTTAGACTGTATTAGAATATTCTCTGATGTAAATGAGGTTGGGTTAATTCCCTAACACGCCGGGCAGCGACAAGAGGTGGAGATAAGCTCTCAGCACTAACTGGGGACAAAATTAAGCAAGTGGCATGCCTGCCTGCCCTGCCCTGCCTCGCCTCCTCCCACACCCTGGTCCCACGGTCACAACAGCCAGCTCCACACTGAGAGCTCCCACCACAGAGGACAACTGGGCGACACACACCTTTTGTTGTAATCTGCTAATAAATGATTTCTCCTTCAGATGCCAGCTGCAGGTCTGGTCTTGTGCAGGCTATCAGTTGTGTGGAGCAGCTGCAAGCCTTAGGAACAGCCAAGACCTTTCAACAATTTCAGTAGTTTTCTTGGTTTAATATTGTATTAATTTAACCTCTGAAAGCAGTAATTTTTGATAGGAGACCTTGCCTCTCTAGTCTGATCTGGCAGGTTCATCTATAGCTCACATAAGCTGGAACATTGAGGCTTGTTTCAAAAAGAGAGGGAATGTGAGCCAAGATGCAAATATGGACCACCATTTTCCTTTGAAAAATATTATTAGCTTTTTGTTTTCCTCTTAGGCAGCATTAAGCTACTCCTCTGTGTGAGGAAAGAGTCCTTTATATTTTGTAGATATTTGAGGAAATTGCCATGGCATTATTGTTCCATAAGTCCCTTTCAAAATATTCTAGATACTACACAGAGATGGAAAGACTGTGTGAGCAGAGTGCACAGCCTAAAAACTAACTGGGATTAAATGCAAGGGCAGCAGGCACAATGTCCAAAACAGATAAATCAGGGTGACTGCATAGTTGTATTCTTGTTTTTCCACTGTACTAGCTCACAGAGAGCACAAAATAAGCCTGTGTAGCAAAGACATGAGAAAAGACACACTGGAAGAAATATTTATGTTGCATTAGCATATTCTCTGTTCTAAAAGAGTTTGGGCTAATTACTTATTAGACCACAATGGGATAAGCAGGGGAGATAAGCTCCTAATATCATATTAGGAAAAATTAATTAAACAGAATAACCATAATTTATTTGATTCTGCTATTTCCAATTTCAATTGCTTTACTTAGGAATCTCAGTAATGTTCTTTAACAAATTCTTTATTTTCTTTAACAGGAAAAGATAGAAAAATGAAAATGAGCTGGAAAAAGTTGAATTTTATCATGGCACCTCATTTTCCTCGGCAGACTAACAACTGCAGTATCAGCACAGATTTCTGCTACTTGAGCTAATGGAGTGCCACTGCCAGCCATGGGTTGTCATCCTCTGAGTAACACACTTCCAGAAGAGGATTGCTGACGGGCACTGGTAAGAAACACGAACTGATGATTTGCTTGTTGGCTGTGACAAGTAGTTGGGTAAATTTCAGATATAAGGTAACCCACTGTATCTCCTCCAGCATCTTACCATCCTTGTTCTTTGCTTTCTCCACTTCAGCCCAGGACTTCACCTTCTACTGGAAGTCACAGTGGATCCCAGTTCCTGATCTCCCAATCTGATTAGCTCTTTGCTCGCTCTCCAGTATGACATTCTTTGCTTCCCATCTACCTGACTGGACCAACCGAACTCCCCAATTCCTCCTCCTGATCATTTCTCATGTAGCACAGGTTTGGGATCCAGTATATCTGTCTGAGAATTTCTTCACAGTGTATTTGAACAACTGTCTTCTTACTCTTGATTTGGACATCCAGGCTGCTGGGATCAGAGGAAGGCAGACCCCTGTCTAGACCTCTTACAGCTTATGGTAGCAGATGCCCATTCATAGCAAATGAGACCTTTTAGCAAAGTTTTCTGTTGAAACCAAAGTCATCTTTATTAAACATGCACCATGACATTTCATATACTTATTCAATGAGCATAAAACCAACATGTCACTGACACAAAAGCTGTTTTCTATCAGATTTTAAGTTCTTGCACCAAACTTGAAAGATTTGGACTTTGCCACAGAAGACACCAGAATTTTTAACTGCAGTGCATTTTCTCCTACAGCCTGACAGACACATCAGACATGTCTGAGTTGTTTTACCCTAGTTTCCCTTGAGAATCTGTGTCAGGCAAAAAGTCCTGAATTATACAGTTTCATGTTGATTAGAAAGGACAACAGAATTAATAAATTTAATCTTAGAAAATGCATTCTAATATCTTTAGTGCCCACTATACACACTTTCATTCCTCAGAGAAGATAAGGAGTGTCCTTGCAAACAAGAAAAATTAGATCCTGTTGTGCCAAGGCCTATGCTTGAAGTTGTTCAAGGTGATCAGTGTACAGTACAGACTGTTACGTAAAACAATTTTCAAAGATCAGTAAAAATTAAACAAAAAATGACAACTTTTTTTTCAAGAAAACAAGACCCAGTGATAAGCCCCATGGACTATGCTGAAATCATGTCCCGTAAAGAAGGAAAATGTGAGACTAGACTCAGCGAGACTGTGGCAGAGTAGCAGACACAAGACTCTTGGTCAGGTGCAAGAAGTATGACACTGATTTTGTGAACGATTATGATTAGATTTATTGCTAATATTTCCAATGCAGTGTATAATATATCAGGTCTAAAGGGTTATAATTTAACCAGGTTCAACTGGAAATGTGCAGGTTTAGAGCATTTGGCCTTGCAGAAAGCACCATTACAGATCAGCAAAGCACCCATGGAGCTACCTTAGGATTTTATCTCCATATGTGGCTGGACCTTAACACTTTTACTCAACCATCCAAATGTAAGTGTTCCTATGTTAGGGCTGGATGTACCCTGCAGACATGCCTGCTGGGATGGGATCCACCTGGAAGCTGCCTGAAACCTTGGGAGATCAGTTTGCTCAACTGGGCCAGACTTCAGCAGCATTTTATACCTTTTTACAAGCCAATGTGTACCCAGATCAGTCATAATCATTACAACTCTCCCATGGCTGAAATGCATTAATTACATGAGCATCCAGACAGTTCCTCCTGCAATTCCCACCTGGTGTTCTTATCTTAGGACAAATCACATTACCTGTCAGACACTGCAAGGGAGAGGGTGTGTGTGAAGGGAGGACGTGCTCCAAGACCCAACTATCTTTCTGCGCTGTCACAGGGAAAAAAGAGATATACTCTAGAGTAAGCCTCGCTGATGAGCTAAATCATGAGTGGATGGGCTGTTCTGCCTCTCTAGTGCCCCTAATCTTGAGCTGCAAGGATGCTTAATTTGACCCAAACTGCAGAAATGTAGGTGGGCAGCAAACACACAACAGCCTGGTTTGTGTTTTTCCTTTTCTTCCTTGTTCTTTCCTTTTTCACTTGCGTTTCCCTTTGTTTTCTGTTAAAACAAACAAACAAAAAACCAACCAACCAAACAAACAAAAAAACCTGCTTGAGATATTGAAGCTATGTTCTTTGGAGATCTGCCCCAATGCTGTTAATAAACTGCTTCCAAAAAGCTGTGTTAGAGACAGCAGGGCATTGCTGCAATTTCCATGTATCCATGTGACCAACAGACAATATGCTGTCCTGGAGTTTTTCTAGCAATGAATTTGCTATTCAGTGCCAACACCAGAGCGAGAGGCTGAGTTCCCTTCCCCTGCAGCTCTTGTGCCATCTTAGTCCCTTGTGCGTTCTGCTTGCCTCCCAGGGAAGGACTGGACTCTAACAACAGCTCCAGAAGTTCCACCCCATCTCAGTGAACTGAATAACTCTCTTTTCCAAAACAAAAAACCCCCAATACTTTTTCTTTCTTACTATGTCTATAAGCCTATTAAACAATAGTGTTTTCCTCACATAGACTTTTAACAGCAGACAAAAATTGGACTTTTTTTTTCAAATGAAAGCCTTCCTTTTCTTAATTCTGAATATTTTTATTCTTCCCCCTCCCCCCTTATTTTTTTCTCTCTTTAGTAAAGGGTTTAAAAGATTTGCTGTGGCTCATGTTGCCACAGGAATAAACAAGCATTTGAAACCTCAAACTCTATCTAAAACTTGTGTAGCAATATAGTTTGGTTACAGTGACACAGCACCTTTAGTTCATTTGACATTCTGGGTCTGTTTATTTTACTGAAATTTGACTCAGCAAAGTTAAATCCCTTTATATCATTCTGCAAGACAACTCATTTTATGTTTGGATACAAACCACCAAAGATGCATAATCAACTCCCGCCCTAACATGCCAGTTAGCACTAGTGTGGCTGAATGGACAAAGAAATTGTGATGGCTTTAGAGAAATGCACCTAATTTCTATAGGATGACCAGAGAATATCAGAACAATAGATGGTGTATTAAGTACTATGTTACTCTTTTTCCTTGGCATGGGTAATATTTTTATGTAAGGGAATGGCAGCCTACTCTCATTGTATTAAGTAAAATTCTTGAATGGATACCATAGAGTAATAATTATTCCATTTTAAGCTTTTTACTTGATATTTGGGAAACTGTTCTGTATTAGCAAGCCCTGGAACAAAATCTAAAAGACAGGGCATTTTCTGTGTTTGAAATGTCTCTCCATATGACTTCAAATAAGAAAATTATGGAAACATCTTATTCTCCAGTTACTCTATATTGTCCAATCAATACGGTTTACTCTTCCCTCTTGTTATATGCTTTTGTGTGCAGATTTTATCATGTCTCTGTTTTATTTTTAATAATTATATGTACTTATTAACAAGCAAAACAGAGCAATCAATTGTTTAAGGATGTGCTGGAGTGAACCACTGCAGGCAAGTTATATTTATTTCCATGATTAGGCTATGGAAGGCTAGCCAGGACAGCCAGCAATACCTCTTTGCACCTAAACATTTTAAGTCCACTGGAAAAGAATTAGAGGTTGGTCAAATAAGGTTTTTCATCTCTCCCTTTCTTTCCCCGTTCACCCCCGTTTTGTGTTAAGCATTAGAATCTGTCAAAAACAGCCTATTACCTTAAGCCTTAAAGCAGTTCTTTCCCTGTTGCAAAGCAATCTGCTTGAAATGTGTCCAGCCTTTTTGATACCCAGACTCTAGTCTGGACAAACAGATGGAGTGTTTCTACCTGGACTATTACTTTCTTTTCCTCTTCCCCCCACTGAGCTAAACCATGCTCCCTATGCAACCTGAGAGGAAGGACTTTTAACCTGACATACAGCAACATCCTTGGCTAAGCACATTACAGAGGGAGCCCAAAAGCTCTCTGCACTCTTCAGTTCCAATACACCAGCTCTTGTGGAACCCAAAGCATAGATGCACATCTGCCTTGTTTCTTCCCACTGCCTGATTACAGCATTTCCAGCCTCTGCCAAGATGGTGATGGCCACAGGACTGCAGCCTGAAGAGGGAAGGACTGAAATCCTGCTTTCATCAAGACCAATGTATATATGAGAGGTAATTGTTGCTTGCTTGTAAGTCTGAATCACTCAAATTTCAGTGGCTTGAAATATCACTAACAGTTTCTTTTTCCCCTCTGCACCTTACTGAAGTGCAAGAGACCCTTCTCTTTTATTTGAAACATTGGTTTTCTTCAACTCCCTCTATTTCCTCTAAAAGTCCTTAGGCATTTTTCTTAATATAACCCTGTGCCTCAGCTACCGTGCTTCATAGGCAATCAAATAAGAAGAGTGTGGTCTATCTGATATGACTCCTGTACGACTCTGATCTGACACAAGCCTGTAACGCTGTTGGGATGTGATTGCTATATAGCAGTCAGCACAGAGCTAGCACAACACTGGGGGGAAATCTTAAATGCTGCAACAGGAATGCAGCAACATTGGGAAGAAGGCAGTCAAGTGTGGCACGACGTGAGTAAAGGAATTAAAACACTGAAATGGAATATTAACACTAAATACACTCGCAAAAAAGTACTGAAGGGTGAAGGCTCCTACTGTCTGCAGGTACTGGAAACACAGATACTGATAATAGAAGATTTTTATTCTTTTCTCTAAAAAAAAAAAGTATGTAAGAGAAATTAGGTAGGAAAATCAAAGAAAAACACTAAGAAATCCACCCAAAACTGTCAAAAGGTGTTGGCCTGGTATCATTCCAGTGGCAAGAGCAGGGATCATTAACTTCAACTATTTAGCATTCGTGTCTGGGAAAAACTGTAGAAAATTACAGAATGGAAAAATTCTGTGTTGGATTATTGGATAACTGTAAATAACTTAAAGTAACTTCTGCTTTGCCTTTTACAAATGTTACAAATCAGTGGACAACTGACTATGCTGTTATGCAGTTTCATCATAGCTATCTGCTTTTATCAGAAAATGAGGGGGGTGGGGGTTTAAAGCTAACAAACATTTTTTGACCACTCCTATTTCTGTAGTTAAATTTTCTCAGGGGGAAAGGAGTTGTGTTCATTGCTTGATATTGGTACTATTCAGGTCTGGTTTTACATTAATTCTCAGTTTGTCACTCACCTCTAATTAATCAAGCAGAAACCAAGAAATAAAATTATGTATTTTGTAAATGTGAACTAAGTTTTCAGTAACTGTGAAACTGTGAGTAGGGACACTAGGACAGGCTGCCAGGAATTCCAGTTTTGTCTAGTTCTAGCTATTTTGGTGGAGTTACACTGAGCCATATTTGCTGATAATCTGAATTTTAAGTATCCTTGCTATGTTTTTCATAATAGACTATAATCTCTTTAAGAGCAATAATTTGGGAAAACTTGGTTTTGGTCAATATCTGAAGTGAAAATTGCATCATTAGCTGTGAGTTGTCTCCCAGGACAAAAACACACTGAGTTATTACTTGAGACCAAGAAAAATACCACAACATTCTCATTAAAATAATCTTTTACTGGATGACAATAATGGAAAATTAGAAATTACTTTTGAGTTCCAATTTCATTTTAACATTTAGGATATCTGCCTGCTGCATATTCTATATGACTTTCAATTACAACAGTATGTGAGATAACTCAGTCTTTGAGGTCTCTCACAACAGCTCATGGGACACAAAAACGCAATTTCTGTGAAAATGCAAACAGAGCTATATACTTACTATTTTTCCCAGGGAAGAAGGTGATGTCTATATATATAGATATATATACACTAAAGTTAATTCACTTGTTTTTAATTCCAGAGTATGTCTCTGATGCATGAACCACAACCCTTGATCCTAGCTGAAATGTTGAATGATACCTTCAAAAATACATTAAAATTCATTATACTGTAGATTATTGAAATATTCCTTTGGGCTATGACTTTTCTGAATAGAAGCACAAGAAATAAATTAAGTATTAGTCAGACACATATTGCCCAGTTCTACAGAGTTGCGAAGAAAATAAATCTGGAGTGTTTCATTGCACAACTTCATAATCCACAGTTAGATTATCCTTTGTATTTACAGACTGGTTTAATTTAAAATCTATTCAAACACTGGAAAATCATAAATCTGCAGCTCCACAGATCTGGAGGTCAGGTTTTTGTGACAGTAATACATGGCTTCTTTTGACAAAGCTCTCCAATTTAGGGTCAAACTCTGCTTGCTTTACATTTGATTTAGGATGGAAGTACATGTGAGTGAAGGAGAATGTTTTGTCACCGTATTGTATGGCTGCACAGTGCTCACACTGCTCCAAGCACAACCAAAAATATGTACTAAGGTTCTAACCTAAGAGGGACAGAATAAGACAGTGTTTGGTAGGGACGTTTCTAAAAGGTGTAACAGCAAGTTAATGGTTTCGTAGGAAATACAACTAAAATATCCTGATATACAGCTGGTTTTCTCTCCTTACCAGAACTTCCAAGGTTTATACCAACACAGTTGAAGTCTCATTTTGGCTCCTATATTAATAATAAAAATTTTAAATAAAACAAGTCAACAGATACAAAATCTGGTGTCAGTCTTAACACCTTGAATTTTTCCAGTGTGTCAGTATGTAGTATTTTGGATTCTGTGAATCTCAAGTCCTACTGATTGCCACACCAGTGTATAGGAGCAGGAAGTAAACATTTTAGCATGTACACTTTCCTCTCAAATCTGTCAGAGGCACACAGAGAATGGACTGCCTCAGTCATGTAACATCCTAAATCAATAGGCATCCATTGATCTATGTGAACCACAGGCCTCTGATCTTACAGCTAATCCTTCTTCAGCCCATTGTACTGAAGGAGTTGGCTGTGATACTTCAGGGTCTGTCCAGCAATAGCCACTCAGTGGAGACATTTTGAGAGAGACAGATAGCATGGGACCAACAACAATCTCAGCTTCTAGTAATTAGAGGAATATTCATCACCTTATGTACTCTTTTTTGGACTGTAAAATACTGTTTCTGATCATAGATGCAATTAAGGATCACCCCTTTAAATCAAGAGGAGAGCATGACTGAGAAGCTGAAAACTGTGCATCATGCTATCATCAATACTCTATACCTCTGTAGTGATGGGGCAGTAGAGTTTCCACGGGCATAGTCATTGACTTTTAAAGATGTTCTTTCCAGTGGTCAACAAAGAATGATAACCCCCTGTCCCACCCAAACAATTGGAACACATAGCAGTGCTATGCTCAGGCCATGACTGAACCTTTGAGCAGCTAAAGTGGCACCGCTTAATCACTGGCACTGTTGCCAAAAGAGTTGTATGTCACATTGTAACCCCAGGAAGGAAATTCTGTACAGCTGGAAACTACATGTGGACAAGCAAAGGCAAAGTGAACTTTGCCTGTCTCCCACCCTTCTCCCCCAGATATTAACCAAACACAAAGACTTGGAGAAGGAAATGCTCTCAGATGTTCAGTATTTGCCTTGATGTAACCGAGAGTGGTTTAAACATTATCTAACCAAAGTTCCTATATATGTAATCCATTCCCTTTAATTTCATTATGATATAATACCCAAAGAATTAATACCATAAATAGTTTCATTATCATATAATCCCCTAAGAATTAATACCAAAAATAGTGACAGCAGAATGAAAAAATTGGAGAGAAGCTTGGAATATCTCATCCCTTAATGCTTGGGGCTTAAATGAGTCATATTGCCATGCCTTGTATGCCAAAAAAAGGGCTTTCATAGCTGAGGGGCAAGGCAAGAGCCTTGAAATTTATGTTTAGCAGTCTTGATGTCTGTTCAGGCATAGCTGGACAGAGGGCTCAGAAGGTGTTATTCCAAATAACACAGTCCTGTGTCTATCCACTGTCACTTTTAGACAGGGTTGTGACTTGTTTATGCTCTATTTCATTGTTCCACCCTCTATTCAGGAGTGTTCAGAGAAGTTACATAATAGAACAGAAGAGCTGGTTTGGCTCCAGCTGGTCCTGGTGCCCATTGTCCACCGTGGGTTTGGTTTAGTTGTGAAGACATCATTTGGGACACCATGACAGAGAAACTCGAAATACCCCAGAGGATTTTGAAGAGGTGAACATTTTATTTACTAACTAGTAGCTACTGCAAATAGAAGTTTTAGTACCCATGATAAAGTTAATTTTATCTTTTTGCCTGGAAATTTGTAGTATGCTCCTTTGGCTCAAATGGATAGACTCTGAATTTTCTAATAAGCTTTGCTTCATTGAAAACCACATTTGTAAAAGCAGCAATATATAAAAGCAAACAAATCCTTCTTATTTTCCCTGTATGCATAGTCAGGATCCTATCTCCAAACAACCTTAATGAAAGTTTCTGATGCTACTTTTTTATCCTTATTAGTTCATCATAGCCAACAGTAAAGGCCTGGCTGACATTAAGCAAATATGCAGTGATGCAGCAAAATCAATTTAGTCACACTGATGCAAATCTCTCACAAAAATGTAATGCCTGTGTGCAAAGTAGGACATTTCAGAACATGCACAATATTTAAAATAAAGTGTGAGAGATCCTATTCTATTCTTCCCAGCTGATTCCTTAATGTGATTCACTTGGATGTCTCTGAAAGCCTAAGCTGAGGGACTTTCTGGTCAAAGACAAGGGTACATTAGGAGTACTGTTGATTGGGAAGGAATATCATGACCTTTAAATTGCAAGTTGCAGTAGCTTAACAGATAGAATAATACTTTAAAGAACACCCTTTACATTTAAACTGAGCATATTTGACCTTAAAATCACTAGGAAAAAATATGTGATTGCATAACTCCATTCCATGCTTACTTTTCAGAACAGAAGTGAAAATGAAAGCACTTTTGGTCCTGGACTGTTCTTTGTAATTTAATGTGATCTGCTGTCAACAAGAGGGAAAATAAACCTCTGACGCTCAGTAAGAATAAGAACAGAACAAAATGTACCTTATTGTATTCAGTCAAAGCTCTATGGGCAAAAAATGGCACAGTTTGTGAAGACATAACTGGAAAACAGGTGGGGTCAGCAAAGGGGGTGACACTAGGAATATTGGCATTGAGGTAATGACCATCTTCCTTTGCAACCTGAAGAGGTCTGGGGAATTCTTTTTTAAATAAAAATGCTTCAGAAAACTGTGAAGTAGAAGTTCTGGTAATTTGGTAAATGTCTTTTAGGTGTTTTTTGGACAAAAAAAATTCTAAGAAGTGCTTCATGTTGCAGTATAGCCTTTGTTTACCATAAAAATCAATGAAATATCAAAATCCAAGTAAAATATTTGGATTGAAAGCATAGTTTTTAATCAAATCAGACTATGTCACAAAACTTTTCTTTACAAAGTATTTTAAAATTGGAGAATCTTTTTTCTAATCTGAATGGCAGCACATTCTGAAACCTGGGAGTCTTTTGTTAAACTTTGATTCTCCTTGCAGCTAAAGTTTCACACTAGGGAAGTGAAAAGATATCATGTGGGGCTTCCTTTCCATGTACCTACTTGGTACCTTTCCATGTACCTTTCCATTCACCTACTACCATCACTACTAATGCATTAAGTGACTGTTAAAGCAACAATTATTTCCTCTTCCATCCTTCCTCAAAAAGAAGTTTAGGAAGTTCCTCTTCAGGAATGAAGTCAGGGCAGAATCTCATTCTGGTGGGCTGCAGATTCCCAGTGGAGCCGGGTGACTTGAGAAACACTGCTCTGTACATACATTTACAGGAGTTTGCAGTGCTTCATTTTGTTCTACTAACAGGTATTAATGCTAACAAGAACCTGGGTGGAAAACCCTCATCAGATAAAGAGACAGGGGCAAGGGACATTTCAAATTTCAAATCTACAGGCAACACAACTATACCCCCTACCTTATAATTCCTGAGATTACTGAGATTCGTCAACAGAAGCTGCGGCCCTCACTGTATAATTTCCAAGTTCCTTGAAATGAGTCTAATACCCAATGAGGTTATTTGTGCTGCTGCAGAAAGA
This sequence comes from Acropternis orthonyx, assembly GCA_035583155.1. Lineage (NCBI taxonomy): Eukaryota > Metazoa > Chordata > Aves > Passeriformes > Rhinocryptidae > Acropternis > Acropternis orthonyx. The sequence continues at coordinate 58,911,565 of JAWWEU010000040.1, read as the reverse complement.
TATTTCTGGCCTTTCACATGTCAGAAAAGGAACTGGATGTGATAGATTTGGAGCTGCCCTGTGATAATTTAGGAATATGGTCTGTTGGCCTGATTATTTGGTTGAATGTCTGGGTTTAACTCATCAGGGGTTAGCTTGCAACTGCACTTTTAAATTATAGGGGCTGGTCTGGTCTGTACTTGCTGCACTGTGATGCCCCACTTCCATTGAGGCTGCACAGCCAGAGAGCACAGGGACTTGGAAGGGATGAGAGGTTTAATTTTGAACCACAGCATCTCTGCATGGGCAGTCCTAGCATTCTACTCATCTGTAGGAGAGACATAGGATTCCAAAGATCCACTAGGGATCAGAGGTGGGACCTGTAACTGTTTGATAAAACTGAATAGTGCATTGTTAGGGGACATTAACTGAGATGTGTTTGTGTTTATCTATGCTGTTTCCATGTGCTTGTGGAATTTTCTATGAAAGTGAAGGCTAACTCTAAAAGATACATTTTGGAAGAAAAAGGGTTTGTGAATACCACAGTGATTTTCAGTTTTTATCTAACACGGGGCATTCAGAACTGGAATGTTACCTCACTCCTTAGGCAAGATCCTTTTCCATGAAAAAGAACCTAATGGTGTGAACCCAGGGTGCATTTACAAAACAACATAGCCTTCTCTGAACAAGAAACCAATGGGAAACTGTGCAGAGGTGATGTTATTCCACAGTTTACAGTGGAGGCATGTTGGGTGGAGAACTGGAAACATCACATGGCAGCTGGCCCGCACCAGGGTGCTGGATGCAGCATCATCTGTGGGGAGCTTCCAGCTGAGACCAAGCTGGTCAAATGAATCTCTTCTCAATTGTGAAAGCAGGGTGCCAGCAGTTATTTTGCCAGGTGCAGAAGAAATATTTCACTTGGGTAAAGAGCATATATATGAGGACATTAAAAAGGTTTCTAAGAAACCATTCCTCCTTCCAATTTGGAAGAAAAGTTTTTGTGTGTGTGTGTCTGCATATGTTGGGTGAGCAAAGTATAAAAACCAGAAAGTTGAAAATCCGCAGAAAACTACCTGAACCAGGTTTCTTTCACTCTCTCCTGAGTGAGAGCACAAGTAGGTAGTTTACTATAGTTTTAGGCATTCTTGACTGTGAAGTTCCAAAAGACAGCCTATAGGCCTGAGCCATATTCTAGATTAATTCCTAAATCAGTAATCAGGGAGGCACTCTGTTCATTCACAGATGTTTTGATATGTAAGATTCTCCTTCACTGTTGCTGGAAAGGTTAATATATTACACCCCCTACAGTGAATTCCTAATGCACTCATCTTTTCTCCGGTGAACATCTTTTATATTTTATGGTTTTCACTCACTAGGAAAGCAACCATATATTAAGATATCTATTTGTCAAAAGAAGCCAGACTAGTAAATGCTGTATATTTTGGTACAGATCCTTCCAGTGACTGCTTCATGTTACTGGCAGTAGAGTCTGACCAAAGAGCTGCAACATCTACCTCTTGGATGACTACAGTGGCAAAAGCATTTTTTAATGATACACATGGAGTGCTGAGTCTCCTTGCCACTTCCTTCACTATTGCCACATGAAGGTTAAATTGAGCTGCCAGATCACACTGCAAAGCCCCATGGCTTTACTTTGGTCTAAAAAAAAACTTTGGAAGGAGACTGTTAAGTGTCACATTGCTGTTTTAGGAGGAGGAAGTGCACATGCTGATGCTCAGGGGTAATTTGGGAAGGGTTGCGTTCTGTAGTGATGAATGACTGACTGCTACAAAATCTGGAAATACAGGGAGGAGACAAACTGAACCAGGGACAAAAGTAAGAAAGCAGAGCCAGGAAGTAAATTCTAAGTGCAAGGAGCTCTTAGCTATGAGCCCTCCATTGTGAAGTTCTGCTGTGTAGTTGTCAGCCATTTCTTTCAGCAGCTGAAGTTTCTGAATGATAGCTTCTTGCAGAGTATGTTGCAGGAATCTAGATTACAAATGGCACAGATTTAGAACGCAGTCTCTAAACAGAAGGCAAAATCTTTTGGAATTCACTTTAATTGGGATGTCCAGAAGAAGGAGAGGATGTAGTAAAACTCATAAACTGTGAACAGAAGTGACAACTGGCATAGCAAATGTTGAAGTTCTTCTGTGACTGTGGAAGAGGGAAGCAACCTCAGCTTCTGGAGGTTTCCTGCAGCTAGTCATCTTGATTTCCATGCTTTCTAAGCCGACTGTCACTTTGTCACCATTCTCATTCTTTCTTCATTGGTTTGACTCATCTCAGAGAAACACTGAAGAATACAAGTCATCATCTGTCAGAAACTAGACAAAACCATCAGCTGTTTTCAGACTAAAGAGTACAGCACATATTGCCCCATGGTAGGTTTGTCTACACGGCCTTTCATAAGCAGAAGTCATCTCTGCCTGGGGTCCCTGAAGGTCAGATGGGGTGTAGCTGTGGCCCAAAAGCTGTGCACCCAGGTGAGTATAACAGGGTACAGGTTCTTTCACTGTGGCCTAAACAATGCAGTTACATTTAAAAGGTTTTACCCTCACTCCCTCATCTTCATCTACTGAACAGCTGGTTACCTCAGGGTGATTAATTCTCTTCCTCCATACTCTTTTTGGTCCTGCCCTGAGTACTCCTAATATATGCCACCACTAACAGGAAGGCTCTACATTCAAATTCAAATTATGCAAGTTCAAACATTTATTTTACATCAGATGCTATGCAACTACAGATTTTACAGGACAGTTTGAGTGAGCTTTGCAAACATCCCAAGCAAACAAACTTTGCAGGAAACATAATCCTATTATTTTACTAATCTTTGGGCTAGTGGCTCACCAGGATCATCATTTGCAACAAAGCATCTGCTCAGGTCCTTCTCAGGTGATCTTTGCACCGTTACACAATATTGCTATTTTCCTGTGTTGACAGCTGTTGGAGAAACAGTTTATACTAGTTTCAGAAACCATCACATTTGATGATCTTATGACTTGCTATTATCCCTCACAAATGTATTACTTACTGTGTTTCCGCAGTTTCCATCTATTAAAACTAATCATTCTTCATTTATTGCCCACTTCCCCACATACCCTTTCTAATGGTGTTTTTGATACTTTTTTACCTTACAGAACCTGTAACATCCTTAGTGTTAATTCTGGGACCCATTTCATCATTCACACTTGCATGTTCTCAGCATGCTAGTCACACAGAATTGTTAGCACATGATCTTAAGCTGTTGGATAGCACCACTGGTGTGTGGGGCATCAGAGGAGGACAACAGGGAACTATCCCACCACTTGGTGAGTCAGCAAAAGTCAAGAGGCAGCTGGGCTGGGAGGAAGGAGGTGTGTTTCAGGAGACTTTTCAGGTGGCATAATTTTCCCTGGGTGTTGGGAGGTCAAGGATTGAGCATGTATGGCTTGTCCTCTCCACTGATATTCTTAAGCAGGAATGACATTTATCTCTTTGCAATTCCTCACAGTAAAGCTAAATCCCCCACCTTGAGACAACCTGTAATATTGTTCTCTGGTTATCATGATAAATTACGTGTGTGAGACATGCTGAATCATGACAATGCTCCTGTACACAGTTGTTCCTTGGACTGAAGAAGTTCACCTTTTGTCACGTATGGCTTTTTTTATGGTCCTATTTATTGTGGGACCATTGTTAGGGTCTTGATGGGATTGCAAGGAAGTGGGAAGCACACTAGCTGCTCTGGGATTTCGAGCACAGACATTTGGAATATTCTGAGGAGCTTGACTTTGTTTATGATTGACCAGCAACCAGTGTGTAAGCAGTGCTTTGTGTCTGCACGCGTACTTCATAAATCACAGAATCATAGAACAGTTTGGGTTGGAAGGGCCCTTAAAGATTTTATCTGCTTCCACCCTGTCCTGCCATGAGCAGGGACATCTCCCACTAGACCAGGCTGCTCAAAGCCCCATCCAGCCTGGTCTTGAACACTTCCAGGGATGGGGCATCCACAACTTCTCTGTTGCAGTGGCTTACCAGCGCAATATTTAAGGCCTTTGATTCAATAACATGTTGTGTCCAAACCAGAATTGTACTTTTCCCTTGTACATTTTAATTGTCAGGTGACACAGCTGGATCTGGTGGTACAGCTGTGATCCACCAAGCTGAACAGGGCCAAAACTTAGAGACATCCACCTGCACAGAACGGGGATAAGGGTGACCTCTTTGACACCCTGCCCAAGGGACAGAACTCACAGAATGGGTGAGGCTGGAAAGGATCACAGTGGGTCGTCTGGTCCAATCTCCCTGCTCAAGCAGGGTCATCGCAGAGCACACGGCACAGGATTTTACCCAGATAGTTCTTGAGCATCTCCACTGCGGGAGACCCCCCCAGGCTCTCTGGGCAATCTGCTCCAGTGCGTGCTCACCCGCAGAGTAAAATTCATCCTCGTGTTCAGGTGGAGCTTCCCTCGCCCTCCCCGGGACAGAGCCAGGCTGCGCACCGAGCCGAGAGAGCGGCGGCCCTGGGGGCGCGGGCTGCGCGGTGCGTGCGGGATGCGGGGCAGAGCCGCGGGCGCGAGGCGAGACCGGGTGGGACGCCGTGGGACCGGGACCAGCAGCACCGGGCGGGGCTTCGGCCGGGGCAGGGCTGATTCCCGCGGGGCGGGCGGGGCCGTGTGCGGGGCGTGCCAGTTGTGTGCGGGGCGTGCCCGGTGTGTGCGGGGCGTGCCCGTTGCCGGCGGGGAGGGGCCGGCGTGTGCGGGGCGGGACCGGCGTGTGAGGGGCGGGACCGGCGTGTGCGGGGCGTGCCCGGTGTGTGCGGGGCGTGCCCGGTGTGTGCGGGGCGTGCCCGGTGCCGGCGGGGCGGGCGCTGCCG
>JAWWEU010000040.1:58823233-58906246 GCA_035583155.1 Acropternis orthonyx | reverse complement strand
GGGGGGGGGGTGCGGGGTGTGTGCGGGGCGTGCCCGGTGTGTGGGGGGCGTGCCCGTGGCCGGCGGGGGGGGCGCTGCGGGGGCGGGCACACAAACCCGGCGCGGGGCGGGGGCCGGCAGGGCGGGCAGCGGCGGCGGCGGCGCGGGCGGGCAGCGGCGGGGGCAGCGGGGCCGCCCCGCCTCCCTTCGGCGCTCCGGCGGCGGCGGCCGGCGCAGGACAATGGAAGAGGCGGCAGCGGTGGCGGGGGGGCCGTGCCCGGCGGATCGGCCGGGGGCAGCGGCGGCGCTGAGCGGGGAGAACGAGGCCGAGAGCAGGCAGGGCCCGGCGGAGCGCGGCGGGGATGCGGCCCCGCTCAACCTGTTGGACACTTGTGGCGTGTGCGGGCAGCCGATCCAGAGCCGGCGGCCCAAGCTGCTTCCCTGCCTGCACTCGGTGTGCCAGCGCTGCCTGCCGCAGCCCGAGCGGTACCTCATGCTGCCCCCCGTCCTGGCCCCCGCCGCCGCCCCCAAGGAGCCGCTGCCGGCGCCCCCTTCCTCACCCGTCTCCTCCCCGGCCTCCCCCATGCACTGCACGCCCGGTAAGTGGCCCTGCTCCCCCCCGCCCTTTCCCCCGTCTGCTGCCCCCTCCACCCCGCCCCCCGGGGTCCCGCATGTCGCGATAGGCGCGGGGGGGAGCGGGGAGCTGTCGCGACGGGGTGCGGTGGGCGGGGTGCAGGTGCCCGGCCGCGGGGCCTCCAGGGCACGGAGCTGCCGGGACGGGCGGTGCTCGCTGCTCGCCAGCGCCAAGGCTGGCGGCGGCGTCGTGCTCCGGCTTGGTTTGTTTTAATGGTTGTTTTTTAAATTTCCCACCTCGGGGGGAAGGCAGCACTGCTGTGCTTTCCCAGGACCGCTCTGTGCGGATGGAGAGGAGCGGCGAGAGCCGCCCCCCCGCTCCCCACACCGGGACGGGCGTGCGGGGCCGGGGCCGGGCACCCCCTGTCGGGCGGCCCGGGGGGCCTTGGCCCCTTGCCTGGGGAAAAACCTGAACACGGGCTGGTATCAAGGCAGAAAAGCGTAGCGAGAAAACAGACTGTTTTTGGGTGGTGTTTGCAGCGTGGAGCGTGGCCGGAGGGGAGTCCTGCAGGTGACATCGGCCCCTGGGCGGGGACCGGGGCGGACGAGCGATAATAACACTTGTCCGCGGGATAGGCAGCCCGGATGGGTCTGCTGATGCATTAGTGTACAGATGAGTTGTTAATTGTTGCGCCGAAGGGAGAATGCCGCGAGGAAGTTTTTGGTAAACTCACATACTGATACAATAGCCCGTGTCAATGTGTTTGCAAAGTACATCTTGCTGTAGAAGACGCGGAATAAACTCCTCTAGTCTGAAAGTACTTTCCTAATGTTTTGAGGGTTTTTTTTTAATTTTTATTTTTCTAGTCCTCTTAGGTATAGTGGATCACGTAGTTTTGTTAGGGGCAACTTCATCTTCGAAAAAAGTGCGAACAAGAATCCTTTAGTGGAAACAGGTTAAGATCTTACTATGATCTGATTAATGAGATGTGCCTCTGCCCGAATTACAGTGCAAAGGAGACCATATGCTGAAGTCAATAATACGGCTTTTACTTAACAGTAAATGTCAGACAGAGAGATAGAATGAAATAGAAAAGAAGGGGTAGGGAGAGAGAGAATGAGAGAGAGAGGGGTCAAGCAGAAGAGAGTCACCACCTGTGGGTGCAATGGCATCCCGTTGGTCCTTCTTCGCCCTGGGCTTCTTGGTGGTGGGGGTCCCGGAGTTGTTCTTCTGGGGGTGCCACCTTTATACAGTCCGAGTTCTGAGTATCCATGGGGTGGTCGCAGATGCTGTTCCCATAATTTGGGGTGGTATGTGTATGAGCGATTGCTTCCTTTCCCACAGTTTCTGACAGCGGGAATTTTTGTCCGGATACTGTAACCAGGATGTGCTAACCAAATCTCTCCTCTGCTAGGCTTGGAATGAGTGCCCTCCTGTTGTAATTTCTCCCTTCTGTGCTTGTCTCAAATTCCTGCAGTTGTATTCTCTTAGGGCAAGTCCTTTCTGCGGCCTTGACAGTGTTTGACAGGTAACTGTACTCCTAAAGTTCTTACAGATCTTGGAGAAACTTGAGTAGAAAAGAGTAAGTGCGATAGAAATTCAGCTGCTCTATGAGTATTAGCGGAGGTTGTGCTTCTTGGGATGTGTGTTGAGGCTCAAGTGAAAAGTAGTAACTTCAGGTTGACCATTCTTAAGTTCTTTCAGTGCATATAGGAAAACTTCACCACCCTGCCAGCAGTTCTGACAAAAAGATTACAGCTTAATTACACAAAGTGTTTGCAGCAATTTGTAAAGGAACACCTTCTTGAGAGACAGGAATATTTGGGACTGTTGGAGAGACTTGTTGGAGAGTATCTAAGAAACTCCTGAGTGTGCTATTAGCATGGTGTGCTGAGCCTCTTCATGTATGTGGATGTCTGTGTTAGTATATTTGTTCAGGCTTTAATTTTAGCATGTAATGTATGTAGTAGTCAGACTGCCTGGTCAGAATTTACAGAATGGGAAAATCTGTGAGACCCAAAACCCATATGCTTGATCCAGGAGATGTTATTGCTTATACATCTACAAGTAGAGCTGTGAAGTTCTGCATGGCAGAAACAGAAAAAGCATAAGCTTTGGTGTATCATGATATATTTCAAGACAACATACTTGAAAATAGAATAGAGGGCAGTGATACAGCAAGCCCAGAGGCTGCAGCATAGTTTGAGAGACAATATCCTCATCATCATCTGAGTTTTGAGGTCATGAGCAGCATAGCTCCATTCCCAGATGTTCTGTTTAAATATAGCAGAAATTGGGGTCTGTAGTTGAGTGAGAAATGAGATGTATCCTAAGAATTAAAAGATTAGTGCTGTTCAGACATCTGCTTGAGATGACAAATGATAGATGAAATAATGAAACACAGCAGCAGTAAACTTGTAGCTCTGTGTCCCTCCTTTTGTTTGTGAGTTGGTTCTGTGTGAATGAATTTTACAGTACATATTCCTGCTCATTCTACACATTTGCAGACGTACTAGATTTTGGTGACAATGGTTTTTACCCTCTTGACTTTTCTCTCAGTCTACTTTCATGCTTCCACACTACTGTTCATTGTCCAGAAGGAAGAAGAAACTTGTATAGATCTCACACTCTCCTTGAGGCATTTTATACATCTTTTTTTGTCATGGTTTTGGCCTGGCTAAAATGACAGAGGCTGTATATCAGCTCACTATGGCCAAACTTGACAATGTGCGTTTTCTGCTTTCTGCTCTCCAACTGGTACAAAAAAGCTGTGAACTTGAAGTTAGAATTGACAAAAAGAAACCCATCAGTGTCCAAAACTGATTATATTGAGGAAATTTGTTACAGCTGGAGGAGTTCTTAAATTATCAGAAGAAGGAAGGAAGGACAAAACAGTGCAAAGCTGTCACCTCTTCTGGTAATATGTTGTACAAAATGCTGATGAGGAATGACATGAAGAAATAAACTGAGGAGTAAAAGCTTAGAAAGCTGGATAATAAATGCCTCTCATGATGTAAATTATGAAATTACTGTGACTAAACTGAATAAATAAACAGCAAGGAAGCTGTTTGTGCTGGAAGGAATGTCCTATGTAAGGAATACAATAGAATTGCAAACTATGAGAAGCTCCTGAAAGATAAGCAGACTGCATATGCTTGTGTGCTGCACACTAAGATGCTGCACAAAAAGAAGTCTGAAGAAAGAGGGATAGAATGGAGTTTGTCTTTAACAAAGGAGAGGATGTGATTTGGAAGGAGCTTCATTGAACCAGCCTTGTGATGAAGTGTTGTATCATACCCAAATTAATTGAGGAACAGATAGCTAAAGAGGTACAGAATTTCAAGTAAAATCTGGAGCTGCTTTTTGTCTTCAGCAAACTGTTTGTAAGCAGAAATAGTCATTTGCTTTGCTAGAATAAAGTGTACCTTCAACTTCCAACATACAGACAAGTTTACCTGGGAGAACGTTGGCTGTCTTTCTTTAAAGATTCTAACAACTAGTTAAGGAGCTGTGGAATTAAAAAATCAAACTTGAGGATCTAGATTCAATTAAGAATTAAGCTACTCACTTGAATACAAGGTTCAACACGGACAATAGCAGGCAAGTGGCAGGACCATGCAAAGGAGCTTAATGTGGTGGATGTTAATCCTACAAAGGTAGGCTGGTGGCAAGGCCAGTAGGCATGGATATACTCTATACTGCCACATGCATTGAGTTTTGAAGTGAATTTTTGTAGAAAAGAAGACCTGGAGTTTCAGATTTCTGTACCATTCCTGAAATTGCAGATGTTGTGTCAGACACCAGTGGTCTTAGCACTGGAGAACTCACTGCTTGCTTTCTGAATGTCCAGTGACAGCTTATTTGATGTAGGTAATATTTTAGTTGTTGCAGTGCCCAAAAATGTGTTGCCTGACACATGCTATGAACTGCAGGGAGTGCTGCAAGAGTGGGTCTGTAAATGTGACACTCGGTTGTGAGCAAGTGTCTACAGACACAATTACTAAATATCTTGGCTAACTTCATGGGAGTTCCGTGTTTGTTTCTCAACAACCAGTCTTTACTGATTGTGTGAGTTTTAACTGGTGCATATAAAAAGACTGTTACTAGAAATCTGCAATTTGCCCAAATTTTGTGCTAGGTGGTGCTTCAATGACTAGTTGAGTAGTAACCTATACTTAAAGGACAGTGTTTGTGATGTGGAGAACCTCATTGTATTCTTCTGGAGTGTTGCGAGTATGCTTGCTTTTTATTTTGTCATCAGAATGAGAACTGGTGTGAAGAAAAACTTGTGAATGGAAATGCATAGCAAAGTTTTATGCAGGTATCATGAAATCTTACTAGTGTCAATGCCAAAAATAGTAGAGGGAAACTTTTTTTCCTGTAATTTATCTGTAGGCAAACCTACTAGCAAACAAATCTGTATGAAGCTGTTAGAAGCATATAATGTTTGGACAATGCTAGGATATAAATTCTTGCAGGGTGTCCAGACTAAGAACTCAAGTATATTTGATACTTGCTGTTAATTAGGGAATAAATACTTCAGAGTTACTAAACAAGGATTTCAGGAATGGTTGTATTTCATATTTCAGGTTATTAATGCCCAGAAATACTTGTTTTTTAGCAATACATTTTAAAGTTCTCTTAAGACATGGAATGAAGACCTTACTCTTGATATCCCCTCATGTATATGCATGGCATCTGCTGTTTTATTATGTCCTACAGTCAGTCCTTACACAGATAGTTTTAAAGTCTTTCAGATTCTTACATGATCTTGGTATCTGGGCTTTCCAATCTTACCACTTCATTTGACCTTGAAAATACAGCTTTTGACATCAACTTAAATTTTGTTATTTGTCTGAATGTAACATGTTCTTTTCCTCTTATGCTTTGATAATTATTAGGATCCTTCTTAGTTTGAAGGATATAATAGCTTTATTTGAGGTTTCTTATGGTGAAGTTCAATTTTTTTCCATGTTTTGGTAGACTAAGAAGGCTTAAGATTCTTTTTTAAAAATCTACCTGCTACACATGATTATTTCCATTTCATCTTTCATATTGCCACTTGCTTAAAGTGAATTCTCTCCATCTTTGCCATTACGAAGAGTCCATGATTTAATGGTGTGGCTAATACACTTTCACAAACATTGTTGCATTTATGCGTTCTTTTAAAAGTCTTATTTGTGTGGTGGTGCAACAAGAAGTGAATTGTTTAACCTCCAACTTAAGGAGATTTGGGAGTGCTAATGTTTGGAATGAGTGTATGTTATGGGAGTATGTATAGGAAAGACGTGTCTAATTTTCATACTGTTTTTGATTTGTGCTTATTTTGAGTTGAAAACTTCCAGAGCCCCAGAGATTGCATATGTGAAAAGCGTTTAGCATTGTTACAGGTGAAATATAATATTACTGTTTTGATAGCCTGTAATGGACAAACCTCTTGATTAAAAAGTCAGGAAACTGGTAAAAGCTTAGAATATTAATCAATAAACTATCTAGTGAAGGTTCTTATTTTTTTAGTTATAATACCCTTCATTTAGAAAAAGGTATGTTTTCAATATATATATATGATGGAATATGATACTTATTGTACAAGTATAATTTAAAGTAACGATATATTTGCCAAAAATTACTGCATTCTTTTCTAATAGAAATTCCACAAAAATTTGGAGACATTCCTATGCAACATTTATTAAGGTGGACAACCACGTGATGCAGGAGAAGCTTTAATCATGCTTGCTCCAATATATGATTAATATAAGTATGTAGTAGATGTTTATTATCTTACATACATATGCAGAATAGCATTTCTAGGATAGGTTGGATGCATTTACATTCTTGCTTCTTTCACCCATGGAAAGTGGGAGATTGAAAAGCTGAAGCCATCAGGAACATCAGATGGGTGTTAAAACAACTGCAGTGATGTAGCCAGATTCATTCCAATTGGAAGCCTTACAGAAGTTAAGCTGTAGAAGCATCAAAATATCTGTATCATTGCGTGAAACTTTTTTCCAAAGCAAGATTTATATTCTCAGAGGCCAACCTAGCTCTGTTTTGATAAAAAATCCTCTTATAATGCCTCTGGTAAGCAATTAGTATTTTTAACAGTGGAAAGAAATTCTAGATTATAAGGGGACAGGAAAGAAAATATATACTAATGTATTAAGAATTCTCAGGTGTGTGTTTAGTTGAAAGTTGTTTTAACGCTTAGAAATATCTCTTAAGAAAATGCCTTGGAAGAGCAAGGGAAAATAGCTTTGCCTATGTTCATGAAGAGGCAAGTGGAAGGATGAGTGAGTTCTTTGTGGGCTGGCTTATTCCTAGGAGAAATGTCCTGAGGACCTAGTAGGTTATGCAGCAGGTTTTTAGATTGGCCTGCTAACTTTCATGAGTGCTATGAAGTGACCGTCTCTCAACTTTCCCCAGTTAGTTAAATTTGAGAAAAATTTTGTTGAAACTCTTGATTCTGTGTGTAGTGATTTTAAATAAACTGGTCTTTTGTACAGGAACAACTTTATGCCAGTGTTGCCTGTGTTTGTTCAGATGCCGTAGGAGGAATTTCCATACTATTTAGTGGAATTTCCCAGTAACGGTAAACTGGTAAAACTGGTATTTTGCCTGTTACATCTAATCTAAAAACAAACCAGGGGAAAACCAAAAAGAACCTAAAGTGAATTTTAAATGTGAGTGTATTTCAGGATGAATAACTGACTTTATTTCAGAAATTAGAAATTCAAACTTTTAAAAGATTTTTGCACTAAAATTAAATAATACAGAAGTGTGGTGGTTTGACCTTGGATGGATGCCAGATGCTCACCAAGGCTGCCCTATCACTCCCCTCCACAACTGGATAAGGGAGAGAAAATAAAACAAAAGGCTCATGGGTCAAGATAAGGACAGGAAGGGATCACTCAGCAATTACCATCACAGGCAAAACAGACTCAGCTTGGGGAAATTAACTGAATTTATGACCAATCATATCAAGAGTTGGATAATGAGAAGTAAAATCAAATCTAAAAAAACCCTTTCCCTGCTTCCCTCCCTCATCCCCAGGCTTAACTTTATGCCCAGTTCCCTATATCCTCCCTCGTGGCAGCACAGCAGGAGGGGAATGGGGGGTTGTGGTCAGTTCATCACATGATGTTTTTGCCACTCCTTCCTCCTCAGGGGAGGGACTGCTTCCCCTGCTCCAGTGTTTGGTCTCTCCCTCGGGAAATAGTGCTCAACGAACTTTTGCAACATGAATTCTTTCCATAGACTGCAGTTCTTCATGAACTGTTTCCCTTCAGGAACAGACTGTTCCAGCATGGGTCCCCATTGGGGTCACAAGTCCTGCCAAAAAACCTGCTCCAGCAGTCTCCTCTCTCCACAGACCCACAGGTCCTGCCAGGAGCCTGCTCCAGGGCACGGGTTTCCCATGGGGTCACAGGCTCCCCTGGGCATCCACCTGCTCCAGCGCAGGGCCCTCCATGGGCTGCAGATGGATATCTGTTCCATGTGGGCTTCCATGATACGGTGATCAGGCCGGGTTCTTCAGGTGAATATGGCCCTGAAGTGTGCATTGGGGACCTATGCAGATGATCTGGCTGAACTATGAATGGTATCAATCTTCTATGGGACTTACTATTTGTTATTTAACTTTTTATGTGCTGTAAGAGTTTAATGTTGCATTATTTTTTCTTTGGCTAAATTAAAGGCCAAAGAAACATTGTTTTCATAGAAAAATTCCAGTGATGCTTTTAAAATTTACCTCAGCAGTGAGGTAGCTACGGAGTTGTGTACTGTTTAGACTATGTACTTGCAGCTCAAATGTGCTTTGAAGACGTTGAGTGTCATAGTTGGACTGGCTAAATTACCTACTTTTTTACCTACTGGCCAGAGAGTATGTGTAAAAACATAAATTTTTACTATCAAAGAAAGTATGAAACAGTTGTGTGAAGTAACTAAGCAAATGACATTACTTTTAACAAGAAACAGTCTTGTAAAGTCAGCTGTGAAACCAAAGGCTGAGCAAAAAAATGTTCCTAATTACTTGATACCGTCTCTCCAGTGCTTCAAGTAAATGCTTATTTGAAGCTTTTATGTGGGAGAAAATTGTGTATTACCTTGCATACATTACAAACTTATGATAGACGACTGATGTTAAACAAGCTTTCTAGTTATTTTTGAAGTTTATCAGTGGGCTATGGGGAAAAGTGTGACAGTAAGCAAGGCTCAGCTCTTTGAACTGTACTCATGGGTTTTGAGGGCCCTTGTTTGTAATGTGGATTTGGGTCATGGAGACATCCTCTTTTCAAAAAAGGAATCTGCAACTCCAGTTCTAAACCCTCTGTAATTGGGAGTACATGGACAGGAGAGCTGAGCCATTTGCTTTCTGACTGTAGAAGATTTCTGCTTCTGATTAATAACTAAGTTGCCACAGGCAACTTTTTATTAAATTGGGGAGTTCCCCTTTCAACTGTAGTCCCTCAAGTGAATATAGTGCAATTTGAATAAAACAAGACTGTAACACAAATACCTTTGAACTAAAATGATTTCCTAATTTGAAAAGTAAGTGTATAATTTTCCCAGGGAGCTGACACATCTGTCTGTACTGTAGATTGCAAACAAGAAACAGGACTGTTTCTGCCTAAATGTTGACTTGGAAAATCCCCATGTATTTTCTAGGATGTCTACTTGAGTTCAGAAAGCATTTAAGAAAATTTACTTAATCTGCTTCATTCATTTCTAGGCATGTCCTATAAAGTCTGAGCATGGTTAAGGATGTGTGGAGCTGGTTTGTTGAACTAATCCTATAATCCAGCCTAACCCAAGTTCACATTGCTTTTAGACTGCTGCTGAACCTGCTGTGTCAGGGTACTTGTAACACTGATGCTCTTAGGGGAGGGAATGGTGGCAGCTACACAGGTGGGAAGAAAGAGATGGAGAGCTGTAGAACTCTGCTGAGGCTGGAGAAGAAGACAAGGCTCTAATATTAAAGGCAAGTTACAGTGCCTTGATAAAACAGCCCGGCGGCAACAGGTCTGTTACTAGAAATAAACAGTATGCAATATTGTCCTGAACAGCAAAAGTGGGAATTGAAACATATGTATATATATATTTGCAACATGGACTCTGCTTTAAGATGAGTGAACTACTTGCTGAAGTAATGAAGGAATATAAATTACATGCCCTCATAGTCAGTTGGTTTAACGAGAAGTGGTTGTACCTTTGAATCATCTTTGCCTTTTGAAAAACTTCTTTGACTTGTAACTATTCTTTCAACTGTTTTCAAGTAAAAGTTGAAATTCATAGCATTGCCCAGCCCCAAAGTGATTAGGACAGCAGTCAGTTAGAAACTGAGGTAAAGACATTCCTATTTACCAGACAAGCTGCTTTGAATGAATGTAGAGCTATATAATGATAGATAGTGTCCGACAGCAGGATCTATGGCTAAACATCTGGGAACTTTGAAACCTAGGGGTAGCATACTTCTGAATTAAATTTGTTTGTTTTGAGTGTTTACAGATTTCTACGTATTCTTGTATAAGAGTTGCTTTTCATCACCCAGTAATTTTGTTCCTTATTTGATTTTGTCTTGTTTGGGAGTCTTTCATCACACATTAGCAGCTATTGTTCTCAGTTGTTTCAGCCTATAGACTGTTTGTAGAGTTTACCAACTACAGACACTTGGCCTTCAATAGTTCAATTTTCTTTTCCTGTTTCCAACAGTGAGAGAGGACTATTAAGGTACAACACGCTGGTTAGCATATCTTGTGAACCTCTGAATCTCAAGTGTTCAGATTGTTGAGATTAATTAATGGTTAAAGGAACTTGATCTCTGAGAAGTTCTAAACTTCTCCTTAGTCCCTTCTCTATGCAAGAAACTCAAATGTAGTTTCAGAGTTCATGTGTTAAATGTTGCCTGAGTGTTATCTCAGACACATAGAATTCTTTCCTGGGATAAACATAGGTGTTGATTGCCTCCCATAGTCATATCTGAATGTGAGTCCAGAGATGCTAGAAGCATTTCTTCAAATACTACACTCTTTAAGTTGTTAAATGGAATGTTTATTTTCTGCTTCATAGCAAAGGCAGAGTCCAGTGTTGTGAAAGAGTGTTCAGAAGTGAACTCCGTTTCTGGGATGGAACATGAGGGAGGGTCTCTGGTCTTTCCACATCTAGCAGTGAAGTTTAAAAGAGAAAAAAACACCAGGAGAAACCGTAGCTTTATTTTACATTTGGCTTAACTTTTATCTGTATCATAAGAACAACCTGCAAGTATTGCTTTTATCACTGAGTAAGCGTTTGTTGTGTAGACTCTTGGCACTGGCACCATCAGTAAAATCGTGTGCATCTTGATGGATTGAGTAGATTCACCCACAGATTGGGAGACAGGCCTCTGTTGCCTTATTCTTTTTAGAAGTGGCCTTATAACTGGACCAGATACAAGTCAGAAGCAAAGCCACATTTTATCGTAGCTCATGTGTCTTCTAGATTGTTATCACAGCCATTGAAACTCAACAGAGGCAGAGATCTCTCCTCAAAATAATGATTCTTGAAGCTGTTTTGGCAAAATGAAGGTGACTTTATACATGGGTATCCCAAATGGATTTAACCAACCATCCTCTTTGCTGCATGCAACCCTTTGTGCAAGCACTGAATGTAGTCTGGATTCTTTAAGAAGCTACATGCTAATCTTGCATCCTTCAAAAGTCCATTTGACAACAGAGTTATTGTATTGTGTTCCAATCTGATTGCATTTATTGTGTGGGGTTTTTTTCTTTTTCCCTGTTTCTAGTTCCACTGAGATGAGATCAGATTTAATGTGGTTTCTTTGGCTGCCTTTTGACTGATTTAAATTTTTGAGAATATATTGTAGGTGCTGTGAGCTGCAGGATGTCTGACTTCAAACTTTTGCCAGAATAGCTGTTGTTATGCCTGAAAGTTGTGGTTGGATGTTTTTGCTTTTTCATTATGGCAGGCAAGTAGACAAAGAACCACAATGCCAAGGTGGAACCCTTGTGAATATGCCTTAAAAATGAAGTAGGAATAGAAGTATAATCCTAGTTCATTCCCAAACTGGTATTGGATGCTAAGTGTAATGTTACCAGAACTTCATGAGGCAGTATGGTGCAGGAAGGTGAAAATAGATCAAGTGACTCTAAAGGACAGGTAAATAAACGGCACTTAGGAAGATCGGTTTTGGCAGAAGATTCATTTTCTTAAACTTCATTCTTAGTACCAAGAGTGTCATGCTGGGAAAGCGCCTTTGAAGGAGCTCTTCTTTGGTTTGGGGAAAATGGAGGAAACTATAGGAAGACTAGATTTCTTCAGTTGATGTCGATGTTCAAATCAGCCAACAGGATCTGGCTCATGCTTCAGTTACCTGCTGCAGATTATAGCAACAGAAGGAGGTACACCATGGGAACATAAGTAGTATCACTGCTGCGTCTGTAACCTGCTGTTTTCTGAAAGCTGTAGGGCAGCTGTTATAAATCCCTGTTGTTCTTACATGATCAATCAGTGCATCCCTTCAACCCAGAAGGAATGTGGTTTTTAAATTACATTCAGGAATTTTCATATTAATGCAATGTCAGAGGAGAAGATAACACTGCTTCTTAATTAATGCTGGTTCTTGGAGGCTGTATAGTGAAACAAAGAATTTAAGCCCAATAATACGGAATTATGATTGAACCGAACATTCCTTTAATATTAACAGCGTTGGGAACATGCGTGGTAATCTCGCCAAAAACACTTTCGCTGAACTCTATTATTTCAGTGTATATATACATTGAAACCACTCCCCACCATGTCCAAGGTCATGGCATCTCCAATTTCATCTTGCTGTGCTTTCGTGAAGCAGGACTACCATCTATTGTCGTATGTCGTATGTATATTGTCGTATTGTAGTATGAATTTGGGTGGGGGTCTTGTCTTCATCCCTTGGGGTCTCTGAGACGTCTTCAGTGCGTGTCCATTCTTTGCCCTTTCTCTCTGGTATGCCTCTGCGCCTGCGTAGCTCACTGTTCCTGACCCTGGCATTTGCTTTATAGCTCTGATGAACTTAGGGTTATCTTTTGGCTGTATATTTCCCTTTAACTAGACAAAGTTTACTAATTTAACCCTCTAGGATAGACAGGTTATTTAATTTGTTGCTTCTATCTGCAAGACTAATCTTCTTCAAGGGTTTCTTTGTTTAAAGCACCAGTTAAGCTATACAAGGTTGGGTACAAAAACTAACTAAAATCGTAAAATTAGTACAAAACACAGTACAGAACTATGTAAAATTGCAAAATTAATAGTTCATTTTTTAGGGATTTATTCTTTTATATGGTAGGGTCCCTTTTCAATAGTCTATGTGGATCTCACAAGCATATATTGCTTCAGCTTGGTAGTCTTTGTGGGAACTGGAAAAAGCTGATCACATTGCTTTTTGAATGCTTACAGTAGTGCTGAGTGATACTAGGCACATGTAGGAACAGAATATAAAGTGAGTTGGCTTTTTGTTCCTGTGTATCTACACCCAAAAGTGCAGTGCCTGTAACTTGCAGGTATGTTGCAGATAACTTGAGGGATATTCTCCTCTCTAATTGCTGGACTTAGAATGTTGGAGGGATTCTTGCAATTGAGCTGGATTCCCAATAGCGGATAAGAGTATTAGTGTAGCTACTGGAAAGAAGTGGATGTTTTTAAGGTATGATTCATCTGACCAAGTGCAGACAACTGTTTAACAATAAGACCACTCAAGGTCTTCTATGACTGTGAAGGGAACTTCTTGTAACACTTAGATGAATCTCACTGAAGGGATTAAAACCTGACAACACTGCAAAGAAACTTAATTCATCTTTCAAGTGCAAAGTTTAACTCTATGGAGTCACTTCAGCATAATAAATCAGTATTAGTTTTCTACTGCCATTAAGAGTTACTTTTTCATAAATGCAAAAATTCTGCATGTGACAAGCTTTATTGTTAAACAGCTTTTAAATACAATAGGTAGTCAGCATAGACTGGATTTGGGAGCCTTGGGGTTGTTTCACTTAAATTAAATGGCTTGGATCTTTACTTTTGTAATCCATTAATAATGTTTTGCAGAGCTCTCAGACCTATCTGATGGAAACTGCAGGAAATAAGAAGTATCTTTATTGTTTTCTCCTATTGACTACATTTGTTAGAGTGGGACTTCTCATCAAATATTTTCTGTACATTTCTTTGTCTCTGTCAACAGCAAGCTTTAGAAAAATTAAATCCAGAAATCCTTAAAATATTGCCAGGTTAAAGTATTTGTTATATAACATTTAATTGCAGCACAGATTAAAAATGTGTTCAGAATTTATTGATAAATACATATTAAATTCCTCTTTCTCACTCTTGGGGGTCTATATCCTGGGCATTTTATTTGTGTAGGTCCCATTACCATATTGTCATTGAAGAATATATTGAAGAGACACTAATTAGTAAAAAAACCTATTTTTTAGTAACAGCCCTTTCTTTTTCTTCTCTCTACCCTCTCACAAAACAAAATGACCTAAACAAAGCCAGAACCTATTATTCTAAATCAGGATATTATTTCTCTGCATTTTGGAACATCCATTCCTTTCACATATGGGAAAAGTTGATGGAATCTTTCATTATATGTTGCATCACTGTAATCTGTATTTTGAGATAGTTTGGAGGAAACATAACAGAGGTATTGATGACTTTGGAACTCTGTCTTCAGGG
Organism: Acropternis orthonyx; assembly: GCA_035583155.1. Taxonomy (NCBI): domain Eukaryota; kingdom Metazoa; phylum Chordata; class Aves; order Passeriformes; family Rhinocryptidae; genus Acropternis; species Acropternis orthonyx. The sequence continues at coordinate 58,891,995 of JAWWEU010000040.1, read as the reverse complement.
AGAACTTCAAAATAGATGTCCATATAGCCTAATACAGACAGATGCAGCAAACACTGCAGGTAACAAGTTGATGGCTCTGAATATTGACATTTCAGTGATTTTAACCAACTTTTCCTTTGGACCTAAAGACTGCAGTTTGTTTGGGTGCAGAGATCTTCTGTGTCCTTGAATTGTGTTTTCCATCAGAAATCTAAAATCACAATAGCAAAGATACATGGCATAGAATAGGCAAGCAAGTTGAGATTCAGCTGTCCAAACTAGAGTTATCTTCTGCCAGTTCTGAATTTCTGGGATGCCCACGATATTTAAAAAGTGTCTGGTAGCTGTACTGCACAATCCACAGGAGCACTATTTCCTTCTAGAATAATAGCTGGAAGCCAGGCAGGATACCACCTTCAAATTAGGTATGTCTGTTTAGGCACCTAAATTGTGCCCCTGAGGCTAGTGGCTTGAAGAATAAGAACCAAGAGGCTAGTTTGCCAAGTCTGGTAAGTAGTTTCCAGTTATTGAGCAGTGATCATATTGAGAATGAGAGGGAACTTGTGAAAAAGCAGATTGCAAAGGTGCATCTGAGCCCTTGAAGAAGAAAGGGAGTAATATGAGCTAGCCAAAGGCCTTGAATTGCATTATCGTTCCTGTTTTGGATGACATTTCTACTGAAATACTTTGACTAAAGGCTGTTACCTACTATTGTTTCCACTACTGCTTCTAACTTGGTTCCTTTAGTATGATCCAGATTCTTAGAAGTTATTTTTTGAGACTTTTTTTACCTTCACAAGTGCTCAGTGTTGATGGGAACATTATGGTAGCTGCGGCTAAACAGAGGAAGTGGGTCAAACAGTCAAGAGTGTCACATGTTGGAGTATAGTTTTCCTCCTTTAAACATAGAATTAAAAAGAATCAATTCTTTCAGTGCCTTCCAGAATGGCTTGGTTCTTTAGGCTGTGACTGGCTCAAACTGCCTAAGTGATATTCTGCTTACCTGCTTTTTTTATAACTATAATTTCTGTTAATAGATGCATTGTACTGTGACTACTGAACAATCAGCTGGTGGTAGATGAGAACTCAAAAAGATGAAGACCAGAGTATGAAATTTCTAGCTACAAAGAAATTACTATTAGCTGTGTAGTGCTTGTAACTCTAAAGTGGGGGTCTATCTCCTTACCAGAGATTCTGGCAACAAAATCTTTTTATCCCCATCATTATTTTTTTTTTAAGTGAATAATAACATGTTAACATGCTGCTATTCAGAAAGAAAGGTACTAATTTCCTTGTTCCAGAAGCACATGGATGCAATGGACTTGAGCACTGTTGGCAAGATCCTAGTGTCTGCAAAATGGTATTTCAGCAGAATGTATAAATCTAGACAGCATTAAATTCACTTTCAAAATGTTTTTTCAAAATTAAATATGTGGCTGCTCAGAAAAAGTGATGGAAGAATATCATAGAATCTTAAAAATCTTGCAAGTTATGTGCCTGAATTCATTACGTACCATTTGGAAATACTTGACAATTTCAGGTCTTGAAAGAATATATTTTAATTTTGATGAAAGAAATGCTTTTCACAGTCATCAGTGACAATTGGCTTAATTGTTGGCAGCTTCTGCATCATCATTCAAGCACGTTCACTGCAAGACAGTGAGACTTTTTGTTCATCATCTTGTACTTAAACATTGTCTATCCCACAATAGCCGTGTTTCCCTTTGTTACCATTATGACACTTCTTATAATTGTGTTGTTGAAGCAAATGCATTGGACAGCTCTGGATGTGAACATAAACTCTCGCTTCAGAATTTCTTAAGGTATTCAGAAGTGGCTGGAGAGTCAGCCCTTGCAAAATTTAGTATTTATGAAGTCTAATATGCAATATCTGAAATGTTTGAAGATTGGGCATGTAGAGCAAAAACAGTGAACCATTTCACACAGCAGCTGAAATATTTTAATTCAGCTCTGCAGTGCTTTCCAAGAAAGTCAATGCACTGCAGCATAAAAACTGGCCTGTAACACTCTTCCAGAAGGGGGGATTACAGCTAATAGTCTTTGTCTGGCTTTCATTTATTTACATTTTAAAGAATTTAAAATAAATTTAATTAACAATCAATGAATTATAATTTTAATAAACTTCTTGCTGGATTGGTGGTTGGTTTGAATGTTTATATTTTGGCAGTAGGTGCCCGTTTTCCCTTGAGATGTGCATGCTTGTTGGTTTAACCTATCTCCCCTCCACTAGCAGCAGCAGGCTGTCACAACTAGATGGGAGCAGCTTTTTCTGGAACAAACTGGTTTGAAGAAGTTGCCAATTTTGCAGCACCAGTAGTGTGGCTTAATGAGAAACAAGAGGAAGGCAGTAATTATTTTAAAAATTGATTCAGATGTTATTGCACATGATATTGTCTCTCAGGTTTTCTAAGTGTTTCTTTTTAACTGGAAAGCACGACCTGTGTAAATATAACCAGTTTACCCTCAACCCCATGCATTTTAATGAAAAGCCTTGCAAGTATTCATGGTGTCTGTAGACACAGCGAGAGGAAAAACAATTCTGTAGGTCACAGTTGAAATGCCCTAAATTTTTTTCTATAGTTAAGTTAAAAATCTTATAGCTGGCATTGCCTTCAGTCTCTGATGTATCTTTTATTAATGTTAACTAGCCTGACCATTTTTTAAACATTTCAGCTGCATGTGTGGCTCAATGTTAATATTTTTTGGTCTGAAATGTGTGTAGTTAGAATTTCAAACAAAATATCTGTAAAACCAAGAAAAATTGCTGTACAAAACCCCATTTATTCTGTAATGACTCTGTCGTTAGAGGTAAAATTGCCAGCTGCTTTCAAGCTCTCAGTTAAATTAAGAGAGCTCTTGGAAAACTAGTGGGTTTTTTGACTGATTTGTACTGAAGATAGGGAACCATTAAGTCCTCCTTTTTTAGTAAAGCATTTTGCATCTACAAACAAAAATACACTCTTGGATCTACAAATGAACATCAGTGGGTTTATTAAATTGGCTCTGAAACCTATTCACTACAGTGAAGACGCAAATGAGCCAAAACTGGGGCAAACCAGAGCAGTCTCCTCCTATTGTCTTGGGATGCTTCGGTAGTCTGGAACGTACTCCCAGGAAACTGAGAGCCGAGTTGGAAATAATACTGTATATGCCGTTCTGTGGAATGGCTTGAGATGCCCTTCCTGTGGATGCAGCATGTAACTTGTGAAGACTAAGAATGGGCCAGAATTTTCCCTACCTGCCTAAAATGCAGGCTAGCATTCCTTGAAAGAGGCACACATCGTGTGAGCCTGAAGCCAGTGGAAGCTGTTATAGTGGAAACTCTTCTCTCCTGGCACAGTCCCAGTTAATCCACATCACAGTCCCTAATCCAGCTCCTTGCATGGCAGCATAGTTCTTTGGGATCATGGGATAGAATGAACAGGCAAGGGAGCCGGCACTGTTAGTTTTGTTAGCATTGTGGTGTCCTGGCCTGATTCAAGCAAAGTCTGAATATAAGATTTCACAGCTGCTTGGGTTTTATATGGATAGGTGCTGCTAAAAAGGGTGGAGGTCCTCCCTTTTACTGCTTCTACTCAAGAGCCACGTGCTGTACACTGTGTCTACATAAACAACTCTCCTGGTGTTAAGATCTCATTATTGAGAGATGCCTCTGTCCAAATTAAGGTGCAAACAAGACCATATGCCGAAGTCAATAAGTATTTTATTCAATGTTAAATACAAGGTATGGGGCGGTCCCGTGGCGTAATGGAGAGCACTCTGAACTTGAATCCCAAGGGCCCGAGTTCAAGTCTCAGTGGGACCATCCCCTGGGCAGTTAAATGCCTCCCTGCCGTCCGATCCCGTCAGATCTCGGATGCTCAGCAGGGTCAGCCCCGGTCAGTACCGGGTGCTGTAGACAGTCCCGAGGATTTCACTGTCACTGTCCAAGCTCGCTTGGCTGTGGCAAATGGACCTTAGGACTTAAACAGTGGGGCCAGTTCTGCACACACTGTGCCTCACCTAAAAAATCCACTGCGCAGGCTGGAAGGGTACACCCACGTGGGGAGAGCCCTTCCCAAGATCTTCGTTTGTGAAGTCTGGCCATACACAAGGTATAGAGGTAGAAAGAAATAGAATAGAGAGGCAGAGAGAGATCAAGCAGAAGATAGTCACTGCCTGTGGATCTAGTGGTGTCTAGTTGGTCCTTCTTCACCCTGGGCTTCTTGGTGGTGGGGGTCCCAAGGTAATTAAAAAATTTCACTACTTATGCATTTTAGCAAACAAAGGAGTTAATGCTCATTGGCTACACAGATCTCTTATTCTATTGGCTAAACAATTCCCTCACTTCTAATGTTAGTTAGTCCATATGCTCAGTCTTTCTCTTTTGAGTTGGTGAGTTGGTGGCCATGAGCTGGTGGTCATGATCTCCCCCTGGCAGAACTACCTTTAAGCCAATTGGAGCTGATTTCAGCATAGTTGGTTTTCCTTGTGGCCTGTAAATCCTGCATTCTTTGTGTTCATTATCAGGGATACATTCTTCTCCCCAGGTTTTGTTTACCTCCCTCTAGGTCTGAGATGACAGCTGGACAATAGTACTACATTTGTATCTTATCTCAGGTTCCCGCTGTGGTGGCTTGTCTTACAGTTGAAGCAGAGCAAAACCCAGGACCCAAAATGTTAACACAAAAAATAGTTCTTGTTGAGCCCTGAGAAATATTTAGGTAGAAGCCAAGACTTTGAGATTTTCCAAGGATAGTATTGGGCTGCAAAAGCACGCTTACACTGACATACAAGGAGATTGGGTAAGAACATAAGGGAGATAAGGAATTTAAGCACAGAACTCTTGCACAACCCCACCCTGGAGTCAGCAAAAACCAGCAAGAGTGAAAAGTTCATGACGAAGAGGAGCAGAGATGCGACCACTGCCATGATGAAGGAACTGCATCTCCCACCAGAATATTCCTCAAAAAGATGACCGTGCCCCTGACCCTGCCTGGACTCTGCCTGCTATGAATATTATAACTAAGTGTTGCAATATTATAACTATGTGTTGCAATATTATAATTATGTGTTGCAATAATATGAATATTTATGTAGAAATGTTGCAATCTCTCATAGAAATTGTATCAATACCCTGACTTTACACTGACTAGGTTGGAACTCTATTGTCGGGTGCGAACCTGGAGTTCCTCAACATTGCCTTAATAAATACTTTGCTGTGTGTGGACTAAAACTCTGTCTCTAAACAGTTCTATTGCGCCTTTTGGGCATCACAGTCCAAGTTCCAGGTATCCATGGAGGTGTATTGAGGGTGCTTCTGTGGTCATTTGTGGTTTAAGGTGCCGTCTGTCCCATAACTTGGGGTGATCTTTGTTTGACTAGTGGTATGTGTGTGAGCACTTGCTTCTTTACACAGGTTGCCACAATGGGAATTTTTGTCCAGATACGTTAACCAGGATCTCGCCTCCAACAGCCCTGGACTTAGTGCCAGCTTCTCAATCCACTCTGTGCTTATCTCTTGTAAAAGTCCTTCTGTGGCTTTAACAGTGTATGAGGCAGGCAACTGTGCTCTTTAACTCCTTACACCTGGCACAAAGGAGCAGAAGAAAATCTGGGATCTGATCACTTACTAGTATCACAATTATTTTAACGGTGATTATGAAACTCCTCCTAAGTTAAGTAGTATGTTTTCAGCTTCTCATTGGAGCCCTCTGGAACTGCTTGATACATTAAAAAGAAATAAGAATCTTACAGAATTACTTTGACAAAAACAAACCCTGACCCTCAAGATCTTTCACTTAAATCCACCATCCTGAGGTTGACTAAACTTGGTTTAAAACTGATTTGTGTAGCAGTCTCCAATCCAGGATTATAACAAAAGCAAATTTTCCGTCACACAGTGGCAGAAGAAAACATGGACTTAAGGCTAGACAGCATAAGGAATTCCAGAAATCATGAGGATTTTGAGAATTGTAGGCCGTTTTCCTTTTTTCCTTCTCCCATCTCAGTCTAGGAATTTTAAGTGATCTCTTGAATAGGTAGTTGGCAATATTCTGTTAGTGAAAATGCAAATGAAATGTTTTATTTATGTTAATACATTTCCTAAGTTCTCCCCTTCCTTGCCCTCTGTTTTCAATTTGAGCTGATCAATTCACTTCAGTGCTGCCGATCTGTTTCAGTGGTTCATGTTTGATCTTGGTTGGTGGTGTTGGGACTGTTGAAAAATGTAAGAAATAGTCTTTTTTGGCAAGTGTGTAGCTTGAGTATCAGATGTGTTCACTCTTGACTGTGGTAAATTGATTTGCTTAATAAAAGGAGAAATTTGGTGCTTGGAGTTCTGTTAACTACCAGACATACCAGAATTGGATTTTTTTAATTCTCCTTCCTGATGATGGTATAAAAAAAACTTTACTGGAAGTTGTAGCCAAAATACAGATTTTGTATATCAAAGAAAGGTGCAGAAATATGTGTTGAAATGCAGACTGGTAAAATGGCAGTTATAGTAAAACTAGACTTAACATCATAGCTGTTGGGATGAAAATGAAATGCCTTGATAACAAGTGGAAAACTGGTTGATGAATTTCCAGAGTGAAGAATTGCATTAGTAAAACTGGTGGACTTTAATTAGAGCGCTTCTTTGTAGTGGGTTGCCAGTTAAAAATCTTGAGCATCTATTGGAAGAATGCTATGAAAAAGTTACCTAAATATTGTATGAAGCACTTTCAATTGTTGCTTAAAATTGAGTTAAAACTTTTCAAGACAACATTAATATGGGTAGAGAGCGGTTCTTTAGTATTCTTTAGAATATTTTCTGGTGCATAGTGTATATAGGCATGTGGTGTATGTAGGTACAGACAGTATATATATAGATGTGTCAGCTAGCACCTTTACTGAAAGCTTTTGTGTGTACAGAGTATATAGATGTGTGCCCAGTATAGGGGTTTTACAAATTTATAACACTACTTAATTACCATAACTAAAGGTTACATCTAACCCAAGAACCATCCACCCTGGTGCCACTCCCAGAACCTCCCTCAGGTCTGCCCCTTGGCACACCCCCCTGGAATTGAGTCGGAGGTCTCAAGACCCCTGACTTGTTAACCATCATCATCTTCACATCACATCCCTTCTTTAATGCTTCTCTAAAGTCTCTGGGCCTTCTATTGCTTTGACTAAAACGGTATCTTACTATTCTTTTCCTGGTACATGTGCCCCAAACATGATGTTCTCGCTATTGTCTCACCCTTGAGACAGAAATTCAGGACTGTGGCACAAAGTTAGAACAGCTAGTTGCTACTTCAAATGTGAGAAGCTATACAGCTATATAAAAATCTACAAATATATAAAATCTTAATGCATCACAGTAAGGAATTAAGTTCTTTTGCAGAAAGTGAAATATTGTTTCTGTACTTCTACATTTTATTGTGAAAGTGAAACAGGAACAGAATTAAGCCCATGCTGGTTTAGTTAAATATGCAAGTGGTGAATTATATACCGGTGTTAAATTTGTTCTGTTAAACGGTGCCTGTGATTATCTATAAGGCCCTGAATCCATGCCTCCTCTCAAATGGCAGCTGTAATTTTGGAATTCTGTCTCAGGGTGCACTTGCATGACTGTTCTACTGTAGGCTTTTTTCATGATGACTTCCATGTTCTAAGTGATTATTTGAACCTTAGTTTCAATTCCTTTCTTTTTTTTGGTTGTAGCAACTGTTCTGATTTTCTTAAAGCAAGATGTTAATGCCTAGCACTTTAGAGATTTTTCTTGGATGATAAAAACAAGTCTCAGTGCTAGTAAGACATTTATTTTCTGCAGCTAGGAAAGGTGTCTCCTTTAAGTTTTTTATATAGATCCTTTCCATTTCAATCTGGTCTACTCACTGCTGAACCCCAAGTTTTGAACTTGACTTTGTCCTTCTCATTCCCTTGAAAACTAGTTGTTAAACCCTTTGTGTTCCTGGTTCTCAGTACTTTCTTCAACCTGCAGTCTAAGTATGTTATTGTCTTAGAATTGTACCCCAGTGTGTCTTGCAGAGGAGAGGAGAGAGAGGACCTTGCTTATGTGTGTCTTTTTTGCTTGCTTTCCTTTGCTTAGTGTGAAGGTAGTCGCAATATTAAGACAGGTATGTTCTTCCTCTCTACAACTTGCCTTGTTAATTTTGAATGTATTACAGTTCTATTTCTCTTATGACATGGTTGAAGGTCAGTCATGTCACACTGCTGGAGCATATGTATGTGTCTGTAATACCACTCAGTGTCAGTAATTATTATTCCATACTAATAAGTGTTTACTTTAATCCATTCTATAACAAGTCATCAATGGGAATGCATTCCCTTTCGAGTAAAGGAATTAATTTTTTATAAGATTAAGGCAAATCCGTTATGGGATTGAAACAAAAATGTGTTTGATCTTGGTTGAAAAAATATGTCATCAGGGAAGAATAGGTAAAGGTTACTTCAGTGATAAATAAGAATTAGCTTCTTTTTGCTCACACCTTATTGACAGGAAAATATTAAAACATCCTCTCAGAAGTATTTATCCTTGTAAGTTGTCTTTGAAGTTGTTTAATATATCTTAATTTGTGCAAACATAATCAGATTTTCTTTTTCCCCCCCCAGTCGGTGTTATTCGCTGTCCAATTTGTGGTCAGGAATGTGCAGAGAGACACATCATAGATAACTTTTTTGTGAAGGATACCACAGAGGTTCCCAGTAGCACAGTAGAGAAATCAAATCAGGTAAGTGCATTAACATGTAATCAAGTTAACACCTTTTGGATGTGTATGCATATCGTTGGCTTCTTGCTGTGTGGCCTTTTTGCTGTTCATATGCAGACAGAACTGTAGTGGGGTAGCTACTCTAGAAAATCAGGTAAAATCTATGAAAATGCACATGACAAATGTGATTATCTTATTGTAAACTTTTAATTGTTGATATAAAATTGCATCATGATAGCAAAAGATAAAAGTAAGGAATAGGCATTAGAATGGGAATTTCTATACTTTGAAGCACTCTTTTAAGCAGAGACTCGAACAACACTACATCAGGAGATCTCAGTGTAAAATTAAATCTTCTAGTGAAATCAACTTTACTTTTCTTAGCTCAGTACTGACAAAATATGGCACTAAATGGCTGGAGTCAAGTTTCTAAGGAAAGGGCTCAAAATTCTATTTGGAGAAGATGGTATGTTCTAGGGGTTTCTTGTTTGTTTTTTTTTTAATGTAGACTGCCTCTTCTTCCTTTTGCAGTCAAGTAATAGCTGACTCATAAAAACTGCTTATCTGGAAGAATAGTAATATTGGTATGTTTTTTTCTCATGATGATTTTCAGGCGGCAAGTACTAGTCTGGAAGCTGTACCAGATGAATAATCATGTCTGTGTGGGACCATATCTCTGTTATCAAAATATTGCATGTCTTCATTTTTAGCTAGTAAGAGAGTATCTCGTATATCTCTTTACTCATAAACTTTTTATTAAACTCCAGGAACTTATTGTAAATAATTCAGCCTCTTTGTATGTTGCTGCATTCTTCGTAATAATAGCACAAAAATGTTGCTGTGTCAACCTGGCTTGCATTTCAACTCATCTCCTATTATTTGGATGGTGGTCTCCTTTTGTTTTGAAAATGCCTCTTTTTTTGCTTTCTTGTTTTAGGGGCCTGTACCATTGGCTCTTGATTTGTTTGTTTTTAGGGACAATGTTTTAGAGGTCCTTTATTGTGTATTCTGCTTGTTGCAAAGCTTAGCTGAAATTTCTGCTCCAGTATGTGAACAGGCAAGTCTCTTGGGAACAGATGAAGTTCCCCAGTCAGGGTTGTGATAGCAGCTCACTGACTGCTGAACGAATAAGTGTTGTCCTCATCTCTGAGGAACAGAACTTATGTCTTGAAGATGTTAAACTGTGTTCAGCTTACAAGAAATTTTGAAACTGGATTTCTGAGAAATGATATACCTTACCAGAAACTGAAATTGACTTGTGAGTCTCTGGAAGTACAAACAGTGTTCTTGCAATGTAGGACTGTTTGACCTTTGCTTTATTTGTATTTGGGAAGGGGGAACTTTTGGTTTGTTTTTTTGTTTTTCCCAGGTGTTGCAGGAAAATATCTGACTTTTGCAGATGGATATGAGATTTACACAAACTCTCTCAATACTGTACCATTATGATTGTCAAAATGCATAGTCTCTGTTGAAAATTTGATCGTAACTTTTATAGTTATTTTAAAATTAGGAAGAGAAGCAAAATAAAAAATAACCTTGTTATGCAGAAGCAACCCTGAATTATTTGGCAGGGGGCCCTGTAGCATATCCTCTATTCAGTTACACAAGTCCTCTAAGATACTGCTTTGTGGAGTGCTGATATAACAGGAATTATTTTCTTTTCTTGGGGGTGGTGACATATTTTGATGTCTCTGAGCTCCCCACCCTCCTTCCCATTTACTGTCCCAGTTTTTCTTTACTTTCGTTGAAAGTTAAGTGGGGAATTCCATCCACTGGGTGGTGTGCGCAGATGTCAGGGAGGTTCTTGAAGGCCTTTGTGTTTCCTTAGGATCCCTTAGACTTTGGTCTTACTCTTCCATTCCATATTTGTTTCTCCCTCTCCCTAACACAGGCCAGCAGTCTTGCATTTAGAAAGCAAGTCTGTTCTTCAGCTAAGTTCCCTGGCTGAACTCAGCACACTTTCTGCAGCAGTTAAAGGCAAACCAGCCAACTTTTACTGAAGCAGCAGAGTAGGACAATCATGTGCTTTTCTGCTGACTTTTTTTTTAAAAAAAACAGAGCTAGATGTTTTGCTAGATGCCTGCTAAGTGAGCATGTACCTTACCTCTTGGAAATGAATGATCTGCAGTTCTCTTTGCATGAATAGATTTATTTTGTTATGATAATGATGGTTTTTTGTACAATCCTTTGTATGTTGACATAAAAAAGCTACACCTTTCTATAAACCTCTCTGCTTAGGAACAGCAAAGTTAAATCAATAATAGTTAAACAGATTAGTGTCCTGTTCAAGGGGGAATATTATGATGTTTAAGGATGATACAGCCTTCTAATCATCCTGTCTTGTTTTGCCTTTGAAGGAGCAAAGAGAAAATTTGCCATTAGCAAGATAGGCAACAGATCAGAGGAATTAAAGTAGAAAAGATACTGACACTTGCAGGAAATACTGGATCAGAGATTCTGTCAAAAACTTTGGCTATTTTATAGAATTTTTCCACTGAGATGGTCAGTTTGCCTTTGATAGTTTGACAGCTTTACCAGGATGCTTAAGAAATTAGAATTGGCAGCAGGCCATGGGTTCTATGCAAATAATGTAGCTTAGAACCACTGGTCTGTATCTATGACTAGCCTGTGTATGTGTGTTGTCAGGTAGGATTAGTTTGTTTCAATTCAAGAGAGACTGCAAAAGACCTCTCTGAAATTAAATGTTTGGTTGTTTCAGATTAAAATTTTACTAATGCTAAAATAATTTTCAGCATATTGAATTAAAACTGTAGGAGTGAATGGCACATCATGGAGCCTGGCATTGTGGGATGAGAAAAATAACTGGAACCCATTTTCCAGTGCTTTTTATCTAAAATTATGTTTATCTTATCTGAGCCTGATGTGGGCAGTTCAGTACCTCTGGATACTAGCAAGTCTGACTGGCATAATGAGGTGATTAATGAGGACAGTTTAGAGCAATGTTTTTCTAGATTTGTGTGATGCTAGAGGAGCTACTAAGTATTTTTGCAAGCAAGAAATAGTATGCTTAAACAGCTTAAAAAAGCTGTGCCCGTGCCCAAAATATATTTGAAAGCCAGGGGTTTAGGGCATGGCTAATGGACTCAAGCAGAGTCACAGTGTGGTGGTATGTGCTTTGGAGAGATGTGGCGGTTGATGGGATAGTGGGATAAGAAGGATATATTGATCAGTGTTCCTGCATTTTGAGATATCAACACATAGATCATATTTAGAGTTACATATAGGCAGCAACGCCTCAAAAGACAGTGACTGTCTTCGGTGATTTTGTGTATTCCAAGAGATATAAAACTATTAGCATTGATGGTTTTTGGATCCAGTAGGGGAAAGCATGGCATCTAATTTACACTGGTGAAGTTTGGAGCATTAGTTCATTGAATATTCATCCGGACTTACTTTGCTCTCTTCCTTTGAAACCTTTGCTTGATTATTTAATCTCTTTAATGCTTAAAGAATATTTAATTGGAAGAGTGGTTAGTTAGTACAGTAGCCGAGGAGTCTATTACCTACACTTCTGCATGTAAATCTGGTTTTTTCTGTTGCAAAAGCTTGTATATTTACTTAAAATAGTACTCACCTGCAACATGCTGAGTAATTTCTACTTTCATTAAATTTGACTGAAGGATGAGTGAACACTTCCTGGGGTTATAAATACTAGAACTGGTAACTGAATTAAATGTAATTACAAGGAAAACTCAATTAAAAATAAATGTCTGTCTAACCAGATTAACTAGGGAGAGTTTTCTTTGAAATCACTGAAACGCTGCTTGTATGACTCACAAAAATAAGAATGAAGTAAGTTTTAGGTCTTGTAAGAACATAACAAATATTTGCAATAGTTGTACTTCCATATACTTTAGCTGTTTGACTTACTCTAATAACTAGGAATTACAGCAAAATCCAACATATGACTGAAAATGTGTGTTTCAAATCAGAAGTGGATAGAAACAAATCTAGTTTCTACCTAGAAGGCATAGCTATTTTGACAGCTTGTGTAATGATGTCTATGAAGAGCTTTAGAAATCTGTTTGAGGTCAACTTGGTGGCTTTGAAGGGTATAAAGGTGGAATATCTTTGGGCCTACAAAGCAGGAGCTTTGATTCATTTGGCAGCACCTGATTATTCGTTATTGAATCATAATCTTCATCTCATTCTACGTATGGCAGGTCAAACCAGTTGAAACAAAACAATGAAATATATTGAAAAAGGAAAATAGGCAAAACTCTTGGAATGTAGGAGGAATGACTAAAGAAATTCCTTGAACTTATTTAAATGCCGTGGCATGTAGCAAGTTCATCTGCCTAATTTTGCCAAAGGTGACCTGGAAAGGCTGTTTATGGGGATTTTGTTTGTTTGCTTGTTTGTTTTTTAATTGGTTCCTGCATTTTTCTTTTTTGTTTGTTTGTTTGTTTGTTTTTTCTGTGTTTTGCTTCTTTGGCTTAAAGAATGCCTGAAAGATTTTTTTCTTTTTTTAAAAATTTCTTACTTTGTTTTCGTTGTTGGTTTTTCTTACACTAGAAAACCAAATATCCAGTCTGTTGTTCTCCACTCTGACTTGCACCTCTGGTTTTCTGGGGGCATTGCATAATCATACCTCTCTGGCAACAAGAGTGATCTGAAAACTTTTGAGAACAGTTCAGTGCCCAGTCAGCAGTGCTGATGTAACCAAGCCTTGAGCTCCAGTGATGTAATCAATCTGGTTTTACACCACAGTCTTGCAGAGGGTTGCATTGGCACACCTAAGGCAAAAGGATGGAATTTCTTTTTTCTGCCAAACAAAATGTATTGTTGAAGTAATGCTTCAGTGATACTTGCTGTTCTAAGGTTTTTTTCCCAAGTAGCTGTGCTGAGTCCTTAAGAATATTTTTTTTTCCCCCCCTCAAAATGTCATTGAATTTATGGGTTAATAGCAAGTGCTATGATTTAAACCCTGCTGGCAACCAAGTACCATGCAGCCTCTCACTTTACTTCCCCCTCTTTGTTTTACTTCCCACTCCCTGCCTCCAGTGGGAGGAGAATCAGGGGGGAAAAAGGTAAAAAAAGGTAAAGGAAAAAGGTAAAAAAGGTAAAACTGTGGGTTGAGATAAGGACAATTTAATAATAGAAGTAAAGTAATATTAAATAATTATAATAATAGTAGTGGTAATGAAAAGGGCAAAGAGAGAGAGGAATAAAGCCCAAGACAAACAAGTGATGCCCAGTAAAGTTGTTCACCACCCACTGACCAATGCTCAGCCCAGTCCCTCCCAGTCAACTCCCCACAGTTTATATAGTGAGCATGGTGTTTTATGGTATGGAATATCCCTTTGGCAAGTTCAGGTCAGCTGTCCTGGCCATGCTCCCTCCCTGTGCATGTCCTTACTTGCAGAACATGGGAAACTGAAAAGTCCTTGACTTCAGATAAGCCTTACTTAACACACTGATGTTCTAGTTGTTGCTATCAACATTATTCTCATAATAAATTCAAAACCACAGCACTGTGTGAGCTACTAAGAGAAAAAGAAAACACTTACCCAGCTGAAATCAGGACAGCAAGAATTTTCAATGTCTTGATTACAATTCACTTCCTTTAATTGCTGTATTTCCATTTTCTAGACCTTTTTTTGTGATGTCCTGACCTTGGTATTTCTCCCTAGTCTTGTATTCCAAATAGGGCTAAGTACTTTTATTGCTAAGAGAAGAGGGGAAAGAAAAAGAAAAACAAAGGAGAAGCCAAAAACATTTGAGATTATTTTGGGTACTAAAACTTTCAGACCTCATTTTGCAAAGAAACAGGAAAGGGGGCACAAGCCCAATTTTTTCTCCATTGCAAGTCACCTTTAATGAAAAGGAACTGCTTGAAACTCCTAGTGACAACAAGGGGGGGTCAACAACCCTAGTGTTGTAACTTCATTTCTCAGAAGATACTTACTTGCTTTGAGAGGCAACATGATCCAGAAGAATAAACACAGCATTGGGAATCTGGAACTCCTATGTTCAAATTCCAGTTCTGTCAGTAACTTGCTATGTGGCCTAAGGCAAATTTTGTGCTAATTTTCCTCTTTTTCTTGAAGGGGAAACTGGGACATAGTTCTACATATGTAGTTTCTATCCGCACAGGATGTAAATATTTGCTTCCTCTTTAACTTAATCTATATTTACCTTGTGTGAGTGCAGAGGTTGTTTCTTTAGGGTTTTTTTAATCAAACTGAAAACAAAACTGAAATGGAAAATTTTCTCCTTGTTGCACCTGCAAGCAGAATTCTGTCACTGTAAGCTGTAAGATACAGCAGTCTTCTGATACCTGGAGGCTTTGGTTTGCAGCAGTGCTAAATGTTGACAGAAGTGGATGGTAGTTACCTGAACAAGTATCTGCATAAACATGTTCTCTGTTTTTTACTACTAAAACCCCCTTGAAAGTAGGACTACTGCAGAGGCATTGTAAAGGAGGAGTGAAAAATGAAATAATGTTATCAACTGTGAAATGGTGTTGTCTATCATGCAAAATTTTCAATGTGTTGTTCAAATTGTGGTTCGATGGCAATTTTTTCATGTATGTGTGTTGACTCTGGGTGGAGAGGTCTGGGTCTACTATCATATTTGTTTTCCTTAATTAATTTTTTTTTCTAGATCTCTTGGGTATGGTCCACAGAGCCCCAGGAATTAACAGGCCATAGTTTGAAAATTATTGTGCATTGGTTGCAAATCTGTTCTAGGGTAGCTTTTCTGATAAACTTAACTGGAATATTGTCTTTAAGTTGTGATGCAGAGATTCTTGAGAGGAACCCTGCTGTGTGTGCTTCCTGAAACTCTTAAGCAGGGGACCAGAAACTAAAATGAAAGCTTCTGTGGGAACTGAGAGAGGCTTCTAAAATCAGAGCAGTGCTGATCATGTCCTGTCATTAGTAAATATTTCACAACAGCCTCTTGTTTATAGTAATCATTGTATGGCTTCTAAGGGTGCAGTGACTGGCAGAAAGTAGTGGTTTGAGTTTTGTCATGTCAGGTAAAGATTTTAGAGTAACCCTGACAAAATGACCTCTTTCTTTGAAAAGTCACATTCAATTACTTTTATGCAGTTATTTATAGTGTTCCTGTACCTCAGGCAGTTTTCCATTCTCGTTTCACTGTTTTCAGAAAACGCTAAAAGTGCATGATGATGTATGAACAAGAGCTTGTATGTATGTTCCAAACTTATTTTAAAAGCTACCTTTTCTTCCTCTTGTCAGGTCTGCACAAGCTGTGAAGACAATGCAGAAGCTCATGGGTTTTGTGTGGAATGTGTAGAATGGTTGTGCAAGACCTGCATCAGAGCTCACCAGAGGGTTAAATTCACAAAGGATCATACAGTGAGGCAGAAAGAGGAAGTATCTCCAGGTAACACATTTGATTTCTAATTTCCCAAAAAATGTGTGTCCTCACTGGAAAATTATTGGACCACTACCTTTTTTTTAAAAGTGATACACTTCAAAACTTGAATTCCTGAATCCTAGTAAGTGTAAAAGAAAAGATTCATTGGGATATAACCCTTTGGTGCATATGAATTAGTGGAACCATGTTATTTTTCTGGCTGGGAGTAGATATGTTTTCATAGTTTCCTGCCTTCCAGTCGCTTACTTGAATTTTTGTTACTAAAGACTGCAATCATGTGAACAAATTTTGGTGTTTGTTTGGATCTCCATTTAAGTGGATCTCTTAATTGATGCAGCTAACAAAAGAGAAGCTTTATCTTAAACGTTAGAAGCATTAGAACATAGTTACTGAATAGGGAGACTTCACCATGGCTGGGGCTATGAAAGCTGTTTTTCTGTCAGATAGGCTATATAGTGGTAAGAAAACCCTGCAGGTTGGTTTGTTCATACAGGGTTTTTTTTATGTGAAGTGTTTTGAACCAAAAAACACACATAGATTTTATCTCTCACCTGGAATGATCGCAAATTATTGTCTAGACTTCAGAGATCAGCTGCAGAAAATACTTATTTAGGCATTTGGCTCCTCTAGTTTATCTGGAGGTCTACCAGATGGTTTATATGAGCTTTATTGTTCTTTTCCACAGCAAAAGGAGCACTAATAGATTGTATTTTTTCAGCATTCTGATACTAAGCAATAAAGTGTGCTAGAATTCATGTTTTAGCTAAGTATCTTCTAAGTTTGAAATATTTCACCTTAGAAATGAAAGAGAAGTATGTTATGAATTGGGATGTTTTTACTGAGTGGGATCTAGAATAATTCAGGTTGGAAAGGACCTCAGGAGATATCTAGTCCAGCCTTTCTACTGAAAGCATTCAGCTCAGAGCAGATCCAGTTGCTTTGGGCTTTATCCATTTGGGCCTTGGGAACCAACAGTAGTGAATGTGGTGTACAGTACAGCCTCCCTGAGAAATCCTGGCTATTCTGTGGTAGAAAAGGTTGTACTTCTATTCATTGAGTACCTCTTTTGTTTCATTTTTTTCCCATTGTTTCTTGCCTTTTAGTGACATTGTAGGACAATAATAAACATAATAGGATGCTGACAAACATTTTGCCAGTTCTAATGCATCCATTGGACATGCATAATTTTTTCTTATAAATATACAAATTTTTATATGATATTTATAAATTACTATGTATTATTTTAAATATATGCATTGTAATAGAGATGTATGGACATTCCACCCTATCTAGTCCTGTGAATTGTATATATAATTTGGGATTTATCTTCTATAATCTGTTGCTCAAAAGATATCTTCCACCATGATACTTTGAAGATGTACACTATTCTGTACCCCACTTTCACATGTGGTTAGTCAAAAGTGAGTACTGAGTGTACTTTCAGGAAGAGCCAGAATTAGTGGGTAAAAGTGGCTGAGGACTGTTAGGCAGAATGTGACTTGGTGGTAGGAGTGGTCTCAATTCATTGAGGCCTCCTTGAAGGATACAGATCTGAAAATAACTTCTTCCAGTTTTCTTGAAAATAAGTAGAGGAATAGGTACAGAAAAGAGACCTTACTGATCTGCAATGAAGGATGGGCTGCAGTGTGAAGCCAATTTTCATTACAGGCCATATAACCCACGTGAACTCATTGTCCAACCTAACTCCCAGGAAATTAGGCTTTGTTGGTTAAATTGTTTAAAGAACAGATTTCATGTGTTTCTTATGCTCTTTAATATTTACTCACTAGAAACTGAAGTGAGACCTCTCACCCATGTAGAATGGGGTCCTGAAGAGAGGTTGTTACATTCTTTATGTTTTACGCTTTAGCATGCCTGTGTCTTGATATCCTCAATGGCACTTTCACCAATTCAACTGGATAAGAAGACAGAGCACAAATTAAGTCAGTCATCTCCTCGAGACCATTTAAGAAAGGAACTTGCTGGTTGTGCAGTGTTTTGCAGCTGCAGCAGTACTGGCTACTCCTTTTGTAAATAGTTTTGTGAGGCCATAATAGTTTATGATAAAATAGGTTCTAGACATTTTCTGTATGAGAGCTCCATGCTTGAGCAAGAGTGAGACAATGCAGTTTAAGCTTATGGCTGTTACATTCTCAGTTAGGTGACCTGATATACACTTGTACCATCTAGGGGAGGAATATGGTAAGGAAAAACAGGAGAATGCAAATGTTTAATGAAAGTTCAGGAGACTGACTAACATTTTCCTTTATTCAACAGAGGCAGTTGGTGTGACCAGTCAGCGACCTGTGTTTTGCCCTTATCACAAAAAGGAGCAGCTGAAGTTGTATTGTGAAACCTGTGACAAGTTGACCTGCCGAGACTGTCAGTTACTAGAGCACAAAGAGCACAGGTATCAAAGCAAAGCATCTGTTTTATGCATCTCGCTTGTAGGAAGAGAGTTTGAAGTAGATTGTAGTTGAATGGTATGGAATACAGTCAGGTGGGAAAAGTGCAAAATAAAATTTTCTGCTTAGAAATGAAGCTCACAAATAAACAAAGATTGTATGCAAAAGAATGTGACTGATGAATGTGTGTTAGTTAAGAATAAAACCCAATTCTTCCAGTTGTTAATCTGGTGACTTTAACACAAGACTTTTCTTTTACTGTCAAGTTATTTGGATAGAATTTGTTGCTATGCAGCTCTACAGAGTCCTTAGAAAGCACAGGGGCTGTGTTATGCAACTGTACACTTATGTGTAATTTCTCCATTTGTCCTTCAACAAGATGATTATATAAGAGAACGTTACCAAATAGTTTCAGAATGGAGCAAATGGGGATTTTTTTTCTGTGAAGAGTCCTTCCAAAGGAAGAGTAAGCCTACAGTTTGGCTATACTACACTTTGACAACACTGTTTATAACACTCAAATCTTTGTGTTGCTGTTCTTTGGTCATTTCTTACTGGCTACCGAAGCTGAAAAACAGAATTATATACAATAGCTGAGTACAAGACAAAAAACTTGCTGGTTAACACATACAGTAGTGGTATGGGACAGATGCACTCTGGTTAAATATTTGTATGCTCACTATACCTGATGTAAGCACCCAAAAAGGTTGCTTGCCTGACTGGGTGAATATCAGTAGGTGGAGAAGGATTGGCCACTGTTGCTCCTTGGAACAGGCTAAATGTTGCTCTTGCAGAATTGCAGTCTTCCTCTTGAATTCTCTTTTTCTTAGGGTTTATATCCCTCTTAGAATGTGCCACCTCTTTTTTTCCTCGAATTGTTGATGATTTCAGTCCTTGATTTAAAATGTTTTATCTAAAATTAAAACTTCTAGACTCAACAATCTCTCTTCTCTTTCTGTATCCTTGTCTTGCACAAAGGAATAGCTTGCATGCTTTTTCATGTTCCAAGTGATAGTTACATCAAAACAGTAATGTTTCTTTTACTAAAATTAGGCTATAGTCACACAATATCCTTTCATATTTATGGAAATCATAAATTCTCCCCCCAGTATTACAGGAAATAGCCTATAAAATCAAATATAGTATAAATAAAATATATCAACATTTGCTGATAATATGCTTCCATGAGGACTTCAGCAGCACCTTTCTTCAATTAAAGAAGTATTTTGTAAGGCGCTCTGCTTTTTAGCCAGTATATCACACCTTTTGCATGTGTAAATACTCAATGCTTTTTACTCCAGGTACCAGTTTATAGAAGAAGCTTTTCAGAACCAGAAAGTGATCATTGAGACACTAATAACCAAATTGATGGAGAAGACTAAATACATAAAATATACAGGGAAACAGATCCAAAACAGGTATGTATCAGATTCCAGGGTTAAAACTGATAGGGAGCAACTTTACATACAGTGTAATTTCTTGAAATGTTTAAATTAGTGTATTTTGTACCTCTGTCCTTTTATTCTTCCAGTAAGAGAAATTCTAAAGACTAAATTCACTGTAGTGACTGTTGCATGTTCAATGTGCATGGGTTGTATTAGGTAACTCTTCTGCTCAGCCTGGACTTAATGGGCAGTAGTTGCTTGGTTGTAACAAAACAACTTAGGCAATAAAGACTGTAGAAGGCCATCTCAGATGCTTCCCCACCATCAGCACACTTGGTTTCTTAGCGTAGATTCCTCTTAGAAAGTGAAAGGTTATGACTCATGCTTTCATAATGCTTGTGACACATATTTGAAGATTTATGTAACACTTTTATGCTTGGGGCTTTATTCATTTGGTACTACAGACCTAGGAGAAAAATAAATCTGTAAAATGCAGTCTGCAGTGGGCCTTTGTGACTGCTCCTTCAGCACAGTTCAAAGGCAGCAGTACCCAGGGAGATTCAACACAGTACAGGATGCAGAGTGCAACTTGAACTCTTCCTTCATCTTAGCAGTAGAGGTTTTCACAATATAAGATTAAACTTTACTGTTACGAGTTTGAGCACTGTTGTTAAAATAGCTAAATTAGAAAATCTACTGGTTTTGTTTCTGGAGTGCCATTCTACGTTAGATGGAAATTAAAGATTTTTGATTGCCATGGACCATTCCAGAAGTGTGCTGGACAACTGAAAATTGAGAATTTCAACTACAATGAGCATTTAATGTTATTAGAGACAGGTGTCAGTAATTTTACAGACTTATGGCATAGAATTTGCCACCAGATAATTAATTGTCATAGGTCACTCTTATTTGCTCTTTCTATTTCTCCCAGTAATTTTCCTGACTGTAAGTGTCTGGTGATATATATATTAATTGGTGCATGTGACCAAGAAATGTTGTAGTCTCAGCAACAGATTTTTTTTTTCAATGCTGTATAGAGGGTGCGTTTGTGAGCTAAAGAACATTATTTTCTATTGTTTACTTACAGAATTCTTGAAGTGAATCAGAATCAAAAGCAGGTGGAACAGGATATTAAAGTTGCCATATTTACACTGATGGTAGAAATAAATAAAAAGGGAAAAGCTCTGCTACATCAGTTGGAGGTAATTCAATTTCTAAGAAACAAAAATGTCAGTCTTAATATTTTTTCTATGTATTCAGATTAAAGTAAAAAACATTCCTAGCATTAATCCCCTGTGCATGTCCTATCACAATACCAAAGTGGAGACATGTCCTGTACAAACAACTTGAGCAAGTGGTGTTTTGGTGGGAGAGAGTTTGGTTTTTGAAGAGTGGTTGCTGTTTTCTTTGTAATTATTATCTGTGTTCTTTGCTTTGGGAATTGGGGCTGTCTCTGAGCCCAGTTTCTTTCTCCATGCTTCTGCAAGCCATAGTTCTATGCATCATGCATGAAAAGTGTTCCCATCAGAAATTTTCATTAATTCAACAATCCAATAGCAAATCACCAGGTAGAATAGTCTAAAATGGATACCTGGAAAAATATTACCTTCAGTTGTAAAATACGTGTGTTTAAAGAGGCATACACACACACACACATTATATATATATATATGAAAATGTGTTGTAAGAGAAAATGAGAATTAACCCACAAAGTCCTGATATCTTGAATGGATGTATACTGACCTTTCTGATTTATAGCTGCATTGGGGGCAGGAGTGTTTTTGAGAAGAGCTAAGTGAAACCACTTTATCATTGTGAACTACAAATATGAACGCTAATGCATGTTAACTGTAAGTTGAACCCTTTGACTGGAACTGCTTTTCTACTTGCAGACTCTGGCAAAAGAGCATCAGATGAAACTTCTGCAGCAACAACAGGAAGTGGCAGGTCTCTCTAAACAGCTGGAACATGTCATGAATTTTTCCAAATGGGCAGTTTCCAGTGGGAGCAGCACAGCTCTGTTGTACAGCAAACGCTTGGTAAGGTTTGGAAGATAGCTCTCTCCATTTGTTTAGAGATGGTCATTTAGGCAGATACACACACTTTCTACCAGTTGGAGTATTTATATGTAGTTTTTCATGGTTTTCTCTTAAATCTAAACACAGAATATTTCTAATAATTTACCTCTCTGGTCATGATTTCTCCTGTTAGACTGCCATAGAATTGTTGTAGGACTGTACGAGCAGCTTCTTTTCACTGGGTTGAAAGCTATGAAGCCCTGAAGCACTGGCAAAAATGGTTGTGTGTCCTACATCATACTGATCTTCTTTTCAGTAATTGCTCCAGCTTCTGAGTTAATGAAAGATGTCACAGTGTCTGATATCCAGCATTTTAATGCAAAAATTACTGTATTTTTTTGTTCTGTCAGACTTGTCTCCCACTAGAAGTCTTCAAAAATCAATAAAAATGAAACTGAGTCTTCTGTTTGTCCATGAAAACAGTTGCAAAGCTAAATATTTCATTGTTATAATGATACTTGGAATCTGAGTGCATGTGCTTTCACAAAGCTGACTCCCAGAAGTCCTAGCAGATTTGAAATAAAAAACAAACGAAAAGCTGACCATGATTTGTCTAAAGGTTACTAGATTGTATTAGCCTGATAACAGAAATCTGTGGCTATGAGGAAAGATGCTAGATCTTTTTTTCTAATTCCTATAACTGGTTCACAAAGCTTTTTGTTTTCTCATTGCTTCGTTGTGAACCTGCCAGAGGACTTTATGGGTTTTGTTTGTTTTGTTTTGGATTTGTTGTTGGGTTTTGTTTGTGGTTTATTCTTAATTTTTTTTTATACCCATTATTGATACTGCAGGCTATAGAAAATAGTGGACTATTACTTGGTTTTATCAACTCCAGGTTCATTTGGCCTGCCTTGTATTGCCTCAGCAAGTCATATTTTTTTAATTGAATAGAGTAAAAGGACATCAAACTGAGTCACATTGATATAATTGCTTAGTGTTGCTATAAAGAGTGTGCTATGCGAGTAAGAAAACAAGTTGCGTTGCAGGCATCTTTATCATATATACATTATGCAGTTGAAGAAAAGGACCATCTAGCCCATAAAGCCTCACTAAATGAGAAATATTTTTCAAAAGAATAGATTGAGAAAGTTGATGTTACTTGGGAATTGAGTAGCTAATCTGTCTGTGGGCATCTGGAAAAATCTATTCCTGAACAGTGGTGCATAATGGAGCATGTGAGACTTCTGCTGATATTTTTAGTGAAACAACTACAAGAAAACATTTTCTTTCTAGGAACTAGAGAAATACTGAGCATTTGATAGAGTATTCTCTTGTGTAATCATAGTCCAGTTCTTTGGACCCAAGGGGTTGGAAGAATCTGAGAATATCTGTGAATCTGAGAGTTTTCAAAGGACAGACATTTTAAAAATCTGTTCTTTGGCTGTCTGAAGAAAACTTAAGTTTAGTACAAAGAAAAGTTCCCTTCTTATGATACCTGATGCCAGGTATCGTGGCATACTTTTCGTTGAAAGAAAAATGAATGGGCTGACATAGGTTGGGGATGGCAGGGGAGGGGAGGGGGAACACAATGGTTATATGAATCTGTATTTCACTTGCAGGTAGTTAAAGACATTGAATGTAATGGCCAAGTTAGTGGAAGGACATGTATTTCTACAGGGAAGAATTTTTTTTTTGTTTTTTAGGCTGTAGTTGATTTCTTTTTAAAACTACATTGGGAATAAGGCAAAGATACTAAAAGTATCTCTATTTCTAGCTTGGACAACTGTCTCTATCTTTAACCTCAATTCTCTAGTGGCTTGATCAGGGTTTTTGTTTTTTTGTTTTTTTTTTTGGCTGGTTGGTTTGTTTTGTGTGTATGTGTTTGGGTTTTTTATGCTGCTCAGATACTTGGCTCTGGCCCCAGAGGGGAAAAAAAGTCTTGTTTTTGTTCCTGTTCTAGATTACATATCGACTACGGTATCTTCTCCGAGCAAGGTGTGATCCTTCACCAGTGACTAACAATACCATCCAGTTTCACTGTGATCCTAGCTTCTGGGCTCAAAATATTTTCAATCTAGGTATGATAAATTTTTATTAGCCCTTTGGTGTCTTAATCCTATTTTGAAAGCAGCTTTCTTTGTGTGAAGATAGCCTCTGCACTATTCATTTCTTGATTTACTATGTTAAATCTATTTCCTTACCTGTAGAAAACATGTAAAGTGCTTTGCATGGCAAAAACTATTATTTATGAATGGTTATGATAAAGTATTAGCAAACTTATCTTGCTTCAATGGTACATGTGATGGTGAAAATAGCAGCTTTCAATTTTCTGGTAAATAAACAATTTCTGGCTTCTGAAACAAGGTACACAATTTCTAACTGTTTGACATCCTAAGAAAGGGTTCCAGAAGTCAATCTCATTCTGCATCTTTCAGCCCTTTCTTCTACTTCAATCCCATCTTCCCAAGCTGAAACCAATAGCAGCAGTATAATGTAGAACCATAGAATGTCTCAAGTTGGAAGGGATTCATAAGGATCATCAAGTCCAACTCCCTGCTCCTTGCAGGACTTCCTAAAACTAAACCATATGACTAAGAGAATCATTCAGATGCTGCATGAACTCTGGTGGGCTTGGTCCCGTGACTACTACATCCCTGGGGAGCCTGTTCCAGTGGCCACACCCTCAGTGAAAAACCTTTTCCTAATGTCCAGTGTTCAAGAATCCCCACTTGCTCCCTTGTTGTGCTGAACCATAGGTCTTGGAAAACTGAGATGAAGAGAAGGGGAAAAGGCCAAAGGAAAAAAGAAGGGCAGGGAACATTACTTTTTGCTAGTTATATGGCTTTTATGTTGTCTTTCCTGAAGCTGTGGGGTAGAATTAAGGAGGAAGCATGTTTTTGACAGTGTTGCAAATGTCCTTATTAACCTGATAGATTTTGATCTAGTCTCCAAGCTGGTCTTTACATTTTTTCTTACAGCTATAACTCGCTACTAGGGTTTTATGATGTTGGTATATCCCAGGACCTGGAAGCTTTGCAGTGAGCCTGCTTGTGTGACTGCCTGAAAACCTGAGTTCAGAGAATCAGAATTGTTAAGGTTGGAAAAGACCAACAGTCACCCTGGCACCACCACCATACTTACCATTAATCAATGTCCTCAAGTGCCAAATCCACATGTTTTTTGAAGACTTCCATGAATGGTGACTCCACCACTTCCCTGGGCAGTCTCTTTGAATACTTGACAACCCTTTCCACGAAGAATTTTTTCCTAAGATCTAATCTAAACCTCCCCTGGTGCAGCTTGAGGCCCATTTCCTCTTTTTCTGTCACTTGTTACCTGAAAGAATAGACCCACCCACACCTCACTACAGCCACTTTTCAGGTAGTTGTAGAGAGTGATAAGATCACCCTTGAGCCTCCTTTTCTCCAGGCTAAACACCTCCAGCTCCCTCAGCCACTCCTCATAAAACTCATGCTTCCTTCACCACCTTTGCTGCCCTTCTCTGGACATGCTCCAGCACCTCCACGTGTTCCTTGTAGTGAGGGGCCCAAAACTGAACACAGCACTCAAGGTGTGGCCTCGCCAGTGCTGCGTATGGGGAGATGATCACTCCCCTAGACCTGCTGGCCACACTATTGCTGATACAAGCCAGGATGCCACTGGCCTTCTTGGCCACCTGGGCACGCTGCTGGCTCATGTTCACCTGCTGTCAACCAGCACCCCCAGGCCACCGTGGGGCAGCTTTCCAGCCAAGAAGATAAAACACCCTAGAAACTCAACAGCTTAGAAGCAGGAATTACAGCTCTTAGAGGTCTTCTAGGATTTTGACTGCTGTCATGGTTCCTTTCTCTCTCCACTGTTAGCTTGATGGGCATTTTTGTTTTTCTATCATGTGTAGAAGGCTTTGCAAGATACCTGTGGGGCCATTTCTGCCTTTCATCAGAAAGTCCTCTACCAATGTACAGAGGTTCAAATGTATGTTTCTCCACAAAGTCCGAGAAACAAAGTATTATGGCAGTACTTTAAGGCAAACAAGTTCTTTTCCCAGACATGAGGACACTGGATGGCAGCAGGGAAAGTCTCCAAGTTCCTTCTCTATAAATAATTATCTTTGAGAAAGAACTTGAAAGTGAAATTTTTTTCCAGAAACAAACTGTCAAGTTGTGTGGTGCTAACTGTGAACTGCTACTTAGCTGAGATGATGTTTGTCAGGAGTTGGCTTTTTCTTGTGTTTGGTTTGGGAGCTCTTTTTTTGTGTATGTTTATTTAATGAACTGCTAAAATATGGTCCCTTACATTCTGAAAAGTGCTATAATAGAAATGGCACTTGTATAGATCAGCATCAGAGTTCTTGTAAGAATTTAAGTGATAAATAAAACCAGATCATGTTTATCTGTCTAGTTTCAGAAATCACAACCTTTAGGCCATTTTGTTTATGACCAGATGTTCAGTTTCTGTAGATAAACTAGATTTAACCACCACTGAAGGAAAAATTAAAAAATGTCTGAGTAAAGAAGAAAGTTACTTTAGAAATGTTAGAATTCTAGTCAGTCTGCACGTTGCTGATGGTGTGATGGCATCTGTACACTGCTAGGGATAGCTCTCTTGCAGATTTCAGAATGTATTTAGGAGAAAAACCAAAGAAACAACATTTACAGTGTTTTATTTCTACAAATTGTATGGTAAGCCATGGCTTTCTAGAATAATGAAAGCAAATCATTCTCTGTAGTACCTTTGAGTAAGTAGCTATACCACAGACACTAATTCTGGAAAGACTTTTGAGGTTGTAATTGATGCCAAAAATTTATACCCCCAAAAAGGTGCAGAGAAACTGCACAAAGACAATTTGGGTCTTTATACAGTGAGGTATTTATTAAAGCAACGTTGGGGGAATCCCAGCTCATGCTGGAAAAAGGATTCCCAACTAATCAGTGAAAAGCTTGGTTATTTATACAATTTCTGTGTGAGATCACATCATCTTTACATGCATAGTCATATTATTACATCATTAATTATAATATTCATAACAGGCAGGGTTAGGGAGGAGTTAAAGGTGGAGTCATTAATCTGGGGAATTTTTCAAGGGGAGTTCCTGTTACTTCATCTTCTGGGGGGCATCTTTTACTCTTCTTCCTCAGGTAAACTTTTGAACCTCTGGTATTTTTGCTGACTCCACTGTGATTCTGGCAGGGGTTCCTGGGCTCTTGGCACCTTTCTCTCTCTCCATTCTGTTGTGTTTTGACCAGATACCCATTTATGTAGATGTCTGCATTCTTAAGCGTTCTCTAGCTTTGTGTGTTGTCTACTTTTTGTCCCCTTTGTGTCAGCTAGTATCCTTGAGCAGAGTATTACCTTCTGTTGTTTTGTTGTTTCTGTCTGCTCTTGCTCAGTATATGCATCCTGAGTTAACTCTTCAGGCCTAGCTCTGCTTCATAATTGATCTTGGAGAGAACAGAACAAAAGTACAGTATGCTTCTGACAGTTGACTGTAGTACAGTCAATACCATTCTTTGTCAAGGTAGATATTTTTCTAGATAAAGAAAATAAAGCAGGTCTATTTTGATTGTAGTGAAATATTTCATAGAGTCATACATGGGAAAAAGTGTTATTAGTTTCCATTTTCCCCTGCTCACTTTAGCATTGACTAGAAGCATTGACTAGCCATGTTCCAGACTTAATGAAGGGTACTAGGCAGTAGGTTGGTGGAGTTTTTCCATTTTGTTTAGCATATTTAATATTTTTTTTAATGACTGATGTGGTACAATCATAATTAAAATGCATGCAACACCAAAACTGACAAGTTTCTATATGAAAATATGGTTATTGATGTTGGCTTGCTGCCCTGCCAGCACTACAGTGTGTTGGCTAGCCTAGACTTCCTCTGTGCCCATGGCCAGATCAGATGAGGGGCTAGAATGATGCTGCATGCATGGCTTCTCAGCTCTTGGGACATAAAAGAGGAATATAATATGCAAGATTTTTCCTCCTCCTTTAGATCATCTATCCCAAAATGAGGCAGGCCAGACTGCAGGTATCCAGAGATGAGGACTCACAGATATGAGAAGAGGAGTGGCAGAGAGTTTCATGTTGTTATGTAACAGGGATTGTCCAACTGTCCTGTGGTGCACCCACCCATGAGATGAACTCTCCTGGAAAGCAGCCCCAAACCTCTGGGAGACATAGGAGTATGAGATATCTATCTCCCACTTGTATTGAAAAGCTGTTGTGCAGCCTTCCATGGGTCATTGGAATTTTGTAACTCTCAGTCTTGGACCATAATTTTACCTACTTCATTCTGTTTTAAAGAAAGTGTCATTGTCTTTTCCTCTACAAGCAGTGGGCTATTTCCTTGAATCAAGCAAACTCTTCTTTAGATGGAATTCAAGTTTCTTGGATGAGGTAGCCAGAATTTTGCATGAGTTTCATGTGCTATATATCTTCAGGTAACATCTATCACCCCACCATTAATCACTAAAAGTTACTTGTCTAGTCAAATTTCCTTTTAAGTCAGTGAAGACAGACAAAACATCTCCTGGAAAGTGCCGATCACATCCTAGAATTGGTGATGTGTACCGGTTGAGAATGTCTTCTGAGTACTTGGATATCCTTTCAGTATCCATGATGTTGACTCAGAAGCCAGAAAGGATGACAATAGGTTTTATGATACAGTTAAATCTTTTTATCACATGATTAGATCAGGATACCCTTTCCCATTGAAACTTTTCTCCCTTGCTCTTCTGGACAGGCTGGGACACTTTCCCAGGAGAAACCACTGTGTAGAGAAGCCTGCAGCAGAGGACAGTTTGCTATAAAATGCAACCCTTTTTTTCAGGGGAGCAAACAAAGTAAATGGAGTCCCTTATCTCATGTTTATGTATTTGTTACATTACCATAATGAACAGTGACTGCATGGTACAAAAGGAACTAATTATGAAAAGTAGCATTTCTGCTAACTGCCATAGTTTGGTATTGATTTTATTTCTTGTGTTTAAATTAGGTTCTTTGGTAATTGAAGATAAAGAAACCCCACCACATATGCCTAAGAGCCCTGTGATGGAACCAAACCTACAGCCACCAGGCAGCTTACCTTCAAACCAGCTATCCAAGTTCCCAACACAGATAAGCTTAGCTCAGCTCCGACTCCAGCACATGCAGCAACAGGTCATGGCTCAGAGACAGCAAGCTCAGCGCAGAGCAGGTCCAGTAGTTTTACCAAGTCCAAGAATGCCAGGAGCCATGCAACAACCTCCTGCCTCTCATCAGGTAAATTGCAACTATTTCCAGAGAAGAGTTTCTTTTTCCGTGTCACTGAAGGCAAACGGAAAGTAAGGTAGGAAAGAAATTAAATCTAGATACATAACTTCAGAGAACTTAATCTTCAGCACTTGGCTGTTTAGATGGGTTGGAAAACATTTCCTTTAGTGAGAATTGAATGGGCATTTTAAACCTGCCTGGAAAAGTGCATGGTAGCACTCAGCCTGTATTTATTTATTAAAAAGATAAAATCATAGTGTATCCAGCCATATATAGTGCTGAACTACCTTTCTGCATTTTGGTCAAATGATCAAAAAGTGAATATGTCATTAATTTTTTTCCACGTCTGTTTTACATAATAGTGATTCTCCCACATAGCTTTCAAAGCTGGAAACACTGTCACTGGCTCTTGCGATGTATCTTCCTTTATTATATCAGAAAATTCAAAACTGTCTACTAGGTTTTGGTTTTAACATTGGAAATCAATGTGTTCTGTGATCATTCAGATAAATGGCGTGGTACTATTTGTTTGCATATAATTTGTGAAGAGCTTCAGAAGTTTGGAAGGACCACTTAGTAAAAACTCTCTGGAACACTGAATAGATATCTGCTAACTTGCAGAACTGGTTTCTTATTTTTGTGCAGGCACCTCCACGCTTGATTCATTTTCAGAATCAAAGCCCCAAGCCCAATGCTTCAGTTCTTCCTGCACAACAGATGAGATTTCCCCAAAATCAGAACCTACCAAGGCAAGCAATAAAGCCCAGCCCATTGCAAATGGCATTCTTGGCACAGCAAGCTATAAAACAGGTAGAGTTTCCTTCCGTTTTTACTCACCATGTAGAAATAAAACATCAAATGTGCTTTATATCATCTTTTATAGTATGCTTCTAGAGTGCTTTTCAATTAGAACAGAGACTACATTTTTTCTCTATAACAAGACACCTGCAGTTTTCTTAATGAGGTAACTGTCAAGTTTCTTTCATTTTGACAGTAACAAGCAGCTGAAGCATTATGGAAGTGATCCACTGTGTGTGCTGTGTAGGTGTTTCATTCTCTTGTTTGCCATTACTGTGGTTTCTGACCACTTAAGCAAAACTTAGTATGGCCATGGTATGCACACTACAATCAGTGAATAGATGAAACAGAAAATCCCAGCTGAGCTCAATGTTAGTGGCTTCACCAGGAACCAGACAAAACCCTTGACTAAAAATCTAAAGCTACCACAAGTATGACAAATCTGAACTTCAACAGGTGAGGAGAGAAAAGAAAAACCACAGTTGTGTAACCTCTGCTAGACTGATCAATGCCCAGCTAATCAGCAGCTGAAATGGGGAAGAAGTGAAAAACACATCATATGTTTTCTTAATGTTCAGGAAGACTCATCTTTATTAAAAGGCATATTAGCACAAGAGTTTTCAGTGCATGGAAGGAAAGAGAAGATCATGTCACTAGAATTAAGCAGGGAAGGATCAAATGAATCTCTGACCTGAAAAAGAGTGTAATACCATTCATGTTTGCAATGCTTATGATGTCAGAGAACTAATTCCAACTAAATTGAGAAAAGCTGTACAATATCTAAGAGAACCTGTTGGAACAAAAACTAAGTCACTCCTATTCTGTCCTTCTGAAAAGAAGATTGGCCTGTCTGCAAGCATTTAAAGAATTCTCATTATCTGGTAATGCCTTTCTGAAGCTAGAGACCAGTAATTAGAATAACTGACTAAAAAGGAATTGAGCAGAGTCAAATTTTGCCTACAGTTGCCATGAAATTCCATTAAAGTCATCAAAAACTACATACATCCAGGCGAGAAAGAGATTTAGTCTGACTTGACTGTGCCCTTCATATCATGTTGTTAAATGTATATGTGGGTAGAGATCCAGTCAGCATTTCAAATTCTTAATCACTGACACTGTAGCTATTTACCAAGTAAAGCACTGGAGTAGTTTTGCATTCAGCCTACTACCTGTAATGCTTTTATTTCATAAAAACTGTTATATTTTTCCCACAACACTGTCGATGCAGCATGAAATATTAATGGATACTTAGCACTGAGGTATAGCTTTGAATTTAAGAACTTGAATTCATTTCTTCTATTCATAGTTTTCAACTACTTGTCATCTTCTCTTGTCTTGTAAGATTGTTTTTTAAATGAGATAACCTCAGAGTACATCAGGATTTTCTGTTTGAATTCAGCTTCCTGAACTAAACTGCTTGTTCTATCGGTGTATTCAGTAGATGTGACCTGCTGCAAAGAAAATAATGCTGAATTGTGTATTTCTGTCTCTTTAGTGGCAGATCAGTAGTGGACAAACTGCCCTTTCAACTGCAAGCAGCACAACGTCGACTCCATCCAGCCCCACAGTCACCAGTGCTGCTGGATGTGATGGGAAGACATACGGTCCCCCTGTGATAGATTTGAGTTCCCCAGTAGGTAGCTCCTATAATCTACCATCTCTCCCTGATGTAAGTGTAATACAGAAGCAATGTTTTATGGACTCTATAAAGCAGGTCTTAATGTTTATGAGAAGTAGAAACCTTACAGACTGAAATTCCTGCTCTCTTTGTCAAAATGAGACAGGCCCAGAAAAAAACAGTGCAGTGTTGCCTCCATGTTGCTGAAAATATTCAGAGCTGTTCTGGGACACAGCTAAGAAAAACAACATTACAGTTTGTAATTGTAATTGGACTTGTTTATTTGGATGCTGCATAATTCTTCCCACCCCTTGTAATGATACTAACAAAAATGTGTTAGCTTCGCTTTCATTTACCAGTGTCCATAAATAGCACTAGTTTGCTGATGGTATTTCTGATAAATTTTCAACATTTTTAAAATACATTTTTAAGTCATTGAAAGAGCTATCTTGGCTAATGGTTGGCACACTGGATATATTCCTTATATCTTTTCTTTTTGGTACTTATTTTCTTCATATATCCTCTAACATGCCTGTGATCTGGTGATAGAAAGGGCATCGTAAGATCATCCTTTCTTAAGCTTCTCTTAGTTTTTTCTGAATGATAGAGATTTGTCAGAGGTCCATGTTGAAACTGTTGAGTTTTAGTCAGTTGACTTTCATGCTTTTGAATTATTGCCAAGCCTGCTTTTTGTGGTCTAAGGTTCGTAGGTATCTGAAATGGCATGGTTTTCCAGTCATAACTTGCTACTACTTCCTGTTCTCTCCCCTGTGCTTTGTTCTCACTTATAATTGTGTGCTCTGTTTATTAAAATGGAGTACGGAATCACAGTATCTGTCAGGCTTAAAAGGTGAACTACACAACATGATCATAAAACTACTGAGTCTGTGAGATATTTTAGCATATTTACTTTTGTGCACAGTATTATGAACTCTTCTACTTGTATATGGTTGTGTTTATGCTGGTAAGATACAATGCCAAATCAAGTAAATATGCTGACCTTGCCAAGGCTTCTGCATGCACTTTGGATACATTAGCTCACAAACAGAAATTTCAGTGGTCAGTGGATTTGATACTGGTAGATTTGTGAGGTGTCCACTGAGAAAACCTTAGCAAGGTGAGGTGTTTTCTTATCAAACATTATCTTAGGTATTGGAGGAAACCAAACATTTCAGAAAGTCATGCCTCTTTATCAAACCAGAATATGTAATTTTTACAGAAAGTTAAAATGGCAAATTGGGAGCCCCTAAAGTAAAGTTCAGTTAACTGGCCTGAGCCATGGGTGGAAAGAACAAGTGTTGGTTTGCGGTTCGCATTTTGAGTTAATATGCATGGCTCCTGTCCAGAAGGTATGTGGGACAGGTGGAGTTGAGTGTTGTTTGAGGTTCTTCCAATCCTGTTGAACACTAGTGGATTAATGGATAGTTTGTGTATAGTTTATTATCTTTTTTAGAGTATAATGTGAGCATGTCCGAAGAAGGTGTGGAGATAAAAATTCATGTCATACTTCATTGTGTGAAAGCTGCCTGTCTGGTGTAAGCCTTCTCTGAAGCCAGTGGAGAAAAATTTGCACTTACAGAATCATCTGATCTTAAAATGAAGCACTGTCTGGATTTGGCTATTTCATTCTGATTTTAGAGAAAGCAAGATGACCTGATTTAAAGTAACTGTTTCACTTTTGGATGGTTACAGTTAGGTGAAATACATCTTGGTCTTCGCCTTCAAAATAACACTATGGCAGAGGCATGGCTTTTGGTTGTTTTGGAGAGGTTCCCCTCCCCTTCCAACACTAACTGCTTCCCCTTGCTTCCCCACCTTTTAGATTGATTGTTCAGGAAACATCACATTGGACAATGCTGTAAGGAAGGATGGCACTGCAGAGCAGAATCAGCCAAAACCCCCTTCAAACAGGACTGTGCAGTCACCAAATTCCTCGGTGCCATCACCAGGCCTCTCAGGTAATCGAAATGTGGTGCAATTTTCTGTTTAAGTGGTGTAATTGGAAAAATCTAATGTGGCAATGTTAACACTGATATCAGAATTAATTGCTTCTATTTTATATCAAAGATTAGAAATAAGAAAATGAGGCAAAGTTGTAGAAACCCTAGTAGGAGGTAAAGTTGAGGCAATAATTTAGCATTGTGGACAAAAGTTAAGTGGCCAGATCTTAAGATCATGGAGGGAAAAAAACCAGTAGATTTTAGCAAATTTCATAGAAATCCATAGAAAAGTGACACTCTCACGTTATGCCAAATTAAAACCTGGCAGCTGTGGTAAGGGTCCAGTATTCGAAAAAGCAAGATAGGATGTAACAGGAGACTAGAAATGGTGACATGGGAAGTTCTATTTGGATATTAGAACATGTTTTTCACAGAGGAGTAGTGCAGCACTGACACAAGTTGACCAGGGAAGTTATTGTGATGGGTGGCTAAATGTGGTGGACCTGGAGGACCCAGGGGGTTCCTCTCACCATGCCTGGTGGCCATCAACAGCTGTTCCCATTTTCTGACCTGTAGCAAGGGTGTGTGAGCATGAATTCCCAGTGAGCACTTGTGCAGCATTCATGCACTTTTGCATGGCATTCACACACCCGGGCAGGTTACCTGAGGCAGGTGGGTAACGCATTCACAGACATCACAAACAGCCTACTCGGGTTTCTCAGGACTGATGCTCAGCAAAAATCTCCTTCACAAAGTGTTTCAGGTCTCTGGTCCCCAGACCCTTGGTTTCTCTCATGTCTGTCCCCCAGACTTCTTCCTACTCACCAGCTCAAAGTTTCCTGGCAGTTCTCCAGAGATATCTGCTAGAATTTAGTAAGGAAAGACAAAACAAACTGCAGTGATCAGGTGGAGGGGTCAGCCAGGCAAAGGTACTGACCCATCAGCCTGCTTAGATGCAAGGGACCCTTTTTTAGGCCTCTCCTTCCCTCCATTACCCACACCTCTCATCCTCTCATGAAGATATATTAAATGAGATATGGGTTAAATAAATGACACTGCAGGAGAAATTTTCCCCAAAACCTGTGTACTTCTGTGACTCGTATCTCAGACTTGACACAGACCTGTATTTTGTTCTAACCTGATCCTTCTATCCTAGGAGGAATCAGTGTGACAAACGTACACCCTCCAATTCGTTCACCCAGTGCCTCCAGTGTTGGGAGCAGAGAGAGGTAAGGAAAGAGTGGGAGACAAGAAAATGTAACTTCCACCTCCACAGAGCGTGCCTGCATCTCTTCTCTCTTTAATGCATATGTAGAAGTCAATTTTTCTCACCTTCTCTGTTAACAGGTCAGGCCTCATGGTTATTACAGCACTCTTTGCATTCTAAAAGTAGTAATTTCATTTATAATGTATTAATAGTGCATCTAAAAATGTCTTAACTCTGTTGGCGTTATTAAAAGAATGCCAGTTCTAAGTTAGGTTTTAAATTCAGAAAAATCAGCTAAAGGAAAAAGTGGGATATTGGAAATCCTGGTGGAACTATAAACTACTTAGGATTAAAGGACCTGATGTTACAAAGAGGATCATTAAGAATTTTCTGCCGCAATACAGTTAGTTAAGTGAGCACTAGATATCTACTGAGAATCTACACAAATGTTTTTATCCATTACTGATGGAATATTAATGAACAAATATATTTACACAATGTTGTTTGAAGAGTGGAGATCCATTAACGTGTTGCAATAAATTTGAGCATATGTCTGACGTGAGATTAATTTTTCATGCAGAGAAAAATCAGATGACATTCATTCTACTTAAGTTGAAAATGCAGGTGCTTTTTAATGTAGAGTATCTTTTGCTCTATTTCATTTATGTGGTAAATTCTGTGAAGGACTCTTATGAACAGTTTAAATCTTTGTCCTGAAGAGTCTTACCCTTGCATTTAAAAAATGTGATTCAATCTGCTGCTGCTTGAATTCATTTTGTTAGATTTAAAATTCTTCATTTTTATTTAAAAAATAATAAGCTGGTATTTTTGAGTTTCGTTGTTCATTCTCATCCATGAAAAAGACAGATCTAGTTCTAAAAGTAGGGCCCCAGTTTTGGTAGAGCTGCAAGGCTGTAAGAAACTCTTCCAAGAAAATGGAAATGTGTGTTGTATCTGCCTTATTTGATTGTGTAATTTTCAATGATCAGTTCAGCTCTGGAGAAACACTGGTCTTCCCCAAAATACAGCTGCACCTCCTCCAAAGTGGTGTGATGTTCAGTGGAAGTGCTTTTTTGTGTATGACCTGAAAGAAACAGAGATTATTTGCAAATCTTGCACTAATGGGAAGTCAAACCATGAGTAATTCTCTAGTTCTGAAACTGCACCATTAAAATTTTCCCTTTTGGTAATGCTTTTTCAATATACATCTAAGGAAATAAACTTGGATGTTGTATTCTATAAAAGGAATAGTATAGTGCTCAATTCAAGGAAGCAAAATATATTAACATCCTGAGATGTCTTGGAAAGCACCAGTGTACAAAGGGCGTCCAGTTCTGACTCTTAATTTGCCTTTTTTCCTGCCTCTTCCTGTCATTTATAGTTCTGGCTCCTCCAGCAGGCCACCGGGAGCTGATTCTACACACAAAGTTCCAGTTGTTATGTTGGAGCCCATCAGAATTAAACAGGAGTCAAGTTCACCAAACGAGAACTTTGATTTCCCAATTGTTGTAGTGAAGCAAGAAACAGAAGAGGAATCCCGGCCTCGGAATGTAATATTAACAGCTATAAGGATCTCCTTTCTCTTGGGAGGGTATTTTGTATTTATGGGGAGTAAAATAACTTCCTTATATCTGTTGGGAACTTTTCAGGAGAAAACTAAAAAAGCTAAATAGATAAATAAAAGGAAGAGGTGAAATTCAAAATCAGATTAGCCCTACTACCAACTAAAATAACTGTTATGATCAGACTACTTTTATCCATTGAAAATCTGGAAATATGGGAAATAGCTTGCAGAGATGAAATTTTCAGGTGCCACTAGGAAGTGTTTCTAATCACAGTGCAGTAAGTATCCTTTCGTAGCTAATTTCTTGTGTTCGGTTGTCTGATGTTACAGTATGTTAGCAATTTTTGCACGCATGTTGCAAGTTGCATGGCTGTTCGCATATCAGTTTGTTAGTCGGGTCAGTTTACTTGTTGTTAGGGCTGTGTAAATTCATGTAAATACTATAGTCTGGCTTCCTTTGTCTCTTCCTACAGTCCATACTCACTTCCTTGCTGTTAGATGGCAATCATAATCCCTCTGCTGATGAAGCTGCCTTACGAACAGATGCACCGGACAGCACGGATGATCAGCCAGGGCTGCTGCAGGAGAACCCATTCAGTGGGAAAACGGGATGGATAGGGCCCTCCCATGTTGGGGAGGGGAGGAAAGAGGATGATCCGAATGAAGATTGGTGCGCTGTGTGTCAAAATGGAGGGGAGCTCCTTTGCTGTGAGAAGTGTCCCAAAGTATTCCATCTTTCTTGTCATGTCCCTACATTGATGAGCTTTCCAAGGTAATTGTGACCCCTTCATTTCCCTCTAAAATTGCACTAAAAGGCATAAGCTTTGTATTGTGAAACCCAGGATAAGAAGTTTCAGTCTCAAAGGAAGCAGTGTCTTCTTTAAAGTCTTGAATCCAGAAGTTTTACACATTGGTGAAAATTAGAATTTACATTGAAACTTTAGCTTAATTGTATTTTTTCCTACAAAACCTGTAAAAAACTCTTCACTTATTTGACAGTTAAACAAGGTTACTTACATCTGGGGCATGTAGTATTAAAACTGGGACACAAAATTACTGATCTGTCATAAAATGTTTTAAGGGTGACAGAAAATACTTACCTTTCTTAATAATAATAATAAAAAAAGAAAAATTAAAAAAGAAAAGAAATGCCTACAGGAAAAATCTGAAGTAATACAGTATTAAGTATATTACTTTCTGTAGTGTTAAACATGGCTACACTCCAAGCATGGGATGTGCAGTAGCTGACATCTTCTAGTCTTCTTAGTCAGTGTTGAAACAAGCATTAAGCTTTCTTGATGGGCTGTTACAAAACCATTACTCAGTTTCTTGATTTTTAAAATACAGTCTTAACTAGGTTATTGTTAAAAGCATTACTGGTGTTTGCTTCTGGAATTAGTGTCTTTGACTAAAATAAATGGCATTTTGCAATGTTCCAACTTGGAAATGTCATGCAATAAGCTTGTTTGTGTTAAAGGATAAAAACATTGGTCATAACATGCTCACTGTTTAATGCTTTTATAAATATTAGGCTTTCTGATTAAATATCAGCATATAAATAAATATCATCAGTTTACTGGTGTAAAACATTTGGACAGCAACTTAGATTAGCACATCGATCACCTCTGTGTTACTCTGAACAGATGTACACCTGTGAGCGTATCTAAAGTGTCACTTGAAATGGCACATAAAAATGTTTCTTTTCCTTCTGAAACTTCAAATTGCAGGGTTTTTTTATTAAAACAATGATATGTTACAGATTTCCAAAACCTAGTAAAGTTACAGGAAGCACATAAACTAGTAAATATTTGTGCTTTTCTGACAAGAAAAAAAACCTTTAAGAAGGCAAATAACTGTGCATTACATGACTTTGTTTCTGTTAAAATTAAATAATCAAGGATAAGCCTTTAAAGTGTTTCATTTTTGCTGGATCATTGAGTGGAAGCTGAGATGATGATGTCTAAGGGCAAGAGATCCAAAACCAACTTTGATCACAGGTGTTTAGATCTTTAAAGGTGCATATTTCTACAAGTACATTGTGTTCCTGGGCTTCAGAGCATGGCTAGCTGAAGTTTCTTCCTGACTTTAGGTTTATCAGGTTTTGGTTCTCATCTTTGCAGGATTACTTTTTTTTGCAGTTGTAATTCCACTAATGAAACTTTACTCTCTTAGCATTAGTTCCTTCAAGCACACTGAATAATTTCTTTATTATTATGTCAGCAGTGTTAGTCTGCTTCTTTCGTGATTGCTTTTTGTTTTTGCTTCAGGTGGATAGAGGAATTTCGTAAGTTTATACAGTCACAGAATGGTTTGAGTTGGAAGGAGCTTTTAAAGGCCCTCTAGTCCAACACCCCTGCCATGAGCAGGTTGCTCAGAGCCCTGTTTGACCTGACCTTCCTTCCAGGGATAGTTTCTCTAACATTTCGGCAATCTGTGTCAGTGTTTCACAATGCTCACTGTAAAATTTTTTTCCTTGTACCTAGTCTGAATCTTCTCTCTTTTAGTTTAAAACAATGTTCCCGCATCTTTTTTCCTTCATTCCAAACTACCACCCTCTTCCTGATTCTTGGATATTTTAATGCATCATTCCTCTATCCTTAATCTATTTTTTGTTTTCTTGTGTCACAAGATCTTGAGGTCATGGCCTCTTTCAATTTTTGTATATCTGCGACATCATTTCTATGATGCTAGTCCAGACATAGAGGTGACAGTGTCATAAATAACTCTATGAAGTTAAGCCAGTAGAAGGTAAACATCTCCTGCTAGTAAAATGCCTATTATTCACCAGTGTATGCTAAAACAGGCCAATGGTGAAAATCTTTGGATCACTCTGAATAATAAACAGATTTGTCCTTTAATTTGGAAAGTTATCTGCCTTATTATCAAAATGAAATAAAAGGTGCTGCAGAAACTATTCCTCATTTATGAAGGTATTATTATTGTAACATACCTCTAAGTAAATCCATGCAGTTAGATCTCTCAACTGGTTGTTGCTGTATTCTGTCTACTGTGTAACAATTCAGCCCTCTTGTGGTTATCTGCAAGCATGCAAGCGTCTTCGTGTGTGGAGCACTCTTAATTAAAACGTAGACTCTTCATAGGATTTTCAAAACTGATATTCGTAAATTGTGTTAGAGAATCAGTGAACATAGCTTGCAGAACTAATTTGTAGTATCTTGTGCTGTCCTTTAAGTCTCCAGGGTTTTCTTAGACCAACTGATAAAATGAACATCTGAAGGTTTTAGGGAGTGAAATATTTCCAGTTTTACAAAAATGTCTTGATTACTAGATGGGAATATGTTAGATGAAGCTTGTAGAGGATATCTAGTTCTTGCATGTAACACTAACATGTTCCTTCTGTTCAGCCCATATGATTCCTTTGGTCTCTCTGTAGGTGGGGAACAGGGCTCTTAACAGTCCTTTGCTTGAATCCTATGAACTTGAGTGAAAAATTTCAGTACTGACCAAGGTAGACACCATCTATCTATTAATACAAAACATCTTTCCCTAAGGAAATCATTCATGACACCGGTGCCACTTAAAAGGAAGCAAAGTTCTAATCCATTTTTGCCAGCAGTCTCTGCTTTTTGTAGTGTTTTAAAAACCAACACCAACAAACCAATACATGACACAGAAGAAAAACACCCAACAAATGAGGATCTTACCCAGAAATATGTGGAAGGCCTTTTGGCAAGGGTGTGCTACCTCACTAAGGTCAACATCTCTCTTTGTCTTCTTTAGTGGAGAGTGGATTTGTACTTTCTGTCGGGATTTGTCCAAGCCAGAAGTTGAATATGACTGTGATAAACCTGCTCACAGCTCTGAAAAAAGAAAATTGGAAGACACTGTGGGTTTGTCACCAATAGACCGTAGGGTAAGGATAACATTATTATTTGTGATGTTTTTAAGCTGAAGCAATTTTGAACTGTGTTAGAAACTTTCATCAGTATTTTATGTGGCAGTAAAAGTTGGCAACTTTCAGTTGGAAACTTGTGTAAATACACTGAAATTAGTATTTTATCTGAGGTCTTAGTCTACATGTAGAACCATTTGTGGCAGAATAGGGGAGAGAAGACTCTCGGTCAGGTGCAAGAGGTATGACACTGGTTATGTGACTGATTATTATTAAATTTATTGCTAATGCAGTATCTAAATATTGCCAGTGCAATATAGAATATAAGCAGGTCTAAAGGGTTATAACATCAGGAGATTTGGCTGGAAACATGCAGATTTACAGTCTTTGGCCTTGCAGAAAGCACAGTTACAAAGCAGCAAAGCACCTATGGAGCTGCTTTAGGATTTAATCTCTGTATGTGATCCTAGTGCTTTTACTCAACTATCCAAAAGTGAGTGTTCTCCATGTTAGGGCTGGATGTACCCTGCAGGCATCCCTGCTGGGGTGGGATCCACCTGGAAGCTGCCTGCAGCCTTGGGAGCTCAGTTTACTGAGTTGGCCCAGTCTCCAGCAGCATTTTATACACTTTTGAAAGGTATAAATGTGTACCAAAGTCAATCACAGTCATCACGGCTCCCCCATCTGTAGAATACATTAATTATGTGAGCATCTAGACAGTTCCTCCTACAATTGCCATATGATGTTCTTATCCTAGGACAAATCACACTACCCATCAGGACACAGGGGAGGGTGTGTATGTGGAGGACACTTTCCAAGACCTGACTATCTGTCACACCATTATTTACATGTGCTGAATTTGTATTTTGCATTAAACGTAAGTTATAAGTACTGTAAATATTTTG
The DNA here is from genome assembly GCA_035583155.1 of Acropternis orthonyx. Classification (NCBI taxonomy): domain Eukaryota; kingdom Metazoa; phylum Chordata; class Aves; order Passeriformes; family Rhinocryptidae; genus Acropternis; species Acropternis orthonyx. The sequence continues at coordinate 58,850,981 of JAWWEU010000040.1, read as the reverse complement.
ATGAGGGATCAGCAAGCATAAAAGCAGACAAAACTATTTTCAGAATCTCTTTCAAGGCTCAAGGTCCAGTTTCATTTATTTGTATACACAAAGAAAAAGGGGGAATAAGCATCTGTTCTGTACTTTCTGTAGTTTGTGATTTTACTATAAACCGTGTAGGATTCTCAAATTACTTGGGCATCTATTTTTCTTGGCACAGAAGTGTGAAAGACTGCTGCTGTACCTCTACTGCCATGAAATGAGTCTTGCTTTTCACGATCCAGTTCCTCCCACAGTATGTACCTCACTTCTTTCCATTTTACATCAGTAGCAAATTTACCATGTTTCTAATGGCATTTTTATGTCCTATTACAGTCCATTATCAGAAGTCAAGTTCCCCAGACACTGAGCGTACTAAATGTGGTTAATTTTATTAAAACTGTCTGAAGGGGGAAATTAAAAGTCGAAGCATTGTGTTGGAAGGGGATTTAAAAGTAAACTTCCCCAATAACTGATTTTACTTAATACTTCAAAAATAGATACAAAAATAAGTTCTGTATGCTGATTTCATATGATGACTGATATCACTAAAAAAGTGAATATTTGGGATATATTTAGGTTTTTTAAATACTACCTGATGTTTAGAATTAGAATACTCCATAGTACTAATATGAAATTGAATTTCTTATTATTACCTTGAAATGTATTAGTTTAAACTGGTAAAAAATACCTGAGTGCATTAGAAGTCCAAGGATACACAGAAGAGTTACCGGTGTGATCAGATGAAAAGATGTTCTTCAAGACAAGTCAATGGGAGAAGACTTCAATAATATGCTCCTACGCAGGCTTTATTCTGTTTGAGTTAGAATTCTGAAGAATATTTCACAGAGTTTAAATAATAAGAAATGGCACAAGAGATTAATTGATTAATCATATGATGGTCATGTGTTACTAAATTCAAGTATTACAGCAGTTCTCTTAAATATGAATCTAGTTCAGAAAAAAGTACAAAAATGCTACCATTTGATTTCATATCTTATTTTCTAATTTCTAATTCATTCTAAAGACAAAATAAATCTTAGTCCTACAGCCACAGTTTGAGTGTCAAAATCATTGATATATCTGAAATTTGCTGCCATTTCAAAGGACATATTTAATGACCAAAACTCATTTTAAGCAAAGTATTTACCATCTCTATTTCAGTTATTGTATGGTGGTCTTGAGAATGAATCTTAATACAGAGCTTATTTGACTACATCCGAAAAGGATGTCCAAAAACAAGTAATTTGTTCTATTATATGTAGTTAATGTAGGTGGAAGTTTTATTTGTTTCTCTTTGATTTTAAAATAGACATTGGAAGGAGTGTATTTTAGCCAGCAAAACTACCATACTTCACTGTTACTCCAGAAACTGTCTGCATGTATGTTAAAAGTACAATTCTTGTATGTCACGAGTTGTATTTTGAAGATGAGACTAAACCTTGTCACTCCCTCACATCTAAAGGTTTATAAAATAATAAGTAATGAACATGACTGCATTTGGTAATTTATTTTTCTCCATTTAGGTTCCTGATTACTACAAAATAATCAAAAAGCCTATGGATTTGTCAACCATCAAGAGAAGACTTGAAGTGACCAATTCATTCTACACAAAACCAGAAGATTTTGTTGCTGATTTCAGATTGATTTTCCAAAACTGCGCTGAATTTAATGAGGTTAGAAAAGTAGATATTTTATCAGGTTTTGAAGGCTTAGTTCCTTTCAGGAAAACTGTAGTGGGGGTAGCACTTGCAACTCAAGAATTTATTGTATTAAACTTTTTTTGATGATGAGACTGCAGTGAAAATACAGATCACATTGAACACTGCTGTGGTGTTAGACGACTATGCAGTGGAGATCTTTTCACAGAAGGAAGGAGGATTGTAACACCCATGCTAGCTGAATGGCAGGACAGGCAGGTAAAGAAAAGGACAATTGCCACAACGGTGGGCATTTGATTTAAAAATTGGTTTAATCCTTCTCGCCTCAGATCTTAAATTCAGTGGGATTTTCATTCTGGGAGGTCTGTACTCACACTCATGATTTCAACTTGCATGTTATTATCCCTTACTGCACATAATGGAATGTGGTGAAAAAGGGATGCAGGTACTGAGTGGATCACAAAATGAGAGAGAATTATACTGGGAATAAAGATTTCTCTGAGTGGCCTCAGTGGGGTTCTCATCCAGTGACCCTTGATAGTTGGGAATAAATTACCACCTAAAGTGGTAATCTCTGCTTCAGGAAACTGATCAGCTGTGGTGGCTATGGATGACTTTATGACTGCCTAGTCTTCCATGTTACAATTATTGTCTACCAAGTAATATTTTCACCATTTAAAAAAAATGTCTGTAAGCTAGAGAAAGTCTAACACCCCAAAGGCATACTACATATTTCACAGCATAACACACCTTCTTTCCCCCCACACCCTCTAGTCTAGTTTCAAGAGCTTTTAGAATCTGTTTGTATAGCTTTCAGAACCCAGGCAGTATGGCTTTTGTGACTGGCTTCTGTGGTAATCCATCAGAGAAAAAAGGCCTTGAGGGTGTCGGCCGAAGGATCTGCCCTCACCCTCTGTTTTGCAGGCTTATGCTCTTTGGGTCCATGTGTTCCACAGGTGCCATTCTTGCAGCTGATCGATGTTTTCTGTAGTTTTTGCCTAAAAGACCTAATGTGATCTAAGTATAAAGCTATTTCATGATGCTTTGATGTTGTTAATTCACCCAACAGCCTGATTCAGAAGTGGCCGATGCCGGCATGAAACTGGAAGCGTACTTTGAAGAACTTCTAAGGAACCTTTATCCTGAGAGAAAGTTCCCTGTACAACCCAACAGCCAGAGTGAAAAAGATAATACAGAACTTACTGACGACTCAGATGATGACTTTGTACAGCCCCGGAAAAAGCGCCTCAAAGAAGACCGTCAGTTGCTTAAATGAGCCACATGTGTTACTTCGGAAAGTTTTTTAAAAACTGACAGTATTTATCACTGTTACCACTGGTTTGACTTGTAGGTTTGTGAATATTTACTAGACTTTCTACCCCTTGTCTGAAATAGAAATCTAATGGAGATCAAGGCATGTGAAGAGCTTCTCTGAAGTTCAAAACTTTCATCTCTTTTCTGGAGCAGCACAGAAATTGCCATTTGTGTGGGGTGACAGCTGTTTAACTTTGCTTTGAGGAAGAAGTTTGTATAGAATTGAACCTCCAAACATGACATGAGTTCAACATGTGGCTTTCTGAGTTTGAAGAAAGTGTGATCTCATTGGACTTTTCATTTTACCAAAGGCATGTGGCTGACCATAATTTGATCTCTTTGTACTGTATTTAATACAAGCCATGAAAAAAAGATGGTGTAATGTTATTGTCCTGCAGTACTGATTGGTACAATGAAAGTGTAGTTGCCCTCAAAGAACTTACTGGGAATTTTAAAATGTAAGGGCGGGGGGGAGGGGGAGTGGTTATTAAAAAAAATTTCTGAAAAAAGAAGAAAAGGAACTTGTTTGAGAGTTTTTAATGGAGGCAGTAAAGGGCAGAAGACTTTGGTTTGTGCCATTTTTCTCACCACCAGCAAGAAACAATGGTATTACTGTACTGTTTTGTTTAACAGGTGTCTCAAGTGCAGTGTTCTCTGTTTAATGAAGTTGATGGGAAAGTTTGAAGGGGAAAAATGTTTATTTGCTACTGGCAGTCAGTCTTTGTTGGTTTTTAATGGAAATATTTTTATTACCTAAAGACAATTGCTTGTAATTTCTACCATCCTAGAGTATGGGAAAAAAGAAAAAGGACATGAAAGAGCAGAGCAAGATGGTGAGGGAGACCGTTTTAGTGGTCAGTGCACACACTGAAAAAAAATGAAGCACTGCTATGGCAACATTTGAAGTCTTAAAGATGTAAAAATGCCTAGAAGTCCTAGATACCCTGGCACCAAATTTAACAGTGCTTCCAGAGCCAGAGGAAGGTGCTGTGTGTTTCCAAGAACCATAAGTTGCAAACACAGATATATGAGGAGGCTTAAAGCATTTAGAGGCAAAGCTAGACACCTATTCAGCTCCATTCTCCAGTTGTTGTCCCAGTGGAAAACACAGGGTGAAGAGAGTGGATGTATTTCATTTACTTACTTACCTGTCTGCTGTAAACTGCTTGAGTGTCTCTCTCTGTGAATAATCCACTTAAAAAAAGATGACTCACCTTTTATTTTGTGGTCTTGGACATCAGCCTAAGAACCCTCAGAAATTGTCACTGCAATGAGGTCTGAGATGTTAAATTTTAGCTAAAGATGCAGATGGTATATGCATGAAGAGTTGAGGGAAGTACTGTACTTTTCCAAAGTGCAATGGTGAAGACTGTATCTTCTTTTTTGTATTTTCCCCCTTTTACCTCAAATCACTGTTTTTTTCTATTTTTTTAATTGTTTTGTGTGGGGGGTGGTGGTGTGTGTGTTCAGTGTCACTACTGACAGCACTAGTAGTAGAGAGGCTTCATCTCTCTTCACGGGAATGGTAGAAAGCATCTATTTATTGAATCATAAGAAAAGGAGCATCCTTGAGAAATTTACCATTTGCCTATACAAATCATAGCTCTCACACTGTTCAGTTGCAATTTTTTTGTAATGGAAATGGTATGGAGAAGCAATCAACATCAAATGCAGCTCACAGGAAATGACAGATTCCAAAGGCTTGTTTTGCTTTCCTATCCACTCCAACATCAAACACTTGCTTTCATTTTACTTGCTAAAAAGGAAAAAGGAAAAAAATATATAATAAAATGCACATGAAAACCAACAGAAATGGATACAGTGGAAAATAATAAGCATTTGGATATGTCCATAAGGTCTTCCTCTGACAGGCAATCCCCTGACTGCTTTGAGAATGGACTGATACTGTCCTAATAAACTGAAACACGAGTAGCTACACCTTTTACATGTCACTGTCTAGATTTCACAAAAAAGTTTTTATTTTTTTGACCTAGTTTTAAGGAACACAGCTATTGCCTGGAGCCTTAGCACTAAATATTGCCATGTTAAAAGAGCTTTTACATGATGTATTTAAATCTGTGTCTGAACTGGATGGCTATACTGTGCGAAGCCCTTGGATGGCATTTTTCAGTCCCTGAATGGCTATGCAACAGAAATGTAACCTCTTAAATGACCATAAGAGTTCACAGTTGAATTTAAGACCTGAAGGATGCTTTGCTGACTACACAACTAGTTCTACAGGTTTTTATTTTTCCATCATTTTGACTTGGGCCATGTAAAGGCCAGCAGCTGGAGTTTGTAACTCTTAACAAGGAGGATAATAAATTAATTGAGTTAATGCCCCAGGAAAAGAGGGATCCCATTAAGGAATCATTACACTCCTATTTTTCTCAACCAATGTTAGCCAAAGTTATTCCAGCTGTAGCTGAATCAAAGCTTTTCTTAAAGCAGTTTTAATGAAGTGTTTTCCTTAGTAATTATTGTAAATCCAACCCCATGAAGATCTAAGTGGCTCTCTGGCCTCTGCATGGGGTTGGATTTCACCCACAAGGGAAGAATAGTGTGTTTTGTCCATTTTCTTATGTAAACTGATTCTTTCCCACCCCAATCATCTATGAAATATTACAAATTATATTTTAAAGTACATAAAACTATAAAGCACATGCATTTCTAAAAGGCAGCAATTTAAGAAAGCAGGCAACCCTGTTAACCCTGAAAACCGTAATGTTAACTGCCCCATGCACCTTGGGGGAACCTTAGAAGATGTGACCCAATGAAGTTATGTGTGTGTATATACATATTATATGTATATATGTAATACATGCATTTGTATATGTGGGTTTTTTTGAAGTCTGGTTCTGAAGCCCTCATAAACCAGTTTGATCAAGCATCTGCCATGGTCTAGGCTGCTAAAGAATATGGATTATTTAGCCCATGGTGTTCGGGTCTATTGACTGGAATCACAGAACTGCTCACCACCTCCTCTAATTAAACTACTGTGACTTTCACATGGGAGGTTGGCTGAATTTAAACTTTCCCCCGTAATCTTTGTGGTTAGTGTTTTGGCTGATTGCTTTCTAGAGAACACTTAAAGGCTTAGCTAATGGACTGATGAAGGTGGGGCTTTTGCCTTGAATTTGATGAAGAAATGGCTTTTGTAGTTTAAAGTGTCCTATGCACGTGCTGTCCTCTCTCCTTGCAGCACAGACAGATCAGAGCACATGCCCGTGATGTAGCAAGTTCAAGTCAGGACTGGAGATGGGGTGAAGAGGGCTTGTGCTTGCACGAGCTAAAGCTAACACGCTGGCACGAGGTGGCTGGGGCTGACATCCTGGTTGGTTCTTTTACAAGAAAAGAGCTTTAGGCAACAGCATATTCCTGTGCTTCCCTGTCAGGCTTATGAAACCTCATGAGAGTTCAGTTTGGATTCTGGCTGAATCATCATCTACCAGTCCCTAAAGAGCACTTAGACAGACAGGAGCTCCTGAAGTGGGGATACATACCTGCAGGGCCCTGCCCTTGGTCTCGATGCGCAGTGTGACTGCAGAGATCGCACACACAACACACACAGCTGAGAAAAGACACAGGGCCCCAGTGAAAGAAGCCCTTATAAGAACCTGCAGACAAAAGAACATCAAACATCAGCTTGGTGGTACTTCATTAGGAATTAGAGTGGACAAAGGGTCACAAGCAGCTGAGAGACTCACAAAATAGAAAAACAATGTCTCATGAATCTTAAGAACTTTCAGAAAGTAACAAATACTAGCAACCCGAACTCCGTGATAGTTGTGCAGAGCTACATCTGTCAAAGACCACCCAAGTACTCTGTATGCGGTTGGGAGGAGAGAATTGATTACACCCTCGCTTTTATTTGGATGAACTTCAGGGGCGTCTCTGTATATTTAATGGCAATGATCAGTGCAATGTTTACCAACATTATCAAACATGCTCTTACTTGTGATATAAATGGGGCCACCATGGCACCAACACGGCACAGTGACCCACTTGTCCCCATCCCCAGTGCTCGCATCGTGGTGGGATAAACCTAAAACAGGACAGAAAGAAACCGGATTAGTGCGACACCCATCTGTGATACATACCTTTTTTCTCTTTTTTTCTTCTTTTTTTTTCAAAAATTTTTGTTCAGAGAGACCCATTGTGTTATCATGGGCAGCTAGTGAGGTAAGGTATGAAAAGAAATGAAGGCTCCTTTGGGTCTCATTTGAGCCATTAGAAATCTCTCATTTTTTGCCCCAAGTAAAGTTTTAGATAAAGTCAATTAAAGCTGGATGTGATTCCCCTGAATTTGCTTAGCACCACTACCACCACCTTTCCCCCAGCTATGCTGGGCAGCTCACACCAAAGTCATGGAGTTGGGTGCGAAAGGAAGAATTCAATTTATATTGCCAGGCCCTGTATCTGGAAAGCAGGAAGAAGGGATATTGTCTGCAGCTTCCATGGCTGCCTATTCACTTTTATCAATAGCACTTTTGTTTAGAAGGAGGAAAAAGAATAAAACAGATCCCAGTAAGAAACCTCCAGGCTGAAAAGAATGTGTTTTGTGTAGATTCTTTTTCACATCTCCCAAACACCTGTGCCAATAAAACACTTCAAGTACGAGTTTTGTTTAACTTAATTAAGTCCTCTTAACAGCTTTCAGCAAGTATACTCACATGAGCCTTTGTTTAAATACCTTACTGGGCCAAGCAAATGGAGTAAGTTAATTCAAGGAGAGTCCAGGCACATGGCTTGAAAGGGGATTTTCAAGTTTCGTTTTGATGAGTGATTAAATTGTGAGTAGAATTGTTTTATGATATGGCTGTTGCAGCAGTGGTCGTTAAATCAACAGCAACCAATTCAAAACTACTAAAATTTTGGTACTTATTCAAGCCTGGTGCAAGCTTAAATATTATAGTGCACTATTAAAACAAGTATCAAGCCAACATAGGGACCTACTTCAGTTTGCTCTGTATCACTTCACTCACTCTGCAAGGAAATACATTTAACTCCACGCAATTGGTTTTTTTTAAAGAAAAGGAAAAGAAAAAACCCCCAACAATGCATACTTAACTCACAGAACTCATGGCTCCAAAGTTTTGTGAAGGACAAGCTCTCTTAAGGATTAAAACTTTGCAGACAGAACACAGCAATTTCCAGTAAGTGAAAAAAAGCATATATATATAACCTCATATACTACCTCAATACTACTACATCAGTCCCCTAAGTGCTAGAAAAAGTTCCTTTTAGTAGTAGCCTATTTTCTAACTGCAGGGGTTAGAGAGAGGAAAGATGGTGGGATTTGGAAGATGGTGGTACCTAACATCCTCAAAAATAACATTTTATAGCAGCTGACCAACAGTTCACTCAGTAGAGCAGTCCCCTTCCTCCTGTTATCTCCAGCTGGTTTTCTGATTCTTTTTCTGATCTTGCGTATGAAAACAGTGTGGTCAGGAAGCCAGAGATACTAAGTTCAAGAAAGATGACTCCAACTGGTTGATAAAACTAGCAGACAGCATTCCTGGGTACATATAAATGGTATTTCAAGCCTTTGAGCAGCTTAACACACTTTAAGGAGGACTCACCTCTGCTGTGTAAATGTAGATGGTGTTGAAGTTTGCTGAAACCAAGGCACGCAGCACAAAGAGAAACCCAACCATGCCTGCACTAGAGAGAAAGCCATGCAGAGCGGAGTTAGTATCACTGTGCAGCAACAGCAGAGATGCAACCTAATATATGCACTATGCTAAGGCTTTTACCAGCTTAATGTAGGGGAAAGCATAAGAAAAAGTTGATTGCTGGCAAGTAAAAGCTTTTCTTAGTCCATTGTTGAAGTGTGTTTGACAATGGGCTATTGCACATAAGGTTTCCTTTAGGCCAATGTTAAAGGCTGGAGGAATGATTTGAACAGGACCTGAGTGGCTGAGCTGGCCCTCAGCACTATAGTCAAGTCTTGGCTTTGAGCCTGTCCCTCCCTTTTGGTTCCTGCATAGAACTTTTGCAAGAAGATATTATGGTCAGGCTCAGCTTTAGGGAAAACTGAAAATAGCAACAGCAGTACAGAAGCTTACTGAATGAGTGGAAACTTCCTGACAGGCTTATTTAGCTTAACAGCTATTTGCAGCCTCAACTCCAGCTCCCAGGTATTCCAGCCAGCCTCCAGGACCAGTGTCCCATGGGCAGGCAGCAGAGATGTATACCTGCAGCAAGCAGCCTTCAGGCTACTGGGTGGTTTAGAGGAAACTTCAATGTGAAGCCACTCTGATTTTCAGAAATGATTAAGCTCTGCCAACTTGAGAGGGATCAATCTTACACATCCTGGCAAATTACACCACTCAGCAGACTTTCTCCAGACATGTAGCATTGCCAAACAAGAAAGGGGAAAAAAGTGAATGAAAAATATTAGTTCTTTTCTAGACCGTGCTAGAAAGCAGCTTGTTGTATGCTTAGGTGAAGCCATGTGGGGTCAATAATACAAGGGAGCCCCTCTGCACACCACTGCACCACAGCATCTGCTGCCACAGCTTTCCCAGGAAACAAGGGAACCAGTCAGAGGCTTTTTTCAAATCTAAAAGAATTACTGGCCTGACAAACTGGTGACCTGATGATAACATAGGTCTCGCCCTCAGCACTGCATGCCCCCAAAGAAGACCTGCGGTCTGAGACAGAGTACCTTGAGGTGCAGATATTAAGGAGAAGGAAGAACAGGGCTGTACATCCCATGGTGATACACAGGCTCAGACGTCTTCCAAGGAGATTGATGCAAAGAATGTTCAAAGGATTTACTGGAGATTAAAAGGAGAACCATAAAACATTAGATGACATAACTGCAATGATGGTCTGTCTTGATAGACCTTATGCAGTGTGCCTCAAAGATACCCCTCTCTGCATCCCCAGTGCCAACCAGATGTTCTATAAATGCACAAACCCTCTAATTCTCTTCCAGTACCCAAACTGTAATTTACCCCCATTCCCCTTTTGTTTGTTCTTCCCCTCAGATGATGGAGCCTGTGCTTCTCTGAAATTGCCCTGCTCTGCTGAGGCAGAGCACCAATGCTTGTCCCGAGCCATGCAAGGAAAGCACCTGCTGGGTGAGCAGCACAGGCCTGGGTGGTTTTTCTCCCTCTGGCCACAGCCTAGCCAAACACCAGGGCCTGGAGTGTGCCTCACTGATTCCTCTGCTGAGCCAGGAGCCCAGCAGGCACCTGAGCACATCACTGGACTGATCCCAGCCTGACTGCCTAGAGGACTCAATACCCCATTGCTTTGTAGCTCAGCTGTCAAGACATGAACCAGAGAAAACATGAATCAATCATATTGTAACACTAGACCCCCACACCATGCCAGGTTCTTTCAAGGGTGCCACATGGATGCTTTAGGCCACCCTGCCATCCATCCCCCAGTGCTCCCAGGGAGGCTGCACCAGGGAGCATTTTGGTTTGCTGCAGATTCCCTGGGCACTTAGCTGTCCTGTACTGTAGCACTCAGCACAGGACCTGCTCCCAAGGCCACCATCTCCTGGAAAGTAGGGCACCTATGTGATGCATTCAGTTACATCAATCTGACTATTTGCAATCCTTGCTTATCTATTACTTTCCAAAATCTGCATATCTTGGAATTTGGGAAGCCAGGCTCAGTTCTGGTAATTTAAGAGCAATTTCCCCTGGAGTTTAACCAAGGCTGTTGGTATGTACTAACTGCTAAGGGGATCTTTGGCTCTGCTCTTGGAAGGACCTGTGCTGTCATCAGAAGCTGAATTATTCACCTGGGGAGCGATGCCATCCCTTGCCCCTTTGCCACATGCTCATGGCCTGTGCCCCAAAAGTTGCCAGCAATGCTGAGTTCATTTGAGCCCCTGGCACATCACTCAGTGCATGCACAGCTAAAACCTTTGCAGTGAGCTCTGGCTGGCTGTGAGTAGGGAATGGGAGGGCAGGGAGGGGAGAAGAGGTTACATGCGATCTCTCCGGCTGTGCTGATGATCATGGACTGGTAGGCAGCAGGCCCAAACAAGTGGCAGTGGCAGGGGCTGTGGCTCTCCTCAGAGTCATCCCCAGAGTCCTGCACCAGAGGGACTGCAGAGCCACAGACGAGGTCTCGCTCCATTAACTCAGCGCTGGCCAAGATGACGCCATAATAAGCAAAAGCTATGCCAAGCCTGTGAGGAGAAATGCTGCACTGAGTTGCAGATATGATGGGGAAGGTGAGGAAACTGAAATGCAACAAGTTTTGGGTGCCCTGGGACCCCTGCTGCATGTGCCAGCCCTGCATGATGGACCCCCTTAGCCTGAGCAGAGCAGTGGCTTTGGCACCCACCAGGCCACTGGTCACCCCACCTATGGCACACCCCTACCACTTAAGTCCATGAACTATTCTTTCTTGGGGGACCTCACCCCAGCTCATAGTTCATCTTTCTGTTGGGTTTGCATGGCCAGGTTTTGGTAGTGGGTGGGGAGTACAAGGGTGAGCAATCTCTCCCTGTCCTTATCTCCTTATCTTGACCCATGAGCATTAAGTCATGTTTTCTCTCCGCTGTCCAGCTAAAGAAGGGAGAGAAAGAGTGGCTTTGGTGGACACCTGGTGTCCAGTGAGGGCCAACCCACCACAGCCATTTTGCTTGCCCCTTGGTGCTGTTTCTTGCTCTGAAGTGGGTCACCTGCTGTGGCCACACAGAAGGGAGCCTGTCCCTTCAGTCCCTTTCCTAATTCACAGTTGTAAGGTGAGACATTTCCAAACCATGCCTTCCTGGGGGGCCAGGGAGTCTCAACATCAGGCCTCAACACTTTCAGCTCACCTAGAGCAAATATCCAGGTTATTTTTCAGTCCTTATCCTTTCTACCCAGGGATTTTCAAGAGGAGTTTTCATTAACTGGCTGGAGAGGCTCACATTGCACCCTGTCTGAATGTCAAGAACACAGAATCGATGATGGCAGCCTTGCCTTGTCATTATCAAGTAATTCAGCATACACATAATCATAAGCAGGCTGAGAAGTGATTTTCACTTTTTTATCGCCCCCTGGCAGTTCCAGAAACAAGCAGCAGAATCTGGGCTGTCTGGGGAGGCAGGGGATGCTTGGGGCATGGGGGGCAGGAATGCAAACCCAAGAACCTGCCAGAAACTCCTGAGAGGACTAGGACAGAAAGAAAGATGAAAAACCAAAAAGATATTTCATAACACTCATACAAGTCAAGCGGAAAAAACTCATAAAAAATTCAAGGCCTGCCTTAGCAACATTTTGGGTCAATGAGTTCCCACAGACCTATTATTTATACATTTCCATTCCAGACAGCAAAGTCAATGAAACATGTATTACCCTTGCATACAGCTACTGGGAACATTGTGTGCAACACCCATCTCTTCAATCTTAATTTTGCCCAGTGAGGGCACTGGTTAATGTGTTTCTGTAGGAGCACTGTTTCACTGGTACTTTGCCTGGCCCCCAAAGGTGGTGCATTTGTCCTCCTCTTGGGAAGAACAAGTTTACACCGAAAAGGGAAGCAGAGCTGTGGGCACATGGGTGGTGTACGCTGCAGGCAGGTGTGGACTTTCTCCTCTAGCTCTTACCTGGTTCCTAACCAACCTTCCACGAGCTACCCTGTCCTCAGGAAGGACTCCTGGATGCCCATCCCTTTTCTGCCAGTGTTAACAGCAACCACTCAGGTGTCTGAGGAATGGTCTGAGATCAGGAAAAACCTGTGGTGATTCGTGTCCACATACTCCCCTCCAGCTGCCAAGGATCTGCAGCCACCATCTGAGGCAGAGTGGTGCCTTGTAATGGCAGAGTCAAGGGGACACTCCTGCTTTCTGTACACTTTCAACTGAGAATGAGCTGATATGCAATAGGGAAAAAAAAAATTTACCATATGATCCATATCTGCAAAGTGGTTCTGAGGTATTTCGGGTGCATGAAGTCCTTGAATCTTCCTCTCCTTTCCTGCAAATCATATGATATAAATAGAAGTTTTTAAAAACGCATCTTTTATACAGAGGCAAGTGTTCTGTGGCAGCAGTTGGCACCACAGACCCCCCCCGCCCGCTGGTGGCACAGACTGACAGCACAGCAACCCACCAAACCTCCAGAGAGGAAAGCTTCATTTCTCAAAAGATGCCCACAGGAGAGGGCACTGCAAAGGATGGAGTGGGGAAAACATCCTGAGCACTCTCAGCAGGACTCAGAGATCCAAGCAGTCTTGGTCCCAGTGGGACCATGATGGAGACAGAGGGGGCCCTTGTTGCTGCTTATGGGGCCAGCACTGCTGAGGCTGCTGTCAGCTCTTGTTGCCCCGCATGCTGTTCTGCCTCTGGAGCAAGTTTTTGGCCACATAGATCTTGCTGGAAGGCCTGAAATGTCAATGAGCACAGAGACAGGCAGGCACTGGGGGGCCCTGCCTGCCCTGCTGCTCCCAAGGAGCCACCAGCTGCACCAGCATCCCACCACCGAGGGGATATGAGTTCACAGCAATGGTTTGGATTGCCTTTATTTCTATTTTCCTCATCATTGGTTAAGCCTGAGAGGGTGCACAACTAACAAAAACCCTTCCCTCAACCAATGCGGGTCCATTACATAAATTCAATTAAACTACAGGGAAGCCTTAATCCTAATTAATTCCAATACAATAGCACCATCTTGCATGAATTGCTAAGGACAATGTTTGGTGCCTGTGGGATTGAATAAGCAGCAAAGAGGTCCAGGAAAGGGACTTAAAAGAGCTGGATAATAATTTTGAGGCCCTGGACAACAGATTTGTCTAATCTTCCTCTCTTGGGGGTCAAGGGAGCCACCTAAGTCCTCCCACGTACCAGACAGCAGGGTCCAGACCAGGGGTAAGGACATCTTACCCTAACAGACTGACATGTTGCTTGAGAGATGGATGCCTTGCTTACTCTGACCAGAACCAGCAACTGCTCGCTCTGTACTGGGGAATGGCTTATGCTTATCAGGCCACACAACAACACCTCCAAAGGGTTTTGGAAGAGGTAAAGACCCAGTCCCAGGTTGAAGAGGTAAAAACCCAGGTCATGGAAGGGGTAAAGACCCAGATTAAAGAGGCAATGACCCAGGTTATGGAAGAGGTAAAGACCCAGGTCAAACAAGTAATGACCCAGGTCATGGACCCTGGCCCCTAGGTCCTCTACTGCCTGCCCTGAAACACCCACATGTGCTTTTGGGCATTTCAGTCCAGCAGTGAGCAACTCATGAGCTGCTCAGCTGTTTACAGGTGCAGATGGTGGTAGCAGAGCTCTCCTGCTTTGACCCTCTTCTGATGGTCTGCGGCTCCACACTCAGGGACCTGGGGTGCTGGGACACAGCCAGGCCAGGGCCTGAGAGAAGGTCACCTCATGGTAGGGATCCTTGCAGCCTGCCCAGCCACAGCCCTGAGAAGGACTCCAAGGGGCAGTTCCCAGGTCTCATGACACAGCAACACCCCTGTGGGATGAATGAGCAATAAGGAGGAACATGCTTTGCCAGGAGCCCTTGACGGGGTAAAGGAAGCATATCTTTTCTTAGCACAATAGGGTTTTTTGAGCAAACATGGATTGAGGAGAAAAAAAGCAGACAACTCCATTCCATTTTGAGGGCCAAGATTACTCCAAAAGAAAACTGACATCTTCATCATCACATTCAACAGTAGTTCGGAAAGAAGCCAGATGAGGAGGACAAGAGAGGCAGAGCAAGACATGCTTGGCAATCCCGCTCCCTTCCTGAAGCCCAGGGGCTGGCAGTCCTGCCCAGGGGTGGATGGCTGGGCAGCACGGCAGCCTCGACTTACCTTGGCAGGCTCCCTCAGCTCCCCCTCTGGCATTGCTGCCCCATTCATCTTGGCTATCCTCTGCAGCGTGGCCAGTGCAGCCCCCGTGTTTCCCGTGGACACATTGTACCGTGCAGACTCCGGGATGAACTGAAAGCAAAGTACCATCAGGAAGCCTTTCTGCACCTCTCTTGTCCTACTCATCTTCCCATCATGCCCAGGAGCCTGGTCAGCTTATCATGGAGCACTCCATGAGGTGAAGCAGACTTCTGCTTCTTCTCCTCCCCAGCCATGCTCTGGAGTACCTCTCCATGTCCCAGGTCCTCACACTCCATGTTGGGGGGCTCACGCTGCCCAACAAACCCATTTCTTGGACCAGCTCCCAGGCCTGCCACTGAGCCACCTGTGTGGCAGCCAGATGGCACCTCTTATGAAAGGTGGAAGCCAAAGACACAGGTTATACAAAAAGCAACCCTGAAATAATTGGCATTCTAAAATGAGATGAGGCACATGTTACTTACTTAAGCAAAAGTCTTGGAAGACACAAGGCCATTTTCACAAAAAAGAAAACATGGCTGAAATTTAGAAACTAACTCACTCATCACTAGGGTTTGTGATGTTCACCCACAGCCAGTGCTCTTTCCAAAATAAAATAATTTTTTATTAAATGATGGCTCTATTAAATTATAAACAATTACATCTGTATGAGTGAAATATGAATTAAAGACTACTTTTTTAAAGGTACGTATGCTGTCTTTTTTTTTTTTTTCTTCTGGACTAAGAATTTTGGTATCCATTTTCTTTCTGGCAAAAAATATTCTGGGAAACCAAACATCAAAATTATACAAGTGGACACTCCCAGCGACCTTCCATTTGTCTGCCCAGCTAGCAGCCCAGGTGGACTTGTGCATTTATTCAGCTGCAGGAAGGGCTTTTACATCTGCATGGCTTCTGCCAGCCATAGTGGGGCACTGCATTGGGCACTGTAAGTAGGGATTTTCCACACTGCCTCCCACAAATAAGATGGTTCTCCTGTCCAAGGCTGATATATCTGAAGCAGAAGTAAACCTGGGGAAGCTGCAATCGACCCTGACACCCATTTGCTCTGTGAACACTTCACTGAGGCTGCTTTCTGCAGCCCTAGAAAATGTAGGCTGAAGAGGGTGTGCTGTGGCCAGCATTAGACTGAGGATATTAGTTGTGATTTTTTGCATACCCTGCCTAGCCTGTCTTCTTCTCAGTGCCTGGCCCATCATCCTGATCCCTGGGTTCTGCTGGCAGCCTGGACATGGGAACATGGGGTGCCAGAGGGCTAGAGGGGAGCAGCAAAGCCAAGCCAATGCTGGAAAGGTGACATCTCCCCAGCAGCTCATCTGCAGCCCTGCCAGGCCATCAGGACATCACCAAACCCGTGTGAGACGGCAGAAGTGGTGAAAGGAGGATACAAGGATAGCCCCAGCCTTGTAGGGAGTGGAAGGCAATGCCTCTTGGTGCCTGGGGAGACATCAAGTCAGTGGCGGTGCAGCAGGGAGTGGAGCTCTTCCTACCTTAAATGCCAGGATAAGAAGGATGCCAGGGATGGAGGCAACTCTGATCAACCACCGCCAGCCGAGGGTTGGGTTCACCACTGATGCCAGGCCAATGATTAATAAAGATCCTGCCAACCAAAACACCTTTCCAAGGGAAAGAAAGGAGTTAAAACATGAACACACAGCAATGATTTATTTTCTTCCCTTCTGGTCTGACTCTATGGATAGGTGGGGCACTGTGCTAAGGAATGCTGAGTTTCAACTGAGCCATGGCTGTCTGAGAAGCTGCTCTTGGGTGGCAGGAAAGAGGGAAAGACAAGGATTTGGGGAGGGACAGCTGAAGATAGTCCTAATTAGCTCCAGATGAAAATCAATAACTTGCTGTGGATACCATTGTACTTAAAGGTACTTCTTTTGTCCTTCCAGTCACTTATCTGTTAATACTCATGCCTACAAATTTTCCTCTTGTCTAAATCTCTGCAGGGAAGCTGCAGATTTACAAGCTCAGAAGGCAAAAACAAGCCAGATTTCCACTGCTGAAAGTTGGTGGCTCTCCAGTAGACTCAGTGCCAGGTTATACCAACAGAGAATCTGGCTTCTGATCACCCTGTAGTTCACTTGTTGCCATTAGGAGACATCCCATTTGAGGGGCCCACCCAAAGGGGCTCAGCCAACACAAATCACATAAAAATACAAAAAAAGCTACAGCAAGTCCATGAATAATCTGTAGGCAGAAATCTCAAATTCCTGGAGAGAAATACAAGATTGTTCTTTTATAAAACCTTTGTGTTTCTGATGACACTTTGGTAATGATGCCCTGGGATCAGAGACTGTAGTGAAAAGCAAATTATCCCTGCCAACAAACATGTTTGGTTCAACTCTCAGATGAATTTGTGTGCGGAGAGGGGTCTCCACTGATCATCTGCACATGCAGCAACTACCCACATTGCAGAAGTCTTCAGTAAGCAATAAACCCAGTCACTCTTGCTGCAGTCTTCTCCCAACAAGTGGGCACAACCCTCACAGCATGTCTCCAGTCAAATTTGGGACTGTATGTGCTAGCCCTGTCCTGTGCAAAGCCCCTTCCCAACCCTGAGCAGGGATAAGGAGAGGCACAGATTAGCATCTGATCTGGGAATCACTACATAAACCACTTGTTATAAATGGGGGTCCAAAGAAAAGAGAGGATGACTCACAGCCTGGAGGGGGTTGGGAATGCCACTAGCCCAGTGCCTGCTGGTCCCTCAGCACTGGCCCCATTCGAGCAGGTAGCCCCATTATCAATAGGACAACCGTAAAGGTGAGTTGTCAGTCATCACTCAAATTCCCCATACAATGCCTGGAGCGTCAAATTATTTGAGAACATATTGCTTCCCTTCTGCAGGCAGCTGCCTGTGTATGAGATGCCACATTCCAGGCCAGAGGCAGCAGACATTCCCTCAGACCAAGACAGGTGTGAATAGTCTGGGAGAAAGGCTGATGAGCTGGAGACCTGGCTTCCAAACAGCAGTGGGACAAATCTCCCAGGACTCAGAGCTGGAAGAAACAGTAATGTGCTCGCTCTTACCTGAGATAAGGGCAACATGTATCCTCGGTATTTGGTGGGCAAAAATTCTGTTTTTATGATAAGTCTAGCAAAAACAGGAAAAAAAAATGCAGAAATATAGCAACACTGAGAATTTCCAGACAAATCCAGTAACACTTCAGTTCAGCTCAGCCTGAACATTGCTGGACATTGCCCCACAGACAGAGAACCATTCATCTTCCAACACTGAGCACCCAGAGACAAGGAATCGCCACTCATTCTGCCTTCTACTCAGGCAGGCACCAAATTATATGCAAAGGAAACAAACACAAGGCATGAATCCTTTCCAGCTCACGGTTATGGGATACAAGCAGGTAAACACTGCAGCTTGGACTTTAAGAAACCTACAATAAGGTTCTGTGGGCTGATTGAAGTGTCAAGCACAGGCATAGAGTATGTTCATAGAAATGAACAGCTTTAGGGATGGGGCATTTTGTCATTAAATAAAGAAAACACTGTTCCACTTTTAAAACTGTTAGATAGGCCTTGGTGTGGAGGGGTCCTGGCACTGGCATCACTCAAGCTGGCACATGTGAATTATGCTTCCTTGGCTGGACAGAGGAAGGGTTGGGGAGAGACCCACACTGGCTCCTTCTGTCTCAGCTGGCAAAGTGTTTCATAAACAGTGCAATTTCCCTCCTTCCTCATGAGGCTCATTATCAGCCTCCATGGCCAGGGAAGGGGGACTCTCCTGCAAGGGAGGCAGTGCCAGGGGCTCAGTACAGGGTGCCTCCTCATCACAACAGCACCTCTCTCCCATTTTTCTTCCTTTCCTTCAGCAAAGGGCTCTTGGGTCAACATGACCAGCTTTCCTGTGTGGAGAGCAACCAGACTTTAAGGAACCATGGAAAGTGCTGAAATGTTGCATTTGTTTCCCTGAGAGAGTCAAACCAAGTAATTTATTTTGCCAGAGTCCTAGAGAAGTGGTTGTAAATATTGTGAATTTGTCCTCTCCCTGCCATATCTCCCTTTCTGCCCCAACAGGACAAAAGGATTTCATTAAAGTGGGAACATTTTGAATCATTCAATAAGAATTTGCTACTTATGCAGAATTGTTGTGACATTTTTCTTTTACAAGGAAGGAGCCTTTACTCATCTGTTACCTGTTGAATTATTTTTATATGTGCTTAATAATCCTTCTGTCACCAACTTAATGTAAACCAGCTGCCCCCTCTATTCCAGGCCTCAGGAGTCCCTGGGAACTGCAAATTAAGCCAATCAACCAGGATTTAGTGCAATTACAGAACAGCATTTTGTTTTAAGGCAACGTGGGAATTTGCTCCCCTTTCCCCACAGTCACCTTAGTTGTCATAGCTCAGCCACAGCCCCTTGGGCTCAGCACAAGGGAGCCCAGCACTCTGGCAGGGTCAGCCAAAAGGAGCTGGAGGGCCTGTCTGGATGCAAACCCAGGAACTCAGCCCCTCAGTGCCTCCATTAACTTCCCTGGGAAGGTGAGCTCGCCACTGCCCATGCCATGCCTTACCCCTGTGCGTGACCTGACACGCCACCTCCTACCATGGCCCGCAGGAACACAAACCAGATGTAGGATGGGGAGAACGAGGTCAGCAGGGAGAAATAGGCTGCCCAAAGGAACGAGACCAGCAGAATCTGCAAAAGGGGAAGAATTAGGGTTGTCAAACCACAGGCTAATCCAGGTGCATGGCTCCCATGGAGCCCAGGGAAAGGGTGTGCAGCCCCTGGCTCTCACTTGCTCACTCACCTTCCAGCGGCCATACCTGTCAGCCAGGAGCCCAAGCACTATGCTGAACACCATGTATCCAAAAAACACCATCTAAGGGGAATTGAAACACAGCTGTGGAGGGGCCACTCTCAGCACATGGGCAAGCTCTGCTCTTTGAACTGCTGCATACTTCTGGGGCAGCAGGATGGACTGCAGTGCTGAGAGCCATGAGCGAGGCAGCTTTTAGGGGATGAGGTCCTCTGTGTAGGCACCTACTGCTTCAATTCTCAGAGCTGGGGGATGGATGGCAAGGATATCAAAATAAGAATATGGAAGGGGGGACTTGCTTTGGCATTACAGCTCTGGGCATGAACATCTGCTCACGTCAGCTTTATCTTTGGTTTTCTACAGTTCTTGGCCCTGAAAGGAGGCCCTAGGAACTTATTTGGTGGGCTGAGAAATATATTTTAAAAAGCCTGTGGTGGTGCCCCTGACAATGACCACATGGTGAATAACCTGTCTGGGGGAAACACAAGTCACTCACCGTTGTCACTAAAGCCACCTGCCAGTCTTGAAGTTCCCACTCACATCGGATGGAAGGGGACACAACAGCTATTAGCATGATCTCCATGGCTTCAGCCACCTTTGGGAACAAGTGTGCATGCTAGCAAGAAGGGAAATCAGAAGGAGTCCACAGGGGAAAACCCCTCAGTCTTACCAAGCCTGCGGCCTTGGCAGTCCCACAATGTCGAAACAGACCTGTGAAGCCATGGTGCCTCTACAGTGGTCTGATCCCTGTGCCTGATCTGGAGGATGTAAACACTTGGCAGCAGGGTGAGGTGGGGAGGAAAGTGCACCTAGAAAGCAGGTATCTAGGTACACTGTGTATCTAGAAAGTTTGGAAAGAGTCAGCCCTTGGGAGAGTAGACTCTTATCCTACTGTGCTAGTGGAAGATCTTCAGCTATCTCTGGAAACCAAGCTGCTTGGTTTGGTATCTGACTGTGAATTCAGGCATCTAACATGAAGATGAACTCTTAAAACTGTTTTTGATTAAAAACTTCATAGCTCCGCTGGCAGTTTGCCCCAGCAGCTGGCTTCAGTTAGGAATCAGCCTATCATTTACACATAGCTACACAGACTTTTACACCTCAACTGCAGTGATTCTCTTGGGTATACCTTCATTACATCTTTACCCCAGCCTGGCCTCAGACTTTTACCCAGGTTCTCAAACCAGATACACCACTCACCCAAGACCACGAAAGTTTGGAAATTTTTCAGGTAGCCAAGGGTGAGAAGATGGCAGCCCTCCTGTGACAGATTGCACAGGGTTTGGGCATCATGGGGATGACATGGAAAATGCCATTGTGAGGCTGAACCTAACCCTCAGGCACTGCTTCAGGGTAGGGCAAAGTCACAATATTCTGGGCTAACCTGCTCAGCTTTGCCCTGAGATAGGTCTGATATCAATTTGGCCAATATTCCCTTTGGCCAAAGATGACAATAGCACAAGTCCTGCTTGAGAAGGTATGTGTGGGGAAAAAATGGGCTGCAATATGTGCTCACAGTGTTTATGGTTATTATCGCACAGTAATAAGGAAAATAAGAACATATTTTCAGGTCAGTGCAGATGGCTGCAGATACCTACCCCAGTGCTGCCCATGATGAGGAAAAGCATGATGTGGAACCTCCCAAACCCAATGGTTTCCACAGCTTCTTCCACTGTAAATGTCATCTGCCCTGAACACCAAAGGGAAATAAAGAGGCAAAACCTGTCAGCAGTCAAATTGTACCTCCTCTTCTTGAAATGTCAACGTTTTCCATGATAACTGTGGGACTGCACCAGGAAAAAGGCTGGAAATATCTACCAGTTGTGTGTCCACTGACCAGCCCCTGGGCATCCTGGTGGCAAGGGGTTGCTGAAAGAGCAGCCAGTGGGAATGGAGGAAGGACAGCCTTGTACAGAGTTACCCCAGCTGCTTCAAAAACCTGTGGCTTGGACTGTATCTGGGCAATGGTGTACTGCCTGCCCCTGCCCAAACGGCTGTGAGGCTCAGTCCCTCTGCACTCCTGGGATACAGGCCTGCTCCCAGCACTGGTGGTGTGAGATGGGGGCTGTCCCAGCCCCAAGCCCTGCAAGATGAGCACAGTTGTGAGCTCTGGGTTCAGTTTCATCTCCTAAGCCTTTATTCCTGACTTTCCCCCCCTCCCACCCCATTTAAGGGGCAAACAAAACATCTCAAGATCAGGGCTGGGACAGCTTTCTAAACAGACTTAGCAGAAAGATTTCTCTATGTGAATACTTTCAAGCTCTTACTTAGATAAGGTCAGAGCTGCATAAAATTTTCTGTCAGGCCATTTATCTCCAACTAAGTCATCTCAAGCCCATCAGCACTACCTCTGAAATGAAACAGAACTTACTGCAGAATTTCAGAAGAAATTATCTTTTTCTGGCAAATGCAGGCCATTTTAAATGCTTTTCAACTTTTTTTTTTTTGTTTAAAACAATTTTGAAATAGAATTTAAAAAAAAATCCAACATAAATGAATCCTCAAATTACAACTATAATAAAATGTTTACACAAAGCAGAGGCTTGAGAAAAGCCAAACCAGCCAGCATTTCCCCCTGCCATAGGTAGTAGTCACCAGCCTGGTAGCTGTGATGGGAGAGGACTGGTATGATGCTGCTGCTTGTGGTTCTCTTTACAGAGGATTTAGGTAGCTGGAGTGGCAGAACTAAGGACACTCCCTCTGTCCAAAATGAGGACCCAGATTTCTAGCCCTTCCAATACAAACCCACCTTTTGGTGATTCTTTTCTCTCCGTGTGCATTTCCTCCAAGCCAATAGCAGTTTCTGCCTCTTTTGGTGCAGTGGCCATCTCAGCTCCTGCTGGGATCTATCATCACCATCAGACAAAGGTAGGATTTAACTGTGAAACCTCTGGACAGTCATAAAGCCATATGAGCTACAAGACAGCAAGGCAGTTTCTTGTGCTGAAGTGGAAACATCCGGATATGATCAAACACAGTTTGCTTCTTGTAGCTACTGGGAGATATCCCTTCCCATTGGGGTTTTGGTGAAAAAACACATAGAAATTTTACAAGTTAGTTGAACTGACAGTCTAAAAGATGCTGCATCTTCAAGAGCCAAGACATGATACAACTAGTAGTAGTTTGTCTCTGTTGGAGGCTCCCCTGTGGGATCTGGGGTTGAGTGGGCAGTAGAAGTGCTGCATTCTGTAATTTCTCAGCCATTTGGGAAGCCCCACTTGGGCAGAGCCAGGTGACCCAGCCAGCTCCCTAACCCTGCTGCTTGGGAAAGGCATGGAACTCCTCCTCAGCCAGCCTGCACCTTGCCAGCACACAACTTCCTCCTGCAAACCTGATCCTATCCCTCCCCTCCTGCCACACTAATTTCCATCCTCTCAGGGTATCAAGAAACACAGCAATGTGTTCTGGATAGCAATAGAGGGAAGCTGGCTTCCTCTGCCAGTGTTTCTGGTTTCCAGGGCTAGATCCCTTGGCCTCATCACTGTTGCTTTTCCTCATCAGAAAAGCTCATTTTCATTCCAGGGCAGGGATTAAGCATACCACTTGCTTTAACCCACAAACTTTCCTATCAAGTGCATGCTCAGAGACTGAGTGCAGTGAAGGGGGGAACTCAACACATCTCCAATTTGATTACCTCCCTTCAGGGTTGTTGGGCTTGGCCCAGGCAGCATTCACAGCCAAGCAGCAGTGACTGGGGAGGCTGCAGTGGTGGGAGAGCAGGAGGGAGTTAAAGGCCAAGAGCATCTAAGGGAAGATGCAAAACCTCACTGAGATAGAGGGCAGCACAAACATGGAAAGCGTGCAGATATGGCACTCACAGGCTGAATACCCTAAAAGATTATACCTAGGTACAGTCATAAGGAGGTCATTAAGGGCTAATGGCAGATTTGTCAGCTGGGACATTTACACTGACCTTGCTGTTATAGATCATTACAGTCCAGCATGCAAGAGGTCGTGCAGGATATTGCTTATATCTGTCTCACAGTGTCCTCAGGGGCAGCAATAGCTGTCAGCAGCACACAGTGGCACCAGCTGACCATGATGGCCAACAGCTAGGGACCATTTCCATGTGGAATCAGCTCAACAGAAACCAAACAAGGTGTTTGGAAGAGCTCACAAGAAGAGGTAAATATTTACTGTGTGGCTCGATTGCAATAAGAAAATCTGGGCACCTGTTTCTTTTCTGTTCCTTTATGACTAGGGATCTGCAAACACATTCTGCCCTAAACTGCCACATCATACTGTGTCTGGTTAAACAGCCACTGTCCTCCAGAAGCCTGTGGCAGGCGCTGCCCAGAGTACTGGCAGGGCAAGGATCAAGCCCTGGGCCTTTGCCCACCCATCCTGATGCTAGAATATTCTGTTATTTTTTGCTGGAGGATGCTGGAGCATTTCACAGGCACTTACGCTGGGCTATGTGCCCTCCTTTTGGGAAGTGCCACAACTCTTCCAGAAAAAAGGGGGGGAACCCCACCCAGTCTCTGGTGCTGTTGTGCAGAACTACCAACGAGGGTCAGGTGCTCAAGCAGAAGACTGTAGTGCCACCTCCAACACCCCACAGTACCAGACATGCTCAGAGGTATCAGGATGCTGGATAGCACCTAATGGGAGAACCACAGTACTCTCAAATAGCAGCAGGTGAGCAGGTGTGATACATTCTCTAACATCTCAGATAACACCAGAAATCTTTGCAGGCACAGTAAACCTCCCAGCAGTTCCTACCAAACCCACGATTTGCTCGTCCCAAGGCCAAGCCCAGTTTGCCTCGATGGAACAGCTAGTGTCTCTCACACATCTTCAGGGAGTCATAAATTTCTCACTGTTTGTAAATCCCACTGAAAATACTAAATGCCTGAGCCAAGAGAACAGCAGTGACAAAGCTGCTGCTGGCAGGGAAAATAACAATCCTCCATCTGAAGGGAGCAACCAAAAGTGCAGTGAAACTGCTGCTGGGACCCGTTGGAATGATGCCATGATCCCACACCGGAGGACTGTGAGGCACAAAGGGCACACAACATGCAATGCTGTGTGTGACATCAGCTGGGAACTTTGTCAGTAAAGTCAGAGACCTTCTCCTCATGAGAAGTCTCTCCCCAAATGAGAGTGGAGGTATTTGATCATATAAATGATTCAGATACCGCCATTATTAAGCAAGGTTTGATTAAATATTTATTTAGTGAAGCTTTCTTACCTCTGCGATGTCCCAGGCACAGAGGAGCAGACCTTTCCTCTTTTATGACTGTTTCTCTGCTGCTATTTACTTTTTACAGTGTTGGCAGCACTGTGGGTTTGGGATCCAGCTCCTGGGAGTCAGGTTTCCTCCTCTGCCTGCCTCCACCCCCAGAATTAGGTGCTGCAGGCAGGGTGCCCAACTGCTGACCTGTGTTTGTCCCATGGCATCTACAGGTCCTCCACAGGTGCTGCCCACCACAGGTGTTGGTACTTGCCCATCCCTTGCAAGGATGACCTCAAGAAGACACAGGGAGAATGCTGGGGAGACAACCGTGTTGCAACACCAGTTAGATTTTACCTTATGGGTTTCAGAGGCAGGTCCTGCAGTGTCAGTTTCCATGTAAGGCACCTTTACCATCTCCTGCAAAGCCGTAAGCAGTGCCTGGGCACTGCAGCCACCAGCCCTCCTCAGGCCAAATGAAGCAAACTCAGATGCCAGCACCATGCAAATAATAAGGTCAGTTCATCTGCTTCACCCTTCTAAATTTTTGAACCAAGTAGCAAAATACAGGGAACATTCATGGCTTGAACTGCCACAGTGATCCCAATTTTGTTGTGCAGCAAATCTCAGGGCCGTGATAGCTATCTGCTCTTGACTAGGAACGTATGTGTCTATCTTTACCACTCAATGCTGGCATTGGTATAAGCCAGCAGAGATATTGGGTTGGTTTTTTGTCTTTGTCTCTTATGAGGGTTCCCAAAATCCTTCTGTTTTCAAATATGTACACTGAGCTGGCAGCAGTGCTGCAATAGTTTCATCAAAGTATGTAACTCCCACACTGAATCTTACACTTCTAAGCATCTGGAAGACATTTGCTACCAGCCAACATATGCTATTTCACAGCCTTATTTTACCTCTTCTTCTTAATATCTAATATTCAGCTGTTCTTGGCATCTGCTGAATGAGATGCATGATCCAGGCTGCCAGATCCATACCATTTTGTTTTCATTGCAAAATCTGAGACAGCATGAATGCAATCACAGGGGGCACAGATGTTTCAGCATGCCAGCTTTCCAGCACAGAAAGGAAAAAATGACCAAAACACCAGTGAAATTCTAAGCCATGGTCTGCTTTCAGGCCCAGGTGTTTTGGATTGCACAAAAGGATACTATGGCTATTACATTTTTCTCAATGACCTCATGATATTTTAATTATTTGTCATGGAAAGGCAAAGCCTGCTCAGAGTAAAGGACAAATGGAGATGTCTACATGAAAGGAAGGTCCAGAAGAAACAAAAGAATTAGAGCAACAAGAAAGGTCTCCATGCTGGCCAAAGACATGATGGAGGGCCATCATATAGGTGAACACTGAGAAAAGTGTTGTTTGCTGCAGAAGCCAGAGGTAGGACTCCAAGAAACTGTTGACTCCGAGAGTTTGTGAAAGCTCAGTCCAAAAACGATTTCATCATCACCAGCCCAGATAACCTAAGGGACTGGGCAAGAACCCAATACCAGGCTTTCTTCACCCTCCATGTCACAACGTTGTCCTGGCAGGAGGGCATAGACACACATGGCAATAGCCTTCAGAGAAGGAGTAAAAAACTCAGGAAAGAATGAGTGTGGGTGACTGAAAACAGTTTGCTTGACTTTGCTATCCCTTTCTCTTCCTACATGGTCATTCAGTGAAGTTTTTCCTATGTTTGTTTCCTACAAAATGACATAACTCATGTCACCAATTCTCAGAAACAAATAACTCCCTAGCAGCAGGATGAGCTTTGGGTCCAGAAGCAACCATACCACCCTTGGCACCGACCCTGAGTTTGCCACAGTTTGCATGCTTGAGGCCCCGGCTTGGGTCAGGTCACACCTTCTCCACCAATGGGCAAAGTTCAGATAAAGTCTCTGGGCTGTGGTACCAAGCAGACCTACTAGTCCATAACAGTGGCCTCTGCTGGATCTGACCACACGCAATGGCCACATTTACAGAAGCAGCTAGAAAACACAGGCCCATTCAGCTCAGCAGCTGTACAGGGGAACAGGCAGCCCCTGCTCTGCTCTGCTGCAAAATCCCCCTTATCTACTGCAGGAAAAACTCTGAAAAACAAGGCACTCTGGAACATTTCTGGGTTTTTAAAGAATTCTTAAAAACAACCCAGATGAAAGCCAGGGCTCTCAGAGTGTATCGGTGCAACCCTGCCTCTCAGCAATATTTCATCTGAATGCTCCCTGATTATAAGTGGGCTTGGTCCACTTGTGGAGTGGGGAAGTGCCATCCCCCTGTCACAAATGCTCAAGTGAGACACCCGCTCTCCTGTGTTATTCAGTTGTGCACAGAAAGAGAGCTGAATAAGAGCGGAATTCAGCCCAGTGTTGGAATTGCTCTTTGGTACAGTAAACAACAGACCATCTTGTCACCTGCAGTGATCACAGGATAACTTGTTTTTCTTGCTTAAAATGTAAACCTCAGACAAAAAGCAAAACACCAAGAAGCTCTAAAAGGAATGGATATTCTGTTTCTGCTAATCACCTGCTCAGTTTCACTGCAATCACGTGGAAGGGTGCAATAAAGAAAAAATGTTTGCGCAGAAAATTCATCCACTGTTTCATAAATCAAATGGTTTCCTCTGTGTTTGGTAATGCATCAAACTACTTTGGCCTTTTGTGCTGCAAGGCTGCTTTTCTCCTGAACAGGAATAAACAAAACAGACTGGAAGGAAGAAACAAAGGTAACGAGCATACACTGAGCAACTGCGACACCATCTGCAGTCACATCCGTGTGGTTTTTGTCTGTATCGTAGGTTACTCATGCCTAGGGAACTCGTGACATGAGACCATGCAAGGGTCATGGACACACTTCTGTGCCCACCTCTTCTCAGCTCCAGCTGCTGCTCCTAACCCAGGCTGTTGTTGAAAAATGTCTTAGTTTGAAAGAGAAAACTAAGATATCTGGGGGCCAAGAGAGCAAAAGACTCCCTCAATTAACCACACTAAA
>JAWWEU010000040.1:58771928-58823133 GCA_035583155.1 Acropternis orthonyx | reverse complement strand
TCTTCTGGAGGCTGAACAGCCCCAGCTCCCTCAGCCTTCCCTCCTGAGAGAGATGCTCCAGTCCCTTCAGCATCTCCACAGCCTCTGCTGGACCCGCTCCAGGAGCTTTTGGACAATAAGGAATGGCACAGCTGTAAGCTGTGGAAATATTGTGTGGATGAGTGTGCCACTGGTGAAATGGCTTATTCCAAATCCTGGAAGGCTAAACCAAGTCCCTGCTGTTCTGCTGTTACCTGACGGAGTTACAAATACATCAACAAGCTCATGTCTGATTTGATGAACATACCTGCAGCTATGTCTGCAGTTTTGAAGTCTACCACAAACCTCTGCTTATGTCAGTACTAAGGGTAAAAGATTTTGTCCAGATCCAACCCCTTCTTATGCTGAAGCCATTTTTAGGCATTCAGAGGGGGTGAGCCCTGGAAATTCTGACACTAGGATTAGTGCTGTCTGCCAAAGTGGGAGAAGGAATGGACGGATGACATGCTGTGTCCCCACATTTTTTGCAGTACTCTCTGTGCTGTTTATTCTGACATGTACATAGTTTTTCCATACATTCTGTTGACTCAAGGAGCAGTTCTGGGCAAAGGGACTAGATGTTTCAAGTCCCCATACAGGTTCAGAAGCTGAAAAATATTCCAAGATAACTGTCCATGATCCCCGAGCTGTTCTGGGCTTCTACTGGCACTCTCTGCTTTTGAAATGTCTGTCTCCTTCATTGTGTGGAAAGGTATACTGCTGGAGTAGCTGGCTGACTGTACACTGTAAGAAACAAAAACACAAGAGAGGAGTGATTTAGAGTCTATGATTTTAACTATGCTGAAATTAGAACTGTCCACAGAAATGAGGCTGACATAGAGTCTATCAGGTAGCAGTAACCATCACTTATGAAGCAACAGCAGCCCTAAACAGAAAAAAATAAGACAAGCTTTAGTGGCATGATGACAAAACTCACCTAATCTTTATCCTATTAGTATTCCCGTAATTTATCTGAATATGGTGGGACTGGTTGCTGTCCCTGACAGCACATTGCTGAGATCAGAATCACACTTGATCCCCAGCACCAACCAGATTTTCACCTGGTACTCACACAGAACTTCTTGACATGGAAAGACATGTCCCCTTTATGCCAAGGGACAAAGAGGTGGATAAAGAATAATTACGCATTTCCATTTTGTTTTATTCCTGAGACTGATTGGGGAATGTGATCCACTCCAAATCTTGAGCTGGTTTCAAAAACACCCTGAAAGGTGTTCATTCAGCACTGAAAAGCATATGGGTAATGGAAATTCAAGACGACCATCTGCTGAGGGGCAGAGTTTCCAACAGTGCCGCGTATCATCAGGAGGATTCAGTGTCTGTGGTGAGCATATTAGTGTGGATGACACTAGATTTTCAGCTGAAGCCAAAAAAAACTCCAGATCCAAAGAATTCAAAGAGCACAAAGGATGAGGCCACTGCTTGAAGGAAAATGAGAGTTAGAGGAAGTTTCCTTTAATGCTGACAGACTCTCTAATTGTTATTGCAATGGCATCTAAAGAAACTAATGAAAAGTCAGATGGCCCTGACCCATGTTTTGCAGTTCTTGGAAAGCCTGGTCATAAATCTGTTGGAATTGGTACAAATAAAGATTAAAATAATCCATCAGCAAATGTTACTCATGTCAATGTGAAAGAAACTAAGTATGAAGATAGTCCACCTCGCAAGAAGACATTTTTTATAAAGAAATAAACCAGTCTTCCAACAAAATGAGCTTTTCTAGAAGAGAAGGGTGGGACAACAGAAGCAGGAAAAATGCCACCTCAAAGATGTTTTGGCCCAGATGAATTCTGTAAATAATTTAAGCAAAGAGATATTAATGTATGCAAATAACATGGTTTCAGTCACAGTGGTCTCATGGAAGACCACGAGGTCAGGCAGGTGATTCAAATGTAGCTTGTCATTGTGCTGAAAGTGTGTTACTAAGGCCATGGTTTCAGACTTAGTAGACTCCTGTATGAAAAACTTACATGACACAGCAGACAAGTTCTCGAGTAATTCAGATTTTGCTTCTTCAGTGAAGCAAATTCTGTTCACCCCAGGCCATTGTAAGGCTGCAGAAATTTTACACACAGTGTTGAATCATTTTTATCCTACCTTGACTGTGCAAAAATCTGGAGGAGGTAACACCTCTAAATTGCCTCTGTGAAAACAGGTTGAAGGACAAATGCAAAGGTTCAGAATTGAGGTCTGCGACAACAGGGACTGAAACGTTGCCAAAAGAAAAAGAAATGACCTGTGCATAACTAGATTATTAAACACAAATTTATCCTCTGATGAACAGTAAAACTAATGCATCCAGTGCTCAAAATCACAAGGAAGAAGGGAGCTGAAACAAGATCACCAAAGAACACACTCTGGAGCTCACAAATTAGGGCAAGGTATTACCAGATTCATGGTCTTAATTGTTATTGTGTTATTGCCCATATATTGTCAGCTAATCTGGCAGAAGAATGCCAAGAAGGAAGCAAGAGAAAGTGGCAGTGCTGGCAAAGCAGGTCTCACTGCTTCTTGGTTATCATTACAGGAGTCCCATGATACCACTTTCCAAACATTTTCCAGGAGATGTCAGTATCCACCAAAAGAAACTGAAGAACCAGATTCACACAAGTCAGAACCTGAAAGGCAGAAGCCCGAAAATTACATGTCCGGTGCTACATTAATAATGATCTGGAGGTTAATAAACAAAAATAGAAGAGACTTTTTTGTTTGCAAAGTAGAAGGTCAGTCTGGAAATCCAGTTGTTGATGAAACAAACCAAAATACTGGCAAAAACACTAAGGGACATATTGGCCTTTCAGACACTGAAGAATCTTGGGGGTTTATGGGGAACAAAAATCTCTCTTTTTAAGCTAGTGCCTGCAATGTGATCTCAATGTGGGCTATTACTAAACTACTGCCTTGTTTCAAAATAGTAAACTAGTAGGAATAAAGATGTACAGAAAAATGCATGCCTTTAGCCCAGGACAAAGGTGGTGCAAAATTATCTTACATGCTGTGTTGTCCAAAAATTCTGTGGGTCTAATCTTAAAGGTAACAAATACATTTGCTTTCAGCATTTATTATGTAAACTGAAATGTTTACATTCAGAGATGTTCTGATGGCAGTGCCATTTAATAAAGAAATATTTCTGTTGTAAACATTATTAGTTGTTTGCAAACATTTTTACTGATGTTACTGGATTGCTACAGATGTTAAGTATCAAATCATAGAATCATATGCTAATAAAATCATAAAGATTGCTCCTTGAACAGTAAATCTAGTCCAAGAAACAACTTATACAGAAATACTGAAGTAGTGGAGCAGATTTAGGGGACAGAAAATTGACAGAGGTCTACAAGATGTGGGTTTTTAAAAAAATAATTGTATCTACATGGGCTGTAAGATTTCATGTGAATGGACCTGGAACACGTTGGCTGCTTGGGCAAGAGATCTTTAAATATTAAAGCAAGAAGGGGTTTATTTAGAAATGTACTAGAAGGCATAACTAACATAACAGAGCTAAAGTGAATGCCAGTAAGTGATCACTACCCTTCATCAGGATTTATATCTGTGTACTTTGTAGCTGGTGCTAGCCAGTCATTTGTGCTACTTTATGAACACATACATAGCCAGTAGATACACATTAAGGTGACAGAAAAGGTCAGTGAATTGAGAACTCACACC
Source organism: Acropternis orthonyx (assembly GCA_035583155.1). NCBI lineage: Eukaryota > Metazoa > Chordata > Aves > Passeriformes > Rhinocryptidae > Acropternis > Acropternis orthonyx. The sequence goes on along the minus strand of JAWWEU010000040.1, from coordinate 58,819,428 downwards.
CTTCTGTTCCTTACAGCCTATGGGATGTGTATTTGTGTTTGCACTAGTGTTCAACCTGGAATGACTCACTACCCTCACAGGGAAGAATTTCCTCCCAACATCCAATCTAACCCTGCTCTCTGTCAGTCTGAAGCCATTCCCCCTTGTCCTGTCACTCCAGGCCCTTGGAAATAGTCTCTCTCCATCTTCCCTGTGGGCTCCCTTCAGGCACTGCAAGGCCACAATTAGGTGGCCCCAAAGCCTTCTCTTCGTCAGGCTGAACAATCCCAACTCTGCCAGCCTTCCCTCCCAGCAGAGCTGCTCCATCCCTCTGATCACCTTGGTGAGGCCCTGGCACAGGTTTCCCAGAGAAGCTGTGGCTGCCCCATCCCTGGAAGTGTCCAAGTCCAGCTTGGGTTGGGCTGTGAGCGACCTGCGCTAGTGGAAGGTGTCCCTGCCCATGGCAGGGGGTTAGAAGAAGATGATCTTTAATGTCCCTTCCAAACCACACCATTCTGTGGTTCTATGACTGCACTGAGTTCAGTAAACACACTGACCCTCTGTGCCCTAAAGGGCTCCTGGGACAGATCTGTGACCACAGTGGGGAGACAGCAGGAATCTTGAGTGGGCTGGGCTGTATTCTCCTAGATGGCTGAGATCCCTGAGTGGGCAGATTTTCCCAGTCCAGTGTTTCTCAGCAGGAAGCAGGAAGCTGGCATGGCTTGTGCCAAGCACTCATGCTGTATATTCCACCACTGAAGGCCCTCAGAGAGGATCATGCACAGTGACTTCAGTAAATTATTTTGTCCAGCCCAGATTCTCTGTGCTTCCTCTGGTGAAGTCCAATATCAAACTCTCTCAATGAAGTTTCATTGGAAAGCACTCTGCACAGCTGGAGGACCACACAGACCACCCTCATTTGCCAGAGTATAGCAATGATCTCATTTCAGTGCATGATGTAGTTAAAACAGGGAGGTCTAATTAAAACTTGCTTTGGATGGAAGAACAGTATCAAGGGCAGGGAGAAGGGGAAGGATTGTTTTACTCCATGGCTGTTGTCTTAACAGAGCTGGGAGACAGACTTCTCAGGTTGCAGGTTAGTTTCTTTGGAAACATTACCTTCTGTTTCCTCCCAAATGGACAGGTAAGGGCTGTGAAGAGCCCACGGGAGCATGCAGTTGGAGTGGCTAGAAAAGGACACAACAATCACAAAGTACTGGAGGCAGAGGAAACCAAGCTTATTGTTTTACCTGGTGACAGCACATCTGACTCTTGCACGTAAGTACAAACAGGTTCCCTGTGGGAGTCCGTGGATCCCACACGAAGCAAACACAGACTTTGCCATCGCTGCCATCGGCTGACATAAGGTCTGTCATGAAGCTTGGACTTGTGCTCGTGGCAGGAGCTGCTGAGCGTGCCGCTGACCGAATGGAAAACTGTGTGTTAAAGAAAACATCTGAAACAAAATTATTGCTCCTGGACCCTGTGGAAATAAGTCTCTGAAATGAGAGTGTTGTTTCATTCTGTAAGGAGGTGAAAAGGTGCTGCCACCCGTATACCAGGTGGGGTGTAGTATTTCTGTCATCTCTGTCTAGCCACATTTTAAAGCTCTTTGCAAGGGTCTGGAGTTGGAATTGATTGCTCTTATCGAGTGGAGAAGGAATTTGCTTCAATGGCTTTGGCTTTCCTTATGAACAGACAGGTAAGGAGCAGAGCTAGTAGGCAAGGCAGGTGAAAGAGTATATGTCTAATAATTTGCAAGAATTGAAAAACTGTGTGTTGTTAATATCTGTGTTTGTGGTTTTTGGGGTTTTTTTACCGGTTCTTCATGTGTCTTTCTGTGATTTATCTGATCACCTGAATTCTTCCCCACCTACTTGCCTGGTTTTTTATTCCAACTAATCTCAGAAATTTTGAATATCCAGCATTGGTACAATTCTGTGTCCACAGAAGCCAGCAAGAGGAATTTTAATGTTTACTAATGTCAGTGATTCAAGACCTTTCTCAAGCTGCCTTACTACACATAAACTGGGGAGGGATGGCAGGGTGACTGTCAACAATGCTCAGCCAGGCTGTCATCAGGCCACATCTCTGGAGAGAGCTGATGGTCTCCCCCTGAAGCTTCAGGGACTCAAAAGTTCAATCAAGGTATAAATCAGCTGGTAGACTGTTACTGTGAGTGCTGGGAGATTTATTTGGGTGCCTCAGGTTGCTGCAGCAGCAAACCTGAATTTGGAAGTCCCAGCTGAGCTCCAGCCCTTACAGAGGTGCTTTAAACACATCTATGGGATCCACTGTCCTCAAACAACCAGAAGACTCCCTTATGAAATAAATGATTTCCAGGTTTCACTTTCCCACTGAGGATATTATTTCAGATTATATTTCCCCAAGTATGTTAGCATGTATTTTCCAGGCTGAATCCTGTTTTATTTTCAGCCCACATTTCAGATGCCTGTGTGTTATTTCTCTGTCATCTTGCATTTGCAGTTCTTCATCTCTTATGTGTATTTTCTTAAACTTTAGTTTGTATATCAATGGATTTAAAACATTACTGCACACCTACCCAAGTTTAGCATGTTCTTGGCTAGCACTCCTGTTTGTAGGCACAGAGTCAAAGAAGATAAATTTACAGGAGACCCGAGGAGGTCTCTTGGTCTATTCCCCTGTTATAGCATCAATACTACCTAAATTGTTTGTACCAAACATTTGTCTCCAAATGGACACAGTCTCCAAAATTAAAAATTCCATTATTTCTCTAGACAATGTATTCTGAAAAAGTGCCACAGTGTTTAGTTTAGCTTTCCCCTGAAAGACTTGCAGTGGCTGAATAATCACTTTGATCATTCCTCTTAACCAGTTTTCATTCCAGTCTCTTCCCTGAGGTTGCCCTGAAATCTCTATTCCCTTAAAGGCATATTTATGGGTAGTTATCCATGAGGGTGAAAGCAAGGAATATTACCCATTCCTTGCCAGTCTTATTATTACTTTTTTGTTGTTTTGTTTTCCAGGTTTAACTTGAGAGCTGTCCGTAACAGAAGAGTCCTCAAGGACACACTGTAACTTGCCATTTAAAATGTTTAACAGCACAGCAACTGCAATAGCTGCTCAAAGACATCTTGGGAAACATTTTACCCAAAACTCCCAGTGAGAGCAGATTCTAAGAAATCTCAGTTGTATTTGGCAGTGTAGTGGTTGTAGGGCAATTCTTGGATTTTTATTTTAAAGCAACAATACTGTGCTGGTAAAGGGAGTCAATCCTGACCAGCACAGTGACTCCAGCCTGCAGCTCCCCGGACCAAATACCTTTTGGGAAACAAAGTGGGATTTACATCCATCTCACTCTTCCTCTAGACCCCTCAGTATGGGTCAGGTGTGAACTGATAAATTCATTATTATTGCCTTCCTGCCCCTTCCTTTCCAGTCTTCTGACCCCAGAACACTGTGAAGAATGAAAACTATTTTGTGTCTACAGACACTGGTCACCGAGCATGTTACTGCAACCATGTTTTTGCTTAATGTGACTTGCTAAATAGTCATTGGTTGGTAGCAACTTCTGGTAACTATGGGCCTCAATTGGACCTCATCCAGTCTCTTGCAGACCGATTCAACACTCAGAGAGACACAGAAATCTTTCCATCGACTTGAAAAAGCATTAGCTTGGGCTGTCTCCCCAGACTTCACCTTCTATCGCAATACTCTGAGCCACTTAGCTCTTGCTTGTAACCTTTTAGAGTCTCACTTAGCCACGAGTAAAGCTGAAGACTTCCTCTCAAAATGCCTGAAAATCGTATTTTGATTTCATTTTAATCCATAAATATTTCATGCTGGTGTGTTGTTGAAGACAGCCAGGCCCCAGACACGCCAGAAGGTTTTAGCAGGATCACATTAGCACAGGTCAAAGATGACTCCTGGAGGACTGACAAGTGCTGGCAGAAGGGTGTGCTGGGGATATGGTTGTGCTGGGTCTTTAAGGAGAGATTCCACTGCCTTTAGCCACTTGTCTGACAGGTTCAGATTACTGAGCTGTTTTTTAGGAGTTCATGAACTGGGAACCAGGCTTGGCAGAGAGCCGGTGAGGGGCAGGATGATGCTAGCAAGAGCTCTCATACTGGGATCAAGGGAAAGCTTTGCTTAGCCTGTTCACCTCTTTCTCTGTTTGAACCACTTCCAAATCTCTCTCTGGACAGTGGGAAACTGCAGGCATCAGCTCATCTTGGAATGACCATGGTCTGTCTGGGCTCAATTTCTCTTCTGTCATTTGTTTACTCCCTTTTCTCACTTTTTTTTTTTTTTTATTTTAAGCCATTCTTTCCCCCCTGTCTTTTCTGCTCCTTCACATTCTTTCACCCATATCTCTCTTCACACCCATCTGCACTCTTCCACCAAGTGATTTATTTTTTATAAGTTATTTATTTACATGTTATTATTTCACCTGCAGTAACACCAACAGGCCTGAACTAAAACTGGGTTCCCATTGTGTAGTTTAAATGTATAGCAAGAGACAGTCATCACCCTGAAGAGTTTATACTATGAGTGGGCAAGAAAATAGAAGTAAAATGAGTTTCCCAAGGTTCTAAAGCAGGTCAGTGGCAGAGCAAGGATTAGTGCTGAAGTCTCTCAGCTTAGTCTCCTCAGTCCCAGCCTTGTCCCCATCTATCTCTTACCTTTCTTCCTCTTTCTGTATGTGAAAGTATGTACTTTGTTCCTGGCAGTTTTGATCATCTCTCCATGCAGGACCAACCTGGGGAATGTTAGACAGAACTTTTGTGCCATTATTGTATCGTGGTGTCTTCCCAGAGCTTTGTCCCCCAGGTTGAGATATCCCCTGGGATCTGCATATAAAAATTCCATGCTGTGTCTTCTCCAATGAAAGCCTTATAATCTTTTAACACTCCTTCTGCTCCTTAAGGCGTGTCATATCCCCTTGATGCAAGGCATAGGACACAGGGATAAGCAGGAACAACACAGCCAATGCTACTTACACCCCCTGGGTCCAGCTTGCTTAACCACACAGCAGACACTGAGCTCTTGTTGCAACTAGTTTTGTGGATAGAAAGCCATCGAGCCTGGCCTGCTTAATCCTGACTCTCACCTCACAACACAGCTTTAACACCAGCCATTCCTCTGCTTTTTACAGCAGCTGGGAAAACTCGGGAATTAACACGTTTCGTAGAATAAATTGCTTCAGAGCTGTGTTCCCTTTTGAGATGAGGGATGAAATTATCCTGTTAACCTCTTTCACCTTGCCTTTACCATATTTGCACCTCTGCCACCTCAGCTTTTGGTGGAAACTCTGCAGATATACTTCCTAGAGCTTATATGTGAAATAGCCAGGGAGGTCCATGCAAGAAAAAAAGTACCTCAAGAGGACTAATCCTGAGAGATTTTCCCCTCTCCCCATTCCTTCTTCCTTAATATCCTCCTCACTGGATCCAAACATGGAGTGTTATCACTTTAACAGTCACCAGGTTAAAAAAAGCCTATCTTTTCAGTCACTTGAACAAGTGCTTGTTTAAATGTTTTGGGGGGATTGTTTTCCCAGCCCTGTGGAAAGAAAGCTAAACTTCTAATCCCTAACTTTGTCAAAGTCAGTCTGGGCCATATTAGCATCTAAGAAAGCAAAACAAAGACAAACCACAAACCCAGCACACAAGCTTATTTGAGAGGCAAACAGAAGGCATAAAATTAAGAAATAATCTCTGTGGATGGTTTCCTCTGCACAGCGAATCCTGAGCTTGGAGACATTTTGACAAGCCAAATGCCGGAGTTGTATGATTATAGGTGCTGCTGTCAGTAGGTTTATTCCGTGGGTCTCTTCCAAGATTATCTCCAGTTCCGTGGTTTTGTATCCTGGAGCAGGGCGCATTTTGTACTTTGATTGCATATGTATTGGAGATATTCATTGGGCTTCCAGAAGGATATTCCATAGCTGTAAGCCTTTTAAATGGCGTACAATGTGTTTCTTATTTCCCTATGGCATTCTGCTTGCATCTGCTTGGTATGTGGAACGTCCAGGCCAGCCACATTTCAGTGCAGCGTTTGTCTCCCAGTGATGGAGCACGTGGCCGATAATGCAGGGACATGGAAGCATTCATGGTGCTTTTCTTTTGGAAGCACGTGCCTGGTGTTTAATACAGCCAATACTTTTGGGGACGAAAACAAGACAGGATTGTCCTCTGCACCAAAGAAGGCAGCAAAAAGTAGCGGAGCGTTTGCGCTTGTGGAAGATTTGCGTTTAAAGTTTGTAGCAAATAGACTTGAAATTCCTCCTCCTACAGCAATGATGGGGATTCATAAAGAATGTTGATTGTGTTTGCTGGTTTATTTGCTAGCAATAGCCCTGGATCTGGCTCAGAGGCTACAGAATCAATGCATTCCTGCTTCATAATAAAATAGTTTACTGAGGGCTGCAGCAGACAAGCAAGGTGAAGCCTGAGGAATGCTGCAAGAATATCTTAGGGAGAAATCCTCCTGTTCCTCCTTGTATTTTTTTTCTTTTCTGCACTCATCTCAAAGGAGAAAGGAGAAAAGCCCAAGACATGGGCTGGGATTCCTTAAATTCCTCAAACACCATGCAGCTGCCTAAGTGCCCTTGCCTCTCCCAAGTGTTTTCCCACAGGTCAGTAAGCATCTGAACATCTGCTGCTGGATAGATGTACTTCCCTCCTCTCTCTGACCAGGGTGAGTGCATTGAACCCTGGTTAAGCTCTATTAGTCTCCACAGGAGCTCTCCGTGTAGTTCAGCTGCAGATGAGTCTAATCGGTGCTTTCAGAGCACACTTCCTAGGCAAAGCTCCACACACAGGAGGGGTTTCTTTCCTTGCCTCGTGCTGGGCACTTGGATAAAGCAGTAAACATCCAGGGTCACATCTCTCTTCAGCCCAAGCACGTGTGTATTCGTGTCTCCAAAGCAGATGGTGAATACTCGGAACAGCAACTTGAGAAGAAGAGACTTTCTGGGTGCCTTCCTCAGTGGAGGACTCTGAATTCTATGGAATGCTTTGGGTGCCTAAAAGCTAAGAATCCTTTTGTGGATCTAGCATGGAAAGCTTCCTCACAGGACTGGGTAGACGTGCTCGAAGAAATCTGCAGTTATTAGGACAGTTGTGTTCCGTGCCATCCCTTTTCAGCAGTTCCCAGTTTTATGTAAAAGGGATGCTGGGTGTATATTCTGCTGTTTCCAAAATGAAGACATTTAGGAAGTTTAGCTCCATTAGACCATAATACTTCATAAAAATTTTAAATGTCATTTCATATTCACTAAGGAACTGCCACGTGTTTTAGTCCTTTTACTTATTCAAAGATCTAAAAATCTCCGTATCATGCTTTTTAAGGGGGGAAACTGCAGTGTTATAGTAACTCAGAGTCTTAACAAGACATAACTGTACCCATTTTGTCTCCCCACTTAAAATTTTGCACAGCATGACAGAGCAGGAGGCGCCATCAAATGGGCTCAGTATCCCCTTTCACAAATAAAGCGTGTACAAAGTGTGTCAGCATTTCAACTGGGGCCCTTCTCCTGAAGGCCTTTAATTAGTGCAGAACGCAGACTTCAGTTCTTTTGCCAGGGTAGATGAAAATGATTTTGGAAGACAGCCCAGACGGAGGAATTTGTCATAGGTTAGAACTGTTCCAACTCTAAGAACCAAGTGTACAGCTTATGCAAATCACTTTGCTAAACACAGATTCTGTGTTAATTTTTTGAAGGCTTTTTCTTTGACTGGCAACAAGAGCTCACTTGCCAGATCTTGTCTGAAATCAAAAAGAAGCGATTCCTTCTCTATGCCCAGAGAAGAAAAATGTTTCTAGTCTAAAACATGTCGAGAAAGAGCTGGCATGTAAGAATAAGGCAAATGTTCCTAGGAAGTAGAAATGGAAAAGTCCGATGACATCACCGCTCCATCTGCCCAGGGCCGTCGGATTCCGCAGTACAATGTGCTCCACAGTAATTGAGGATGGGGCTGGAAGAAGCACTGAGCAGTGTCTCAGGCTGCACTGAAGAAACGGCCCTACAAATGGAATGGCAGACAGTTTTCCTGGTAACTGGCAGGTGCTGCCACCGTCCCCTCCAAAAGCCCTGCTCGTGAGGCACAACGCAGGCAGGTCTGGTGTCTCTTTCAAATTATTAATGCTGAATTTTGCCAACAGTTATCAAGTTCTTCGGTGCTTTAAAATTTGCAAAGCCAGAATTTGAAATGCTGACAAGAATCAGCAAGAAAACAAAGGCTGAATGTGAGATTGCCGGTTTTAAGTTTTCCAAAGGTGGGTGCACACTTACATCAGAGATGAAATTCAGCTCAAAGGCAAGGCTTCATATGCCTTGTTTAACCACACCACTATTACAGCTCCTCTTAGAAGTTCCTGAAAATGCTTCAGGATGGCAATACTCTGCAGGAATTGGCCATCACCAGTGTCAGCACAGGGCATCCTGTTCCAAGACTTGGAACGAGCTCATTTGCAGCAGAAAGTCTCTGTCCACTTTGTTTACATGGCATGTTAAATCAGAGTTCGGGGACTTTGTCATCCCAAAGGACAAAATCTCATTAGATTAATCTCGGTTTGATGTTGCCATTGTACCATCTAAAAAACTCTTTTTGAACCATCAGAGAGGGCAATTTCATTTTGAATCCATTAAAAAAAAAAAGTCAACTCGTCCTTGATAAATCTGGAGATTCAAATGGGAAATTCTCCTTCAAATATAACAGGTGTTTATATTTAAGGTTGAATGTCTGAGCCACCCATCATAAGGATTTTAGTATCTCTTAATTTGTTACAAGACATACAATACAGAGTAGGTATTGCTAGTAAAATACTTCAAAATTACTAAAATATTCATATTATGATCTTTGGGAGTCAAAGCTTTGGCAATTCCATATGATTATATTTTATATATAATCTGTATTATACATATTATTCTATGCATTCTTTAAAAATAAATAGTATATGCATGGATATATAATTTATTCATATTATACATATTCTTGTATGCATCTTTTTTAAATAAATATTTAAAAATTATGAGGGATATGACACAGATATAGATGGTACTTAACACATTCTTCTATTTTTACATTCTCTGCAAGCTTGTGAATCTAATTTCTATAGTAATTCCCAGAACTAATGACTATAATAATTTCCAGTTCCAACGTCATATTTAATATCGAAAATGTTAAAAAAAAAAAAAAAAAAAACAAACCAAAACGCCTTTATTTGTCACTTTGATTCTCTGTTCCCATGGTTTTTCATCTTATTAAAATCTTGCTCTGAAATCTTCAGGAAAAGAGTTCTGTTGTCTCAGAGACCCGTTCCCTCCGCTGAATCTTATGCAAACTCAAGAAATTTGCTTCCATCTTTCATTGCTGCTATTTTTCATCCCAACCTTCTCCATTTAAACTCCGTGGCCTCCTGGACAAATAAAATCCATTTATACAGGACCTGGACAATAGGACTGGAGTCATATTGGCTCCTTGAGTGGCTGCAAAGTTAACCAATAGAATCCCAGAATGGTTTGGGTTGCCAGGAACCTCCAAAGGCCACGTGGTGCAACCCCCTTCCAATGAGCAGGAACATCATGAACCAGACCAGGCTGCTCAGAGTGCTCTCCAACCTTGCCCCCAGTGTTTCCAGGGATGGGCCACCCATAACTTCCCTGGGCAACCTGTGCCAGCATTTCACCACCCTGATCAGGAATTTATTGTTTTTTATATCTAGTCTGAATCTACCTTTTTTTTTTTTTTCAGTTTAAAACCTTGTCATACCACCAAATACCTTCATTAATTGTTTTAGTCTCAGCACTAAACTGTACAGAAGTCTTTTTACTTCCCTCCCTGAACCCAGGCAGGACCCAGGACTGCAGGAAATTGCTGAGACCTGGCAAATCCAATCTAAACCCAACCCAGGTGTACCTGGAAAAAAAAAAATAGAAACAAACAAACAAGTAGCCATATGGGTCAAAATGGGAATGTTTGGTACGTGTATAGGTGCAAGGACTGAAATCCTAACACAGGAGGAAAGGCTGAAAGAATTGGGATTGTTCAGCCTGGAGAAGAGAAGGCTTTGGGGCCACCTCATTGTGGCCTTGCAGTGCCTGAAGGGAGCCCACAGGGAAGATGGAGAGAGACTATTTCCAAGGGCGTGGAGTGACAGGACAAGGGGGAATGGCTTCAGAGTGACAGCGAGCAGGGTTAGATTGGATATTGGGGAGGAAGTTGTTCCCTGTGAGGGTGGTGAGGCCCTGGCACAGGTTGGGCAGAGAAGCTGTGGCTGCCCCATCCCTGGAAGTGTCCAAGGCCAGGTTGGATGGGACTCTGAGAGACCTGGGCTGGTGGAAGGTGTCCCTGCCCATGGCAGGGGGGTTGGAACTGGATGTGCTTTAAGGTCCCTTCCAACCCAAACCATTCTATGAATTTGTGTTTAGTGGCTGCAGTGACAAAAGTCCCAGCAGGTGGTGCCAGCGCTTCCCTCAAGGACACAAATTATACAAAATTCCGAGATGAGACACTGAGTGTTTATCAGAGACAAACTGGATAAAGGCTTTAGGCTTTGCAGCCTGTCTGGTTCAGTGGAGACCATGCAGTGATGACAGTGGTGACATTGTGCTGGGTAAATGCAAGAAAAATCCATTCTTTTTAAAATTTCAAATAATTTCAGAAGTAGGTTTGGGGTTTGGCTGCTTTTAAAACAATTTTTTACTTTATCTTTTTTTGTAATCCACAGAATTTTTCTCCATGAGACTGCTGAGTTCAGTGAAGGGAGATGACAGGTCTGGCTTTGAAGCAGAGGATACTGCTACTGAAAGTAGGATTGTCACCACAAGCAATGTGCCACAAACACATCAAGGCTTAGGCAAAAAAAAAATTACTAGTTGAGATTAAACCTTAGATTTAACCATGGCCAAAACCCCACAGTTTTAAAGTGAATACTTTTACACTAGATACTGGTTAGCATTTAAAGCTCTGTTAAGTAACGGTGCTTGTTTGTTTCTTTGTTTGTTTTTATCAAATACAACACCAACAAAACTTAAAAAATATCACTTTCATATTCTTGTAAAGGCAGTGGGATGATAAGAACTTTATTCACATTTAACCACAACTGCAATGGGGCTTTAGAGGAATGCTACATTAGTTTCTCTGCTTCCCATGGTGTTTTCTACCAGAAGGGTTAAGTGTTTCCTTTTTTCCTGCTTCATCCTTCTCAGATCAGCAGAGATCTGAAATAGAACCTCCAGTTATGACAGTGAGACCACAGTTTGTCTCAAGGTCGTCTTAGAGTGACATGTGAACTTGCCCCATCTTGCATTTAATCCATTTCAGCTGATTGAACTTACAGGCATGTCAGTGGAAGAAAACATAGGTACTGCCTGCTGCTGGAGACTGAAAAAAATCCCAAAGTACATCAGTCGCTGCCTTTTGCAAAGGAAACGTGTTGGTCAGAGAATAAGCTGCATTCCCAGTAGGATCTTTGAAGCTGACACAAAACATTTCTAAGAATTATGCATGTTTCTTTCTATGGCAATTCAATGCAATTCTCCCTCTCTCTCCCCCACCTGCCCAAATCTTTAGCTCCAGTTCAACAGAGTGGCTGAGAACAGCCGCTGACACCCTTCCCCAGACGTATAAATGTTAAAAAAAAACCCTGGGGCCCGATTGCATCTGTCATTTGTACCAACACTCGTGGGCTGCGAAGGCTGGAAACAATCCTCCCCCCTCCTGTGCCAGGACTGCACAGTTATTGTTGTTCCTGCTGTTTTGTCCCGCGGCGGTGACCCTGGGATCCCCCGCACGGAGCGCGGCGACACTGGGAGCAAAACCCAGCGCCGACCGACCGTGAACCGCCCCTGAAGTGGCTGAGGAGATAAACAAGAGGGGGGTGATATTTGTCGTCTCCACCAAGAGCCAGGGGCCGTGGGCACCAAAGGCACCCAGAAAGCCTCTGGCAGAGCCAGGAGCCGAGCCTGGAGCTTTTAGGCTCTGTTGGTCAAAGCTGCCATTGGTCTCTCCCAGTGTACGGCTGTTACTCCCTGTTAGCACTTCCCAAGGCCTGGTGGATGGACCGGTCAGCAGCACAAGGCTCTCCTGGAGACCACCAGCTCCCTGAGGCTCCCTCAGTGTGACCCCAGTTCCTAACCAGGTTGGGTCAGCTGTGTTTGCCACCAGTTTGCACGGTGTGATCTGGGTTTCCAACTCAACCTGAGCAGGCAGCTGCTGTTTGCAGTGAGCACTCCTCCTTTACCCCTTCCCAGCTCCAGCACCTTCCCTGACATTATCTCACCTCTCTGCATCACCAGTCCTGCTTTTCTCTTGCCCTGTAGCCTCTTCTGTGTAGCACACGCTGGAATTTTGGGCACTGTGGTTGTTCCTTTGCATGTATGCTGATGTGACTGTGATGAGAGTGCCAAATCATAGAGTCATAGAATCATGGAATCATAGAATGGCCTGGGTTGGAAGGGACCTTAAAGATCTCGTTCCAACCCCCTGCCATGGGCAGGGACACCTCCCGCTATCCCAGGTTTCTCAGAGCCCCATCCAACCTGGCCTTGGACACTGCCAGGGATGGGGCAGTCACAGCTTCTCTGCCCAACCTGTGCCAGGGCCTCACCTCCCTCACAGGGAACAATTTCTGCCTAATATCCAATCTAAACCTGCCCTTTGTCAGTTTGAAGCCATTCCTCCTTTTCCTGTGACTCCAGGCCCTTGGAAATAGTCTCTCTTCATCTTCCCTGTGGGCTCCCTTCAGGCACTGCAAGGTCACAATGAGGTGGCCCCAAAGCCTTCTCTTCTCCAGCCTGAACAGTCCCAGTTCTCTCAGCCTTTCCTCATAGGGAAGGTGGTTCATTCCTCTAATCACCGCTGGACTTGCTCCAGAATCCCTGCCTTGCTTTCCTTGCCTTGTCCATGACTGTAGCTCTCCATGGCTGGGGTGGGAGCATTTCTGAACTGCACCACAACTCACATCTGTGCCTCCATCTCCACTCTGGTCTCATTTTTCAACACATAAGCTATACTTTCCCCCTCTATTTCATATTATTCTCTTCTCTTTTCAACTTTCTGCCTTGTGCATATCTGATACTTGTATTAGTCTCTTGTATTTTCTGTTTATGATCTATGCACTGTTTAATTCCTATTATGTCTATTTGGTTCCTATGTAAAGCGAAGTTCATTGCTGGGGCTGATCCAAATCTGGAAGGCAAATGTCATCGCTTTTTTTTCTCCCCATCAAAATTTGAGGTTTCACATTCAGCTCTCTGTGTGGGTGCGAGTTTTGCTATTTTTGGAAACATTTCAGTCAAAATCTCCAACTCTGTTGTCCAACAAAATCCAAAATTGTGCTGAAAGTTTTCTCTGAAGCTCTGAGTTCCAGCCAGCTCTGCACTACCACTGCAGATGTATTTTGTAGCCATTTCTTAATAAATAGCTGCCAGTTTGGGTGGAAAACAGTCTGTTCTCTTTAAAAGGATTGCTTGCCCTGCAGAGTCCATCTCACACAATAACAGTAAGATGCCTACAAGAAACCAGAAAGATGTCCCAGCTTCAAGAGAACTAAGTTTTGAAGAGAATTTCAAGATTGGTAAACTTTGTCAACAGACAGAGCAAGGCTCTTTGCAAGCAATGTGTATTACGTTTCCTGTCATAGAATGTGCACATTTAGCACATTTTGAAATGTCAGCTCAAAAGATGAAGCAGAACTTCTCAGAAGGTGCTAAAAGCAAAATCATCACAAGTTCAAATGGGGTTTATAGCTTATATAATGGGTAAAACCTGTGTTTTCTGCTGTATTCATAACTTTGCTGCATTGCATCATGGCTGAGGTGCCCAGAAAATGGATTTGGGAAGACATCTCCCAGCACAAGGCTCTTGAGGGTGTACCACAACAGGCTCAGGAGGGTTTTGTTACTTCATGGCTTTGAACTTCACCCCTGCACCTCCTTGGACTGTGTCACAGCTCTCACTTCCATGGTTCACAACTGGACATCCCACAGCATTTTATTACAGGTAGACACAAACACACAGGCATCACACAGTCGATCATTTTAAGAAGGGTGTGTTGCTATGCACTCTTTTTGCAAGAGGTCCCGACGAAGCGAGGACCTTAAATCAGATCATAACTGTTCCAGGTATTAAGGTAACGAGCACCAGGCATGTAAAGTATGATGCTTTCACTGCTTTTTCTGATTGTGGAAAAAAATATATATGTGTGACACTGCTCACCTGTGTAATGCTGAGGAGATCTGGCCTTGGCAGCAATGAAACACACAACCTGGCACTTAAACACACACCGAATTTCATGGAGGTGCTTAAGCACCATTTTTAAAACCTCTAGAGTGCTCTGACAAACTGAGGGGCTCAAACCACACCACTGAGGTGTCCCAAAAGATAGACAGCAAGAGCACGTAACCTTGCAAGAGTCCTGGTGAACCCACTATTCCTGCATGTAGGAAAATGACTGGAAGGGACGTGAACCCAGTCACAGGCTCTCACTGGGCACAGCGACGCCTCAGCTCTGCATTCTCCACGCAGCTCTCGTGGCAGCTGCTCACAACAATGGGGGCTCTATTCCTCCTTTCTCCAGGCAGGAAAACAGAAGCATGGTGAAAACGCAAGCCACTCAGACAAGATTAAATGCAACTCATGTAGGGATGAATACCACAAAAAGCACTGAGGTTTTCATTCTCAGAGCTGTGCCCCACTACTTTGAGTAGGTGCCACTCTGGGACTCTTGATCTTACCTCCACCTTTATGTATGAACACACACTTGTGTGTTCCTTGTCCCTGGTATGGATGTGGAAGTGTGCAGGAGTCCTAGCTGGGCTCAGCTAGAAGACGTTTTTGAGTAAATCTGTGAGCAGACTTGCAGCTGAATGCAAGGACAACAGCATTTCCACCAGTACTGTCATAAAAGAAGTGCCCAGGACAGACCCCAGAGCAGATCACAGAGCTCTGCCAGTTCACACCAGCCCTTGATCCAACTGACTGTGCTTTCCTCTAAATCAGAAAACAATTTCGCAAATAAGCAGAGGGGTCGGGAGGAAAAATTGCCACTGGTAGAAATTTTCAGGCTATTTCACATGACAGCTTTCATGCATGAGCAATTAGCAAGCAACTACATGTTATAGGTCTGATTTTGGAAAATTCTGTCCCAAATCAGCACAGCACTGTGATTGATGAGTGAATGGGCTGCACTGCATAGTCTGTCCTGTAACAGCTGGAAGAACAGTCTTTTCCCTTGATAACGCCTGAGTGTCAGGTTCAGGGAGCCCATGTAGATTTGGTGGCTGTGCCTTCTCCCCTGACTGAGATTAGCTGCCATCTGGTAATGCTCCAGAGAAGAACCTTTCCCCATTGTCACTTCCTTTGTCTGATGGTCTGTAACATCTGACCTCTGCTTTGCAGGTCGTGGCCTTCACCTCCTTTCTTTCCAACAGGAATAACGACAGCAGGGTTAAGTTTATATGATACCTCTGGTAAGTGCTACTTGTGAGCTCTGGGCTTTCGCAGCACTCGTCCTTTCTTTGATGCTAAAGTTTCTGTTTTGACCTCCGTGCAGCATTAAATCAGTCTGCCCTCTCTGCCACCAATCTGGCTCCTTGCTTTGCAGGGATCTGCACTCCTATTTCTCTCTTCTGCCTCATGGTCTGTGAAAAACCTGAGCTTAAGGTGTGCACCAGTTGTTTTTGCAAGGGCAGAAATGTTTTCTTTTCCCATAATCAGAGCCTTAAATTCTCTCTCATTCAATTATATAGCTCTTATTCCTTATTCCTTGTTCCATATGTAACTGATGGACTAAAGGTCTACCAACCATCAAAGCAAGAGACAGTCTTGGCCCCAAAGCACTTCCTCTCTGATGTCAAACAGGGGACATTTTACATTTTTGTTTATTAAAAGACTGAATTCCATGGCAAGGCTCCCATGAGCTACTGTGAGAACAAGATTTCATATTAAGTGACTTCCTTAAATTCATGGCAGAATGTGCTGGCAAGACAAGTATGGAGCCCTAAATTCCTGGATGTCTATCCTGCCTTGGAACAGCACAAGTGCATATGGATCCCATGCCAGCACCACTGACAAGAAGAACATTTTCACTTGAGGGCCTCGGTGGTCAAAGGACATGCCGTGATCTTCCAGTGTCACTCTTCCTACTGTGTGAAGTGACTTCCCATTCTCATTCCCTAGACTGAGATGTTCAGGCTGACAAAGTCTTTTGCAGTGAATTGAGATTCCATATAAATGACAACCTTGACAGCCTTGGAAAAAACATTTAGCCACATATAAGAGGTTTAGACATGGAAACAAATACAGATGTTCCTTGTTTGGGGTGGAAGCTTTCCCTGTACAAAGGTACAGCTTTACTTTCCCTGGACATCCAGGCATGTGTTTTTGAAGAATTTGGACAGATGCTGGTGCTCTGCTCCCCTGGAAATCAGTTCAAGTCAGACATTTGATCACTTTTAGGTCCCTTAACTGCCATGAGAGCATCAAGAGATGCTGAACACATGGGCAGGTCAATAATGTACCTGTTAGAATCCTGGGAACCAAACTGAGAGAGTCCCACAACCTCCTCTTGCCAGTCCCTGCCGCTGCCTGGCTCACAAGATCTGCAAGCATGTGGCTTCAATAGCAAGGTTGTGATTGCACAGGGGCAGCTGAACAGTCTGAATCCCTAACTCTGGGAAGAGGCAAAGAGGATAGGTGAGAGCAACCATCCTCAGGTCACCTTGGGAGCAAGCTGCAGGCCCAGGCAGCCCTGCCTCTGTCCATGATGGAGCAGAGACCCTCAGACATCCCTTCTGTACCTCTGTGTCTGATTTCATGCCAGGGCACCTCTTCCCTGGCTCTCCAAGGTGTGCTTTGCTGTCATGCTGCTTTCAGTCACACGCAGATTTTGGTGCACAGGTCCTGGCTGGGGAAGGCTGGAAACTCCTGAGGAACAATTCACTGCAAAGATGCATTTCAGAAGCACGGCCAGACAGTGCCATCACTGTGATCAGGGGCTGCTTCTGGTGCAATTTCATTTCCAGGTGCTTTTCAGCCTGGTTTCTCTGACACAGCCATGCAGGTAATTTAGAAAGTTGTTCTCATCACTGTTGTTCCCAACAGTCTGGAGTGGCAGGAAACGGCGAATGGCATCAAACTGACAGAGAGTAGGTTTAGACTGGATATTAAGAAGAAATTGTTCCCTGTGAGGGAGGTGAAGCCCTGGCACAGGTTGGGCAGAGAAGCTGTGGCTGCCCCATCCCTGGAAGTGTCCAAGGCCAGGTTGGATGGGGCCCTGAGCAACCTGGGATAGTGGGAGGTGTCCCTGCCCATGGCAGGGGGTTAGAACTGGGTGGTCTTTGAGGTCCCTTCCAACCCCAACCATTCTGTGATTCTGTGATTTTCTTGGTGGGCCTTTTGCATCTCATTTCCCATTCTCTCATTGCTAGGAGTTGGGCTGGAATGGTGCTGCTGCTCCTTTGGCTAGGAAGAGGGAATCTCTTTCAGGCATGCTTTCTGATTTTGGCTCATGATTCCTGAAGATGCTTTGAAAATTTTAAAGATTTAAAAATAAAATTCTCTTTCTAGTCATTTTTTAACAGCCACGAAAACAGCCTGAATCAAGTTTTGGAGGAAAAGAGAAAAGAACATAACAACGATGACTTTGTCCTTGACGTTTTGAAATAACACCACTATGCCCCATCCTTGGAAGTGTTCCAGGACCAGGTTGGGCGGGGCTCTGAGCAACCTGGTCTAGTGAAAGGTGTCCGTGCGCACGTCAGGCGGAGTTGGGACGGAGTGATGTTTGAACTCCCTTCCCACCCGGGTCATTCCGTGATTCCCATAATTTTCCAGCGGGCGCTGCCGGTGCCGGCGGGGGGCGCGCGCTGCCCGCGGGTGCCGGGGATGCTGGAGCTGCATCCCATTCCCAGCATCCCGGAGCACCGGCACTGCCATCCGGCTGCTGCTGCTGCTGCTGCTGCAGCGACAAAAAGTGACAGCCCACGGTTGAGACTTTTAAAAAGGCGAGTTTTCTACGTTCTCTCTTCCACCTGGTTTTGCTTCTTCTCCGCTGCTGAAACCCGGCTTTGCCGAGATGGATTCTCTCCTCCAACCAGGGTGATGCCAGAATAAAACGCCTCGTCTTTCCTGAAGGGCTCCTGTTTGCTGCCAGCGGGACTAGGGGAACCTCAGCTGAGAATGAAACCCACTCTTTTATGGCTGCTTTAGGTTGGTGTCTCAGAGGATTGGCCAACACAGGCACACAGAACTGCTGGAATTGTGTATGAGTAGGACAAGGAATGCAAAGATTTTGCCTGTAATCACTGCCGGGGAATGCCCACTTAGGAATACTCATGTATATTGTAGCAAGATCCCTTTTTCTTTTGCCAGAGTGGATAATGAGACATTTCCTCTGCACACCCAAGAAAGGCACATGGACCAGGAGTTGGACCCGATGATCCTGATGGGTCCCTTACAACTCAGCATATCCTATGATTCTATTACTCTAAGAGCTTGGAAAACCTGGGAGAAGATATCCCAGGGCATCTCTCGTGGGACTTGGCATTTACTGTAGCATTCAGAAGTGAGCCGCACAGCCAATAAAAGAATGTGCAGTAATTCATTTTTAATGATCGTTTCCTGGGTGTGGCCAGTGGTTTTGTCGCTTTAAATTCTTAGGCAAATAAAATCAAGCTAATCTTCTTAAATAGGTAGCTGTAGCTGTGTCAGCCTATTCCAAGCTGGCAGGAGAGCTGCATAATACTTGGAATTCTCTAAATTGTTCATGTCAGTGGGATATCAACTATCGGCACAATAATAATGATAATAGGCATGTGTTTGCTTGCAAAGAAGTTATTGCATAATTAAGGGCCTCATTTAGGGTTTTCAGTACCTCAGAAGAATGCCCCTAACTTTCTGATTGTTTTCATCCTGCTGATACGACCACCACACAAGCCACGCCCCAAGTGACTTCTTGCTTTAATCGCTGGTTAGCTGAGAAATTCAACTACAACAACATATCTGAAATTCATTAACATTGCAATTATGCCTGAACTGCCTTCATTAACATTATGAAACTGCCATCTCTGCAAAGTAATACTCTCTCATTCAGGCTTGCTTGGATCATGCAATGGTGCACCCAGTGTGACTCCAGTCCTCCCACATAAGTGGTATGGAAACAGTAAGGGTTAAATGTAGACCTGGTATTTTGTACCAGATTCCACTAGAAAAAAAAAGTGAACAGTGCCAACACAGCCCCACCCCAGCAGCACAGGAAACCAAGTGACAGCGCTGTGGCACTCAGGCAACATCACCCACATCCACAAGTCCAGGGCATCACAATCACAAGCATTCTGCAATCTGTCAAGTTCCAGGGAATATCCATGCCCTGTCCTCATCACAAGACGCTCCATCACCCAAAGCAATCTGAAAACCTGGTGCACCATCGGTAAAGAACCAGAGAGAGGAGCAGCATGGCCAGATTTCCAAACCACACCCTTACAGGAATTTTATTAGGTGGAGATACCCGGGTAACAGGACAATCTGAAGGATACTGACAACCCTGAGGATGCCTCGTGTTGGAATCTTTGCACAGGGACACAAAGTGGCTGCAGTGACTAAATGAGGCAGGCCTGAGACCTGCAGGAATGGATCTACTATTCCACCTGTGTAACCCCTGGCTCATTAGCATTTCTTAAGATGGCAGTAGATAATCTAGGAAGCCAACCACAACCCACACTGCAAAGCAAGGGAAACAAAAACAGCACAATAGTCTCTGCCAATGTGACCTAGGGCAAAATTCCTTCCTGACCCTAGATCTGGAGATTGGCTTAACCCAAGTATGTGAGCCACACCTGCCCACAGGTACTTGAGAAATTTTCCAATACCACTACAAGCATAAGCATGCTTGTCCAGCCTCCTTTTTTTTAGCCAGGGCAAAACCAGTACTTCAAAAGTGAAATTAAACTCTACAGTGGGGGCAGTAAATCATAGGAGCTGTGAAGACTCTTTCTTCCTAGTCCTCAGACAGCCAGCATGAAGTCTGAGACTGGCACAAGACATACAGTACAGAAAATGGGACTCAAGTCACCTTCAAACCCCTTTTCCCCATCCTCATTACAACTTTGGGAATAACAGCACATCAACCCCTCATCCCCCAGCAATGCCCTGATGTGCTTCCTACATGCAAATACTAAACCACAGTCCGTGTTCTGTAGGGAAACCCTCTGCCTGTACTGTTGCTTTCAGCCAAAGACCTCACTGTTCTCCTCAAGTACCTCAGTGCAACCTGTTCATGACTTCAGCTTTGTAGGCAAAAGCAACTCCAAGGGCACGGAATTCCTCAGAAGAGTCTTTAGCACAAATATTTCTGGGGGTAAAAAAGCTACTATCCTTTCTACAGTTGCTGCTATCAGGCCTTCTTGACTGGAGTGGTGAGATTTCTGCCTCAGACAGTGTATCAGAAATAATGTGGCCAACAGGACCAAGAAAGTGATTCTGCCCCTGTGCTGGGCACAGGTGAGTGCTGTGTCCAGTTCTGGGCCCCTCAGTTCAGGAAGGACACTGAGCAGATCCAGAGAAGGGGCAAGGGAGCTGGTGAAGGGTTTGGAGCACAAGTCCTACAAGGAACAGCTGAGGGTGTTTAATCTGGAGAAGGGGAGTCTCAGGGGTGACCTTATTGCTCTCTACAACTCCCTGAAAGGAGGTTGTGGCCAGGTGAGAGTCGGGCTCTGCTCCCAGGGAACAAGTGACAGGAGAAGAGTACACAGTCTTAAGCTGCGCCAGGGGAGGTTTAGGTTCAACATTAGGAAAAATTTCTTCTCTGGAAGGGTGACTAGGCATTGGAACGGACTGCCCAGGGAGGTGGTGGAGTCACCATCCCTGAAGGTGTTTAAGGAAAACATGGATGTGGCACTCAGTTCCATGATCTAGTTGATGTGCTGGTGTTTGGTCACAGGTTGGACTTGATCTCAGAAGTCTTTTCCAACCTGATTCATTCTGTGATTAGGCACAGCTTTTCTGTCCATTCATATGCAGTGTGAATAGCAGCACTGTGTTCACTCCAGCTTCCTAGCCCAGCACAAGTGTGTGAAACAGCAGCATAAGCACATGCAGCTGAAGTTTGTCCTATGCAGTCAGTTCCTCACTCGTGTCAGCAGGAGCCAACAGACAGCTCCCACGACAGAGAGCACAGAGCTGGGCTTTCTCGACTTCCAAGTCCTTCTGCTTCACCAGCATCTTTGAACTGATTGTAGGTAGGGACAGATTCTCTTCCCCTTGAAGTGAAGACCAGAACTGCTTTTGTCTTTTGCTTCTGAACAGATTCATTCTCTGTGAAGTCTGTGGGGGTGTAGGCTTCTAAAATCCCAAGTCCCATGAGAAACTGGTACTTCAGCTCCGAGGTCAAGTGGCTGATTTTGAAAGTTTCTGTCCTCTGCTCCTCACTGTAGGCAGTTCAAGGGCCAGACAAGGTATATCTCATTTACATCTCTGTTTCTGGTTCTGAACTTGTCAAGGACTCAAGTAACACCCATCACAACCATAACCATGTAGTAATTATTACAAGTGTTATACCACCAGCTGTGAACTTGCAATGCAGCCATTCCTATAAATGGTAACAACAAGAAGCACGTTGATGTTTTATTCTCTCAGCTTTGGTTACCTATATCTGAAGGCTACACATAAATGTCAGCCTACCTGTGCTTTTCCCACCCCTGAATGGAAGATAGCTCCTTTTTCCCTCTGAAATTAAAGTGGATGTATGGATTTTAGCATAAAACTAGGTAAAGGAGGTAGGGAATCACAGCAGTTTGTGAAAATCAGCAGGCCTGTGTTCTGCATTTTAAGCCTTTTGAGCTTTTTTTTAAAAAAAAAAAGTAAACTGGCTGCATATTTGTTTTTAAACTTTTATTCTGACAGCCTAGGATAAGGTCAGGGCTGAGAGTAGGAGCAAGGCTGGGGAAAGAATTATGGTTAAGGATAAACATATCCAAGACTTCAGAAGTGAGGCAAATCCTGGTAATTCTGAATAGGCAAAAGGGGTCAGGTGGCCAGCAAATAGAAATTGGATCATTTTATACATGAAGCCATAATTCTAGTGCATCTTGCAAACCAGGTTGTGTGTTATAGCAACAGGCAGGAAAACCATGACCTCCTGATCAGTGCAAGGTGGATTGGGAAGCAGCCTCCCCCTCACGGTTACAAATGGGGTGTGAGGTGTTTGGACTCAGTTCCACCTTGGACATGGACTTGCTGTGGGAACTCCATCAAGTCCCTCACCCAGGCTTCTGCTTTCATCTGGTGTTATTTAATCCAAAAGCCTGGGACCAGCCACTTACTTCCAACATGTGCCTTCATCAGTCACTGGCATAAGAGTCTGATTTCACAGGGAGATTTTACATCCTACAAAACACACAGACAAAAAAAATCCACTAAAAGAACACAGTTAATACCATCATTATCTGTAACACCGTGGTCCAGCTGTAAATAACAAGTGGGCAGAGTCATCAGCTAGGCAGGAAAGGGAATGGACTCTGCCTCATCTAGGAATGTATGTACTCCCCTACCCTCCCATTATCCCCATTTCCACTGCTTGGACAACCAGAATGTGTCACTTCCCCACTTTTAGACACATGGCTGTGCCAGTTCAGTAAGCCTGATTTTGTATCTCTTTTCCTTGGATTTATTTAGAGGTAAACCCCTACAAGAACTGCTCCTACCTATCAACCACACCAGGGAAGGGTTTTACACCCAGAATACCCGGGACTGTGGCACACATCCCAGGGGCTTTGCCTTCAGGATCACCTGTGCTCAGTCTCAGCAGAAATCCTAGAAGCTCAGGAATAGTTTCTGCATGCTGTGTCATTTGGCCTGGGATTAAAAAAATCAAGGGCAGCTTCCTCTGTAAGGAGTTATCACCAAATATTCCCAAAGGAACTCCACTCTACAGTGGTGTTTCACACTGTCACAGGGGAGTTCACGGGTCCATACCCAGGGGTATTATGGAGATTCTGGGATTTTCCTGACAATCACAGGGAAAGAGCAAGAGGATTTTAAAGGCCATTTCTGTAACAGCTAAGTCTACCTGGATTTTCTGAGGAGACAACAGGGTTTCCAGTGTCAAAACTCCCCTTGGGTAGATTTCAAAGGTCCACCATAATAAGGAAAACACAGATGCAGGCCATAATTGTTCCATCCTGTAACCTCAGCAACAACACCAGCAATGTTGTACTCTAGGTCATACTCAGCAAGGGCAACAGACCAGATTTGGAGCTGACAGCATTACTCTGTTGAAAGCAGTGGAGTTATTTCTGTGTAAGTGAAAGGAGAAACCAGCCAGTATTTTGCCCTGTGGAGCTGAGGCACCACCCCCAACACCGCTGTCTCCTGCTTTCCCTGCAGGACCATGGGTGGCATTGAGGTGGCAACTGAACTCAAATACGCAGATCTGACAGCAGGATAAGCCAGCACATCTAAAAGAAGTCTTCAGCACCTCAGTCTTTCAGGCACTGCACCAATAAGGAGCTCTTGAGGCAGTGCCTTATGCACAGAGATGTTTCTGAGATAATGTCTTCTTAGAAAGAGATCAAATGAGAATCTGTTTTGCACTGCTGTGTTTTGCACCCTGCCTTCAGGATGCTGCAGCTCCTTCTGCTGTGTTTTGTTCCAGATTGTACAATGAGTGTCTTGCATCAGGTGCTTCTTAGAAGCCCTTTTAATGGGAGCAGGATATTTGAGGCACCAAAATGCATCCCGTGGGAGTTGCCACGGAGCAGGTCGTGTTATATGTTCTAAAGAGCAAATAGCACTTTACGTTTTGTCTGTTCACTTAGCTATGAGATGGTGAATTTTGGTTTGAATTAGCTATCATTTGTCTTAATCTTGTTCTCCTAGACTGCCACACACCAAGTAGTTTATCTTTGGGTGCTATACCATACTCATCATCTCCTGGTGCAACAAATAGTCACACAATCACAGAATGGTGTGAGTTGGAAGGGACCTTAAAGATCATCTCTTTTCAACCCCCCTGCCATGGGCAGGGACAGCTTCCACTAGACTAGGTTGCTCAGACCTCCATCCACCCTGGCCTTGAACACTGCCAGATTACATGGAAGCAAGAACCTGGCATGAGAAACTAAACAACAAGGATTCAGTATCTGGCCGTTTCAAACACTAGGCCTGACTTAGTCAGTGGGTTGGCTCTGAACTTCACTCTTTCCTCTGCACACAGTTCAAAGCAGGGAAACCATGGTTCCTTTAGACCACTAAAGGACTGCCCTGGAGAGCTTCTCATTTGCTCTTATGCAGCATGTTAATCTTCGGGCTTTTGCCCTGCCAGAGCAGAGGCTGGTGGGTAGCTATGGTAATTTTTGTGGCTGATAAATTATTCTGTGGAAGAATTCTTGTGCTGTTACTATTATTTGTTATTTGCTGAGTGCTGACAACATGCTTCCATCCCAAAAGAGAGACTTTACGTGGGGAAACTTCTTTATTTGCATGTGCACATGTATATATACCTGAATATGTCCTCGCTCCTGCCTCAGATCCCAGTGGATCATCATTTCTCTGTGAGTTTCTGCATGAAGTGTCCCTACAGGAGCAATGCCCAGATGGATAGACAGCCTTAGATGGCACATATGGATTCAATCAAGAATGTCAGTGTCTGTCTTCTGGAATGAGAGCTCTCCTGTGGGAGAAACTCCCCAGACCCGCCCCCTCCAGCTGAGCAGAGCAGCACCAAACAGGAGCCACGTTCTGTGCAGTGACTGAGTGCCAGATGTAGCCACTCTGCCCATTTCAGGCCCATGCCAGGAACAATGCCCATCCGACTGTACGTGCCCCTCAAAGGGGATACAAAGCTCCCAGGGCACTGGGAGACCAGCATGAGGAACAGTGGGAAGTGGAACAGCTCTTACCAGGACAGGCTGCAGATTACGCCTGCTGCAGTTTGGGAGTGCTGTGCTCTAAACCATGTGTGCCCCGTGCTATTCACTACAGAGCTCCCTTGATCCTTCTGGTTTGGGAGTGACAGACTAAAAGCTCTGGGGCAGCTCTCTTTAAACTCAAACTGGAATCCAGTATGAACATGAATAATACAAGCTGCACATTAGCCTCTATTGTTTATTTTGATATCGAGGAACATTTATCTTAGCCTTTCCCTAAACATCCTCAGCAGTCTTCCGCCGAAGTGGGAAGAGCAGCACAAGGAATACCACAAATACCAAGGTAATGTTATCTGTTTTTTCTAAAGTGAACTTGGCGGATTTTGAAAGGATACCCACTGTGGAAAATACAAGGCTTCAGTAAAACCTTTTGATAGTGAAAATAAGGAATGTTGGATATCAATAACAGAGGCCTTTTCAGACTGGGGCGGAATAGGATCCAAGCAGTTTTGCAGCAATGGAGCCCTGAGAGAGAAGTTCAGGGATGTGCCCTCTGCTACAGCTCCTGAAGCAAGAGGCTCACCGGGGGAGCGCAGATATGTTCTGGGAACACGTAAATTCAACTGGTGAAACAGGTCATGAAGGACTGGTACAAACTGGCTGGGGAGACATCCATAAGTGTTCGAGGCCAGGTTGGATGGGGCTCTGAGCAACCTGGGATAGTGGAAGGTGTCCCTGCCCATGGCAGGGGTATGGAACTGGATGATCTTTAAGGTCCCTCCCAACCTAAATCAGTCTAGGATTCTATGAGTAATATTTTCTCCTTGCAACTCTTTGCACCACAGCCAACCCAGTAATTTCCAACCGGACCATACCCAGCCATTGGACCAGATGGAAAATCTGGCCACTGAACTGCTAATTAAACATTTCAGAAAACTTTCAGCTTTGTTCATTGTGCCACTTGCTGTCATGATAGGGATGCTTGTGAATACTTGCTCCATGCTCTTCCGGCAAACAGATGCATATGCAGCATGTCATCGAAATGGAGACAATTTAGGCCGGAAGATTGGGGAGGGAAACCTGATGATGATGAGATGTATTTGCCTACTGAACAGCATCAGTGTAAAAAGAAGACACTGAATGTAAAACCCTAGAGCCCACGCTGGGATAAAACAGCCCTGTATCAGCTGGAAGGGGATGGTTGTGCCCTGTGCCCTAGGAAATCTTCCCTCCCAGGATGTGCCCTGTAGACAGCTCTGAGGAAGAAACCTCTGCCTCTGTTCCCTTTGATAGGAGGGCTATTGTATGCATGCTGGAAGTAGGCTATGTTTGTGTTGGCAGAAGATTAACCAGTCCCTTTGCATCCATCGGCATTTTTTCACCTCTACCTGTCCACGGACACCACAGCGAGTGTCTCTAAACATCAGATTACCAGAAAGCACGAGGTGAAGCTGCAGCCAGACTGTGGTTTCTTCTCTCTCTCTCTCTCTCTCTCTCTCTCTCTCTCTCTCAGAGGCAAGAGAGCATTTGTAACCACTTTCCTGTCTTCACAGAGCTGCTGATGATCGCATCTTCTTGGAATTTGCTGCTTGTGCTGGCGCACAGCGGCAGAACCACCGCAGCCGCCGGGGCTCGCTGATGGTCTCTCTCCTCCCGTGGCCACCCGGGATCACTCCAGTTTCTGCGACCAGGGAAAGGGATCCAGGGGTGCGTGTGTGATGTAGCTCCAACTGAACCCGCTGCGGACAGCACAGCCCGAGGAGGGGTGGAAGGAAATGGGAGAGAAGAGGGATTAACTCCGCTTGAAGCCCGGCGAGGTGCTGAAACACACAGCGGCAGCTGATGGGGGACGGGGCGGGTGTGGGACATTTGGTCCACATCAAAGCCCTTGAGAAGAAACAAAACAAAACCAAACCAAACCAAACCAAACCCCAGCATCCTGTGAATAAGGGAGGGTATTTCAGCGGTGTCACAGTGCCTCTCCCACGGAGAGCCAGCGCTGCTAACAAAAGGCGGCCGGTCGGGGCAGGGGCGGCTGAATGCAGCTTAGGGAAGATGTCTTGGGGTTGAACTTCCGATGAGATCATTGTGTGACCTCAAAGGTGCGTGGCTCCTCGACCTCTCCCGGAGTAGGGGGTGGTCACGGACTCAGACAGAAGCAGCAGCAGAAGACACTTGGAAAGTTTGTTGCCATCAGCGCACCGGGTCAGGTCTCATGAGTCCTTAGCCCCGTTGGCAGCAGGGCTTCCCCTTTTCGTTCCAGGTGAGGCTCAGACTCACCTCCTGCACTATCCATTTAGTAAAGCCACATACCCCCTGTTTGGAAAAGCATGTCCTGAGGAGTTTCCCCTTTTCGGATGAAATCTCGTCTGCCCCTAATCTGTCTAGATGTCTCCCTGATCTTGCCTGCCGGGATACAGCTCTCTCTATCACTCCAGCTAAAGCTGGAAGCTGGTAATTTTTTTTTTCCCTTTTCTTCTTTTTGATTTCTCATGTAATTATATCCTGTTAGGAATGCCTGTGCTTGCTCTAGTTCTGCTTCCTGGCTGGAAGCTGCGAGGTGGGTGCAGATGGTGATGCCCAGAGCAGAAATGAGGAGACTGGACCCTGTGGACCACCCTTTGCAGTTTCTTCTGCCAGGGCTGCCTGTGTGACCTCTTTGTGGGCTCTGCCATGACTTGTGCAGCCCACAGCCTCTGAAGGGAGCAGCTTGTGGGAGGTAAACGACTGCTCAGTTTTGCCCAGGCCTGCTCAGCTTAAAGTATGTTTTGCTTGTTCGCAATCTCTTAAAGCACATGCAGCCAACCTCCATCAGCTGTTTTGGCCTGGTGTTTTCAGGGAGGCAGTGTTTGAAATGATGTGAATCTCTCTGGCTGAGGACATCCCCTCCCCTGTGCCAGCATCCTTGCTTAAAGAACTGTGTGGGAGCCAGCTCTGGGACCCAATCCATCGACAGATAAACCTGGGGTAGTAAATGATTTGTTCCCCTATTCAGCTGACCCTGTCACAGCTCGAGATCTCACAGAGCTACAGCATTGGCAGTGGGAACAACCAAAGTGCCGTGGGAAAGAAGGAGAGGAACACCACTTTTAATGGCTTCCTAGCTAAAAACCATTTTATCTTGGCTTCAAAAACTACATCCTTGCTATTGCCTTCATTCTGAATACCCTGAGTCTCTAATCCTGATCCCATTTTCCATGCAGTCCTATCTGTCCTCTCCCATCCAGCTGTGCTAGGCAGATCACTCTCTCCCAGGTTTGGATTTTCTGCTTCCTCACCTTGGCTTCTGATGTGCAGTTCTTCTTGACCTTTTCCCAGTGAATTGGTCCCTGATGGTTGAATATCACCATGGCTGACACAATGAATTGAAGCTGCATTGGCCAAATCTTCTGCTGTTCTCTACCAAAAACATCCCCATGCTTTTAAAACAGGAGAATACTTGATCATACTGTGCCAAACTAGAGGACAGTATGAGCAAATAACTCCAAGAAATGAAACAGGAGGATAAGATTTAAAATAAACAAAAACCAAACCCCAGGATACTGGGCTGAACACAGGTCTGCTGCAAAAAGACAGTGTCTGTGTTCCCATCATGACGCAGTGGTGACATATATTGCTGATGAGGGCAATGGGGAAAGCAAGATGTATCCCTAACCAGCAGGTGGGAACTCCCTCCTGGAGGAGAAGTGGAGGCAGAGCTGGTGGGGAAAAACAATTCTCATGCTTCAAAAATTTTTTCTGGATTCCTTGGGGTGTGTCAGGCTCACAGCATGCCAACAGCTGGAAAGTGCACACTCTGAGTGCTGTCCCTTTCCATAACCTCCATCAGACAAATAAAGGGCCTTCACTTCCTCTGACTTACTCCATAAGGCTATTGGTGAAAGCCTGGAATATCCCTCTTGAATTGCAAAGTCACTGCCCAAAGTGCTCTCAGCCTGGGGAAAAAGGGTGTTGTCCACTAAACAAATAGACTAGGATTTCTTTTACGGAAGAAATACCTTCAGGTCTTGAGAAAGGGATTGAGTAAAGACAACATCTGCTGCACTTTCCCTTCATATTCCATTTCAGGCTTAATTCAGAGTCATGGAAATATGTCTGCCTGTTTCAGGGGCAGAGCCCAAGTCTGGATCATCAAGGACAATCCTCGAATGAGCCACCTGCTGGCACTGGAAAACTCTTGAGGTTTTTGTTAGCACACAAGATCTCCACTAGCACAAGCAGCAAGAGCAGGCTGAGAAAATGAAAAAAAAGCACACAATGTTTCTAAGTGTTCGAGAACCAAATAGAAAAGAAACGAGCAGATTAAAGGTAAAAAATGTGCCAGGTCGAAATGTCAGGCAGACATATGTCCTTTGCACATCAAAGACTGCAATACCCTGAAAAGCAAGAGCCACCACAATTCTATTTAACCTTTGGTAGGTAAGAAGAGGAATTCAAGTCTGACTCATGCAGGTGAGTTAAACCACAAGCCAAGAGCTGTTCCACACGTGGAGTCAAGTGATCAGTAAAGGCACAGGGTGCTGGAGGAGGGGCCCACAGTCTCCACTGGGTTTTCAGAGGTGGGGGCTGGTTCTTTTTGAAGTCCTGGATAATTTGGAGCAGTGGAAAGAGGTTGGGAGCACTGTTTTGGTCAATGCAGTATAAAAAAGACATTAAACTATCAGAGAGCATCTAAAGGAGGGCAACGAAGATGGTGAAGGGCCTTGAGGGGAAGTGTGAGGAGTGGCTGAGGGCACTTGGTGTGTTCAGCTGGAGAAGAGGAGACTGAGGGGAGATCTCATGGCTTTCTACAGCTTCCTCAGGAGAGAAAGAGGAAGGGCAGACAGTGATCTCTGCTCTGTGGGAACCAGGGACAGGACCCGAGGGAATGTCCTGAAGTCTTAGGGGAGAATTAGGTTGGATATTAGGAAAATGTTCTTCCCCCAGAGGGTGGCTGGGCACTGAACAGGCTCCCCAGGGCAGTGGTCACAGCCCCAAGCCTGAGAGAGCTCAAGGAGTGTTTGAATGATACTCTCAGGCACATGGTGGGATTCTTAGGAATTGTCCTGTGAGGGATAAGGTTTAGGATTTGATGATCCTTGTATGTCCCTTCCAACTCAGCATATTCTGTGAACAGCTTCCTGATTGTATTCTTGACTCCTCCTAGAAGCATTTGCCTCCTCAGGATTGCTCTAATTACAGCCAGAACACAGAAGGTATAGCTGAAGGATGCTAAAGGCTGCTCAGGACAGATAAAGGGAGGAATTTCACTTCAGGAATTTGTAAACAGGTAGCTGAGAACAGGAGTTCAGGTAAAGCCTCACTGAAATCCTGTGCCACTGCAGCAGGCTCAGGTGGGCACTGCTCTGTCTGGGGGGTGCTTGGCACTCTCTGTGTTTGTTCTTGCTTCTGTCCTTCCACGCACACCTTCCAGCCCAAGGAGAGAGAAACCACATGCCTGTGCTAACAACAGGCTGAATCCCACGGACCACGCCACTCCTCCCAACACCAGCAACAACACAGCCAGACACAGAGGGATAGCCAACCAACCATCAGGGGCTGTGCTGTGCCAAGGGGGCACTGCTGGTGTGTGCGGTGACCTGCACATGTGTAGCCAGCTCCGTGTGTATGAGTGAGCATGAGACACGGCTCAGCCTTCATCGCTTTGAATGACTTTTTTTCTGCTTTTGCCAGCATGGGAAGGCTGCCTCCCACCGCTCACCACAGCCTCTCCCCCCTCCCTCGCTGCAAACCTTTCAGCTGCATCCATCTCGCCCCCGATGCGAATATTTAGAGCTGTTAAATTGATGGGCTGAGTAAATAGGATTAGCTCCGTGTGCCCAAGGGGGGAGGCCGCTGCTTGCACAGACTGATAGGAAGACAAGGGGGAAGGCTGAGGAGGAGAGGGTTGCTTTCAAGCCGACAAGAATATGCTATATGGGAGGTACACAGATAGCTTCCAATCTGCCCGTGATTGGATTAGACATGCTCTTAAATGTGAAGTGCCTATACAAGTCTGGGGCTTAGCTGGTGCCGGGATGCTGAGAACCTGCCGAGGTGCTCCCCAAGGATTGCTGCCACCCCAGCAGCCCCTGGAGACGTCTGACTGTCAGGGGGCAGAAAGCCCCTGCTGCTGGGCCCTGTCTCGCCCACCGTCCCAGGCGTCGGATCTTTAACCCGCTCCCGTGAAAGCTGAGATCCTTTGCCTCCATCTGTTCACATGGGATGGCTTTACAATTCCCCTCTAACCTACCAAAGGGAAGCGTGAAGTGATCTCTCGCTGCCTGGTGGTGGAAGGAAATCTCTCCCTCCCTCCTTCTCCCCCTCCCCACCCGCCCTTTTTTCTCTTCCAGATGAAGAATTTCAATGTCTTCA
The DNA here is from genome assembly GCA_035583155.1 of Acropternis orthonyx. Lineage (NCBI taxonomy): Eukaryota > Metazoa > Chordata > Aves > Passeriformes > Rhinocryptidae > Acropternis > Acropternis orthonyx. The sequence goes on along the minus strand of JAWWEU010000040.1, from coordinate 58,788,242 downwards.
TGGTCTGTTTAAAATATAAAGTGAGTTCTTGGTGCATTTTTTTGAGGCTGTGCTTGTCTGGGCATTGATTATTGTCGCTAACAGAGATGTGAGCCAAACGCTTCCCTTTTTCCACAAGCTTTGATAATATTTTCAAGAACTTTGGCTCCTTTTTTTACCAAGCCAGTTTCAGAACAAAAACACTAATAAAAGAGGTTACACCTGGACTGTTTTATACGATGCCAGTGAATGGCAGTTGCTTAGTTAGATCTTTCTTAGGTTTATAGAAAAAAATAGCTCCAAATACTTTTCATTGGAGCAGAAAAAAAATCTGAGCAAAAATATTGTGGTTACTGAACAGAGGAAAACCGTACAACTGTGATAACTGGAGTTTATTCCATGGATATTACCCTTTACTTGTTTTCTAGTCACAGGGAAAATATTGGTGAGGAAAACCTTTGTTTAACACCTATTTTGACAGTAGTTAGGCATCACTTTGATGACCACTCTTAATTAAACACTGTCCTTGTTTTTGAAACAGGTGCTTGCCTCTATAGAGGTAAAAGTTATACATATTTATTTTCTTTTTTCCTTATTTTTGTTTCTTCTGGCTGGCGATAACAATGACTCACCTGTGAGGTATAAGCTGCAACAATAATTTAGATGAATAGAAATAGCTGAGAAAAATACAGGAAGGACCATGAACTCTGTAGCCTGTTGCAAAAATTATTCTTGTTTTAGCCAGGGAGATAAGGAACAGAGAAGTGACTTCACCTCAGGAAGTGAGTTATGGAGCCAGAGGACAGGTCCTGCTGTTAGTACTGACTCCTAACCTGCAGCTCTTGTAATTAATCCTGGGTTACAGGCAGGTAAAGGCATGAGGCAGGAGTAGAGCAATGCCGTCTGGGCACAACCAAAATTGAAATGCAGCATTTGTCCCTGCAGGAAGGAGTTAGGCTTCCTTATCATCACACAAAAGGTGACTGAGAAATACATCTAGACTTTAGGGAGATAGAATAATACCTAGTTATGTATACAGGTGTGATACATTTAATAGATACTATCAGTAAATGATACCATAAATAGAATGCAAGAACTTCCAAACACGATGAAGTTTCTTCACCACATTGTGGTGATAAAATGAGGTACACAGTGGGGAAAGAAGCTGCCAGAGTGCCTCTGAACCCATGGCAGCCACGGAGGAGACAACAGACCCTTTCAGCTGCAGGGACCAAGCTTGGTCTTGCTGACATAAGGATGAAGGGCTGGCACTGCCCCACAGCCTGGCTGCTTCTGACAGTGGAAAGATGAGCAGAGAGAACACAGAAAGGAAGATGCGAGTGACCAAAACCCAACCTCCCACCCCAGCAGCAGCTGCTCTCTTGCCCTTTCCCTCATTATCAGCATCAGTAGAGGCCACCCTGACTCTTTCTCACCAGCAAAGCAGGCAGCAAGGTTACAGCTATTTCACACACATCCCTTTCACATCCCAGCCTGTAGCTTCTCCTGCACCTGGGAGTGCCACATTGGGCATCCCTGTTGGAAGTTCTGCACTCTAATGTGGTGGGAAAAACAGGTCTTAAGCCAAGAAAGTGTCTCATTTTGGTGACACGAAGAAAACCTCATTTCATTCCGTGTCTCTGCAGTTAACGAAGCTTGTCCCAGAAAAGACTCTGCCCTGAGTGACAAGTGCACCTATTTCAATGAGTCAGTGATTCACAGAACGGAATGGGGAAGGATGTTCCCACACTCCGGTGTGTGGATCCTTCCACTGGCATCCACTGGTATTAGACACCCTGCTTTCCCCCAGCCTAGTCCACAGGAACACTTGGACCTCCCTCGGTTCCTGCACTGGAGCAGAAGGGCAAAAACCACCAATGCATGAATCAAACCATCAATTTGTTTCTCACCAGGGACCAACTTCAGAGCAAGAGAGGTGAGCTCAGCCCATCATTGCTCCTGCTTCATGGTTGTATATCTAAAAGATGAATCCAACCTATCTTTTTTTTTTTTTTTTTTTGATTTCCCAGGTGTTGGCATCTCCTGGTACAATGCCTGAGGCCTGTTGCTCACTGTAACAGCAGGTTGAATCCAGGTGCCCCGTGGTCACTGGTAGACTGATTGTAACACTCCTGGGAAAAGAGGGTCCCCACTGGCTTCTCCACGGGTCAGGCCTCTGCTTCTGAGCACAGGAATTATCTCCCCATTAATTTGGGAGCTGTGGTGACATGTTTGGTCCTGCTGCTTTCCCTGGGGCTATCCTGAGTGGGCCTGGTTGTATTATCTTTTGTTGGAAATTGAATTGCTGTGCCCAGTGCCCTTGAACTATTATGTACACCAAGCTTTTTGAAAATTTCTGTCTGGCAGGCAATGACATCCTTCCCCTTCCTCTGAGGAATAACTGGATATTAACACATACTCTTTATATGAGATTAAATTCCCCTTTCCCCCCCCCATCTTTCTATGAAGTTTAATTTCAACTGATAAGTTAATAGAACTGAGTGCAGAAAATGGATACTTGCTGTGCAAAAAGTGTGTTTCTAAGAACTCCCTGGTCAGCATCGGTCTTTGCCAGACCTCCACGCGGATGTGTGGACCTGGCCGTTCCTCTGTGGCCATCCGTCCCTCCTTATCTGTCTCACCCCACTGCGAGAGATACATCAGTCTACAACAGAACAGAACTGCTTCCCCAGATTCCTCTCTGTACTTCCTAACACCATCTAACCTGAAAACTACCTACATCTTTCTGGATGTTAAAACTACTGAATGCTCTACTGGTTCCAAATCAACCTTCTGACTCCACCCAGCTTCTCCTGTCTTAGCAGTGTTTCCATTTCTTTGCTTGAATAACACCAAAAGGACCTTGAAGGTCCCCTGAATTGACTCAGTTTTAATTCCTTTTCTGGCCTCATTAAAGCTGTTCTTGATTTTATCACTTCTTCCTGGGCTTGTGCACTTGAATGTTATGCAATTATATCAGATAACCTATTCAAACAGAGGAAGAGGAAATTAGAGATGGAAAGGCTTCTTTAGATTGATGAGACAAGCCCCACTCCCTTGGGAAGAGGGCAGGAAAGGAATGTGCACACCTCAGTCACCCAAGTGGTGTGGTAAGAACCAGCTCCAGCTCCAAACCTCACTACTAGGAGCATTCCCTGATCCTTTCCCTAACAGTTCCGCTGCTTAATTCCTTGGCCCACACCTAGGCTTCCTCTTCATCACTGAAAATTGTTACCAAAAGTTCATTTACCCTCTAAAAATATTTGTCTATGCTCATCATTATTCAGCTGAGTTTTACATTCCCTAGCAATTTAATTATCCCACTGGCTTCCATGCCCTTTTTCTTGGTTTCTTGTCCTTTCCACACAAACAGAGGGTTGTTATCACATCTTTCCAATTCACCTCCCTTTCTCTCAAAGGTATGTGTGCAATTCAGTCCAAAGACATTCAGATTCCTGAATCCACCCCAGTGATTTATATCTACAAGATTCTTCACACAGTGAAAAGCTCTTACCATGAAAAACTTTCGTGATATGGGGGAATACTTGGGAAACTCCAGGAACTCATCTCCACAGCCTGCATCTTCATGAATGCCTGTGAAACTACCTACTTCAACAGCGAAAGATCTTTCTGGAAAGGAAATTAAGATTGGTGGGGAAGGGTTAGTCAGTGGAGTTATTTCCTTAGTTTTCCCTCTGGCCGTGGCAGCCCAGGGAGTGGCTTGTACTGAACCCATGTGTACAGCTGGCAGCAATCCCATGGATTTGGAGGATTCCCTCTAGATTTCTGCTTGCTGTTCAAACACCCTCCAGGGCACGTCACCTTTGGCTCTTTGAGACTATTTAGAGTGACAGAAATCAGTGGCAAAAGCCCTCCAGCTTTGGAAATGAGGGCAACTTATGGATCTACAGAAGTCAGAGACAGGAGACATCTAGGATGGCCCTAACTTCACAGATAGCAGCTTTGGTGAGAAGCTGTTCTGGCCACTGGCTTCCAAGAACAGCAGTCCTTCAGCACGAAATGAACTTAACAAATTGGAGAGCTGAAAACAAAGAAATTTCAGGTTAATACAAAATTTTACGTTGACTCCTGTCATCTTGCCCCTTGTTACTTTTTTTTTTTTTTTTTTTGCCTGAATTTACTTATCTGTGCAATAATACGATTTTTATCTACCTTATCCCATCACTGTGATGTTTCATTGGCCAGTGTCTGCACAGTGTTATGTGGTTGTTAAGTATTGTACAGGGGAGGTGGGAGATGATAAAATGCCACCAAGATCAAAGGGAAGAACGAGTGATTGGGCACAGCAGAAGTCAGCTGGCATCGGGGTGAAAATCCAACTTCAACGAAGCAAAGGTGAAGAGTAACAGAGGAGGAATAAGGCAAAGTAGGACTCCTTCAAGAGAAAGAGATGGACAAATTCAGGTGATTTAAATGTGAAAGAATGCAAATAAATGACATGTTAACTTACCAGGGAAAAGAAATAAACAAATGGAGAGGAAGAAGAAAACCCTCAAGCTTCAGAAAACTAGCAGGAGGCAGCATGAATAGCTTAGAAACAAAAGACACACAAGAAATGAGGAAATGGTGGAAAGCAATAATCTACAAAAGACGGTTCAGCTTGCTGGGGCTTCAGAGCAGGGATTATTTTGTATTTTCTTTGTATAGTGCCCTGTGGAACAGGGTCATGTTCTGAGATGCCTCTCCAATACTGCCACAATGCAATTGATATAATATTTAGCTACAGACGTTCAGTAGCTGCATCCCCTGATTATAACACCTGTTAGAATAACACTTCAGGTAATTTATCTGATTTATACATGTTATTTTCAGCCCTTAACGGCTGACCAGTTGTCATAGATGCTGAAAATCATATTGAATGGCTGTCTCAGTCTCTGTTAAATATTTATTAAGCAGACACACTAAATTAGAGAAAAAGAGCTAAAATTCCCTCAGAATGTGCACATGACCGAGTTGACAGAAACCAAATTGGCTCCCAGATTCAAAGCACATTTAATGCCATTATCCCTTTAAACCTCTGGACTTCTTGCAGTGATAGAGGTAACATTAAGTAAATACCCAAGTGAGTTTTTACAATATTTACTGGGGAGAAAAGTCATGCATTTTGGAGAGCTGTATCACTCTGGAGGTGTTTGCTTTCAGTGAGCATTCCAGGGACCATATTTCATGTCTCCAGTGTTAACCAATTTCAAAGGCAACACTCTCTTTTCAAAGGCAAGACTCTGGAGTTATGGGAGGGCACACACAGTAAGAATTCACAAGTTTTTGTCCAATATCAAAAAGCCTCTTAGAAGCTGAAATTCAAAGGATGCCATCAGTGAGATTCTAGTGCAGCTCCCACTTGACTTGTGTTAACACTGGAAGAAAAAAGAGCAGAGTTCAGACAGGACTGAGCATTTTTGGGGGTGGAGGAGAAGAATGTGACTTGCTGAGAAACCTACACCTACCTACCCACAGGTATTTCAGGTATTAAGAAAAGCCATGGGGCCAAATTTGCAAAGGTACTTAACCCAATTAGTTTCAATAGAAGTCAAGCATTGCTGCTGCTAAAAATCTGTAATATTAAGATTTATTCAATTATTCAGACTTTACTTAGACAGTTCTTTAACAGTAATTCAAATCCATCAGCAGAACAAGTTGTTTTCTCTTTCTCTTAGGCTCTCTTTTTCTTAGCAATTACTTGGGATTCACCATTAAGAAGGAATAGATTCCCCTTACTTACAATAGTAATAGTCACAGAGTAGGTTTTTATGGCATCTTCCTTCTAAAGAGCTGTTTCGTTATCCAGCAACACAATTTGGAAAATGAATATTTTTCACGTTTTTTAGTTAAGAAAACTAACACCTAGAAGTATTAAATGACTGCTGTAGGGCCCACAATACTTAAAACAGACGCGGATCTCTCGGATGCATAAATTTGTTCATTGAAATCCCAGCAAATACGTCCTAAAATTTCTTTCTGAAGCTCATCGAGCACCACCTTAACTGAACATGTCATCTAGACCTTTCTGCCCCCATGCCTCTAGCATGCCTGAGCCCCAAAGTGCAGTTTATATGCATTTATATAGGGCTTGGCTTAGGCACCGTTCGCTGAGCTGGGTTTCAGGTTTCCTGCCACGTATTTGGAGAGGTTTAGCCTTGAAGCAGCAGTGTCTCCGCTCCGCTCCTCTTCCCGGAGGTGACCCCCAGGGCACGGCACTGCTCTCCACCGGCTGGTTGGAAGGCAGGAGGCACAGCACAGCCCCGGCGTGGCTGAGTCCCACTGGGACCCCCGCGTGGGTCGTTCCCAGCCGGCCACCTGAGCCGCTCCGTGCGCCCCTAGCCAGGCACTGCTGCCTCCCGCACCTCGGCCCTCGCATTCCACACTGCCTGCAGGCACGTGAATAATGCATGGCATTCCTCGGGCTGTTCCCACCCGGCCTCCCCGCTTTACTGGAAATCAAAGCTTTTGCCGTAGGAGGAAATCCTTGGAGAGCCAAGCAGAGGTTCCCTCGGCTGGCTGCTGTTAAGAATAAAAGATCTGAGAGCTATTTCCATTCCCAGCAGGGCCCCAGAGTTGCGCAACACAAAGCAAGTCACTTAACCTTTCCATGCCTTATTTTCCCTTTGGATGAACTGAAACTTTAGCATCTCACCGTTTGTTTTGGGAATGCTGTGGTGTAATACCGGGGCAGGGCTTCGGATGCCTCTGAAGGCTGCCACTGATACACACAGAAGCTGGTTACCATCAGATGGGCGATGAAAACCCCGCATTTTTCATGAGTAAAACACCAGCTTCCCAGGGGGTATTTCACAGCACTTCTGGGAAGCGCATTTTGGTGCAAAAACTGCAAAAAAAAAAAAAAAAAAAAAGAAAAAAAGAAAAAAAGAAGAAAAAAAAAAGCTGAGATGACAACTTGGCCCATCAAGTTTCCTCCTTCTTCTCCTGAGTTCATGTTAAACAGATTGTTCTGTTTTCTTGTCACTGCTGGAGTCCTAGTGGTAATTATATTAAAGAACAAATACACACCTATCCCCCATGAGCAGTGAAACTCCCATGGAAAAGGTATTCCAGTTACCTACATATGCCTAAATGTCTTCAAAATCCTCTTCCTTTCGTATGTTCCCCATGTCCTCTTAAATTGTTCAAGTTTAGGATGCATTTGACTCTCTGGCTAAATAAGGAACCCGTGACAGCATTCTAGCCTGCCTTCCACAGATCTGCTCATCTCCTCCATCTCACCTGCCCACGTGTCTCTTCCTGTAAAGCTCCACACTGCATGTCTTTCCTTCATATCACAGTAGAAGTTTGTGCATCCAGAGCAGCGTGGGCAGCAGGGGAGGGGGGGATTCTGCTGCCTCCAGTCCTGGGGTCCCAGCACAGGAAGGACATGGAGCTGTGGGAGCAAGTCCAGAGCAGGGACACCAAGGTGATCAGAGGGATGGAGCAGTTCTCCTTAGAAGAAAAGCTGAGAGAATTGCTTAGCCTGGAGAAGAGAAGGCTTTGGGGTGACTTAACTGTGGCCTTGCAGTGCCTGAAGGGAGCCCACAGGGAAAATGGAGAGAGACTATTTCCAAGGGCCTGGAGTGACAGGACAAGGGGGAATGGCTTCAAACTGACAGAGAGCAGGGTTAGATTGGATATTAGGGAGAAATTGTTCCCTGTGAGGATGGGGAGGCCCTGGCACAGGTTGGGCAGAGAAGCTGTGGCTGCCCCATCCCTGGGAGTGTCCAAGGCCAGGTTGGATGGGGCTCTGAGCAGCCTGGTCTATGGAAGGTGTCCCTGCCCATGGCAGGAAGGAGATAATCTTTAATGTCCCTTCCAACCCAGGCCATTCTATGATTCTATGACTCTGTCTATTTTGCCCTTTTCACCCTGGAGTCCCTCAGCATTGATTGCTTTCCAAGTTCCACCCTCCTGCTGAGTATTTGGATTTCTGAGTATTTTCTCCCAGATGTTTGAGAAACTTATTTTTGCCCAGCAGTATTTCCAGTTCCCACTGTACTCTCTGTCCATCCCCACCACTGTGCAGTTGTATAATCTGCCAACATTTTGATCTTCTTACTCATTTCAGCCAACAATTACTTGCAGAAGTTTCAGCAGCTCAAGCTGTCCCTCTGTATCCATCCTGTACTGTAAGAGCCTGTAGTAGTTTATGCCCACACACATCTCTTTACAGATATACAGATAAACCCAGTTTTAACAGCACTCCTACTCTGAGCCCATCAGATTCTAAGTACTACCCCTTGCACAGCAACTTCCAGTTCCCCCTATGTATCTGACTGCTCAACTAGACTGAATTTTGTTTTCACATTTCATTTCAAGGCTCTGCCTCTCCTGTATCTTTGGTCATTAATTAGGTGAAAAGGCTTGGACAGGTTTATCTGAGAGGCTGAGGCTTTGAAAATTGTCCTTTGATTATGAGTTTTGCAAGATTTTAAAGCTCTTGGTAGGGTGAGAACTTCTTTGGGATTTGTCAAATGAGAAATGAGCACATACAGAGTTTCCTATAGCTGGCCAAAATGCTGAGAGGCTGGCTTTATGGGTAGATATTCTCACTGACTACCAAAGGAGCCAGCAAGGACCACCAGGGATGAACTTCTGCATGCCAAGCCCTTTGACACCTGTCCTCATCCCCTCCAGTGTTATGGTCACTCTGCAGGCACCAAGGCAACGTCCCTTGCAGTCCTGCATTTGCAAGGCCTACTGTTTAATGAGAGCATCCTTTCTTGAACACCTCCACCACCTCCCTGGGCAGCCCCTTCCAATGCCTGACAACCCTTTCAGTGAAGAAATTCTTCCTGATGTCCAGTCTGAATGTCCACTGGCACAGCTTGAAGCCAATTTCTCTTGTCCTGTTTCTTCTTACCTGGGAGAAGAGACTGACCTGCACTTGGCTACAGCCTCCTCTCAGGGAGTTGTAGAGAGTGAGAAGGTCCTCCCTGAGCCTCCTTTTCCCCAGGCTGAGCCCCCCCAGCTCCCTCAGCTGCTCCTCATCACCTTTGTGCTCCAGACCCTTCCCCAGCTCCATCCTCTTCCCTGGACACGCTCCAGCCCCTCAATGTCCTTCATGTATTGAGGGGCCCAGAACGGGACACAGGATTTTGGGGTGTGGCCTCCCCAGTGCCCAGCACAGGGGGACAGTCCCTGCCCTGGCCCTGCTGGCCACACTGTTGCTGACCCAGCCCAGGTGCCATTGGCCTTCTTGCCCACCTGGGCACACACTGGCTCATATTCACCTGCATTTGACCCTCAGACTCCGGTCTGTTTCATCTGAGACAGACTTCTAAGACACGGATATCATGGGATGGACAAGCTTGCAGTGCAACTGCACCTTCCCAGCAAATACACGCTTTCTTCACTCAGTGGGGAGGAAGCAGAGCTGCGTTGCCATCCCAGACGGTACCCTGGGGTATCAGCAAGACACAGGTTACAACGCCAGGTGTGATGGAAGCTCACGCTCAACCCTCTCAGCAAGCTCTCCCGTCCCTTCAGAAGCCGTGACTCCCCTGCTCTGCCCCTGGACTAGAGAGGCACACAAAGCAGTGTCCGGCTGGCCGAGCTGTGACAGAGCCCAGCGAGCAGCGAAGGTGCAGGCTCCTGCCGTTCCTGCGGATGCGGGAAGAGACGAGTGCCCGGGTGGGACGCCCCGTCGGGCGGCAGCTCCCAGCAGAGGGCAGCGGTGCCCGCGCTAATTCACCCCCGTGGCCCTTCACCCCCCCTTAACCTTCCCAAAAAAATACCACCCCACGTTGCCTCAAGGCCGGCAAGCAGCCTGCACGTGTAAGCCTGCTCGCCTTCCCTTTACACATGTAATGTCGACCACCCAAGCACCGACATCTGCCAGCTCTGGCTGACCAAAAACTGGGGTCATGTCTTGTGGTTGTACAACCATAAAATGGCTTGGGTTGGAAGGGACCTTAAAGATCATCTTGTTCCAACCCCTCTGCCATGGGCAGGGACACCTTCCAGTATCCCAGGTTGCTCAGAGCCCCGTCCAACCTGGCTTTTGGTCCTCCTGCCACTTGGACAGCCTTGCGTAAGAAAGCTCTGGGATGGAGGAAAATGTGGTGGGAGTGTTTCTAAATGCCATTCCCATTCGGGGAAAATTGGTTTTCTCAGGGAAAAAAATAAAATGGTGACCTAGTGGTTAATGTACACGCAGAGGAGTCAGAAGTCAATTTTTATGTGGTTTGAACTGGTTCATTCATATCTAATTAAAACAGAAAGGGGAGGGTGCCTCATTTTATGCTCAGTTAATCAAAAGACTGCAGAAGCTACTCCTTTTCCTCTGGGGATATTGCTAACTGCTGGAGTCAGCCCTATGGAACTACACTGGTTACACTGGTTTGCTCCAAAATCTCTGAATCTTAAGTCCATTTGAAATCTGATTCCAGCCCTGAAACACATCTTATTCCAGACCTCAAGTCCATCTCTATTTTAGTCCCTTGTAGATGACTGATTCTGTGCCTACTGGAGTATTATAAAATCATAGAATGGCCTGGGTTGGAAGGGACCTTAAAGACCATCCCATTCCAATCCCCTGCCATGGGCAGGGACACCTCCCACTATCCCGGGTTGCTCAGAGCCCCATCCAACCTGGCCTTGGACACTTCCAGGGATGGGGCAGCCACAGCTTCTCTGTGCAACCTGTGTCAGGGTGTCACCACCCTCACAGGGAATAATTTCTTCCTAATATTTAGTTTAAATCTACTCTCTTTCAGTTTAAAAGAGACACACCAGTACTTATCAATATTGAGATATTCACAAAAATCATTACATAGCAATGCTGTTATATTCTGAAGATGGCTAGAGAAGACCCGGAAAAAAACCACCTATTTTTAGAACAGAAATTATCTCTGCTCTAAGCAGGGCTTTGGACTTCACAGGTGTCCATTGACTCCATTATTCTGCCACTTTCTGAATTTATGGCCCGGATCTTAATATTTGTGTGGATGTTGGACAAACCATGCAGGAAGGAGGTAGTGAGATGGAGCTCCCGCTTTTCCAATCCTCTCTGCCCAGTCTCCTCATGCTCACAGTGTAGCCAAGCAAGCGCTGTAGACCATTTCTCTGATGAACAGCTCTGCTAATACAACTTTTAAGGAGATCCTTTCGTGATAAGGCTTAGGATCTTATGAAGACAACCTATCGTTTCTTATAAACTATAACATAGAACAATAAATATTTAATTACGGGTAAAATTTTGTCTTCACAAAGAATAGAAAAAACCTTATAGGTGCCCAACTTGCCTATTTCTTCTAATGATACCATCTGGATTTATAAAGCATATTTTTCTTGCCTTGTAAAGCTGACCTCACTTATAAGGACAATCACATGCAAAGCAGCAGAAGTGATCAGTAGACCAAAGTAAACTGATTAACTGAACTGATGAAAAATGGGTTATAAATTCCACTACATTTTCTTAAAAGCTGCTTCTCTCAGGCATATGTGAACAGCTTAGTGGAAATAGTTATAGAATCACAGGACCTCATTCTGCTTTCCCATCAGAGCAATTCTGAAGTAATTCCATTGAAGTGAGCAGAGTTACACTGATGTGAGATCACAATCAGTCAGAAATGGAAAATTCCTAATAGCTTATCCAGTTCATAACCCTAGGGCTAGCGTACAGTTATTCCTTGCACTAAACCCACATTTAATTCTTTCAAATATGAATAGTGGAAAACGGTGCTTGGGAGGTGTTTTGGTCATTTGGTGGGGTTTCTTTAATTCCTCATCCAATTTCTCCTCTTGGGAAAATCCTTACTTTTGACTGAAAGCCAAAACCGCAGCTACATTGCCCAATAAATGAAGCACGGAATGGGATAGATACGCCACATTGTAATTCTGGGTGCCTCATGTGCCCATTCTCCACAGTGGGCTGGCTGTGGTTCACCATCAGGCTCTGGAGAACTTCTTGTGAAGACAAAGCAACAGGGCAGTGCCAGACAGGTTGGGATATCACCTCCAGGGCTCTGTGGCAGAATTTCTTGGGTGTTGTGTTGGGATAACACACGGCACAGCAGGTATCCTTTTGCCAGAGGAATTTCTGCTTTCCAGTGAAATGTCCAAACATTCTGTAGCATGAAGACCTTCCTCAGTGAATCTCCTCTTCTGTTACATCTACTGTTCTGTTATATCTACTCTATCTGAAACGCCTTTTCCTGATGAAGGTCGATTTCGACAGAAATGTTTTAATCAGACCTCAGGGTAAAGAAGTTTCAAACAAAAGAGAAACATCCCTTTTTTATCTTAGTAATATTTAAATATGGATATTTGATTGGTTTTGGGCCCAAGGGTTTTGCTGATGGTTGTGACACAAGAGCTTTCTGGTAGTGGAATGTCACTTTACTCTCTCCTTGCTTGCTTTGCAGCAGAGGTGTTTGCTATGACCCTTTTCTGTGGAGCGACCTGGGGGCATCTCATGGTTGGTACGAGCTGCTTCCTGCATCCAAAAGGGTCCATACCAGCTGCTTCAGAAGAAGCTGCCAATCCCAGTCCCTGAGAATGGCAGTTTTACTGCAGAAATTTACCCTGACTGCTCAGGGCTGACAGACATACAAGTACCAAGTCACCAACATTACTTGATGCTGTTTGAAAAATGCTTTACCTGAATGTCTGATTCTTCCTGTGACAGCAGGAGGATTCCATCCCTTTCATGCTTGGAGATCCTACTCACTCCCAAGCAGTAATTACAGAATTTTAGGAGAAATCCACAATCATCAAACCCATGAGCTTCTGGCACAGGCTGCTGAACAGAGTCACAAGGATAAAAACTCTGCCTACCTTTCAGATGAGCTTGATGTTGTCATGAAGAGTAATATTGTTATATAGACCTTGTTATTGTTATAAATGATGCAGTTGCCTCTGACATAAAGGGAGTGAAATCATTTATCCATTCATCCCTTATCCTCTATGCCCATGAACTCCAAAATTATGAAGTCATAAAATCTCATCACTGGGGAGACTGACATGGATTGAAAAATAAAAATGTTCCCACAGAGCAAACTAAGTAGTTCTTACAAATCAGGACACTTGCTTAGATGAAAAACAAGGTTTCACAAACAAGTTTTTTATGAATGAACCATTTATCTTCCCCCTTTAAAAGCTAGGCTCTAAAATCAATCTGCCTGTGAAAGTCCTTGCTGAAGCATGTGAGATAAATGCGACAGTAAATTACACAAGCCACTAAGAAAGAGTCTGATACCATTTCCCTGTGAACAAAAAGCAGTAAGAAATCTCACAGCTGCTGTTCCTGCCCTTCAGCAACTCTTAATTTTTATTGATTGACACAACACCTACGCACCACATCATCCACAAGAGGCATCAGGTCCGTTGCAGGAAAAGCAAATTATTTGGTACTGTCAACAGCTGGCAGAGGCCACCAGGAACTGCTTCTTCCTTCATTTGTTTTTCTCAGACACCTATAAAGAGCTGTCATCACATATCAAACAGAGCAAGTATCGGGCAGCGTGTGTGTTTCGATGCTGGCACACGGCCTCCATCGCTGGGAGGCACGTCCTGAGGAGTGCAAGCCATGGCAAGGGAGCAAAGTGGGTACAAAGTGAGTCCTGGGGGCAGTTTTGGGCACCACGATGGAAGAAACCTCTAGAGGTCTTAGAGAGCGTCCAAAGGAGGCTACAAAGGTGGTGAAGGGCCTTGAGGGGAAGCCACACAAGGAATGGTGGAGGGCACTTGGCTTTATCAGCCTGGGGAAGAGGAGGCTGAGGGGAGACCTCACAGCATCTGCAGCTTCTTCAGGAGGGGCAGAGGAGGGGCAGGTACTGATCTCTGCTCTGTGGGGACCAGGGACAGGACCTGAGGGAATGGGCTGAAGTTGTGCCAGGGCAGGTTTAGGCTTGATATTGGGAAAAGGTTCTTCATCAGAGGACGGTCGGGCACTGAACAGGCTCCCCAGAGCAGTGGTCCTGGCCCCAAGCCTGAGAGAGCTCAAGGAGTGCTTGGGCAACACTCTCTGGCACATGGTGGGATTCTGGGGATGTTCCGTACTGGGTCAGGAGTTGGACTTGATGATCCCTGTGGGTCTCTTCCAACTCAGGATATTCTATGATTCCAGGTGAGCTTAAGCACAAAATTATCAGAGTTTGTTGCCTTCAAAAATCACTTTTGCTGTGGATGGTAATGGCAACAGGGCCCAGGGAAGAATTTGGACCTATTCAGGCCAGGCACGCTGCCTCGGGAGAAGCCATATGTGGAGAAGGCTCTTGCCTCTGTGACACTAACACTTGCACCTCACTGTGAACCGATAGGGCAAAAGGACTTTGCATGATGAAACCAAGAGCTCTCCACTGATATTATTCTTATGCCTGAGACAGACCAGGCTTTGAGGAGTGTGATGTTCTTTTTACCTATGCAGACTTCTGATTAACGTTTATGGAAGCACTGTGCAGGTATGAGCAGGATGACCAGCATATCCCTGGGTACGTATGAAAAATGACATATGGAAAACAGTTCTGTAATGTGTGTGCAAGCCATTCTGGCCAATATCAAAGCCAAAAGGCAACATGAAATACCATATACATATTTATATGAAATACTAATGCATTGTGCTGCAGTACTGAAGAATAAAGTGTTTCCCTGAAGCAACAGAGGGAGCTGGAAGTGAGCAAAATACATTTTCCACACTGGAATGATCAAGATACTGGGTAAATGCCACTGCTGCTGAGGAAGGACCACAGGCGTTTCAAAAGCCATAAGTGGTTGGGAGTTTGGTTTCTTAGTGGTGTCCAACACTCAGCAGCTTTAGCAGAAGAGCCCCCTCAGCACCACATGCGGGTGCTTGAGTCAGTCCTGACTCAGAGGGAAGAATGCTGCCCACTGAGTCACCAGCCCCACTTCCTCCAGCACTGCCTCCCCTCGGCTGGTGATCCACTCAAGCCCAAACACGTGGAGCAGGCAAGAGCTGACAGGACTGCAGCCCTGGGAAGGATGGGTGGCACAGAAAGCCTTGTGAGTGCCAACATGGCAAGGTAACCCACCCAAGAGCTACGTTTATGAGGTCTCTGTTGTAATTTATGGGATGAGCACCACGCTCACCTCAAGGAGACACAGCACACTGTAGATGTTCACCTCCACAAACATGGCCCGTGTGAGGGTTGCATTGGAGATTGCTGAGCCCAAACTCATGCCATGCAAAGGAAAGACTGAATTGCCTGAGGAATGCAGCTGTCTCCCATCCATCTCCTCTGGAAATGACTGAGCCCCTCAGAAAAGGTGTGGAAAAGCACAAAACTTGTACTATGTTTGATGTGAACTTTGCTTATCCTATCTCTTTTTTTCCCTGAAACTATACTGAACTCATTTGGGGTGGTGAGAAGAGAGCTTCAACTAGAAATAGAAGATCTATAATTAACACATGGCCCTAACACAAAGTAGAATCAAAGTGGCCCTTCAGAGTTAGGAAACGTTGCTTGGAAATGCATTCCAAGTTTTATCAGATTTCTCTCATCTGCAGAAACAACTTCCTAGATATGATGTACTTGCATGCCCAACAGACTGGACCCAGATATATTCTTCAGTTTTATGATTAAAAAAAAATCCCCCACTGACACACATCTTGCACATGTAAGTAATTTGAAGTCTTCAAGTACTAACCCTTCCCAGCCTGAAGCAGGGGCAAGTTCCTGCTCTCTTCTCACAGGCTTGTTACCATTATGCAAGCTGCTTTCATTCTGAAACCCCAACTCATGTGAAAAACACCCAGGTTAGTGAATCTGAAACTCAGTCTAAGCAACCCAAACGAAAATACTGTCTGTTAACCCATTCTTTGTTTCCCCTCTCAGGGTCAGACTGGTTGTTCTCCCAGCAGCCCAGCTCGTCCTGCCATATATGTTTTCTGCAGATACAGTGCCCTGCACACTTGAACCTGCATCCTTCCATGCCTCCAAGGAGGGATGTGTCTGGAATTCAACAAAGGCAAATGCTGCAGGGTCTGTACCTGGGGAGGGATAACCCCAGGCACCAGCACAGGCTGGGGGTGACCTGCTGGGAAGCAGCTCTGCAGGGAAGGACCTGGGGGTCCTGCTGGACAACAAACTGTCCCTGAGCCAGCAGCGTGTCCTGGGGGCCAGGAAGGACAATGGGATCCTGGGGTGCACTGGCAAGAGCATTGCCAGCAGGTCGAGAGGGTGATCCTGCCCCTCTGCTCAGCCCTGTGAGGCACATCTGGAGTGCTGTCTCCAGTCCTGGCTCCTCAGGACAGGAGACATGGAGCTCCTGGAGCGGGTCCAGCGGAGGCTGCGGAGATGCTGAAGGGACTGGAGCATCTCTCTCAGGAGGGAAGGCTGAGGGAGCTGGGGCTGTTCAGCCTCCAGA
>JAWWEU010000040.1:58722423-58742011 GCA_035583155.1 Acropternis orthonyx | reverse complement strand
GTCTAGGAAATTAAGGCTGATAAATATAAGACTGGACACTCACTCCTGTTGGCAAGCTGCACAGCTGTGCTCAAAGCAAGGGAAGGCTGGAGCTTTGCTTCATCTTCTGGTGATTAAGGAGCAGTATCAGAAGCAAGAAAATAAATATATCCCAGGAATCATAGTAATGGTTAAATAAATATATCCCATGACCTGTATTCCACAGAAACATATTTTCAGCAACTGCTCAATTAGAACACAAAGCCCCACTTTCAAAATTTTCTTTCCAAAGATACTGAATTCTAATAGAAGTTAAAGAGAATCGCTGGCTTTCTGTCCCTTTCTCTTCAGAAATGTAATCAACATTTAGGAATTCTCTTCTCCATGTATACAGTGTATTTTACTAAATTGTTACCCTTGTATTGCAAAGTAACTTCGCCTTTGACTTGTTTAAGCTATTTTTTTTTTAGGTGTGTAGGTGCTTAAAAACAAATGCTGTCAAGCAGAGACCATCAGAAATTACATACTCTTTCTGCAGTCTTCCTATGCTCTGATATTTATATGGAGGATAGACACATGGTCCATTTCACTTCTGCTGGCACCAGAAAATCACAGAGATTTATTCTTTTGACCTGTATGCTACTTTCACTGTCCCATTTTTTCATCTCTTCATTCTCCTCTGACTTCATCTGTTTTTATTATTGCAAAAAAAGCAAAGGTATGAGGAGCAGCTGAGGTCACTTGATCTGTTCAGCCTGGAGAAGAGGAGACTGAGCAGAGACCTCATTCTGTTCTTTGACATCCTCATGAGGGGAAGAAGAGGAGCCAGTAATGATCTCTTCACTCCTGTGACCAGGGACAGAATGCAAGGGAATGGCATGAAGCTGAGTCAGGGAAGGTTTAGGTTGGATATCAGGACAAGGTTTTTCACCCTGAAGGTGGCTGGACACTGGAACTGGCTCCCCAGGAGAGTGCTCACAGTACCAAGCCTGTCTGAGTTCAAGAAACATTTGGACAACACTCTCAGGCACATGGTGGGATTTTGGGGCTGTCCTGTACAGGGCCAGAAGTTGGGCTCAATGATCATGATGAGTGCCTTCCAATTCAGCATATTCTATGATCCTGTGATTAACGTTTCTTGGAGGATGTTGAAGCACTCGAATGAAAATAAGTCATTACCTTACAAAAGTAATAGGGAAAGAGCTACTTCTGTTGGTTTGAGGTTTGTTGAGCAAAGCACATGTTGAATGGAAGCAGGAGCTCTGAAGGGGACATCTCAGACTTAGCTGGAATCACAGCACAGCCATGTAAAAGACTTGCACCCTGGTACCAAGAATAAATATTTACTAAGCCTTCCTTAAAAAAAAATGTAACAATTATTTTGCTTATTACTGTTGTAGATTGCAGGGTGTCGTGTACAAACATTTACATTTTTCTCATTGTTCCCACCAGTGAGCATTTGAATTTCACTGCAAACAGTGGCTTTGCACTTGGCGGGGAACATCGAGTGTCACACCCCACTGGTGGTGGCAGATGCAGCTGTTCACCACAGAGGAGCCCTCTGGCAACATCATGGCTCAGGTGAGGAACCTCTCCAAGGAAAGGTGTCTCCAGGTGGGGCAGGGTCAGCCTTGCGTGTTCGTTGCAATGTCCACTGCGTGACTGTGTGTTCCACATGGGTACGACACCCTTCAGAGAGCAACTCCTAGCAGAGTGCCTGTGCTGTTATGCCATTTAAAGCACAGCATTCAAGTTGTACTGCCTACAAATGGCATTGCTGAGGCCCCCTCACATTCCCCACCCGGTTCAGTTTTAACCAGATCCTGGAATAACAGAAAGGGAGGCAGCTTCTCTGCTCCCCATGCCTGTGTCAGGGACCCTCTGTGTCACAGCTGCTCTGGAGAGTTCTCTTTTGGCCAGAGGAAAACATCTTGAGAACAGGCTGTTGAAGGTATGTGGGCACCTAAAGGCACGGCCAAACACCCGCAGCATTTTTCAGGAGCACCTCGGTGCTTTCCAAGGGCCTATCTGCATCTTAAGGCACCCACGCGCCTTCGAAAAGTAGGCCTTTAGCCCCTTATCCTTACAAAAGTATTTTCCCTGGAATAAATGACACACAATTAGTTTGAGAATGAGGCACTCCCTTTTAAATCCAGTACAAATAGTGAGAGTAGATAAATCTCCAGAAGACCAGTGACTACAATAGATGTTTTGCCAAAGTAACTCATAAGAATACAATTTTAAGCCACCTGACTATCTTAATGCATGGATAAAGTGTTTAAATCCTGTTACAGAAGGTTTTTTATTATCATTCTCACTTAGCAACTGTTTTCCAAACTGAAGGTACTGATGTCAGAATTAAGGAGTTGTTAAAAAGAGGTCTCCTAAAAGCAGATTTCCATACTGGTTTACTGAGATGCAGATGTGAATGAACAATTAGATGTTTTAAACAATAAAAATCTTATAATATTGGAAAGAAAAAAAACTAGCACAAAATCCATCAACTAGCTGGGGCAAGGAAGAAACCTTCTGAGCACAATGGTGCAAAGTTCTTCATTATAATGTAGGTGATCAAATATGTTCAAAGCTTCCAAATCAGACAGACACAATGGGATAATCCCTGCACAGATGTTTTTCGTGTGTACTTGAGTAGCATCTGTGTGCTCTCCTTGCACACTGAGCTGTTATGCTCCAAAGTGATTGGGTTTCAAAGTCCTAAGGCCTTTCTACAGGCTACAAGTTTCCTGCAGCTGAATGAACTACCAAGAGTTTCTACTGGGTTTCTAATCCCTTTTGGTGTTACGAGAAGAGCAGCAGAAGGTCCGTAAACCAGGCAGAGAAAAGGTAAATGCACCTTCACTAGGAGGGCATCATTACAACCACATCAGAATGTAGCAATTATTTTCTGCCAGAAATATATAAAAGATTGGGAAATCATTTCTCAAAAGTTGCCATTATGTTTTTGAACTTGAAATTGTAATAAACACACAAAGAGAAAACACATATGCAATCAGAGAATGGTTTGAGTTGGAAGGGACCTTAAATCTCATCTCATTCCAACCCGCTGCCATGGGCAGGGACACTTTTCACTAGCCCAGGTTGCTCAGAGCCCCATCCAACCTGGCCTTGGACACTTCCAGGGATGGGGCAGCCACAGCTTCTCTGGGCAACTTGTTCCAGTGCCTCATCACCCCCACAGTAAATAATTTCTTCCTAATATCTAGCCTAAATTTCCCCTCTTTCAGATTGAATCTGTTCTTTCTGGTCCTGTCACTACAGTTCCTGATGAAGAGTCCTTCTCCAGCTTCTTTGTAGGACCCTTCAGATACTGGAAGGGGCTGTGAGGTCTCCACACAACTTTCTCTTCTCCAGGCTGAACAACCCCAACTCTCTCAGCCTGTCTTCATAGGAGAAGTGCTCCTGTCCCCTTATCAACTTCATGGCCTCTTCTGGACTTGCTCCAACAGTTCCATGTCCCTCTTATTTTGGGGGCACCAGAACTGTACGCAGTATTCCAGGTGTACCTTTTTTGTGTCAGCTCTATATCCTTTTCTACATCCACACGTGCCCCATTTACATACCAGAGCAACGATGCCTTTCCTGCCCCTCTGGAATGGAAGAGAAAGGATATCTACTTGCCTCTTCCCCACCTTTGGTTAGAAGTTGGAGTAGAGCAAATGAACACAAAAGGGACCAGGAACCACCTGGACCTCCTGAGCGGGATTGACTCTTTTTGAAGATGGATGTCTAATGCATGAATGCAGTACAAGAACAGTCCAGGCTACACACTTGTCTCTCTCAAAAGCTCAAGTTAGTTGATGGGCTGGATAACTTTGCAAACAAGCAGGACACCACGATGGGGAGAATTCACCAGGGCCATGCCTATGCTTCCCAAAGTCAGATCACATCATGGACCAAATGTGCTGGGCTTGACTACTACAGGCACATTGATATCCTACGGATTCTTGAAAGATGCTGTAGTGGAGGCATAAGAGAGGGCATCTGCAAAAGAGCCAGAAAAAAAACCCCAACAAAACCCCAAAACAGTAACCAAAAAGGACCCCAAGAAGAGCCTAGTATGGCCTTGTGACTGCTTGTGCCAAGATCAGCCTGGAGAAGAGAAGGCTTTGGGGTTTCCTAAATGGGGTCTTCCAGTACTTGAAGGGAGTCTACAAGGAAGATGGAGAGAGACTATTTCCAAGGGCCTGGAGTGACAGGACAAGGGGGAATGGCAAATGTAGTTTGGATATTGGGAAGAAATTGTTCCCTGTGAGGGTGGGCAGGCCCTGGCACAGGTTGCCCAGGAAAGCTATGGATGCCCCATCCCTGGGAGGGTCCAAGGCCAGGTTGGATGGGGCTTGGAGCAACCTGGGATAGTGGGAGGTGTCCCTGCCCATGGCAGGGGGTTGGAAGTAGTTGGTCTTTAAGGTCCCTTCCAACCCAGGCCATTCCATCATTCTACGATCTCCAGCACAGAGGGGAACCAGTAACAGAGAAGAAGTAAATCAACTAAGAATGGCTAATTTGAATACCAGATCCCCTGGCATCATACCAATGGTATCCATTATGACAAAGATTGTCTCTCCTTAGATTAGCAAGTCATTGTTTTTCTTAACCAATCCCATTTTCTATGATTTTCAACCAATATGTGGATCCTGAACAATTTCATTCACACAGTCAACATTCGCATTCTCATGGAGTGGCTGCCACTATAGCATGGGATAAGCTCTGTGCTGCAACTAGATAACTGGGAATGCAAATAGCAAAATCCTTTAGAGGCTTCTGAACAAAGAGTGGTGTGTGCTAAGAAATGAGAAAATCTGTGTTTTGCACTGACATTGCAACGTCCTAGGAATTAAAGAAAATGTTTCCCCAGCCAGAAAACACACTGATTTTCAGAAAGGTATTTCTGATTCGATTATTGTCGTACCAGTTCTGGCTCACAGGTCTGTAAAGGGGAAAAAAGACACCCATATGTAACACATACAAGTCAATTCTGATGAAGAGGTGGGGGAAATACAGAAGGTATTGAAATGCACTTAATATACTGAAGTATCTCTATATTTTTGTGACCTATCATTACCTCCCATCCAAACACTCATTCAGTGCACCTTTTCTGAAAGTTTAGGAGAGCTGTGAAGCAATATATATTGGCTGTATAGAGTGAATCCTCACTTGGGGGAGCTCCCATGGTACTACTGCAGTACAAACATTATTAATAATAATAGCAATAAAAATACTGAAGTTTACATTAATTTCTGTTAATGCTCATTGACAAAGATTCTCAACAAACACCAGTTATAGGAAAAACCTCCCAGCTGATTCAGGCATTCAGGGATGACTAACTGCTGGGGAGGAATGAAATCCATTAACAAATGAGGACAAGGAGGAGGAAAGTTATTGTTGAGTTAAAAAGAGCAACAATGACCTCCTTTTCAAACTGTACCATCAGTTCCAGAAGACGGACAATAAGCCGGAGTTCCCTGTAAAGGAATGAACATCCTGTGAGTATAAACCGTTGGTTAATGGCAGGAAAGAGACCTCCTGGCACTTGTGAACATGTAAGAAACATCTGGCATCCCAAACCTCAGCTGACATACAGTGCATAGTGACACCCTGGACTTCAGATGGCAAGTAGCCTGATGAAATTTCAAAATCAGAGGATGAGAGGTTGTAGGAAATATATGTGGATTTTAGTCTGTCTTGTGCTTGTCTAGTGAAATAATCATAAAAATAAATAAACAAATAAATAGTTCTTCAATTGTGCTGAAAATTAAATGGTCTTGCATAGACATAAAACCCAATGAAACCCATGGAGGTTGTATTTATCTTGCTATAATTTTAACCTTTCTGGCTGCAAAAACCTGATGCTGATTTACAACTTCCAAGGCACCAGCTCCATTTCCAGAAAGTGTTCAACGAAATAGAAAAATGATCAGCATGGGAGAAGTCCAAAGGGTTGGTTTGGATTTGGTTGCATTTCAAGAGCACCTAAGGGGACAGAGGAGCAAAAAAGATGCTGTGGTACGAGTTGTGAGTCTTTCCACATTAGAAGAAAAGATAAATAACTGAGGAGAGAGGGAAACAGTCAGAAGAGACAGTGCCATTAAAAACAGAGATAGGAAATAAAATAACTTTGTTTGGAAACAAGTTTTCTCTGATTAAGAACTTTCCACATTTTATTTTGACTGATTATATTACTTGGGGAAATACTTTGGGATACTTAGAAGAGATGCGATGATGGGAAACCAACATGAAGAGAAAGGCATGGGGAGAAGGAAAGAGAGACACGCAGGGACATGTGATGTTGCAGACAGGAGTTGTGACGGTAAAATTCTCTTTACTCAGCCATAACCCTAATGAGACCCAACGGCTGGAACAGCAAACAAGACCAGCTTAACAAATCAGTTTCAATTTTAACAATATCAAGGCTAACAATGGCAAGCACCCACCAAGGGAACTGGTAGAGACTCAAACATCGTAAGTATTTAAGTCAAGAATGTTTCTCTAAGAACTTGGCCCTCAGTTGTCAGAATGAAGTGTGTGGGCTTTCTGCAGGAAGCTCTAAAACCTGCACCATACAGATGATCCCCATAGTATTTTCTGGCCTTATACCATGACCACAAGACATTTATCCCTGCTGCTGGGAATGGCATCCTCAGGTAGATCCCTCCCAGTGGTCAGTCACACCACCCAGACCATACACTAGCTGCTGAAAGCTCTTGTGAAGTAAGAGAAAACTGAGAGGTTTCCCCAAGAATACTTTTACCATCAGCTTCATATGGGGAGTGCAGAAGACACAGAGGCGGAAAGACACCGTGATGAGTTCACAGCTCCTTGGTTGGTGGCACAGCTTTCAGGTCCCTGTGGTGGCAACAGGAATCTACCTATTGAAACAACTGAAATTGAAGCAATTATGACAGTCTTACCAGAAAATTGTAAGGCTTCTCAAAAGGACACTTTTTTCCATTCTTCAAGCTGTTGACAAGGTTTTCTGCCTGTTACTAGAGCTCCACAGAAACACAAGGAGCATCACCAGTGCATGTGCAAGAGAGAGAGAAGCCAGACTTCTTACACTCAGTCCTCCCCACTCAGAACACAGGATAGCTGCAGAGGCTCAGCTTAAGGATGTGGTGTGTGCAGTGGTGGCCCCAAGCCACAGAGGCTGGTTAGAGATGCATATTTCAATGTAGAACAAACCACAGTGGAAGAATTTTCACTCTGGAAATGTGCTTCACCCTCGTAACAAGACAATAACCTTCTGTGAAACCCAAATATAGATTTGAACTTATGTATTCCTCCAAATCATGGGTACGTTGAGTGAGCTCCATATTTGATTTGGTATCATTTTCCATCTAACTAGCACTGAAAAGGAGATGTAAATGCATTGGCTACTTCTCTGATCCTACCTTAGGAAAGATCTTTTGGCTTATTTACTTATTTTTTGGGGGTGAGAAGGTGTGTCCCCAAGCATACTCATGTTTTTTAGGAACTCTTAGGTTCAGTCTTTCCTTACCTGCCACCAAGCAAATTTGGCTTCCAGATTAGCAACTGCAACATTTGTTCTTACCCTGTGATTGCCTTTTAACCAGTTTTGCCCAAAGCATGACCTACCCTTTGCATTTGTACCATGTTCCTGGTTACTTGAACACCATGGCTACAAGCAGAGCTACGATACAGAGCTCTGGAGACACAGATCCTTATCAGTCAGGCTGGGGAATAATCATAGATTCATAGCATGGTTTGGATTGGAAGGGAGCTTAAATATCATCTCATTCCAGCCCTGCTTCCAACCTTCCACTATTCCAGGTTGCTCAGAGCCCCATCCAATCTGGCCTTGAACACTGCCAGAGATGGGGCAACCACAGTTTCTCTGAGCCACCTGTTCCAGGGTCTTACCACCCTCATTGTAAAGAATTTCTTTCTGACATCTAATCTAAACCTACTCTCTGTCAGTTTGAAGCCATTCCCCCTTGTCCTGTCATTACAATTCCTGATGAAGAGTTCTTCTTCAGGAATAATAATAATAATAATGAGGGAAGGGCTTGCATCTGTGTATGCTTCTAACACACAACAGTGCCATATAACAGATTTACAGACCAGGAAGTTCAATTATGATCATCTAAGACCTCAGAATCCAGGCAATAATGTCATTATTAAGGTCAGAGCTTCGGCCTGAGTTAGATCAAGCCATTTACAGTAATCCTGGGAAGCAATGAAGACCCCCTCAACCTTCCCTGGAGAAGACAACAGTGAATGCCCTGCCTTGTTAAAAATGTGCATCTTATTTCAGACATGAGCTACCTGGAGGGCTTTATGACTGGATTTTGTTGCACTTTTGTCTGTGTCAAGCGAGGGGATTGTCCCACTCTGCTCTGCACTGGGGTGGCCTCACCTGGAATACTGGGGCAGTTTTGGGCACCACAATATAAGAAACGTATTTAGTCTGTTAGAAAGCGTCCAAAGGAGGGCAATGAAGATGGGGAAGGGCCCTGAGGGGAAGCCATATGAGGAGCAGCTGAAGGTACTTGGTCCATTCAGTCTGGAGGCAACTGAGGGGAGACCTCATTGCAGTCACAACTTCCTCAGGAGGGGCAGAGGAGGGGCAGCCACTGATCTCTGCTCTGTGGGGACCAGGGACAGGACCGGAGGGAATGGGTCAAAGTTGTGCCAGGGGAGGGTTAGGTTGGATATTGGGAAAAGGTTCTTCCCCCAGAGGGTTGTCGGGCACTGAACAGGCTCCCTAGAGCAGTGGGCACAGCATCAAGGCTGGCAGAGCTCAAGGAGTGTTTGGTGATGCTCTGGGGCACAGGGTGTGACTCTTGGGGATGGTCCTGTGCAGGGCTGAGGGTTGGACTCGATGATCCTTGTGTGACCTTTCCAACTCAGCATATTCTGTGATTCTATGGAATGGTTCCTCTCCAGCTGCAATTATCCCCCCTCACGGAGGTCCGGATCACAACTTCACCTGCTGCCATCAGCTTGTAGGTTTCACCATCCCTGACCACAGGCTGGCACCAGCACCTGAGTATTGCACCCAAAGAACCTTCTTCCTGGGCTTTTCCCTGCTTGCCAAACCTCCAGCTGTCCAGCAGCATCAACACACTGAGCAGTGCCAGGCTCCAGACACCGCTGTGGCTTAACGGGGAAAAGGCACGTGTGTGTGTGTGTGTGTGTGTCCCTGGGATCTGCTGGTTAAATGTTTTCCTTTCCCAGGGGATATATTTGACATCAAGATAAAGGGGCAGCGTGGAAAACAAACTTACTTTCCACCCCCCACCCCCCCCCTCCCCACCCCTTCGGAGTTTAGTATTGTAAAACAAGCCGCGCTAGCTGAGATTCCTTTTGAAAGCACCCGGTTATCTTAGCAGCTCTAATATAAACCACAGTCTCCTTGAAGTATCTCCCTGCCACAGATCCCTTCCTGGTGCGGGGTGGAGGGGCAACAAATGCTATAGTATTCACCAGGAATAATGTATTTTTTTTGGAAGTCCAGGCACTTTTTGAAGCTGGCTAATGCAACACTGTATGTTTTCTTTTGGAGCTCTGCTGAACCCGCTCCTTACATGTGTGCAGCAAGTGATGGCGTCCATCCCTCTGCACCTCATTAACAGTATCTCCCTTGCCTTTTGTTTTGCTCATGATGAACTAGAGCGGGAAGTAAAGGGGGTGATGGTTATGAAGTGTGGGGGTGAAGGGCACAGTCAGAGCAGTTCTGCCTGAGTGTTGCTTGTTTTGGTGTTAAAGCTGTTTGATGTGCCTCCTGCTGAACCACGTCCCATGCAAGCCAGTTCACGTCTGCGTGCTGCAGACGAAACATTCCTGTCATTCTGACACCCTGCGAGGATGATGCCTGGAGTACAGGCACCTGTGTGGTGGGTAGTCACAAGACTTTCAGCTGGTACCTCTTGTGGTTGCCCAAAGGGAGCCTTCCTCCTCTTGCAACATCTGGCCTTGGAAGGGGAGGGACCACCTGGCCCCCTGGGGAAGCTCTAAGAGGTGTCTGGGCTGTCTCGTAGGCAGGGATCTCCGTAGTCGACTTCCTTAAGTCCACTATTTTCTCCCCTCCTTCTCAGTTTCCTCCTTTGTGAGTGTGAAAATGACTGGGGGGGGGGGGAAGGAAAAAAAAAAATAAAAGGAGGAAACTGGAGATGCCAGGCTGGAGAAGACATGGGCTCCCTCTTCTGCAGCCGATTTGCCACTACAAGCAGTAGCCAAAAGCTTTCCCCCTCCTCCGAAATCCCCGGGCCCCCTGCCAGGCTGGGGATGATGTTCGGAAACCCTGCGCCGGGTCAAGCCAAAGGCACAGCAGTAAAGAAGGAGGAGGTCATGGAAACCTGTTTCCATTATGGTGCTTGTAAACAGCCTTGCAGATTATCTCCTTGATTATCGTGCCCTACCTGTGCTGTTTCCAGCGCTTTTAATCCTCGACGTGGCAGAAAGTACCTGCAGGGGCAGAGGGCCAGCAGGAACCCGGCTCAGGGGTTTCAGTGTGTCTGGGAGAGGGATTTTCCCCCATCTCAGGCAATTCCTGACTTCCTAAAGTGCTACATGAAGGAGGGGTTGCAGACCTGGAGAACGCTCCTCAACCACCTGCGTCTTTGGTTACCCTCCTGAGAGCTACCTCTGTCTTATCCCACCTTTCACTATAGCCTGTACTTTGTGTCCTACAACTGAAATTCTTTTTCTCTGGAAAACAGATTTGTCAGTCTTTCAGCTCCTTCAAAGAAGCAAATAAATGAGTAATGCTTTCAAAGCTACCTAAGTAACTCAGGAGCTTGTATCCCATTGTTTTTCATGCTAAGCAATTCTGATTAATTTTTATTTTGTTTTTTAAACTTGGCCCAAAATCTAATTTCCCAAAATAATTAAGGCATTTTGGAGCCACAAAGTCTAACTGTAAATTGAATTTGGTTTCATAAGTCACTTGCATGCTTTGGAAACGCTAACCTTGATGTGGCAGACACAGTGTGACCAGCAGCACTCATTACAGGTTGTTGCTTTCTTTACCTAGTTCAGTGGTGGGACTCAAGAGCTTGAGCAGGGAGGTGGGACCAGATGACTCACTGTGGTGCCTTCCAACCTTACCCATCCTGTGATTCTCTGAAATCAAGGTGAATTTTTTCTTTATTATATGTAGCAATGGCTTGTCTTTTTTCCTTTCCTATAAGTGCCCTGAGGCACTGATAAATGGAGCTGTGCTGCCCCAGCAAAGCCCTGGATCCCAGGAAAAGGGCAACTCCTACTGCAAAGGGTGGTCAGCTGGCACAGATGGGAGAGGTGAGGATGCTGGAGATGTCACAGCCAAGAAAAAAAAATAAAAAAGAAGTGACAGCAACAAGGCAGAAAGTTCCCCAGATTTCTCTTAGTGATCATTTTCGCCTTCTTCCAGAGTCACTGAGGAGCTGGAAAGTCTCAGGAAAAGAGAGAGCAGCAAGGGCTGAAACAGAGCACAGTGGGGAGAACTTCAAGAAGAGGACAGGGGAGAAGAAAGAGACACAGTGTAGGGTAATCACCAGGGTGCTACTGCTGGTCTTTATTATGGCATATCAGCACAAACCTCTGCAAAATGAATGCAGATATACAGGGACACTGTATCCATAAAATGAAACTGAGCCCACAGAATCTTCACTATAAAATCCCTGGTTTTGTTCCATTTATTTGTTTTTGTGTGAGAACTAAAGAGCTGAAGTTTGTAATTTTTTCTATCTGCAGACATGTAATGTTTATGAATTTCTATGTTAGTATATTTCTGAAATTCTAGTCCTAATCGCTCCATGTGGTTTCTATGAAAAAGTGCTTCACAGAAGTGATCTAATTTGCCATATCCACACAACCCCATGGATAACACTGGAATTTGAAAAGCCCTGGATAACTGCACAAAGGAAAACTCACAAAATGAAGAACTGCTCAGCTGCTAAATCAAAATCACTGCCTTGGGCTGGTCCATTGTGCAGCACATCAGAACAAGTAGCTGATGCCTCTGGTGTTGATGTCCCTGCAACTCTGGACAACTTTTTAAATTCCCTCTCCCTCACTTAAGGTGAAAATTAGAATCATTAAAGTTGCAAAAGACCTCCAAGGTCATCAAGTCCAACCTTTGACCAATCCCCACCTCATCAACTAGACCAGAGCACCGAGTGCCACGTCCAGTGGCTTCTTGAACACCTCCAGGGATGGGGACTCCACCCTCACCTCCACCACTTCACAGTGATAACACCATTAAGGACTTTTTCAAACCAAAGAATCATATCTGCCAATACCCAGAGCCATAATTTATTTATGGAAATGCCCAAGTTTTGACAAAGCCTGGGGAATGGTTCTAGGTTCTCAGATGGAGCCTGTTGAAGCAAGACAGACCCAAGGGCATCAGTCAGTTGTGCTATCCTGCTCCCCTCCCAGGGAGCCACAAAATCCCACCTTTTCCTGGCAGCTACCCTCTTCCCTCTCAACTTTCCCAGGCATTTTCAGGCTGAGGAAGCCAGGTGGCCTCTTGACAAATGGTGACTTCAGGTTTCTTCCATTACTCCCAAACAAGTCAGGCAGCAAGATCAATTTTAGTACAGGCAGTGATTTGGTAGTTGCTTTTTTCTCATTCCAAAACAAAACACTTCAACTTGCATTGAATAAAGGACTCAAGGCTTGAAGTAAGGATGTTCTCATGTTCCAGTTTAAAAAAAAAAAAAAAAAAAAAAAAAAAAAAAAAAAAAAAAGATAAAAAACATTGATGAGGTAGAGAAAGTAGTTGTGTCCCCTTTTTTCCAGTTCTGAGTGCTGAGCCCAGTTTGGACCACTCCTTTTGCTTTTTAGGAGACTCTCATCTCAGAGAAGGGGATTCACCACCTCAGCCCTTTCACCAGGAGATGAGGAGTCAACGCTACTCTCAATCCCTTGGCTGACCTGAGTCCTCTTTGCCTAAACAAATATGCAAGAGATCAGAGCCTGTGACTCAGATGCTCCCTCTCTTTGGTAAGTGTCCTGAGGACAGGCTGGCAATCACTTTTTCTCATTCCAAACCCTCCCTCCCCGCCCCTGCTCCACAGCTTGGTAAATATTTAAGTATTCCACACAGAGCAGGATGGCTCCTGTAGGAGCAGCCATGAACATCACCAACCAAAAGACCCCAAATATAATGGAAAGTTAAAATCATGTCACCTCAGGAAAAACAGAGGCTTGAACTTGTCTCTCCCACATCCTTGATACTAAGAGATACAAAGGGAGGCATAAGTGTATTTTATCTTTTATTCAAGCAACTTTTCAACAAATAGCAAATTTGTGAACAGTTTCCAGACAATAAAACCACCAGTTTTTCTCAACAAAATTCCCATTTGCCACCAAGAGGAAAGAAAAATCACCCAGCTCTGTTCTACTTACACATACCTGAGCTACAACTTCATGTTAACTCTCAAATCCTAGCCTGAAAAAAACCTGCAAGTAGCCAAGATCAACTCATACTTGAGGGACCTCAGCATGATGGTCTGACTGTCCCAACACACCAACCTCATTTTGACCATTTCCTGTGATGAAGGGCGAGGATCCAGGTCAGGGAGACGGTTGTGTCCCCTCCCATTTTACCAGAGCAGTGAGCAGCACCTCCCTTGCACACCCCCCTGTATTATATTCCACTTCTCCTTGACACGCTCTGTATAATGTTGATTCTGTGCTGTGAAGGGTGTCTGGCTCTCCCCTTAACTAATCACTGGGTGCTGGAGGATCCTCTCTGGAGCTTGAGAACTTGACCTCTGATGACACAACTCTGACAGGGATGCAGATACATGTGGCTCCCCTCACTCATCCCCACTCACCCCAGGAGTTCTCCTCTGATGCCCTGTCAGCACAGGCTTTTAGACAAAAGATACTGGTGAAATCAACAACAGCCAAAGGAATGTGGCCTTCTGGCCTAACAGCCTTTGATTGATATTCTTTATTTCAACAAAACCTTAACTTGGTTAAAAATACAGTGTACAACCTGTTTTGGCATTTCCAGACAGGACATGTCTGCAGAACTTGCAGGGTCACCGAGGCAATGTGTTTCAAAACAAATAATGGGTCTCGCTTTCAAAATCACAAGGTCACTTTATCTGTACATATTTCTTCTGTAGTCTGCCAAGATGTCCCTCTAAAAGATTACCATGCCAATACTCTTATTTGCCTCCCAATATGCCCAGGGGCCTGGCAAACTAAGGGTTTGTCCTTAACATGACACATCCCCTGCCCTGTGGCGCTTCCCATCCCACCAGGCTGTTTGCAGACAGGGATTTGGGGAAAGCTGAGAGCTCAGCACTGAGACGAAGGCTGAAGTTTGTTTTGGGAGCCGTTCCATGCCCCTTGTAGATCCCTCTCCAAAACACTTCTTCCAGCAGGTGACCCCCCCCTTAATGCCTTCCTGCATGGAGCCCTCTGCACGTGCCATAGGAGCATCCTGCCCGCTGTGCCCAGTCTCTCACCCCCTCCCAGAAAGGGCGAAAGCAACACCAGCCCGGAACACCAGGGAAGCAACTATGATGTCAGACAGACATCATACCCTTCACATAACAACACTTATGAAGGGCTCCTTCCACGCTCTTCCTGCTCTCCACGGGAAATTCTGTGGTTCCATTCCCCAAGAAAAATTGCAAGTCTCTCACATGAAACTGGAAGAATTTAAAAGCTCAAGCTATGGCTGGCATCTACTCTAAGCCAGATTTTGATCCCTTTAAATGAAGAAGTGACAGCATTTTCATAAGAGATAGGGAGTCAGGAGAGATTTCATGTGCAGAGGCCTCTGTTCTACAACAATATTTTACTGAAATGCTAACTATAACATGGAGGTATTTTGCAGCTCCACCCTTTGGAAATGATTTTCTTAGAGAAGAGGAAAAAGGTTTAATGCCCTGGTTTTCTAACAGCCACTCAGTCCCCACTTGCAAACAAAATTTTTCAAAATATTTTCCTTTCCTATCACACCCTCTTTCATTTCTTTGGGTGTCAGCAACTTCTTCCCTCTGATGCAGCGGCACTGCCTTCCACCAGCATGCCTGGCTCCTGCTGCTCTCACATTAGGAAGGAATCATTTGTTGTCCTTTGCAAAGCTTGCCAGGTACTCCTACATGACAAAAAGCCCCAACTGTGCCTTAGGCAGAACAACTACTCCCCTCTTGCACAGTTCTAGCTGGTTAATGAATAGAGCAATACCAGGATATCCCAATATTTGAAAAAGACACTTCCAAAGAAAACAGACAAGTGCAGTGAAATGTAACTGCAAATCAGGAAGGTGGAAGAGGTCTCTTTGCAAGTCTGTCTTTAGCCCATCCTATCTAAGAGAACCTCTCCTCAACCTAAAAACATAGGGTGCTGATGATTTCACACACAGAGAAGTTGGGCCTTTATTTCTGGAAATGCTGACACTTTCACAAAACCACAGAGAATCACAGAATCATTTAGGTTGGAAAAGACCTCCAAGATCATCAAGTCCAACCTGTGACCGATCCCCACCTTGTCACCCAGCCCAGAGCACTGAGTGCCACATCTGGTCATTCCTTGGACACCTCCAGGGATGGGGACTCCACCACCTCCCTGGGCAGCCCCTTCCAATGCCTGACCACCCTTTCAATGAAGAAATTCTTCCTGATGTCCAACCTGAACCTCCCCTGGTGCAGCTTGAGGCCAATTCCTCTTGTCCTGTCACTCATTACCTGTGAGAAGAGCCTGATCCCCACTTGGCCACAACCTCCTTTCAGGGAGTTGTAGAGAACAAGAAGGTCCCCCCTGAGCCTCCTTTTCTCCAGGCTGAGCCCCCCCAGCTCCCTCAGCTGTTCCTTGTTCTCTAAGTCAGCTTCACCACATGGCCTCTCAAGTTGCTGTGTCAGGGACTCATTGCTGGTACTACTTGCATTTAGCTTCACAACTTCTATGCATTATGTTGGTGAAATACACCTCTTTCAAAGAAAGAAGACAGCAGTCCTCTCTGGAGACTGAGAATCCGTGAAGAAGCATCAAAGGAAACAATTAGGAATTTGTACCTGGAGATTTTTGCATCATGAACACAAAAAAGTTGTCCGCCTGTTTTCAAACTGGAACACCATTAAATACTGAAGCGATTTTGTAATGAGATTGTGTCTGCTCAGCTGCTCGTATCATGTTTTAGGGGTGGGGGTTTTTTGGCTGGCAGGACTTTTTGCCCACTTTGGTACCCCTAACCATAACCAAGTTGTCTCTTAGCTTTCTTTTGGGCACATTAGACTTGGTCATCTCAAGGATATACATTACAACAGATACAAGGAATCATAATTCTCATTAAGACACCTGAACTAAATTGCTTGCAGTGATGAGAGTCCTATCCGAGACTGTGGAGGAAACAGCAAAATTGACATGTGAGAAGTATATCAAAGGAGACAAAAGCTGCAGTTCAGTACCAGCAACCCGCACGTTTCTGCAATTTAAGACCAATGAAGGCATGAGCAAGATGTTCACCAAGTGCAAACTGCTGCTGATGGGGCTATGGCAATCTAAATAATTTGAAAATTATCTGGCCCAAGGTAGATATCATTTTTTAGCAACTCTAACAGGAAAAAAACCCCCTTATTAGTTGAGCTATTCCTCAAACATACTCCTAAAAAAATGAAGCCTATATTTACCTTGGACTAGCTAATCTTAACAGAAGTATCAAGGCATAAAAATGGCCTTCTGCCCCATGTAACCATATAAATACCCTTATATCTTAGTCTTCCCAGACAGGTAACTAGTTGTTTAGCTAAATATACTGCCCCAGAACTGAAAAAAACCCCAACAGATTATAGGACCCCACAATCATCATCCTGGGATGAGCACATCCAAAATCAGTGCAGCCTCAGATTATTTTTTATGCGGAATATCACACCCTTTTAAATTAAAGCCACATTTAATATAAAATAACTACAAATCACTCTACATTTCTCCTCTTAAGGTGATTGAGAAAGGGTGAGATGTATTTACTCACACATTTGTATCTGCTCTGCCTTAGCTGTGCTCAGAGAATTGCGCCAGCAGCCATGACCCGGCTGCATCTCACTGAAAGATCTCGTTTGTTATCAGGGCTACTTACTGTCCAACACCATCCTCCCTCCAGAGCTGAGCAGATGAGATATGACTTCCATTATTAGAGTCCCATCTCTGATCAGATGGCATCTCACAAGCTGCCTCTTTCTGATTTCCTGTGCTACACAAATATCGTCGCTTCCTTGAGGCTGGAGGAGATGTAGGATTGTCCACTCTGTTCAGCTGAAAGCCTCTGGACACAAACCAGCTGCGTGGAGAACCATCACTTTCTCAGAGATAGATGGTCAGAAGCTGCTGGAGGCTGAAGCCCAGAACCACTTTGTTACCAGTGATTTATGTGACATCCGTAATTTCTAAAAGCCAGCTGCTTCCAAAAACAGCTACAAACAAAGAGGCCAGACTCTAATCTTGGTCATGGCAGTTTATCTCTGCAGTTACTCCCAATTTACACCAGGTAAGCAGAGATCTGAATCGAGCTCTGTCTCGCTTTGCCTTGGCCATAAATAAGCCCATTAGGGTTTGTCCCGATGATGTAATGCAAAACCCCACATGTATTTGTGTCCGTGGAGTTGCCGTGGGGGCAGACAGAGCCAGGATTAGCTATTTCCCATGTGTTTCAGACAGGGCAAATTAAAGTTTTATTCCTAGCCACCATCCCAGCGTCCCAGTGTCTGTCCCAGCTCCCTGCTCCAGACAGCTGCTTAAATGTTGTTCCAAATGTGGTGTTAGGGGCAAACAACAGGGATACATCCTGACACTGAGTCTGGAAAATCCCAGGATGAGACAGCAAGGGCAATGATCATGCTCTTCAGTATGGTACACTTTTAACTATAAAGCCCTGGGATTACCGGACAGGAGGAGTTTGTCACTCTTGGCGAGGCAACCAGCAGAGGGATGGCTCTTCAGACAGAAATATCTTAAAGGCGGTTCCTACAAATCCAGACTGTCACTGTCAACACAGGAATTTGCCCTAATTAAAGCCACTGCATGATCAAAAAATTAAACAATCATTTAAGCATCTGCAGTTAAGAATATAAATATCTAAACATACGAGGAAACAGGCTGCAGCAGAAGGAAAACACAGGTTGTGGTAGAAGAAAATGTGGTGTTTGCCATTAGGATGTGCTGGCTGCCCTCTGTGAAAAGTCAGCCACCTTCAGTTTGTCTCTGTGGGAAGAGAAAGGCACACCATGTCACACTGGGTAGTATCTACATAATACCTCTATGTAGAGCTCCTTGATTTACATCCAAACCCAAAATGCTGCTGCTTCCCATCACATGCTTGTAAATCGCATAGCAGTGTTTGCAGCACTTTTATCTTGGGCTTCTGGGTTGCAGTAAATCAGTGTGAATCTCAGCTCTCATCTTCAAAAATGTGTTCTGTCCCTCAGTTGCAATGAAATGCTTGAAAACGTACACTCAGTGATGACTACTAGTGCAAAAGAATAAAAAGGGGGAAATAGGGACTCAAAATTAAAGCAGGGCAGGGTATGGGAGAGGTCCTCAGGCAGTGGAAGCAGTGCCCATGTCACTGTGTCACTCTCTCATGTGCCACCTACCCCACCAGCTGTGGCAGAGCAGCCCTTTGCCACCCCATAATAATTTGGAGAGACATCTGAGATTCAGGTGCAGGCACTGAGTGACTCAGCAGCATTTTACAGACTGCAGCCCTCCCTGGGTTTGCATCAACGCTCACAGTTCTCAATGAATCAAAAAAGAGTGGCTGTGCCAGAGAAGCCAGAACAAAACACTGCAAATTCCCTGGGCACAACTTTTGCAATGGTTACAGAGAAGGAACAAAACAAGCCTTCCCAGCCTGGCCCCTGTGCACAGACCAGAGCAATAAAACAGGCATCCTACTGGGATGCTTCCCATCACAGTGTCCTGCCTGCAGGCCAGTGTCCTGTGTTCTTGTGCTATGGCTGGTCCCCTGCCAGCTGCAGGGAGGGCCCCTCTCCCTTTCAGGGTCTTCTGCTCCCAATTCCCCAGCCTTCATGCACAGCCAGCTCCCAAGCTCTGTGCCTCTGCTCCTGCTCTTCTGCAATTTCCATTGGCTGGGGCCCCTTCTGCAGTTGGGAATTGGTCAGTAGCATCAGCCACCTTATCCAAACCAATTATCCCCAAGGAAATCCATCTGAGTCAAGAAAGCCTGACCTTAGAAACAGGGTGAGTGTCCAGGCAAATTTCTTGCTGCTTCAATGGATATTCAGAGAATATATTTACATGGAGAAGCAGAACAATTTGGAGCAGGAAGACTGTGATGGAGATTCAGCTCTGGGATGCTGAAATACTCCCACTGGATATGGGAGAAGCACATTCACACCTTTGCTATAAATCTGGCCAAAGAGCAACTCAGACCAAATCCCCACAGCCCAAATTAGTCACTTTCTCCCTCCACACACATTCAGAAATCATAGAATGGTTTGGGTTGGAAGGGACCTTAAAGATCATCCCGTTCCAACCCCCTGCCATGGGCAGGGACACCTCCCACTATCCCAGGTCACTCAGAGCCCCACCCAACCTGGCCTTGGACACTTCCAGGGATGGGGCAGCCACAGCTTCTCTGCCCAACCTGTGCCAGGGCCTCACCACC
>JAWWEU010000040.1:58711039-58722323 GCA_035583155.1 Acropternis orthonyx | reverse complement strand
CTGGACTCGCTCCCACAGCTCCATGTCCTTCCTGTGCTGGGACCCCAGGGCTGGAGGCAGCTCTGCAGGGGGGTCTCACAAGAGTTTCTTAGCCATGTTCCTGCTCATGCGGGAGAGTGTGACTGCCCAGATTTATGAATGGATGATGTCAGTGATACAGTGACTCACAGGCAGTCTGCTGAAGCTGATGTCATTTCTTAAATGCCAGTCCTTTCTGCTCCTCTCCCAGCAATTAGAGCATAGGAAGCTACGAACATCAGCTGGTCCATAACACCATTGAAGTGGGATATTAGGGATGTAACATTTTTGTCTATTCAAGTGCTTGGGTGAAATTCATGACTATTTCTTGGGAATGCAATGTGATTTGGGTGTAGACATTCCTTGAAATACTAAGAGTGTCTCAGAAAGAACACATCACAATTCTACAACATCGACTGATTTCAGCAATCAAAACAAAGTCGCACGCACAATTCTACAGAAGAGCTTTACACCTTGCACAGTTCAACGGCCTTGCAGACTTACAGAGGATGCAATTTCATGGCACTGATGAATCAGCATGGAAGGCAGCACTCTACTTCCAGCAAAGGGTACCACCTTTCTCCACATGGAGATGTGTACTGGGACTGTTTACAGATCAAGGTGCTGCTCCACACGAGCTCCAGAGTAGAACCGGGTCCTTTGGGTAGCATTAGAACCAATATGTTAAATTCAAAAATCTGAGATTTAAGAGTTTGAAGAACTGTTGTCCTGTTACATCACATTACATGTTTGCAACGCAAAGCTCAATTTTCTTGCTCTTTTCACTGCTAAAAGAATAACTTTTATTCCAAGATCCTTTGAATACTTTAATTTGCAGTGTAAAGGCAAATCAATTACACAAGTCAGTCACTACATTGAATATTTTTGTCAAATCCATCAAGAAAATCTAATCCTGACAAATAACCATCCCTGACTCCAAGGTAAATCCCCTTAATGGTCATTAAAATTACCTTAATTCCAAGTGCACATTTTTTCCATAGTAATTGACATGTAGCTAAAACCCAAATATAAGACAATGTTTCACCTGATTTTCTTCATGCATTCTATATTTCTGGTGCTCAATTCAAATGTTTTAGCACAAAGAACGCACATCTAAATTTAACTTGGGGATGTTTCCTTTGCAGGTCAGCAGTCCTGTTTCTCCTGCCCTTCTGCCATGTAGCTATAAACTTTCTGCTGTGTGAGAGGAAGGCAGCTGAGTTCAAGAGTTTTGCACAAAACAAAAAAGAAGTACTTTTCAAACTCATAACAACTCCTTCCGAAAACACTGGGAAATTAAAGAAACTACCTGTGAGTTACAGACATAATTCCCTGTTCACCCCCAAGAAGCCTGAGGGTCTTAAAACAGCTGAACTGAGAAGGCTCCAAGTGACACAAAAATCAAGTTAATGGTGCACATTTCCAGACACTACCTTGCCCCCTTGGTCTCTGTGCTGGGCACTGAGCTCTTCTTGAGGCTTTAAAAGCCCTGCCTGGCACTGTCCTTACCACCATCTCATTCCCGAAGGCCACAACCTCCCATGGCAGGCAGATTTAGCAGGAATAAAAAAACTGGCGTGCCATACATGGAGGCTTCTGAACTCTGCCAGAATTTCCACAGGAGATAACCCTGCTGTATGCAGAGTTAAATGTGCACAGAATCTGCATGTGCAGTTGGTCTCCCACTGGTGATGGCTTTGCTCCTGCTCCTGCATTCCCTCGTAAACTGGAGAGCAGTTACAATGACAGCTGAAGTTTATCTAAGTGAAATGTCCATGGATTTGTGAAGAATACATCCAAAATTTTATAATGGGGAGGGGGAAAGTGTTTGAAAAGAGTTTTGAATGAATCCATATGTTTTGTAAAACTATTTTTATTGATAAATCAATTTTATTTGCAGTTTGATGGGCAATATTTATGCTAATTGCAGCACCAAAACCTGCTTAGTTTTCTGATAAGGCATTGAGAAAAATCAGCTTTTAAAAAAAAAAAAAACAGCCAAAATGTTTATTTGTGTCACTCTGTAATTTCCCTCAGTGTTGCCACTTGATGATCATTTCAGCAATATTATATAATTTCAATAGGAAAAGGTGTCCATTACTCCTTGAGCTCAAAAGGAGACCCCACCTGCCTCACATCGCTTATGATTCCCCACCTCATGCCACTGCCCTCCAAACCAGCACTCCAGAGCTGAATGGCTCTCCTGGCAGATTGCTGGGAGCCTTCCCTTCGGATCCCTGAGTGTGCAGCAGCCAACTGGCCTGCAAGGAGCAGCAGAAAAGAATTCAGATAAAGAAAGCACCCAAAAGTTTGGATGCCTATCTGAATGCTGGCTGCTTCCATTAGTAATAATCCATTGTGCAGTGAGAGAGCTACTGCTAATGACCCCTGTTCAGGAAAGCATTTAAACAGAGGCTTAACTCTGTCCCTATTCAGGCTGGCACTTATGTCTCAGTTTAAGTGCTGTGCTGAATAGTTTTTTTTTTTCCCCCTGAATCAGGGCCAATTTCAGTTCATCATCCCTGAGGAACAGATGCATTCTTTTCCCCCTTTCTAACAAATGTGGAAAAACACGTATCTAATGTTTAATATGGAAGAGGGGACAGTCTAGGATAAAAAGAGGAATCTCCTGGCTTCCTGTCAGCACACCTGTGCTACCCCAACTCTCAGTGGTACTCACTTCACCTGGATGGTGGAGGGTACTGAGATCCTCCACCATGTGAAGCGAAAGGATGTGTCACATCTGGCTGGGTTGATGGAGAACACCTCTTAAATCCATCTTTGCATTCCTAGCAAGCAGCAATTTGAGTTTTTTGCAACATGCTGTAAGATTCAGGGGAGAAAGAGTTACAGAACGCAAAATACTGTTAGTTGTTATTTGATGAGTCATGTCTGATTACCCCACATTGAAAGAGTGGTAAGAAGATGTCTCATCTCCTAAGGCTCAGCTGTGGCCTTAAGAGTAGGGGATGGGAAGGGATGCAGGACCTTCACTTACCATGGAATCATAGAATGGTCTGGGTTGGAAGGGACTGTAAAGACCACCTCATTCCACACCCCTGCCATGGGCAGGGACACCTCCCACTATCCCTGGTTGCTCAGAGCCCCATCCAACCTGGCCTTGGACACTCCCAGGGATGGGGCAGCCACAGCTTCTCTGCCCAACCTGTGCCAGGGCCTCACCACCCTCACAGGGAACAATTTCTTCCCAATATCCAATCTAACCCTGCCCTCTGTCAGTTTGAAGCCATTCCCCATTGTCCTGTCACTCCAGGCCCTTGGAAATAGTCTCTCTCCATCTTTCTTGTGGGCTCATTTATGATGTTTATGGTTCCACATTAAGAAAGAAGCATAAAGAGGAATACTCCGAAAGGTATTAAGGGCTGTTCAGCACCAAGTTCCTGCATCAGTCTTTCAGATGCCGCCCATTAAAAATTCCAGAAGTGTATTTTTCTTTTTTTTTCTTTTCCAGCCACATATTTGCAGGCAGCAGCAATACCCCAGCCACTGCTGTTCTCTGCTCTGCAACACACAGGGCCTTCATTCCATGAGACACCTGTCCTGCCAGAGAAGAAGGGCTACTTGAGCAGGGCTATCCAAGTCACCTGAGCATTCAGCACAAAAATAGGCATATTTCCACAGGAGCTCAACCCAAGGAAAGAAAAGGCACACTGAGACTTTTGACGTTGTGGAGGAACTGGCGATGCTCACACCAACACATCCTGCAACTTGCACAGTCAACAGTACTGGCAAACTAAACGCTGTTTATATTCAGCACAAGGAGGGGAGGAAGGAAACAGGAAGACTAATTAAGAGTTTTCTAGGTGGTAAACACAATGGCTAGAATCCATGGAGCAGCCCTTGGTCCCGCTGGGAAAATGGTATCCTGATGTCTTTAGCCCCAGTACAACTCACAAACATGCCCGTTGCTAAAATCCTAAAACCAAGTTAAAAGAGAGGTGGACATTTTCCCTTGATTTCATTGAGCTCATTATTCACATGGACAGGAAGAAGAAAAGGAATATGAGGATGGTGCCTCTAAGGTCCCTGGAAGAGCTGTGCGAGAAAAGATTCGAAATCCACTGCACTGAGGCTGGAAAAGTGAAATCCACATTGAACTATGGCAATATTCTCATTAAATTCAACATATTTCACAAGGTCCAGCTATGTAAATAGAGGGACAGCTTTTTCCCTCCACACAGGGTGCAGCTTGCAAAGCCTAAGGAATTTCTGGTTGCATTTTCTCATATATGATCTCGTAGCCTTCCTTTCTCTTTCATATTATAAACATATTATTAGAAACAGGCAGTGAATAGACCTTTTTTCCCCTTTGCATTACTTTTTTTTTAAAAAAATGAATTGTTATCAGATTTAATGATATGATAAGCTTTAAAGTTCCCCTGGGAAGCTACCCCAGC
The DNA here is from genome assembly GCA_035583155.1 of Acropternis orthonyx. NCBI lineage: Eukaryota > Metazoa > Chordata > Aves > Passeriformes > Rhinocryptidae > Acropternis > Acropternis orthonyx. The sequence continues at coordinate 58,717,887 of JAWWEU010000040.1, read as the reverse complement.
CATACTGATTTACATAAGCATTTTCCTACACATAATACAGCATGCAAGCTCTCTGATCTCATTATTCATTAGAAAATTAATGATAACTCTCAAACGTGAAAACAGAGCAGTTCTGCAGAGAGTGCTGGAAATTGGCTAGTTCTCGACGCGGTAGTCATTTTCAATTTACTGGCTTGAAAAAAAGATGCTTTTAAGCAAATAAAAGGGTGCTGACATCAAACAGATACTTGTCTTGCTGCCAGGGAACGAGATGCCTTTTAAGGCAGGAAGGTGGGACTTGAGTGATGTGAATAGGAAGAAAAGAAAACAAGCCAGTCAGAGTTAAGCAGCTCTACCCCATTCATGAAAAATGTCTAGGCTCATTTCCTCATTGCCAGAGGTCTTTTTTGCTTAAATTCTAAAGCCCGTGCTCTGTTCTTGCCAATAATAAATAGCAGCCTGTTGTTAGAAAAAGTGCAAACTATGGAGTTTTTTTAAGTGCTTTTCCCCAAGCTACACAAATTGTGACATCCCGTAGACCAAGAGACAATGTTAATAAACCCCTCAAAACTTTGCTGATAACTATATCCTGGAATTGAGATTGTTGTGGAACGAACTGTGGCATATTCACTCCTGAGGAGCAAGAGCTGATAATCAAGGATGGAGTGAATTGCCATATGACCAACCAGATTGAGATCTGATTTTTATCTTGGCTCTATTTAGATTATGGGACCATCAATGGGAAAGGATAACTCTGCTATGCAAGTCTGCTAGTTTTGGATATGACTAACAAACAGGATGGTTGTTTCTGTCGCTGTAGTAACACAGCTGAGGGAGGGGGGACTCTCTCACAGTGTCTCAAAGTGGAACACCTTTGTGTTCATCTCTTCCAGCAAAATGGATGAAACCTGTGCCTGCTGCTTGTTGAAGCAGATATAATCTTTCTTTGTGAGATTTGATTGCTGCTTTTTAATGCAATTCATAGCTCAGATAGCAACAGAAATGGCTCTGGGGTGTGGTAGAAAAGGGATATTAGACATGCACTGCAACATCCTGTTTTGGAACTAGTTTAGTATGAGGCTCACAGGCCCAGCATTACAAAATTCTGCACTCAAGCTGTCACTTGCCAAATTTTTTGCACATTAGTTTTGTTCTTTTTTCTTCCCTGTGATCAGTAGCAATATAAAAGGAAACATCTGGTTCTGCAGGGTCCAAATTAGGGGATGCCATAGAAACAGCACTCCAGAGCAGCATTAGATCCGAAATAACCAGGCACCATGAGAATTGTGCCATTTGCAAACTCTTCCAGTAGGGAACCAGAGATCTGCCACCACGGTGGGAATTCTACCAGTGCAGGAAGAGCACCACCATTGTATTGATGTTTCAACCACATCTTCAACCACTATAATTTCCAACAAATAGAGGATGCAAAATAATTACACAAACTAAGAACCATCCTGTTATAGCTGCCACTGGAATGTCAGCTGTAGTTTGGAGGGAAAGACTTTCACATCTCTTCTGAGTTGAGGTAAATGTCCTCCAAGGGAAGCGATGGTTCTGTCAGAGGGAGAATGTTGTTACGAAGGTCTAATCATAGAACCACAGAATGGCCTGGGTTGGAAAGGACCTTAAAGACCATCTCATTCCAACCCTCTGCCATGGGCAGGGACACCTCCCACTAGCCCAGGTTGCTCCAAGCCCCATCTAACCTGGCCTTGGACACTCCCAGGGATGGGCAACCTGTGCCAGGGTCTCACCACCCTCACAGGGAAGAATTTCCTCCTAATGAGTGTATATATTTGGGGTTAAGATTAAAATCTCTGATGGTTTTTAATTAATAATACAAGCTATTTGGCTGAAATACCAAGACATTTGCAGAGACACAAAGAGATTTCCAGGCTGGCAGAAAAATCTTACTTGTTCTCACATGATTCATCAGCTTCAAGAATCTTATATGGAACCCCTCAAATCTGCACTAGGAACTGTGGAACACAAAATAAAAACCTCTTCTCCGCAGCATAAACCTCTGCAGCCCCAAACTTGCAGCTGAGAACAATATGATCAACACAAACAAATATGTGGAGAGGGCTGATGGTCCAGAACAGCAAAGGAAGTGTCCCACTCAAAGCAGTGGCTGGGCCAAGGGCAGTCACTGACCTGTCTGAGCTGTCGGATACCAGAACAGAACAAAGCAAAGATGCTTTACAAGGAAGGTTGTCAACCCCTCATGCTACCCATGGCATGGACCCCGAAGTGCTCACAGTTGAAATACAGCCACAGACAGACGACATGATTTCTCTCAGGGAGCTGGAGGCAGAGTTGGAAACAGCCTGCAGGTCAACCTGCTTTAACCCAACAGCCCACTGACCTGCACAGCCTTTGAATTACAGGGATTATTGCTGTCACATTAATATCTAGGAGCCCCAGGGACAGTGATATTGTTGTGCAAGGCTTTGTACAGATACACAACAGAAAGCACTACCTACAGCAACTAGAAAGTCAGGACAGGTATGAGATGCGAAGTAATTTAAAAAATATTTCCCCTTGAAGCTGCAGTTCAACAAATCCTTGAGGTTGTCACGGGACAACACTGAAAGCAACAGGTCTGATCTCCTGTGCCAATCCTCCCTTCTGCCAGCATGAATCTTTGTGCAGCCAGGTGAAATGTCCTGAGGAACTGAAAAAAATATATTTTTTTTTTTAATACGTTGGGTTTAAGCCAATTCTTCTCCCCACTCAGACTCAAAGCCACAGAAGAAGAGTGGCCAGATGACACAGAGCAAGAGTAGGACTGTTTCTTTAGGCAGCAGTGCTGGCTGGTTTTAAATGCCTGTGGAACCAAACACTGCCTGGGCAGCTATTGGTTTTATAGTGAGACAAGATAAACAATGAAGATGCCTTTAAAGGGAGTTTTATGAGTAAAGATGCTCCCAGGACTAGTGAAATTAAGGTCTTCCTCTAGAAATCTCAGAAAATGCATCTGGAAGAAGTATGAATGGGATTAGTTGTGCCTTCCACGATGGCAGGAGCCACACTTAATGATACCCCCAAAGAGAGGGAAGGTTAAGAAGCAAAATTCCCTTTCAAAAGCCCAAAACACCAACCAGGTGTGCCACACGTAACATCAATAGGACATGTTTTGTCTCTCTGGGAAGGTGGGAGTCACGAGTTTTGAAGGAATGGTAAGAATACTGAACACAACTCACCACAGAACCAGGTGCTGGGATGGTTTTGAAAATGTGGACAGCAAAAAAACCACGCAGACTCCAAAGAGTTTGCAAAGGAAGGTGAGCAAAAAGAACCATGGGATGATAGAAGGCCATGAAGGGGAGAGGAGGGGGATCCATTCTGCCTGTGAACTGTCACCACAAGAGCTGGAAACAGCAATCTTAGGTGACCAGATTAAGGAGGAGAACTTAAGGTGAATTAAGCAGGGTACAAAAAAGGCGCAGGAAGCTTCAGAGAAATTCACTTGTGTCCAGCACACCTAGTACTTAACCGTGAAAGACAACTTTTAAGATGTGAGATGACCCCAGGTGGATGACCTGTAGATTTCTGCAGCTGGGGAAAGCCTCAGTGAGAACTCGCTCTGAAGGCAGTGCCAATGAAAATGGGTCACTGCAGTCTGAGGAAAATCCTAGAGGACAACTAAGGGGATGAACAGAGGCCAGGGATGCTCTAAAATTGGAATCTTGTTTTTCCTGGGAGTTACAAAATGCTCCAAAGCTCTAATCAAGTTCCAGACGTGGGTTTCTTACAATAGGCTTTCGTCTGTTCCTTGTAAGTGGTGTCTGCAGTTAATACAGGAGGATCTGGTAAAGCCAAAGTATTTCTAATTATTATGGCTCGTGTAATAAGCATGGACAAATCCTTGGGTGACCACAGCCCAAGGCAAGATGGAAAGCTGAAGGCAGTGGGGTAGATTCATCACCAAACTACAGCCACCAATTTGAGGGCTAATATTGCCTCCTTCTAGTTCTTGTGGAGACATTTTCTTGTGGAAGGGTGTAAGGTCTTTGGCAATAAGCAAGTCCTGGAGAGACACTGACACAGGACAAGTGCACAGTGATACTTCCAGTTCAGCCCCCAAGTCTGGGGCCTGGAGAGCAGTGCCCTGCTGTGGGCTACATTTTTAAGATGGGCGCCTAAATCCACAATTCTGCTCCTAAAAGCAGGTACTTAAGAATCTAAAAATAGGTCTGCATAATTATCCTTTGGAAAGCAGTTTTTAAACTGTGCAGCTGACACTTGGGAATTCCAAGTGGCTGATCAAACTGAATAGAAAACTGTAGCTATAAAGTGAATGAGCCACCAGACTAGATTGAAAAGACCAGCTTATTATGACGAGAAAAGCCAGTAGCGCTTTTCCCATGATCACCAGCACTCTCATTTCCACAGTTCAAAGTCCAGTGAAGACAAGAATTTAGTCTAGTACCCCACATCTGGATATTGCCCTATGCTGTATAATCCTTTGTGCTTTTATCAGACTTGAATTTTATTTCAGTGGGACATTCTCTTTAATTTGCAAGGTTTGTGAGGCAGCCTGTGTATCCAGGAAGCTATTAACCACAAACCTCTGAATCCGGGAGAAGAGAGGGGACGGCAAAATTACTGGAAGTTGAGATTTAGGGGGAAAAAACCAGTGTGGGTATTAGTTGAAGAAAGCAGAAAGTATTGCTATATGAATCACACTGAACAGAATAAAACTCTGGGTGTGGAAATCTACATTCATGAGTTCCTCTCAAAATCTCCCTCTCTTTCAGGGAGATGATATTCCCATGATATGCACCTGGTACCTGCAAGGTAAGTAACACACAAACAGCAGAAGCTGAACTGTAGCTTTAGAACTTTAGAGTTGCTTAAAAAAAAAAAAAAAACCAAAACCAATAACATCAGTTTTAGCATTGCTGTTCCTGATGTGATCACTGCTTTAAGAAGCTCCTTGCCTCGAGTATTGATGTGGAGCCACCACAAGTACATGATGTAGCAGAAAGCTGGACAGCAGCATTGCACAACACCTGCTATGGCAGGCCCAGGATTAACCTCTCAACAACTTTTTATGCCCTTGGACCAACAAGGTGAGATGACACAATGCTTACCTTGGTGTCCTGTGGAGGTGACAACTGTGACCTGGTGTTACAAGGTCCTAAATTAGATTCATTCTTGTCTCAAACTGCATCCAGAAATGTATCATTTCAGATGAGCTGAATGGCAGAGATAATTTTCCCTTTCAGAACAAGGACATCTAAGAGAAATCAGAACACTAAACCTGGGAGTCCATATTTCTGTCTCTTGCCTGGTGTCCCTGCCCATGGCAGAGGGGCTGAAACAGGATGATCTTTTAGGTCCTTTCCAAGCCAAGACATCCTGTGATCCCATGGTTCTGTGGCTCCAAGAGAAGCTACACAGCGAGCTCAGATGGAGAGACAGGCAAGACAGATGTCATTCCTACTGTTGCCTTTAGGCAGCCATAACCATAACCACAGTTTCTAGTCTCACCTAACACTTAGTGTTATGTGAGCCTAATCCTGACTTGGATTTCCAGAGAAATATGAAATTGTATAAGACTTTTTTCTGCAAATCATATAAACTTCTCCCTCTTTGGGTCCTGGAAGGTGTTTCCATTACATGCTGTGACTCTGCTGGTACCAGGAAGCTTGGGATAGAAATATTCCAGAGAGGCAAAAAATGTCTGATGTGATGGTCCTAGTCTGCTGCAGATCCCAGAACAGTAAGAGTATCAACTAGATCTGAAGCTCATCCTTTTAAACAGAGAAGACCAAGCAAATTCACAGTCTTTTCCACAGGATCTGTGCAGGAAATTATCTGTTAAAGGTACCTCACAGTTTTCCTCTTCTCCTCTCTTCAACTGAAGAACCATCCAATGTTTTTATTCCACTAGACATGCTAATGTTAAGTCATATAATTCTAAATGTACATGTGATATACTTAGATCCATATTCTATGACTTTTACCAGATACTTTTCAGATTTTACTATGAAAGTCTGTGCTGTGTAGCAAGATGCAGTTCACCATGAGTGGTTGTTTCATGTGACCATCAAACAACATGTGTGGACACAAGCACACACCAATAGCAGAATAGTAAGTACAGTTCAAAGGGATATATCTCAAAACAGAAGTGCTGGAGTGTTTTAATAAGACTAAACTCCTCCTGTATTGGAACAAATGTTATTTTTTTCCCTTTGAAAGGTTTTTTATTTTTGTAATGTAAATGCTCACTTTTGATTCCTCAGAGCTTGAATAACTCCAAAATATATTTTTATTATTAGTGTGTTTCAAAATACTTCTTTTTTGTTGTTGTTGTTGTTGTTTTTGGGTTTTTTGTTTTTGTTTTTGTTTTGAATAACAGAGAGATCCATCAAATACTCAGTACAAACTTGGCATGTCCTGGATGATGGAGGTTATGGAGTCTGACCAGCAGACAATATGGAAAGCCAGAACCATGCAGCTCTTCCTCTTTTCTCATTGTGAGCTGCTCCTCACTGATTTTAAGAACTACTTCTATTAGGAGAAGCTCAGCAAAGATGCTGGGACATCAGGAAATTTGGAAAACCCTCAGAGTTGGAAGTCAGTGCAAATCTATGTCAGCTCTGTGCCTGTGCGATTTCATTGCATCTGACTCCCAAATACTCCCATGAAAAAGGCCACTCACTGGGGTAGAACTGAGCTCTTTTTGCAAAGGGTCCGTGGGACATCTGTGCAAATCTCTGCTGTACCACACCTTTTGGAACCTTAGAAGAGCTGCTAAAACTGAAAAGGAGGGTAAAGTTACCCTTTTTCTAGAGATTAAGTCCTGTGAGGAGCAGCTGAGGGAGCTGGGGGGGCTCAGCCTGGAGAACAAGAGGCTC
>JAWWEU010000040.1:58654213-58694155 GCA_035583155.1 Acropternis orthonyx | reverse complement strand
CCTGTGCCATGTGCTCTGGGATGTCCCTGCTGGAGCAGGGAGGTGGGACCAGATGCCCCACTGTGGTCCCTTCCAACATTACTCATTCTGTGATCCTTGTTTCCTTTCCAGGCCTCTCCACAGCCCTCCAGTTTTCCAGCTGCAGAGACAGACACTGGAGTTTTGAGCATGTGGGGGATCTGAAGAGCTCACTCAAGGATTTTTCCAGGTGGTGGGCACAGCCTACCAACTTGGTCAATTCCATCATGTTCCACTGAAGACTTCAGGTTTCCCTCTGCATCTGCACAGAGAGAGCCTGCCATGGACCACCAGCACAGCACAGCACAGCTGAGTCAGGTAGCTGCACAGCTCTGAAAACTGGCTGTTCCACACCAGATTGACTTTTGAAGGCAAAGTTATGCCTGAGCCCAGTGATTTATTTACATGAGATGGCTCTTCCTCCAGCCTGGAGAGAGCCCTGGGACTAAAGGTGGGCAGGTTGTTTAGTTCCTCCTCACAGCAGCAGGAGGAAAGGGAAAAGAGGCATGATCAAGATGTCCATGGACGACAGTCAAACCTTCCTGATAGAATGGCATTCTCAAGTCATTCATAGCTGAAATAATAGCTAACTCCAGGGGACCTGCCTGGCCCTGGATCTTAGAACATAAAGAATTTCATGTCTTTTTTTATGGCCCTATTTTTCCTGTATAATACAGGCTGTAGGCTCTGACTGTAGGTGAGGACTCAGGCTTTGGTATCTTCTCAAATCCTCTCCTTCCCTTAAATAATTCCAGCAAATGGTATTAACACGACTATTTGCAAGGAAATCGAAACCTAAGTATGTCTGGCATGTGGCAGAGATAATCAGAGCAATACTGAAGTGGCATATGACAAATTTTGTCTTCCATGCATCTTTACCTACCTCTCCAACACTTCTGCTGCCTAATTTGTCCTCCACAGGACCCCTGCCTAAGCTCTCTGTGGTTCATAGTGCCATCTTTGAGAAAAAAAAACAAACAACAAACCAGCAACAAACTTGTCAGGGGAATGTTTTTCCACTTTTTCAAAAATAAGATACCCACACACCCTCAAAGCTACAGCAGCCAAGTTCTGGCAGAGCCAGCAAGAAGGAGTCTAAGACCAGCAGCAAACTGAAGACCTGGGGCAAATGATGAGAGAAGTCAGAGCTTCCTACTACTGAAAACAGGATTCCCAGATCACCAGCAGAGCATGTATCATTTTCTGCCATCTCTGGAATACCCATTGACACGAGGCTTCTGAAACCATGATTTTATTCTGGTAGAAAATCTATTCTGCTCTTATTTTCTGACTTAGACAACAGTTGTAAGATTTTTCTTCTCCTGAGCTTTATCCAGTTGAGGAGCCCTGGTAAGGAAAGAAACTTGGCTTTCCTGGGAATAGATCCTCTAAAAGCTCTGTAGTCTTTGCAAGATTTTTAAAAACTCTATTGAAACCATTTTTTTTTAATAAACAGAAACCTTACTGACATGACCTTAAAGACTCACTGGCACTCATACAGAGCAAATCCATACATTAGCTGCATGCCTTCAACATCCATGAGTAATGAGGCATCTCCAGCCCCACAATAAGGTTTTGATGCCAGACACCACTGTCATGTATTTTCTCCCTCTCATATATATGCATCTGTGTGTGAGAAAACCCCACCTTCAAATATGGTATGTCTTTTTAGCGACATTTTCACATGAGAGAGGGAGGCTGAGGTAATCTTATTATCACCAAAACATTGTAAAAACAGCAGAGCATTGGAGAACTTTAATCCTTTTCTAAATTATGGACTGAGAACATTACAATCGTGCTGTGCACAAAGGCAGAGCTGTAACTTGACAGGCTTGTATAATTTACAGCCTCCACAGTAAAAGAGGTGTTTTTATTAAAGGACTGCCTGAATTTCTACAGCCACTTCAGACTCTGATGATACTGGGGAGGTTTGCATTCTGCTGCCATCATTCAAATCCTTCGCTTTCACCACAAGAATATGGCTGGGATTCCAGTTCAAAACCCATATCCAGTTATTTATCTCTTACTGCTCTATTTATGCTGGTACTTTATTTCACACACCTTAAATAGCTTTTGTTTCTTGTTTTATAAAGCTGAGCTTCCTTTATCAAATAAGCATAAAACATTAACTAAACAATAGCCAAAATCCATTTATCACCAGAAAAATGCCCCTTGCAAAGAAGGCCTGTGCTTTATGTTCATATAGTAAAATTTCTATTTAAACTAACATAACATCCAACAAAGAACTGATGCCTTTTTGCTGACTGCAGAAAGGTGCCTAGCATTAATTTTCCCTTCTGTATTGTACAGAAAAGCAGAGCCTTTTTACAGTGAAATACTTTTATCAGAATCCACTAAAGAATATTTTTGCACTGATAAAACAAGACCAGGCAAACAGGGTAAGTGACTTCAATCTCAACATTACAGTGCATACTCTAGAAGGATGTTTACACTGCTGGAATGAAAACAATTCATAACCAAGCTTTTAACTTAAAATCAGTAACATAAATATTTATCAGAGTAGTGTTTTAAGACCTATATTACTAAACTATTTCTGTATTATATTGGGAGTGACAGCTATTGTTAAAATTGAAATGCTTTCATAGCAGAAAATTAACTGAAATCCATTTAGCCAGCATGGAATTTTGCATTAGTGAGTATCCATTTACTGGGATTAGAAAACTCAGGTCAGAAATTTCAGACAGATAGACCTTATCCTGGGAATGTGTTTTGTCTGAGCTTGACCTCTTCTGTGAATCCCACTGATATTTAGCGGAGAGTCTGCATCCTTCCCTCTTCCAACGCAGGTCCTTGAGGATGAATTCTGGATATCATTCCACAGTACACAAGCAGCTGCTGAGCTTTAAGCCTGTGAATGCCACCACTGACTCCAGTGCAAGCAGATACATGCTTAAAGCTACTGCAGTGGGTGAGAGGCACAGCCCTCAAACGCTTGCAATGCCAAGGTTTCGTGCCTCAGACGGTCCTTGGACCAACACTCCTCTCTCTCAGGAAGAAGCTTCCTGGCTTTTCTTTGTCACCTTTGACTGAAATCCCTACACAGTCTTCAAAATTAAGTTTTAATCTACCTGCCAGGCCCGCTGTTGAGGCATCCAAGGGTGGAGCAGAACAGCCCCAGCACAAATCCAGGAGTGGAAACACACCTTCAGGCCACCAACTCACTGATGACACTCTCTCCTCCCCTCCCACACCTAACACGACACACCTCCCACACGCTGCTGTGGGGACTTGGGCCATGCTCAGAAAGCCTGTGGTGCTCCTTGGCTTGCTGGGCAGCATCAATTCATTCCCTTCCCACCTTCCCAGCTCTTCCAAGACAGCCCTACAGGCCTTGCCTAGAGCTGCACCCGCCGACTCCACATCTGAGCCAGCTCCCATCATGTCAGCACTGAGGCCAAAATAGTTGTAGAATCACAGAATTATTAAGGTTGGAGAAGACCTCTAAGATCCTCGAGTCCAACTGCCAGCCCAGCCACCACCATGTTCACCACCAAACCATGTCCCCAAGTGCCTCACCCATATATTTTTGAACACTTACAAGGACAGGGATTCCGCCACTTCCCTGGGCAGCCCGTTCCAATGCCTGATCATCATTCCAGTGAAGAAATATGCCCTAATATCCAATCTAAACATCCCCTGGTGCAACCTGGGGTCATTTATTCTTGTCCTGTTGCTTGTTACCTGAGCGAAGAGTCCAAACCCCATCTGGCTACAATCTCCTGTCAGGGAGCAATAAGGTCCCCCCTGAGCCTCTTTTTCTCCAGGTCAAACACCCCCAGCTCCCTCAGCTGCTCCTCATAAGATTTGTGCTCCAGACCTTTCCCTGGCTCCATCACCTTAAATAATAAACTTGATTGGACCTACTTGTCTCTATCCAAACCCCTAGAATTTCTGTTTCCAGGAGAGTTAAGCAAAGACCACGAGCAGAGACTCCCCCACCTCAGCCCTGTGCAGTGGCTCATCTGAGAAACATTTCCAGCTGTTTGAGGACCATGGATGTTGTATCACACCAGCCCTAACTCTGCCTCATTCGATGTGCAAACCTTTATTAGGTTGGGGATTTTTTTCCCTCCAGCTCTGCTACATCTGCTACAGGAATAAGTTGTACTCAGAAATGCAGAACTGCTTGAGGAAGAGACATGAAAGGGAGAGATTCTGTCAGAAGGGCCATGGATCAGAGTGGAGGATGGTCAGTGAGCTGAAACACCAGGAGAGATGAAAAGTGCTCCTCATGTGTGGCCGAAGAGAGGAGAATGTCAACTGGTTTAGTATTTCCCTGACTTTACAAGTCTAAATGAGGTATACTCATACTCATAGAAGCCTCAGTACCTACTGTGAGGTTTTGCACAGCACCTTGCACAGCTTTCTAAGCATAAGCACTGATTGCAGATGGATGGGAACAGAAGGACACATCTCCAAAGAGCTCCAGATCAATGCTTCTGCATCTGCAGCACCACCAGAAAATCACTGCTGTTGAATTCAAGGTTTATCAGTTAAACAGAGGTGTAGTCATGCCCACTCCAGTCAGCAAGATGTGTGTGCACTCAGCCCTATCAATAACAGGAAAGGGGGGTTGCTTAGTTACACCATGGATAATGGCTGAAAATGGAAGGGAATCTAATTTCAGTTTTAAATCAGCTGTTAAATCTGGAAAACGTAACATCCAGGATGCTGACCTTTTTAATTGACTATGCATTTTTATATATATGTAGTCCATCTCCTCTAAAAAAAAAAAAAAAAGAGTCCATATATAGATGTATACATGAATTTTAAAAAAAGAATGTGTTGAATTTCAATCAGCATCTGATTTCAAAGACTTTCTGTAAGAGCTTTAAGAGAAGGGGGAAAAAAACCAACCAAACGTCAAAAAAATCCAAACTGCAAAACAAATGTCAAACAAAGCCTACATGAAATTTCACACCAATTGGCCACCAAGATTAACCAAGGAATTTGTGTGCCATTTTAATTACATCATATTGCTTCAGAGTAATTTCAAGGCACCGGTTCCACGAACTTGAACAGAGGGAGTTGGATTTGCCCACAGAAAGGCACACTCCTGATTGCTTTTCCAGGCGTCACCTCAAATCCTGTGCCTGGCATCTAACCCTGTTCCAACTTTCAGCAGACTTTTAGGACTCTTTGTATATTAGAATGCTCTGATGCTTAATAAAAATTGACACTTTTGGTTCATTTACTGTTCTTGCCACACCTGAGCATTTCATGGTGGCTAATGAAGCACAAAAAAAAAAAAACCAAAAACCAATAAAACAACAAAAAAACACCACGGAGAACTTCTAAAATCAGTTTGGGAATTCTTCAAAACACAACTTTCAGACAAAGGACTCTGCTAACCTTTCAGAAGTCTGGTTAGGCACCCAAAGCCATTAATGAACAAAGCATCCACTATTCATATGATTTTGGGTAGGGGAGAAGTCAACTAATTTCATTGCCTTGTGTCTCATCCATGAAAAAATCAGAATTATAATCTTCGTCACTCAAATTTGATCTTTTTCATCCTCTCAGTGTGTATGTTACTCAGAAAGAGGATTTTCCTCTCCCTCCATGTAGAGTTATGAAACTAGCAGTAATTACTAAAGATGAGAAGATGATTCTGCAATGTCCACACCCTCAAGAGAAAGAATGGGTGAGAAAATCAATTCAAGCAAGAGACAAGACTGTGAAGACAGAATTTCCTCAAATTGCTTTGGGTCCTCACCTCTTCCAGCCTCACCTCATCATGCTCAGCATTGCAAGCCACACCTCATCCAGCTGGAAGAAACTGACATGTCTGACAAACCTGAGAAGCATTAGGAGAGATCTGTGATCTCCAACAGGAGAGACTGCCATGAGTCACAGCAGAGTGGAGCTCCAATGTCACAGAACCCATTCCCTGGAGTGAAGGCAGTGGTGTGGGGGCTCTAATCTAATCAAGGTTAACAGCACTCAGAAGTCACTGCTTTATCTCCTGCTGATGGCAAATATCAATGTTAGTGAGACACATAGGCGAGGAATTACAAAATCTGAGCTCCTGAAGAAATGCACTTCCAGCCCCTGCCTTGGGAGCACGCCATGCTGACACCTAAAAGTTTTAAAGGAGATAGGGAAATCAAATGGCTCCCAGGCACCATGGGAAGGGTTATCAGCGCAAGGAAAGATGGCAAAGCTGCAGTGAACTGTTTGGATCCATTTCCTGTTGTTTGACAGATATTCCAACAGCTGGGCTTGATGTGAAGATAAGCAATTTTTGAGTGCTCGGTGCAGCCACAACAAACTCCACCGTACAACTTACAAGTTCTTTCTGGATGAAACATTTGGTTATGAGAAGTGGATTCAATTGCAGTACTTCACAGCAGCACAGAATATCCTCAGATGGAAGGGACCCATGAGGTCATCAAGTCCAGCTGCTGACTCCACACAAGACAACTTAAAAATCAAACCATGTATCACCAACACCATCAGGCTTGGTGCCGTGGTCACTTTCATGGGGAGCTTGTTCCCCTTCTAGGCCAACTTTTTCCTAACATCCAACCTGAACTTCCCTTGATGCAGCTTTAAGCCATTTTCTTGCATCCAGAGAGAAGAGATCAGCAAATCCCTCTCCTCTGCCCCTCATGAGGAGGTTGTAGACAGTAGCTGGAGGGAAAGGATCAGGATTATCTGGATCTGCAGCAGTTCAGAGACTGTTCAGATCTGCTATATGGAGAAAAATGTGCACTGCTTGATTTACCTCTTAATTCTGGATTTTAACAATTTTTTTCAACTCAAGACCTGTAGCTACTGGAACACTCTCTTTTACCATGTTTCTTGAGTGAGTCTATAAAAAAACTGAACAGCTCCTCTGGTTTGGGATTGCTGGTCTTGTAGGCAACTTGACAATAGTAAAAGTCATGTTTTTAATAAAAAATGAAAGAAGAGACACTGGCTGGCCTACCCCGCTCTGTTAAGATCCTTGCACATTTCCCATTCTTCCACTTCCCCCTTTCCCCACTATTAGAAGGTGGTAGAAGTAGAGAGCCCTTTCACACAAAATGCTTTCCAGTCAGATTTGATGTCTCGGGCTGCATGGACAGGTTGGTGTAACACATTTCATGATCAATATCACCAGCCAACACTGCCTCTACCTCCAAATCTTTCTGCTCGTGTATCATAACTGAGGAGAGACTGAGCAGCTTTGAATCCCTGTAACACCTGAAGGTTTCAGCATCATCACACCCCCCTCGACAGACAGCTGAGGCATGATCCGAAGTCCCAAGGTCTGCACCTATCTAGGAGTAGAAAAATGGTTGTCCACAACCTGGTTAAGGATCTTAATTACTACATAAAGCCATTGATGTGTTGCCAAGATCTTTTACTATGACAGGCAAGCTGATTTGTTCTTCTTCTTGCTCCACAGGTCGAAGTGACTGCTGTGCTTGCCTCCAAGTCCGTCACAAGCTGCCACACCAAGGCACTGCCTGATCACACTGCACCTGGGAGCTGTAACCATCCACTGCTGAGGCAAAAGTTGAGTTTTTAATGACACCTACTGCACACAAAGAGCCATGGAAACTCCCCTGGATCATCCAGCATGCACACAAACTGCAGCAGCAAGTGTATGTAATCCCTCGGCGCTTGGAAAGGGCAGCAGGGCACATCTCCTTTCTCAGCTGTGACACAGTTTCAGTGGCACTCAGTCTGGCCCCAGAGGCATTTTCCTGGATGTAAAACACAGAGCAAACTTGGATTTATTTTTAATGGAATTTAATGCTAGCAGTATGTTGTCTTCAGGAGCCATGGTGCTATAGAAAATTAATCCAGTCTTAAGCAGCAAAGTGGAATGCAATGAACACACACATGGCTGTAAACATGAGACCCAAAAGGCAGGGGCCTGCCCTGCACTCCCTGCTCGTTGGGTTTTGCACTGCCTGCACTATCCCAAATACCCTGGGATGTGCAGGCAGCCCTCAGTCCTTCCTGTCCTTCCAACACACAACAGCCAAATGCTTTGGAGTTTTCCACAGAGATCTGGGGCTATTAAAGGGTTCGCCTGGGTTACTAAAGGCTGTAATTTCACAGCTCACATGCAGAGGTGCAGCCCTGTCTCAGGAAAGCCACCAGGACCACCCCAGATGTGTAATTTCACAGCTCACGTGCAGAGGTGCTACATTACCATCTCAAGAAACTCATCAGGGCCACCCCACCTCGGAGGCAGGGAAAGCCCCTGTCTGCACTGGGACCTGCCTGCTGAAATCCGTGTGCCACAAGCTCTGGAGCTCAGCTGACCTCCTGCGGAGCTAATCTGGGGGACGAGGGACACACACAACAGAAACTGGTGCCACACTAGTGCAGCTTCAGCAACCAAGCAGCTTCCTGGTGGGTCAGGCCACGGAGCTGGCTCCCTGCCTGACCCAGGAGACTCCACCACTGGCACAAGAGGAGACTGAGAGGAGATCTCATCAATAAAGGCAAATAATCTCCAAGGCAGGTGTCAAGAGGATGGTGCCAGACTCTTCCCAGTGGTGCCCTGTGACAGGATGTGGAGCAATGGTCATAAACTAAAAACACAAGAAGTTTCATCATCTCAACATGAGGAAGTTCACACTGAGGGTGGCAGAGCACTGGCACAGCTGCCCAAGGAGGGCGTGGAGTCTTCCTCTCTGGGCACATTCCAAACTCACCTGGACACGTTCCTGTGTCACCTGCTCCAGGTGACCCTGCCTTGGCAGGGTGGTTGGACTGGATAATTGCCAGAGGTTCCTTCCAACCCTAACAATTCTGTGATTCTTTGAAGAGAAGTGAGGGAGTGATGTGAGTTGGGGGCAGGACTGCCCTGGTAAATCCAGTGACTATTTGATCATGTCACACTCTCAGGTACATCAGCTTAGTCTTTTTGTATGAGGGATAATGATGTTTAATTGTGTTCCAGATGGGAATTTCAACAAGGAGTGGTGGACCTCATCCACAGGCACAGATCAGTTTGTAGCATGTGTCAGACTCTTCTCCCTCTTCAGAAACAGCCGACCAGTGCCCCAGGTGACTGTAAATAAAACAAAATGTCAAGCAGAATCACATGCTTTCAGATCAACAGTTGTCTTGCTTTCTCTGAAATTACTGCAAGCTCTGACTGATGAGTGAGAAGGAAGAAAAAAACCAACAAGGGTTAAAATGTGTTTATCCTATTACCGGCAAAGAACAGGGAAAAGTCATGCTGGAAGTCCAGTGGTTTATCCCTGGAAACTGTGCTTTGCTAATGCACCAAACTGGAGGTGAAAAAGAAGGCCAGTATTGGCATCAGAGCTTTGGGTCTTCTTCAGCACACAAAGCTCTTCCATGGGCAGAGAGCAAGCACAAAACCTCAACCCAGCCTATTTCCATTCCCTACTGGAGAAACAACCAGGCAGCCTCAGGAAGACAAGCAAACCCAAAAGAGTGAAATGGATTAAGCCAGGTGGAACTGGGCCATGGGGGGAATGTTGTAGGTACATTAGGCCTGTCACTAATCTGACTGTGCTGCATAGACACCTCAATTTACTAAAAGTTTTACACATATATTTTTTACCGAAACCTGTGAGCATCCATGAGTTTGTAAGATATTACAATATATATAACCCCAAAATGAGACGGTGAAGTGTAGCTCTATTTATAGCCCTGCTATAGCGACTGTTCACAGAACAGGTTGTTTGACTGAAGATCCACTGGTGCAACCCTGCAAGGTATTAATTGTGTATCTGAGACATCAAGGGAATTTCCAAAGGGTAAGAATTGAAACAACAGACTGTTGGCCTATCCAACAGGGATGGCTGCTGGGTCATTGCAGATCATGCGTGATTCACCAAATGCCCAAAGAAACCAGTGATTATGTTTGCTTTCCTTTGGCTGCTTAAGACTTGGTGCCTACTCTTTTGAAAGTGCCCTTTGGAACATAGACTGAGGATGACACCATGGGAAAGCACTTCCAATCATTGCTTATTTGGCAGGGAACTCTTTCATCTGTGGTGGATCCAGTAACACACCCTTCCCAGCAGCATTCCTTCTCCCCAGGACAGCCCAGTGTCATGCAGGGTGGCCATGAGACTCCCTTGTCCTTTAAGTCCAACTTCTATCCAAAATACAGCACAGAAACACCAAGGAGGAGCTGGAGGGGGTGGGACACCATTAGACATCTCCAGGGTAAGCAAATAATGAGAAGTAGGCAGCAAGAGGTTCTGAAAACTGGAGGTTTTTTGCCAGATAAATCTGATTAATTTGTGGATGAATTACACAATTAGTGGGTGAAAGGAATACATGAGGTTCCAATGTGCTTGGATTTTACTAAAATATTTGATCCTGTGTCCTATGAAACCATCAGTGGAGAAATCAGTCCAAACTGGCTTGGGAAAAAAAAAAACCCAACCAAACATGTGGGCAGCAAACGAGGCTGGAAGAGCAGAAACAAAGGGAAATTTAAAAAAAGAAAAAAAGCAATGAATCATATTGGAAGGAGTTTGATTTTTTCATTCCTGATGTGTTAAAATGATCAGTGTCAGTCCTGATGTTATTAAATTGCATTCAAGGATGAATGACTGACCTGAGCACAAATGAAAGCTGCTGCAGATGATAATAAACCGGGAAGAAATACAAACACAAGTGGAATTTGGGGGAAAAAACCCCAAAAAACTAAAAACCCAAAACCAAAAAAAGCTAGCAAGAAAAACCCCCACAAAAGTCAGAGGCATTCAGGAGTTTCTTACAGAGACATACCCAGAATGGTGGATTCCGCTCACACAAAAGGATTTTGGAAGCACAAATTCAGCCGAGCTTCAAGCAGAAAGAAGACTGAAAATTCCACGCTTCTCCACAGACACAAATTTCATCAGCAATGATAAATTGCTTCAGGACAGTCCTGAGGATTTCAGTCTGTGCTCAGATTTTCTTTGACAGAGAGATCACACAAACTCTATATAATGTCTCATTGAAAAAGTTGTTTCAAAGAGAAAAATGACACTATTTTATTTTTAAAAAAATGAGACTGGCTCTTTCCCTGAGTTTTCTTTTACGCAATTTCAGAGACACTGAAACGAGTTTACAAAAGAACTCAACATTGTACAGGATTGCTATTTTCTAATGAAAACTCTCTGATCTGTCCTTCTCTCCTTGCACTCACCTAGTGCCCTGTTATCTTTGTGATAAAAAACAGTGATAGGATATTACTGATATGACTGTCTGCATGCCTTGTACAAGAAATTCTCAATTTTTTTTTATTCTCATAGCAATTCCCATGCTATTTTGTCGGACTTTGATGATCCTTGTGGGTCCCTTCCAACTCAGAATATTCTGTGATACCCAGGGCATTCTGTTCCAGGACTGGCAAACAGCCGTTCCCTTTCCACCTCATCAAAAACTTTGCCTCCAGCTCTGCTTGGCACTGAAAACTCTCTATTTGTCACTTTTCTCTGAGTGTTTCTGCTGGGTCAATTCTTTGTGGGGAAAAAAACCCCAAATAACAAAACACCGCAAAACAAACAAACAACAAAACAACACCACAAACCAGAAAGTAGCACTGACCTTCCTCCACACAGTCACAGTATCCAGACTGTTCTATTAGGTCTCGTGGCTTTTCCAAGCTCTGGAGCCACAAAATATGGGGGAGAATTTTACCTTCACAGGAAAAAAACCCTAAAACATAAAGCTTGAAAGCAAGGCGTCAGTGTTCAAACTTTAAAGGAATGAAACAATGAAACATACCAGTGGTTTCAGGCTTGTGAATTTTAGGGAACCCTTGCTCAGGTTTATGCTGGCAATGTAGCAATTATCACACCAGGATGGAATCATAGAATGGTTTGGGTTGGAAGGGACCTTAAAGCTCATCTGGTTCCAACCCCCTGCCATGGGCAGGGACACCTCCCACCAGCCCAGGTTGCTCAGAGCCCCATCCAACCTGGCCTTGGACACTTCCAGGGATGGGGCAGCCACAGCTTCTCTGCCCAACCTGTGCCAGGGCCTCACCACCCTCACAGGGAAGAATTTCATGCATTGTTGGATGCCAACCAACAACTTGCCAGATTCCTATTTTACCTCCTTCCCAGAAGGCTTTGTCTCATCTCCTGCCATCCCAAAATCCCCCACCATAGCCCTGCCTCAGACTCCAGCTTGGACTGTGCCACTGCTGAAAGAAACCTCCATCATTCAGAAAGCACACAGGAAAGTCTCTGACACCTCCTTAGAAGCTCTTTTTCCTCCACTCCAAGGTGGTTTTGACTTGATAGTGACTCAAACTGTGACCAGAGGACTTCTTGGTAGAAAGTTTATGGATATGAATCTCTATCCCTGACTATCCCACCTCTTAACCACCAATAGCTGGGAGCAGAGAGGTAGAGGTGGGAGCAATCCTGCAGGGCCTCCCAACCTTTCCCTAGCTCATGCTCTTCTTGCAGAGAGGTCTCTTCCATCCTCTTTAATACTGGCAGGTAAAAAGGAGCTACTCTCAGGCTCACAGCCTCATCCATACCCCACTCAAGTTTGTGATGTGTAACTGGAACCTTCCTACTGTGGCACAAGAACTTTGTCAAAAATGCTACCCAGTGAAACACCTCACAAGCGGTTAAAACTGAGCAGGATGGTGCCTGCTAGCAGAAGGCACCTGGGCTCCCAGAGACATCAAGAACACCTTTTCTGGTGTTCCATCTGACCTTCCAACCTTCTCTCCCAAGCACAGATGAAATTTTAGAAGCTTACAGAAGGGAGATTATAACTGAATGGGAAAACTCCCAGAGGGAGGATTATGCCTGGTGACTGGAGTCCATAGGTGTGAGCTTAACCTCCATGGGAGCTGGAAAGGAGATTGAACTGCTCTTCATTTGCACCAGCTGGTGAATGTGATACTTCCATGAAGACTGTGGGGTTTGCCTTTCTCTGGTCAACCACAGTTTAAAGGAACATGTAGGTCACCATCCAGGGCTCCTCAGAGCACTGAAACCTCCAGCATTCCTGGCTAGTGGTCAGTGTATCCTCTGAACACAAGCAGCCTCCTGACTGACAGAGCCTTTGGAATCCATTCCATGGACAACCAACTTTAGGGAACAACAGTGAAGTAAAACTCCCCGTTAGTGCAGGAGCTGACCATCCCAGCCTTGATCTATCCCGCTCTCTCACGACACAATTTTCCCTGGCTTTTTTTTGGGGGGGGGGTTTCCTGTAGCATTTTCTTATGGAGCACTGAAAAATCTTCTGAGCTCTGATGGATCGTTGGGAATAAGTGGTTGATGAACCCCTTGGAGCTCAGCACCTGTATTCAGCAGCCTGTGATTTGCAGAGGACTTGCCTTGGGGATGGAGGTGATCCTTCTAATCCCACACTACGTTTTACAGCAGTTTTTGTTTCTCTTGTTTACAAAGTACCGTCCTCATTAATAAGGTTTTATAGATAATCTTAATTCCTCAGTGCAAACTATTAAGTCACTGTGTAAACAATCTCAGCAAGACATATTATTTTAAGTCTTTAGCTAAAAGCATTTCCAGCATTTGGGTTGTTCCTTCACCTCAGCTCCTCGGCTTGCTCAGACTACTGCCAGATTTCCGAATTCCCCCTCATGCCAACCAAGATGGTGCAGGATCTCTGGGCCAGTGCCGTGCTGCAGCCTGTCAAAAAGTGATGGAAGATGGCCCTGAAGCCTTCCTCGACTTAAACTGCAGCTGTCATTTTCCATCAGCCAGCACTGCTGTAGCTCAGCCCCTGCTGGCACAGCCCCCTCTGCACAGTTTAAGCCACGCTTTTTGCTGCAGGTCTCCACTTTTCACATGACTGGCGCTTTTTACTCTCCTCCTCTTCCTCCCCGAAAAAGCTTCCACTTGCTCCTCTGATTTTTCTTCTCTGGCCCTGTTCCCTCTGTGCCTAAGGTCCCACCCGCTCCCCTCCCCTCACTTACACTGCCCCCTCCATGCTTTCACCAGGGCATTAAGCCATCATGAGGAGGAATAGAAACCAAAAGGATTCTGAGGAACCTCTCTTCGGTGTCAGGTGAAGAGTATTTACAATAAGGTAGGGCAAGCAGCACCCTCTCCCCAGCGTGAGACCCCACTCTTAGGATGACACTTCATCCACTCTGTCCCCGTGGGGCTGGAAGCCACAATCCAGGCTCCCATTCTGTTTCTGGCCACACATGTGGCAGCACAATGAGAGGCAGCAGGTGGGTCTGAAGTGGAGGGCAGGGAGCCCAGGGAAGAAATTAGATGGTCCCACTCAGCATGCTGAGCAGCAATCACAGGACACCAGAGGCATTGCCACTGCCAAGTTTCTGTAGGGGAGGAGGAAGAGAAGAGCAGCATGGAAACGTCTGTGGGGCAGTGAAAAAGCTCAGCTTCAAGAAGGAGCACCTTTCTTGTGAAGAAGATTAGGAGAGGATTTGTTGGGAAGTGCCCACAGTGGACCAGTTGCATCCCAAACACCACCTACCCCTTCACACTTCCTTTCCTCATCCCTTTCTTACATGTCTTGATCTCACTGATGGGATGGAAACAGGGAATAACTTTTCCAGAGCAAAAGCTGGCACTCTGGCTTTGTGTCAGTTTACATGAGAGCTAGCTCAGCCAAAGTACTGCACTTTTATCAGCTGTCCACAAGAAAAATATCCCTCAAGTCTGACACTTCTCCACCAGGCTGCAGTGCCCACAGACCTGTTCCTTGGCAGGGTGACATTTGCCCAAAGTTGGCTTCACTGTCTTAAGACGTCAAAAATCATGTAATATTTCCCCCCTGCCCTTCTATCACCTGTGTAACAGGTGAATGCCATGGAAACCTCCACATATTTCTCCTCACAGCTCTCTCCTTGTTTAGGAAGAGGTCTGTAACGACTGGGCTGCCCTAAGGGAAGGTGGAGATGAACCTGGATCTCCTTGCTGGCACATGGACAGTGTTTTCCCAGGTGTCTGACTCTGGACAAACACAAAGCAACGGCACAACCTTGCAATACTGCACCTGAGACAAGAGACAGATCAAGCAAAGTGTGAAAACAATGGAACACAGTTGAGCCAGTTCAGACCATGGGTCCATCTAACCAAATACTTTGTCTCCAGCTATTCCCAAATTTCTTTTATTGCTTGCTTCTTCTGTTCCAGTATCAGACTTGATGCTTCCCTCTGCCTCTCACCACACTCACACCAGAGCCCACCACTGGCAGTGTCCCAAGCAGCTGTGACACAGGGCTCTCTCAGGGAGGCTGAGCAGAGCTGGGCACAACCCTTCTACCCTCCCCTGTCCATCTGTCTGTACGTGCCTCCCCCCCACCCTGAGCCCACACTGCTCTCCCCAGCACACACAAATGTCCATGCTGGCAGAGCCCCTTGGCAGAGGGGGCAAAGGGTGGCCCAGCTCTGTGCCAAACCCTCTGTTATATACCCTGGCTTTTCCCTTTCCTCCTCAAAAAAAATGCCTCCTGTACTTTTCCTGGGGTGAGCTGACCAGAGAATTCCCCACGGTGCCCCTTCCCACAGCACCAGAATCTGGCTGTGTCCTTGTGCCCCCTCATGCAAGACTCTGGATGGTGGCAGCTAAATGGATCAGTTGCTGCTGGTTTGCTTTGGTTTTTCGCATATATGTGGAAGAATTACTTCAAGAATGGAAAAAGAAGTTAAGAAAAAACAAACAAGTGAAGCTGATGTCCCCAGGGTCCACAGGCAAAACCCAAAGTTGCAAGGAAACGTAAGAGAGATGCAAGAACGGGACAAATCTACATTATAGTTCCCCACGCACGCTCCCGTTTCCATCCCCTCAGGAGACAATGGCAGTCACTGTGCCTGTCTGGGCCCAACAGCTGGAAAAATGTACTGAATCGAAACTCAGAGCGTGTCTGAGATGGACATACATCGAGATAACTGTATCTGCTTTCTTTGGGGACAGAGGGAAGCTCTGTGACTCTCCCATGTCCGACGTGGAACTGCTGGGGAAACCCTGATCCTCCCTTAAGCTCTAAAAACAGGGGTTGCCCTCAGAAAGCCAGGTCCAAGTTACATGGCAGCATTAGGCTGTGAGATAGCATTTCCCTTTCTGACACATGAAAGATGAGTTCATTAGAGAACATCCTCTCTCAAGCCTGTAGGGAAAAGCTTGGAGGCTCACAGATAAAACAGCTTGAGTTATGTCTTCCTTCGCTTCCAGTGAGTACAAGTACAAGGATTTTTATTGTCCACAACGTTAGTAACATTGCATCGTCCAAAAGACCTTGTTCATTTATCAGCTTCCTTAAAAACCTTTTGTTCACAAGCCTGCTTGTGTGTGAACACAGAAGAAAAAATTCAGCTCTATCTAGTATCAGCCTGCAGCTGTTCACTGACAGAAGGACTCAAAAGCTACGGATATGAACATGGGAAAATCCACCCAAAGCAGAAGGAAGACACAGTAAGCAACAGCTGCATGACAAGAATGTGCTGTTTCTGCAGTTGGGGCGGGGGGGGGGGGGAGCTACAATTACAGTAAGCATCAGAAAGTTGTCAGCAAACATTTTAATTGGGATTCAGCTCAGAAGATAAGCAAAATTGCTTCTACTTCTAAATTTTTCTAGGTATCTGATGCTCTTCTGGACATATGTTCTGATTCCCAGCAGGGTTTGGAAACCCTGAGCCAGGAGTGGGGTCCTTTGAACCACCTTCTAAGCGCTGGAGTCAGCAGGTTTCAATCTGTCCCTGACTTTCGCAGGGAAAAGGACAAAACTAGATAAAAAAAAAATAACTCTCTGTCCCCCAAACCTGCTAAATCTTTTCAAAACCCTACACATAATATTCTGATTATTCATAATAGGGCTGTGTTTGGGGCACAACATGTATTACCCATGGGCTTTTTACGTTTCCATCGACAAACAGATCTCAGACATGGGAGATCTCTTAAGTGTGTTCTCAGGACAGGGGTCCTCCCTTCAATACTTCTCCCTGAGACCCTACAGCCAGAAATGGAGATTAATGCCAGCTTTTCCAGCTCTCAGGGAATTTTAGCTTATATTTCTGTATGCATCTCACCCTTGAAGTCCCTCTCCTTCATAATTTACCACCTCAGGGATAAATAACTATTAAAATACATAGCAGAGGGATTGTGTAAGGTTTGTAAAAATAATCACTCTCTAGAGATGTGCAAGAAAATCGACAGAGACGAATAATACAAAAGCAGAGTATATCTGCACTTCCCTGCTTCTGGTTCTCTACCACCCTTTCTCAGCCCCTTCCCAGGTCCTCTTAGGAAGATTCTTTCACAATTTGTTCCCACACCAAACTGAAGCCTTTCTTCTGCAGCTCCCATTCACAGGAACTTGTCTCAGTATAGAGGATTCTCTGCTGCAGAGATGTGCTCCCTTATTGATTTTTTACTTTCCCAAGCTTCGTTTGTAAATGGCTTCTTAGCCCTGCTTCTAAGGGAATGCTTTTCACCTCAATCCCAGCCTACTTCAGGGAATCTGTGTAGCCTGACCTTCTCCAGGATGGAGCAATTCCTTTGTTATCTGAAGATAACGAGCCCATTCAGGTGCCAACAGTCTCTAATAGTCCATCTATTCATAGACAGAGAAACCATTTCCACTCCCTTTTTTCCTCGTACAATGTTTGTGAGATAAGGGCACAACAGAAGACAGTGCTAGAACATAAGGGTGGAAACCACCTGTAAAATGAGCCTTCCTCTCTGATGAGGGAGGTGTTACCGTTCAGGTATTCGGTGCTATTCCAGGTTATGCCATGGAGCTCCTGTGGGATGTTGATTTACAGCACAGAGCTCCAGCTATTTGTAAGATAGAAATTACGCTTTCCTAACCTGGGGGAAGCATCTGCTTTGAGGATGCTGATTATCACCATCCGAGCCTTATCAGCAAAACTTTGAAACCCAAAACAGAAACAGTTCATGTCTGGGCATCAGAACAACCCCTAGTCCAGTGCCCTGACTGCCAGCAGACAATAACTAGTGAAGAGCTGAAGAACAGGATGAGGAGCCAGAAACATCACTCCAGGAACTAACTCCCTTTTGAAAAGGCTATTGCCATGTAAAGATGAGGCGAAAGCCCAGGTGAGAGTTTCAGCACACAGCACAACAAAGCTTTGCTTGGGGTACAGATTTGCACCATCAGGGATGAAGAAAGACCACAGCTCACAACCAAGAAAGGAGCCAAGGGAGGAGACAGTGGAGGACTTCTGGAGGTTTCAATGAAGGAGAGCAGTGTGGGGCATGTGCTACTGATTTTCTTTGTTAATAAAGCAGTTTAGTTGCATTTACAAGTAAAACCCACATCTACAGATCCTGCACGCTACATCCTGATCTATACATTTGGAAAACAAACACCTATCACAGCTTCCTTCTGCTTTTCAAGTACTCAGGAGACTTCAAGGGGATGGACAAGCATTGCAGCCAGGAAAGCTCTGATCAGGTACAGGGGATTCTCAACAAAGAAGCAAAAGTTAAACTCTTAACCTTTCTTAACAAAGGTTCTTCACATGGTTCTTCCACCCTGAGAGCAGCACAGCACTGAGGCATTACCCAGGGAGACTGTGGGATCTTCATGCGTGGGTATTTCAGCTGGACACAGCCCTGAGCAACCCAATCTGGCTTGGAAGGTGACCCTGCTGTGAGCAGTGGATTGGACTAGATGGTTTCCAGCCTAACTCTTTATATGAGCACTGTTTCTCTCAAACCTGTGTATATTTACACGCAGTAAAACATCTGAAGGGGAGCAGCACCACCCTTTAGGGAGCAGAAGGTCATGCTTAGGAAGCTCTGTCTGTCTGTGTCTACCAGCTTCAGAGGGAGGGAAAACAGCAATTGGAGCAAAAGGGTTTCCTAGGGGAGAGTGAAAAGCAAAATGCTGCAGAACAAGGTAGCAGAGCTGCAGAGAGTGGAGGACATTTCCTCTGCCAGCCCTGGGGAGAGGCAGCCCTTGGGAAATCGCTCCCCACTGTCCAGCTGCTGCTGAAGGGTTTTGCCCCTGTGGAGTGATGGAGAAGTTTGGGAGCTCTCCAGGGGCAGCAGCAGTGGATTTCGCAGAGACTTGCGGAAATTTCTCTCCACTTCAACACGAGGGCAGCTATCATTCCACCAGCCTTCCTGTCTCTGCCCAAATGACCTTGTTACCCACATCAGGAGGTCTGCCCAGACCAAACAGGAACCTCTTCAGACCTTTGGATGTAACTCAGACAAAGCAGACCTGACTTTCACCATGCCTGGCAAGGCACCCCAGTCAGCCAAAAACTGCTGGGAGCTGAAATCTGAAATAGCTGGGGCTTGAGCTTGAAACAAGGATGTTTGCCACCCCATTGCACAGAGGGTCGGTCCCTAAGACCTTGGTTGCCTATTACTCACTCAAATGCCCAGCAAAGCCTCCCCAAGGGCAGCAGTGCTGAGCATGAGGATTTGGGGTGGCAAGAGATGCCAAGGAGCTCACTGGTGAGAGGGGTCTCACACCACCCACAGTGTCTTAAACCTCAATAAAGCCATGTATTCAAGAGCCAGATGGCCCCTGGCAAGTGAGTGAAGACTTTGGCTGCACATGCCACTGTGAAAAGGGGTAGCACCTTTCAAAATGCTTCCACTTCACCACTAACTTTAAAACGCACACACCTTCACTTGGAGCACACTGGTGATAGGACACTCCATTTTCGGACTAAAATGCTGCATTCTCGAAAGACAAGGAGAGGAAAAAGAAGTCAATGCTAGTACTGCATTCAGGTGGTCACTAATATTGCATGCAATGTAATATTTTAGGCTATTAATGTTTTGAAAGCAATTATCCCAGGTGTAGGTGTAACTGACAGAGAGCAGAGATCCAAAGTGTTTATCCATGGCAGCAGTTTTGGAAGAGGAAATTAACAAGTAAAATTGTTTACCTCAGTAGAGAGTATTTATTTACACTGCTTTATTTTGTGTTACTATTGTTTTGGAGGGTTTATATGTTTTTATTTATTTGTTTGTCTCCTTGTCAGGCAATAAAAGCTTATTCACTGTTCGTTTGAACACATTAAAAGACCAAAATCAACAGATCTAGAGAGTTGTCTGGACTGTAAAGGGGACATCTAAATACTGTAACAACTGGTAATTTAGGCTGGAATACTTGTGAGCCTAATATTTCTTCCCTGACAGTTTTAGATGTTTTTGCAGAGGTAACAAGCCAAACTTTTCTTCCCCTTTAAAAATCCACCTGTTTTCAGAACTTGGATGTGCTCTACACATCTGCATACAATGAGAAGACTGACTTATCCCCATCACACACTCATTCACAGAGCTTCCAAACCACAATCCCATACTGATGTACCTCCATATTAAATGTCTCATTCTTTGCCAGACAACTTATGCCTCGTGTGTTTCACTTTGTGGGAACCTGTGCCGGGATAATTCTCTCACTGCAGATTAACAGAATCACTGCACTTACCTTTACAATACAGCTGCTCCTGGAAGTAAAAATTTAGCAGCTCACAGCAATATTAGGACAACCAAGACATGCAGTAACCCTTCCCAACTCCCCATAAAAGGAGCAATTTGCTCTGAAGGTCTTCCCCTCCCGTTCCCTGTTCGTACAGACCTGGGCGTGCTGCACACATGCATTAAATGTAAAATCTTTGCCTCGGTGTAGACAGAAAGAAAATAAAATGGAACTGAAGCTCCACATTTGTTTTGGTAAGAGCAAAATCACATGTAGTGGATCAACTAAGGGACCACAGAGAAAAGTCAGAACATTACTGTTGAAGGAAGGTATGTCACAGCAAGATGCTTTAAAAATCGGAGAGCAGCTGAAGGTTTGGGGACAGAGAGTCTTTTATTGATCCCTCCTCTGGAAAGAAAAAAAAATTGTGCATTTAATGTTGAAGCAATTACTGAACTAAGGACTGACACAAACATCCCAGAAGGCAGTGAAATCACCCAGCAGAATGCAAGACAGCACAGCCATTTTAAGCAAAAAAGGAAGCTGATTCATAAGCAGTGAGGAAAAAAAAAGAATTGTCACCCTCAGATCCTATCCCATTATTAATGATGAAATAGATACCAATGGCTCATACCTGTAATTTGTCAGAACTGTTCTTGCTCTTTCAAATACCTGCTCCAAAAGCAAAAAAAACCCCCAAACAAACAACCCAAAACCAACAAAAGAATGATGGTGTCTATGTACAGTTTTGCATACCAGGGGCCTGATCCTGTAAAAAATGTCATGAGCTTTCCCTTTCAATTGACTTCCTGGGGTGTGGGAGGCACCTGCTCTGTGTTCCTACTCCCTTATCACCCAGGGAGAGGATGGAGCACTCGCTGCAAAGGACGTGGCACCCCTGCAAGATAAGGCTGCTGCACCAGGGGAGTTAAGCAACACACAATTTTCCCTCTCTCCTGTACAGAGACAAAACTCCCAATCCTAGGTTTAAAGCTCCAGCAGAAGATTTCTCATCAGTTTCAACTCCTTTGCTTCAGAGAAAACTGCAAGATCTCACCCTAATTCTGCAGTTCTTTATTACCACAGGTTATAAGTTCTCCACACATTCACAGATCCAGTAATTTCAAAGCCAGAACACATCACAGGGATTATGTACCTGACTTTTTTTTGGGTGTAACACTAGTCACAGAATCCCACACAGTAACTCCTCCTTCAGCTCTGTGAGTGGGATTTGTGGCAGAATATACTTTTTAGGTTTTAACCCCATGTAACCTTAAAGACACAGCTCTAAATGAAATAGAAGGGATTAATTCAACGTGCAGTTCACTTTGCCATTTGCCTAACTGTGGTACCTACCACTGTGGTACCTCAGCCATCCTAAATCTCCCTGAATTTCTTACATTCATGTCAAACCTGGGAGTGCCTTTGGGCTGACTGTGATGATTTTACCAGGTCTTCGAGCCTAAAATTTGAGTGCCAGGTACGTGATTATTCTTGTAGCTCTTTTTTTACTCCCTTCCCATCTTGCCTAATAAAGAAATTTGAGTGGAGTTGTGCACTCCTTGCACAAACACAGTTTTTCTAATTATTGCTCTGAAGAAGTTTAATCTAAGGAATGAGAAAGGATACAGAAAAACTTTGCATAAAACAGAAAGGAGTAATTAACTTAAAATATGTTAATCAATCAACCAGAATTCATTAGTTAATGCTGCTAACTGTTGTGCCTGCATGAAATCTGCCTCTAAATAATAGTTTTATTACAGGATATATTTTACCTGCTCAGTACTAACATTCTCTAAGGTGGCTGTTAATTATAAAGCTGCCACCACACAGTTATTTAGAGTTGAAAACCGCCTGTACAACTAAAATACTCCTTGAAAATTCATGGGTGATGCACAGATCATGTGGTATCCAAATCCTTTCCTATCTTTCATGCAAAACCAGAGGAAATAAAAGATTAATTTTATCCTGTTGTTCCTGTTGAATGCACAGCATGGAATTATGGAATTTACCTTTGAACAGCTAACAATCAGATATATTTAAAAAAACCCCAACCAACAACAACAACAACAAACCCGAAACCAATCTACCAGGATAGACTGCTTCCAGTGACAGAGGCTGGAATAATTTTATTTCAAATCTATTGTACATTTTATTATTCACAGTGTTTGTTTGCTTTTGGGGCTTTCCTCAGCTTGGACAGTGGAAACACGTTCATCTGTTTCGTTTTTGGCTTCCAGTCGGTTTCACTTTTAGATTCTCATGTTTCACACTCCAGCCTTCAGGTTTCAAGCACTGCAAGGGATACTTATTTCATTTAAACAAACAAAAAAACCCGCGGCCGCCGGGCGAACACACACAACGTGTCCATCGGTGTGCAAAGCTTGAGCCCATCCTGTCCAGTGAAGCATCTTCATGATGGTTCTCTGGGATTTGCAGAGAAAAGAGATTAAATAGGTAAGAGTGATGACGAATTAAGGATCTATTAAAAAAGAGGGAGGGGGTGAGGCGGGTGCGGGGGTGGGACCAAACAAGAGTTTTACAGCGCTCTCAGACTGCCCCCGATAAAATATCATTACATATTGCCGATTACACGATTAACGTCGGATTAATGATGAGGAGCCGCGACACCGGACTTGATGCCCTGAAGGAGCGTCCCAAGACCTGGATAGTGCCGGCGGTGTTGCCACCCGGCGGCTGCGGTGGGGCTGGGAGCAGGACAGCCCCTTTCCCGGGGTGGGTGGGAAGGCTGTCTCCCGGGAACGCGGTTCTCCCGCGGGAGCGCCCGCCCGGGGCTGCGCGCACCGCCGCGGGACAAACACGCCCCGACCCCGGGGATGCTCTATTTAATCATTTACGCTTTTAAATGGGCGAAGAAAAAGAAGGGGAGCGAGTGCGAAAAGGGGTTGTTTGTTTTTTATTGTTGTCGGGGTCTTGGCCCCCCCCCCCCCCTTTTGTTTTTTGTTTGTGTGTGTGTTTTGTTTGGGGTTGGTTTGTTTTTGGGTTTTTTATTTTCTTTTTTTTTCTTTTTTCTTTTTTTTTTTTTTCCCCGGCGGAAGGGTGGTATTTAACATATGGCACTCGGTAATCTCTACACGGAGGCTGTTAAGACATCTGCTGCCTCCAAACGCGTGCGGCAGCGCCCGTGGGCACGGGGACAAGGCGAAGGGGAACCTCGGGCACAGCGGCTTCCCAGGGCCGGTGTTTTGTGGCTGGAAACGGTCACCGCGCATATAAAAAGCTGTCGCACCGCGAGAAAGTGTTTTTGTGGGTCTTTTTTTCCCCTTTTCCCCCTCCCAGCCCCCCCCCCCCGCCCCCTCATGTTGCTGCAGATCACCGGCACCTCTGCTGGCATGCCTCCACTTATTGATTTAGGGAGGGGTTTATTTTTTCCTAACGGGACATCCTCCTCACACACACGGACCAAGGTGGCCCTTGGCTGCTCCCCCGGCTGCCGCCCCATCGCGGGGTGTGGGGGGCCCCCCGCATCCCTTCCCCGCCGTGCCCCAGACATCACCCCACTTCGGAAAGTCGGTGCCGGACAATTAGGACACCCGTTGTCCTCCAACACCCCCCCCCCCGCCCACCGCCGCCCCGCCGAAACCCACATAAATCACAATCGTTGCATTGTCGGGCTACAAAGCCAGACGGGAGCGCTTATGAATTTAAGTTTGGAGAAGGAAAACGTGCGCTGACACAACACGCTCCCTGTTCACAGGAGTAGCCAGGAAGGGGAAATGAATGGTGGAAGTTAAAGAGCCTTTCATTGCGGAGCGCGCCGCGCCGCAGCGGGTCCCCGCTCACCGCCCTCGACGGACGGCGGGGGGTGCCCCCTCCTCGCTCCCTTCCTTCGCCCTCCTAAAACGCGAGCCTTGCCAGGCCAAGCTCTGCCCGATTCCGCCCCCGGTAAGCCCGCGGCTCGGGGGGGTGCGGGTGCGATGGGCCACACACGGTGCCCGGCCGCTCCCGGCGTTTCGGGAACCGCTCGCTCCGTGGACGGGACGAGGGGCCCGCGGGGCTGATTTTGCGGGGCGATGCAGATGCTCGGCTTTATCGGGGGTTGGGGGCGGCGGGGAGAGGGCGGGCGACACTCCTGCTGGCTTTTTTTTTTTTTTTTCGGTGCGGCCAAGTAGCCCTTTGCTCCGACGGGCGGGTTCGGTGCGGCGCCATCCCAGGCGGTTTTTGCCAGGGAAGCCTCGCCGCTGGACTCCGACGGGAATCAGCGAAGCCGGTCCCACCCCTCCCATCCGCTTGGATGCGGAGGGGCGAGGGCTGGCGTGGGATGGGGCGCCCGTGCCCACTCGCGGGGCACCGACGGCCGCTCGCCCCGTTTGCCCCCGGTGCCGGCGGCGCCCGTGCGGCTGCCGGGACCGGCCCTGCGTCCAGGCGAGGGGGCTGCCCCTCGCCCCCCTCCCTCCGGGGCCGCTCTGGATGCCGGGGTATCACGCGTCCTTAAAATATAATCTGCCCGGTAACAATCAGCGCGCAGCGGCGAGAGCCCCAGAGCCATTGGCTATGCAAATAGCGGGAGGGGAAGCGGCGCCCCAAACTCCCCCCGCCCGCACTTTTAAGGCGGTATTTCTGTGCCTGACACCCCCCCCCCACCACCTCCCGCCCCTCTCCACGCCCCCCCAATGTGCCGAGCCCACCCTCCGTGCCGCCCCACGGGCGGGGAGCTGCGGGCGGCCGCTGCGGGGTCCCGGCGCCCCGCACACCCCGCGCCCGCCCCGCCAAGCGCTTTCCCCCCTTCGGGAGCCCCTGCTCTGCCCCAGCCGGCGGAGCCTCCGCGGAGCTGAAACATTTTGCAGCTCGGGGAGCGACTGCCGGCGAAGTGCGAGGAGGGTGGAAGTCACCCGGTGCGGGACATAACCCCTCTCACCTCCCCCTTCGTCCGCCCCCACCTCCTCCAGCCAACCTTTCTCTCTCCTCCCCCCCCTCCCTCCCTCCTTTCCTCCGCTGCGTTTCCTAGAAAGTTGTATCAGTGTGGCCATGCAGCGCTAAGGCGGTTCGCCTGCTCGAAACACGTTTGTGTGCCGGCGGAAGTAGCGCGGTGGTTGTTAGATTTCACCCCGAACCCCCCACCCCTCAGCGAAGGTTTTTATGGGGGGTTTGCTGTTAGCGGGGAGTTCTGTCCCCCCCACTTCGGCTGCAAATTAAGGAGGTGCCGGAGAGGGGAGGGCGAGACGTGCATCTGGCACCCTGCTCTGCCAGGACATTTCATACTTCACCCCCATCGTCTCGCTGGGTACCGAGGGGAGCCCCCAGTTTCTTGCAGTAAGAAGAAAGAGAGGGAGATAGATCGGGACAGGCTCCTGCAGAAGGAAAATGTGGAGCGGATTTAACTTGGTTGCTGGAAAGAAGAAAAAGAGAAGCTGTCATTCGTGTGTGTGTGTCCCTATACGAGGGCCTCCTGGTTCCTTGTTAGCTTATAGAGACGGAGAAAAAAAAAAAAAAAAAAAAAAGCGTTTGATGTTACGTCTGACCAGCTGCTGTTCTCCATAATAACAAGAGAGAGAGAACTGCCTGCCCTAGCGAGTTGCGTCACTTCGCTTCAACTTTAGGCTAGAAACCAAGAGAGAGGGAGAGACAAGTTTCAAGGGAGGCAGGAGCGAGCTGGAAAGCCCTGCCGTCTTCCTCCCACCCACCTACCCCTCCTCCTTTACCCCTCTCCTTTCCCCACCCCTTTCCCCCCCCTCCGAAAAAGAAAAAAAAAAAGGAAAAAAAAAAAAAGAAAAAAGAAAAAAAACCTTTCCCATCAGAGAAAGAGGGAGATCTCTTTGGAAACATGGAGCTGCTGTGCTGCGAGGTGGATCCCATGAGGAGAGCTCTGCCTGACCCGAACTTGCTCTACGATGACCGCGTTTTGCACAACTTACTAACCATAGAGGAGAGGTATCTGCCCCAATGCTCCTACTTCAAGTGCGTCCAGAAGGACATCCAACCCTTCATGCGGAGGATGGTGGCCACTTGGATGCTGGAGGTTTGTGCCCCCTCGGAGCGGGGTCCCTCGGCCCCTTCTGCCCCTGCAGCCCCTCGCCCCTGCGCTCCTGGTTGTGGGACCACCCCCCCCACCCCACCCCCCCTTGTCCCCCGGTTCCTGAGCCCACCCGGTGCGGGAAGGGGCGCGGGGGGCACCGGCAGCCCGCGGGGAAGGCGCCCCTTCCGGGGGGCTCCGGAGCGGGTGCGGGAGGGGAGGGAGCGCGGCGTGTCGGGGATGGAGGGGGGGGGGAGCGGCGGCGGTGGGTGAGTTGGAAAAGTCATTTGCAATCAAGCAAAAAGCAGAGCCGCCTGCGGGAGCGCCTGAGATTGAGGCATTCCTGGGAAAAGCGAGCTGCGCCCGGAGCTGGGCGAGGGGTCCGGTGGGGGTGCCCCGTGTCCCCCCGGGTTTTGCCCGGCGAGGGTTCCCGTGCCCACGTATGCAGTGGGGAGGACGTGCCTTTTCCTCGCCATGTTGCGCTGCATGCGGACTGCGCTCACCGAGCCCGGCTTCCCTGCCCTTCCTTTCCCCAGGGGCTCGGGAATGCCCCCCGGCTCGGCGGAGCGGGACCCCCGGGCTGTCGGGGGCCCGTCGGGCGAGCCCCCCGTTGGCCCCGATGCTGCTGGCGGTGCTGCCGCCGGCCCAGAGCCCCGCAGCCTTGCGCTGCCCCCGCCGCCCACCCTTTGCCCCTTCGCATCTCCTTCGCGGGGCACCTTTCCCCGTCCAAACCCCCCGCGTCGGAAAGGCCAGGCTCCCCGCTTGGTTTTCACGTGCGATTCGTGCTTTTTGCCCGCGGCTCCGATTTTTGGCGAATTTTTGAAAAGAATTTTGCCGCTCGCTCCCTCTCTTAAAAGGATCCAGGCGGCTCGGGCTCTCCCCACCCCACCTCGCCCTCGCTGTGTCTCCCGTCCTTCCCCCCCGACGCGGGATCGGGGCCGCGGGGCTGGGGGACACCCCGCGGGGGAATTTTTGCAATTGTCGGAAACGATGGGGGACCGTCCCGGGATGCCTCGTGCCCCGAAACCGGGAGCCCCGGAGAAGTTTTGATATTTTTTATCGATTTTTTGAAAATATGACGAAATAAAAAAAGAAAAATTGGGTCGCACAAAAAAAAAAAAAAAAAAAAAAAAGAAGTCGGAGGCTGCTCGCTTGCTGCTTGCTGGATGGGGCTTTTCGGCTCTCCCACACAGTGTCTTGAATTCATTTCTTACTGAATGAACTAAAGGAATGTGAAAGCCGATTGACAGCCTTCCCAGCCTCTCCAGAGATCTCCCCCTCCCCCAAAATTTAGCTCCCCGGGAAACAAAAATAGCAGGAGCCAAAGCAAGGGAGGGCAGTGGTCTTGTTTCGTGGGTTCACTCGTTTATTTATTTTTTCCTTGTCTTTTTCTCTTCCCACCCCCCTCTACACATCCCCCCTTCCCCGTCACCCCATCCATCCATCCCTCCCCACGCTCCTCGCCTGCAGGTCTGCGAAGAGCAGAAGTGCGAAGAAGAAGTTTTCCCTCTGGCCATGAATTACTTGGACAGA
The DNA here is from genome assembly GCA_035583155.1 of Acropternis orthonyx. Taxonomy (NCBI): domain Eukaryota; kingdom Metazoa; phylum Chordata; class Aves; order Passeriformes; family Rhinocryptidae; genus Acropternis; species Acropternis orthonyx. The sequence continues at coordinate 58,666,271 of JAWWEU010000040.1, read as the reverse complement.
TTCTTAGCTGTGGTGCCCACTCGGAAGTGCCATCTGCAGCTGCTGGGGGCAGTGTGCATGTTCCTGGCCTCCAAGCTGAAAGAGACAATCCCCCTCACAGCCGAGAAGCTGTGCATATATACGGACAATTCCATCAAACCCCAAGAGCTGCTGGTAAGCAGCCCCCTTATCCCTGCTGTTCTCCGGCAGCGCCAGCATCGCTTCCCTGCCCCTCCCTGGCACCCATCACTTCGCCACCCACCCCCTGCGTTTTGGTTTAAAAAACAAAACAAAAACCCGGGCTTTTCCCAGGTTTCTGAATGGCCAGAAAAAGCTCAGACACTCGGAGCGAGTGGGGGACACACGTGGGGACAATCCTTGTCATCCGAAGTCGTGCCATGCGGCGCTCCGAGACCCGCTTCCCGCCTCACGGCGCTGCCGGGGCTGTCCCGGGCGGAGCGGGGTGGTGGTGCTGTGGTTTGCCGTGTTGTCCCCGTGTCCCCTCCGTGTGTCCCGATGTCCCCGCGTGGGGTGGGGTGGGGGACACCTCGCCGGGCGCACGTGCGCGGGGCGGGCGGGGCGGCGGCGCCCCCTGGCGGCAGCAACGCGGCGGTGCCGGGGCGGGGCGGGGGGGGGCCGCGGGATGGGCACCCCCCTCCCTCTTTTCTCCTTCTCCCACCGCTCCCGAGGAATTCCCGGCGGGATCCGCCGAGGGGTGGCTGTTCCCTGCAGGGTATGGCCGAGACCATACGTGTATGCGTGTATAAATACCATCCCGTGGGACAGACCAGGCTCTGCTCGGGGGTGCCCAGCAATGGGACAAGAGGGACAGGCAGGAACTGATGCCCAGCAAGTTCCACCTGGACATGAGCAAGAACTTCTTTCCTGAGCATTGGAACAGATTGCCCAGAGAGGGTGTGGAGTCTCCCTCACTGGGGATATTCGAGACCCATCTCGACACAGTCCTGTGCCATGTGCTCTGGGATGTCCCTGCTGGAGCAGGGAGGTGGGACCAGGTGACCCACTGCGGTCCCTTCCAAACCAACCCAACCTGTGTCATTAAACTACCTTGTGCCTACTGTTTCTCCAGGGAGGGACACAGTGAAAACAGAAACAACCTGATAGTTACTGAAGGGAATAACTAAAAATTATTGAAGGGGATAACCAACATTTACCTGGGTGGTGCGGAGCGCTGGGCACACACAAGAGCCCCTTGGTGACACAGATGCTCTGTCAGAGAGATGGAAGTAGCCACCCAAATCTCAGGAGAATTTCTCCTATGAATCACTGGGAACTCAAAGAGATTCGCATGGCCATCTGAGTCCCAGGAGAATTTCTCCTCTGAATCACTGGGAATTCCCCCCGGGGAGGGGTTGGCAGCTCCTGCTTCCTCAGAGTAAAGAGCCTTGCCCTGCAAACCCTACAAATTCATGGACATGAATTGTCCTTAGTGGTATGGACTAGAAGGGGAAGTGTCACGGTCCCCGTGTGAGAGGATGCCAAATGATCTCCCTACTTTTCTGTAGGACTCTAGCCACGTGGATTTAAGCATGTGTTTTAATTGCTTCCCTGTATTCTGTCCTTTGGGTTTACTGTTCTACACCAAAACCTGTCACATCAGTAGTATTGGGAATTAGTAGTATTTCGTTCACATAATTGCCATTCTGTTCAAACATTTTACAGGTTTTCTTGAGAAAGGGAAAAAAAAAACCCACCACCTGATTTTTTTTGCCTTTTACATATATGTACATGCGAGATTTTTCAGGCTATGGAGGGCTCTGTCATAATCCAGTAGGAATGTCTGTAGGAAACTCAAAAGTGGGCATCTATTCAGGAGAAACGACAGCAGAAATGGCATTGCGGGGTCCGTGTTTATGGTTTCTCAGCAACGCAGGTTGGCGTCTCCTCGGCTGCGAAGTTAAAGGACTCCTTTTCAGCTTGCCAGCTCCACGAGCTCGGCTGGGGCTCCCCGCCACGCCGGGCTCCGCTGGGCTCACGCATCCTCGGGACGCAGGAACCGGCGCGCGGAGTTCAGTTAAATAGCAAATAGCTGCTGGGTGAGGCAACAAACGAGTCGGGCGCCTGAGCTCTGTTCTCTCTCTGGGGCGCTGTAAGGTGCTCAAAATTAATTTTAGGTCTCTAGCCCTGCTTGAACCCTGTGGCTGGGTCTGGTTTTTGGGTATCCTTTCCGCATGGAATCCCATTGCGGGGAATGGCCAGGAGTTACATACGTGTCCAGGTTTTGCTTTGATTTCACTGGGAGTTTTGAGTGTGCAAAGAATGTGGGAATGGATCCTACGTGATTTACTGGCAGATAATTTACACAGGCCACTTCTTGGCTGTGTTGAGTGCGCTTCCTTCCTGCAAAGCCTGTCTTGGAGTAGTTTAAGCACCGTCAGATTTATCTGTGGGACATTTTGAATACAGTTTTGGGAGGGAACGCCATCCAGCTAACTTCCCCAGTTTAGAAAAAAGGAATGTATAGGTTATTTTTGTGCATGGCTATCCCTCGGGCTTTAAATGGCTATAAAGGAAGGACTATAGCCATTTAAAAGAAGTTACTAGGAAAGGACCACAGTGACCTTGGCAATATCTAATTGCAGGCTAAACTTTCTGGGTGGGCATTCAGCACTGGATGCAAAAAAAAAAAAAAAAAAAAGTAAAACCTTGGCAGGAGCTGCCAGGTCTCATTATTTTCAGTAGAGCTTGACATTTCTGGTGTTTAAAAAAAAAAAAAAGAATATAAAGTCAACAACTTCAAAGCAATAGAGGCGTATGGAAAAAGTGGTTTGAGCAAAACCAATTTAGCTAGTGATAAAGTTATAATCAGAGAAATAAGTGATGTAGGGTATTTATGGCTTGGCTTCTCTGCTTCTTGTCCCTCTTCTACAGGAATGGGAGCTGGTGGTGCTGGGGAAGTTGAAGTGGAACCTTGCAGCCGTCACCCCCCACGATTTCATCGAGCACATCCTAAGGAAGGTGCCTCTCCCTAAAGACAAGTTGCTTTTGATCCGGAAGCATGCACAGACCTTCATTGCCCTTTGTGCCACAGGTAGGCTGAGGGGCTCTGGGTGCACCTGCTGCTTGCTGTGGGGCTGAAAGGGCAGATTTGTTACTGGTGGTACATCATCCCCTTCATCCTTAGGTGATGGGGGAGGAGCTGCTGAGTCCCGTGGGACTGTCATGAATCAGGCCCCGGGACTGTGTAGAACCAGAATTCCTGCAACAGGGAGCTGCAGTGAAGTCTATAAGAGTGGGTTAGATCACACTGTTTCCTCCTTTGCTCACTCACTAATATTTTTTTAAGGTTTGATTGTAAGGACAGATGCGGGACAGCCAAAATACAGGAAGCTGTCACAGTATATGAGCCCAAAATGGGTTGGGCTAATGCATTGCATGAATGTGTTAGTAAATTTTTCATTAACTGGACTCTGTCCAGATAAAATGTAAAAATTGTATTTTAACTTTTTTATATGTATTTGTATGTGATAGTACCACATCCCTAAAACATAGGGAATGACAATTCAGAAGGTAATGATATTATTTTTTAAAAAGAAAGATTTGGATTCTTTCTCGAAGTTCACTCCAAGAAAGCAGGGAAACAATTCTGTCACAGGGAACCATTGCACACTCCCTTTTTGTCATATGGCTGAATACAGCTTCTGAAGATTCAAATGAGGACAGTTTCTTCTGTGGAAGAGAGGGTTGTTAATTTATACCTGCCTGCAAAACAGGTTTTGTTTGGTTGGTTTTTTGTCGTTTGAGTTTTTTTCCCCTCAGTGACTTCTAGAAAAGAAGTGTACTCTTGATTTTCATCCAAAGGGTTAATGGTATGACCATTTTTTGGAAGCTAGATAAACAGCATGCAGTGTTTTCCGGAGTTATCATCGAGTGGTATATGGCTCAGTGTTTGAACTCACTAGTTTGGCATACCTAGCCCTTTGTGATAGGAACTGTTCCACTTGTGTGTTTGCAGAGGGGAAAGGGAGACTGGGTGCAGCTTTTGGGTTTGAATGTCTGTTGCTGTGCCTGCTTCTTGGTATTTGAGATGTAGTGACTGCTTTTACAATGTAGGCCAGTTTTTCCTACCTCTGTTGGTCTGTTTTAGAGAATTGTATATGGGCTCTCTTAGGGTAATTGACTTTCTGGTTACCACGATGCTCAGGCTTTCCCTTCTTTTCCCGCTGCTGCATGATCCTTTGCAGACAAAAGGCCACAGGGCCCAATAGAAATACTACTGTTCAAATTCTGCAGGATCACTCTTGGTAATTCATCAGTCATTTCAAACTAATTAGCTTTATACTTTAGGATTAATAGGTTCGATCAGCTTTGCCTTATTTCTTTGCCTCTTCCCCTGATTTCATTCCCACTGCCTTTCCCATGGACGTTTCTCTGGATCCTTACAACACCATCAGCCAGCAACCTCCAACATATTTGCATGTGGTCTTCCAAACCAGACCAACCTTCCCTCTCTTTTGTTGCTTTCACTTCCTACAATAGTGTTTGGGTTTGTTTTGTTTTATCCAAGAGGAAATTTTCTTGGGTGCTCTAGAATTTCAATATGATTTAACTTCTCAAATCCTGGTCTATAATCCTTTGCCCTTGAAGTTTTCCATATAACCAAACTACTGGGGGCCATGAAGGAGTCTCTGAAGTCCATGGTTTCTTTCCACTCCATGAATTCTTTGATGGTTGGCCCCATGCTTTAGTAGTTCCTTTTACTGACATCCAAACTTAAGCCCAGTCATGCAGTTCTCTCATGTGTTTCCCCCCATGTGATCTGCTTCTCATGTTATATGTCTCCAGTGCATGAACTGAAGTCCTTTATGAAGAGTTTAAAGAGGCAGCAAGTCAAGAATTTCTTTTCTTACAAATTAAAGACATAATTCTGCGTACAGAGCTTCCCAAAAGTCAGGGCACCGTGGTGCTGGCTGTAGGTTTTCTTTTCTTCTCATGCCATTTTCCACAGACCACTGTGTTGGCATTTAGTTTTGAGGACTCACAACCCTTTGCCATTTTGAAAGCAGAGATCTTACCCAAGCCCTCAATCCCACATTCCCAACTTACCAGCAAACTCCTACCCCCATTCCCATTACAGAAATGTTGTTAACTACTGTATTGCCCTTTCACTGCTGCTCTTTGAAGAAAAGCCCCTTCTCATCAGACTTCCTTCCAGATCCAGTTGTCATTTCCTTTTCTTGTCCTGTTTGCTGCAGAGCTCTCATCAGCTGCTCTGTTTCTTCTTTCTCTTTCTCCCTCAAAGCTGCTGTTCTCCGCCAGCTCAGGTTAAGCCTGGTGTTTCATTTCCCCATTTGCCTTCTTTCAGCAATACGACCTCCTTTGACATGTGGCTTGCTCTTCCCTTGTTCCCTCCATGTGTGTTTTTAGCCCGGGTTTGACTCGGCTGTTCCCAGACCTGACCTCTCTGCCTGGCTCACAGCTCTGCTCTAGAGCACAGCAGTGAATCCTGATTCATCTCAGCGCAGCTTTCTCTGCTGTCAGCTACGTGTTCTTCAGTGTGTCATGCAAACTCTGGCTTATTTCGGACTTTATTCCTCTCGCCTGAGTTCTTCACCAACTCCTCTGTTTTAATTTCCCAGCAAAAACAGTATAGCCGAAATTCCCAAGTGTTCCCTGCCTGTCCTGAGCCGGCTGTGATCTCAGTCCTGCAACATTTTGTGTCAGCAAACAGAGAGGGAAGCAACCATTAACACTTACTGGCAGTTCTGCTGGATGTGTAGGATCACTTTGATACTCATCTCCATTCTCCATTCCCTTTGAGCCTCCCACAAAAGGAGGTGATAACTCCATCCTTCTGTATCTTCCTTTCAATCATGTTTGATCAGTTTGGCACTCTCTCCGTTTCTCTGCCTTTATTTTGAGCCCAATTCCTGAAACAAGCTGCCTGGATATAAACCCACAGCCTCTCCCTAGTCCTTGCAGTGATTAATGATTCACATGAGCATGACTGAGGCTGGAATGTATCCCTCTTTGCCCTTGGTCCCATCTGAACACAGAGCAGCTGAGCAAGACAGAAGCTTGTTCCCTGAATAAAAAGTCTTCTCTTTCTTCTGCCCTGCACTTCAGGAGTCTCCTTCTCCACGAGAAGGGGATGAAAACAGCATCCACCCCCAGCTCTACTGGTGCTGCCAGTGCAGCAGCCGTGCAGACAGGGAGCTGTCACTGGGAGAGAGCTGATGTGTTGGCTGGGAATTGCCCACGTGTAGGACAGGTTTCTCCCAGCTCCCTTGCTCCCTGCACAGTAAGAGTGTATAGATTGACATGATGCTCTGGCATAGCCTGGTCTGTCACTGTGTCATTTGTTTTCTTCTCCCGCTCGTGGCTCCCTGTGTGGGGTAAAATCTCCTTCACAAGGATTCTGGATTTTAAAGGCACCAGGAGGCCGAATTTGGAGTGTTTGTCCTTACAATACAGCTCGGCAAAAGTGATGCCTGCTGCTTCTGTCTTACAAGGACAGACTGCAGGGGCTGGGCTTGCTTAGTTTAGACAAGAGAAGACTGAGAGGGGATCTCATCAATGCTTATAAATATCTCACAGGTGGGTACCAAGAGGTTGGTGCCAGACTCTCTTCAGTGCTGCCTAGTGACAAGATGAGAGCAATGGCCATAAATTAAAACACAAGAAATTCACCTCAGCATGAGCAAGAACTTTACCTGAGGGTGGCAGAACAATGGCACAGCTGCCCAGAGAGGGTGTGGAGTCTTCCTCTTTGGAGACATTCCGAACCCACCTGGACATGTTCCTGTGTCACCTGCTCCAGGTGATCCAGATGATCTCCAGAGGTCCCTTCCAACCCTAATGATTCTGTGATTCTTCAGCATGGGAGGACCCTGTTAATCTGTAAGCCCAGTGGAGATGTCCTTCTTTTGCTCACTGGGATCTTGTTGCTTTTCCACTTTGCTCACACCTCTGTCTGATTATTGCTTTGTACCCTTCATTCCCCTTCTCTCTGTTTGCACAGCGCCCCACAGTTTGGAAGTGTTTTCTCAGGGGGGTGACCATTTGCCTCTGCTGTGCTCCAAGCCAGGGAATCACTCCTGGAGGAGTGGGAGAGGGCAATGGTTACAGAGGTGTGTGTGTAACGTGCCACACTGCTGCTGAAAAGAAACCCGTGCATTGTTTCCTTGACTTCAGCGTGCCCTTTATTTCTTCCTCTATCCTCTTGAGAGTCATGGATGCACAGCTGCTTCTTTGTGTTCCACTCTCTTCTTGGAGCCTGAACACACCACTGTTCTGGTGCAGGATACCCCTTTCTGTGTCAGATCCTGTAAGGGGCTGGTGGGTTTTGGGGAAGGACAGCCTGTGCGCTTTCAGGAAGAGCAGCTACCCGTCTCTGAACACGAGCTGTAATGCAGACACTCATCTCAGTGAGGAGCTGTGCAGGGGTTTAGTTGAGTGGCGTGCAAAACTTGGAAACAAAAACCTTTGCAGGCTTGCAGAGACAGAAGGCAGCTTGTGTAAAACCCTAGACTCAGCTCTTTGCGTGGTCTCTTCTCTGAGTCCTATGGCAAGTGGGATATTCCCATGATGGATGCAGTGCAGCATCTCAAGGCAGTGGCTTTCAGAGCCTGTGTCAGTGAAGAGACTAAGAAAGAAAAGGAAAATTTCAGCTGTAAGTCAGTTTTGTGTAGTGTGCCAAACCTCTGCCCACTGTCTCTGGGACATTAATCATCTGCACTTGAAAGCTCAGAAGGTTTCTTTTTCACCTCTGGGCCAAATCCTGTGTCCTTCTCCAGACAGAAGTTCTGTGGAAGTCAGTGGGAGTGTTGTCTGAGCAAAGACTGCGAGATGAGGCCCACAACCCTAGTAGTGATCTGGAGGGTAACCACACAGGATGCTTTGTAGTACAAAGAGGCATATTTGGTCCTCAGGACTCCTGCTGGGCAAGTCTTCTATGCATCATCTTCTCATCCAGTGTAACTTACTGGGCTCTGTCCCTGCAAAGCATGATACGAGTTTTATCTGGGACACGTTCTTTGCAGAGGGAAAGAAAGAAATCTGCAGAGGCTTCATTGTGTGAATTAATCTCTTTGGAAATAAAATGCGTTTTGCAGAGTGGCAGTGTTTGCACTTCTTGCGTGGCAGAAGAAAGAGTAATCCAGATGAATTTATTGCTGTACAAAAGAAGTCTCTTGCTTGTTCCAGGGAGGGGCAGCCCATATCAGTATATTGAGCTTTCCAGACAAATGCAGCCATAAGAACCAAGGAATTGCCATCAACAGGTAATCAGGGCCTGGGGAATGTTTCATGACCAGTCAGGTCTGGGAAGATGAGTTGAAATGGAGCAAGAGAGCCTGTGCTGATGCAAGCTGGCATAATTTCAGAGTTGCCAGATGAGTTGCCCTCTTTCCTACCAGCTGCAGGTCTGACCTTTCGGTGCTTCGAGCACTAACATCATCCTGATCCTTGGTCAGGCTTCCCTAAGGAAGGTGTAGAATATAATAATAACCAGTGCAAACAGTTGTTCAGAAGTAGGATTTACAATGAGCATATTGTGGTGACTGCTGATGTTATGTAGATTGTTCAGCGTGTTTCCCTGTCTTTACCTCACTTCAGTGGTTGTGATGAAACATCAGCATTTAGGATACTTCAGACCCGTTTGTGTAAAGGGCAAATATTGCTTGTCTTACTGTAACCCAGGAACAGAATTAGGTGTCTGCCCTCCCTCCTGCTCAGAGAATGGAAGCATGTCAACATCCTGTTTTACTTGACAGTCTTTTGTTGGGTTGTAGCTGGTGCTGCAATGGCCTTTTTTTGAAGGGCTGAAGGGTCATCTGGTTTTGCCTTTAGAAGCAGAAAGGGTTAACTTGGAGAAAATCTTCGGGGTCGTGTAGAAATATGAGTGCAAGAGTTAAAAATGACCAGTGCAGTTAAACCCAACTGCATTTGAAAAAAAAAGAGTAGCACACTGACAGTGGAATTGCATTTGGATCAGAACGGGCAAGAATTAAATCCACTACTTCTATTGTTTCCCTTAGTCCTTTCTTTTAAACTTAGATGGTTAAATACAGATCCATGCTTGTCTTCATAGTACAGTCATTGGTTGGGTGAAGTTTGAGGCTGATTGTGACCATTATACTGGTGAACCAATACTTGTTCTCCTGATGGAGCTAACATACCATTTTTACCTCTCTTTCCCCCCACCCCCCACACCATGAGAAGCTTTACCTTCCTTAAGACAGCAGTTTGCAATTCTGTAGTTGCAGCTCTGCAAATAAACCTCTGTCAAACTACAGAGATGAAAACAGGCTGCTCAAAAAGACCCAAGCAGCGGCCTGAGCAACAACAAAGGTTGTTGTGAGAAGGCAGAGAGTTCCCCCACCTGGCTCTGACACACAGAGAAGGTTCAGCCTGGATATTTGGCCCCTTGTTTGTAAGGTCCTTGAGGAAATAGGTGATATTGAAATGGGGATGGGGTAGTCTCTAGTGTTTATTGCCTGGGAATAGAAAGTAAAGCAAGTCCTGCTCTCTAACGACCCAGTATCTCCCCTGAAAGTGTTCCTGTGCTCAGATTCTCATTGCCTACGTGTTGTGACACCACTCCTCTAAATTACAAGACTCTTTTGTACTTTCCCATGGGGTGGCATAATCACAGAATCAATTAGGTTGGAAAAGACCTCTGAGATCATCGAGTCCAACCTATAAACCTATAAATCACGGCAAAGTTAGAGTCAGAGCCATGCCTTCGATGCAGGCAGGCTCTGGATGCCCAGTAACCAAGGTCTGAAAGAAGGATTTTGCCCACAGCCTTGGTTCAGGTGTCCAGGAGGAAGCGCTTTGTATAAAATTCATAGGGTTCATCATATACAACAAAAATGTGAGGTATAAACACAACTTTCAGCTTCACATATTTAGGTCCCCTGTCTCCCCCTTTTATTTTATTTATTTATTTATTTATTTATTTATTGATCTCAGGGCAAATTTTTTATTTAATCCTGGGGGGCAGTTTTACCTGGGTGAAAACTGAGTGAGGATGGTGGGCCTTGGCTTGTTGTCATGGGGAAAGCAGAGATAGAGGTTTATAAGTGATAAAAGCATGTAAAAAGCTTGTTTTGAATTTCTCAATGGAATCTTAAGAGGCTCTGAGGGCGGTTCTGCATCCCCTCAGATACGGTGCTTAGTATTTATGCTTCCATTGCACCTTGACAAACATTTCACGTAGTTATTGCTTTGCTTGAATATGGAAATATGTTAATTATGGCCTTTATTCTGCTGCCTGCTCTTTTCCTCAGCCTTTTCTATTCAACCCTCTAGGTGGCCCAGCACAATGTGGCTCCTTTTCTTTCAATGAGCTCTTTCCACACTAATAGGGTCCAGGGTGATGTGGAGAACCATGTGCACAAAATTGGTGCACCACCCCCCATTCCTTTGTGGGCATGTCAGGTTAAATTCATATCAGCAGGAGGGTCACTGCCATGATTTTCAATAGCACGAGATGAGGTGATGACTCCAGACAATGGTGCCACACTCTCCAGTTGGAGACACTTGCCTCACCAGTTGCAGTAGTTAATTAATATGCTAAAAATAGAAGCCAGTGATACAAATCGCTGCCTGTTGTACAACAAAGACTGGGCATGTGTAGCTTTGATAGCCAAGTTTATGGTGCTTGTTATGGAGGGAAGTTAGTTTAGAGCTAGAGGCGATGTAAGACTTTCTGGATGCTGAGCTTTAGTCACTCTGGGCCTCTGGCCATTCGCTCGCTGTCTCATTTGCATTATGAATGACATTAAGGGAACTAACAAGGTTATTGGGCATAGAAATGTTCGCATGTGACCCCACGTGGAAGCAGACCTACAGCAGTGCTAGTTGGCAGGGACACTGTGCCTCTTTATTCGGCTTCCTAGGAAGACAGTTTCTGGGAGTAGGTATAAAATCAACCACGAGAACACCGGTGTTGGGATAGCGTGGAGCTCTTGGTGCAAGCCCCTCGGGAGGCAGGGAAGTTCAGAGGGCAGGCTGGACCTGTGTCCTTTGCTTGGAATGCAGGACGTTGGGAGCTCCCTGCCTGGGGCTCCTCACCAGCCAGCTGTGTCTGGGTGAAGCTGCTCCCTGGGGTCTCAGTGCCCACGGATGAGGGAGTGGGTCCAGTCCGTTTCTGCCTGCTGCTGGCTCAGATGATGGGTGGCACGGGGTGGGTTTTGGGTCTCACCTGCTGCATCACAGCTTCAGTAGGGACTGTCCAAACACTGACAGAGTTTGAGAGGCTTTTGCATCATCTTTTTACTACAACTTTCCCAAAACTCGAGATGAGGAGGCGTAAATCACACAAAGTCCATTGCTAGCCATAGTAACCAAAGTTACTTTCTTTGCTAAAGCCCAAAGATCAAACACAGCAGTTGCTTCCCAGCTCAGGGTCACATTGGCCAACTGAAGCCTTGTCCACACCAGTAATGGCACATGGGAGTGACAATCCCCAGGAAATGCAGTGTATGGTAGAGGAGAAACAGATCCATGGAAATCTAGTCTGCTTTAATTTATCCCTTTGCTAAAGAAATCATTGGGATTGCTGAGGAATCAGGTGTAGATGAGAGCAGATTTTAGGGATGCAATGTGTCTTCCATAAATATGTCTTTGACAATTCTTAAATTTTACAGCTTTCTGTGATTTGCTCTCTGGACCAGGAGGACACTGGACAGTCACTCAGGCACATAAACACTGGCAGCCTTTATAAAAACCTCTTGTTATCAGAGTCCTTTAACCATTCCTGCTCTTCATGTTGGAGTTCTGTGAACTGGTGTATACTGGTTTGTATAAAGCCACATGAGGTAAATGTGAAAATGATTTTGATCATAGAATCATTAAGGTTAGAAAAGACCTCTCAGGTCACTGAGTCCAACCATTAATGTCATGTTCACTGCCACGTTCACCACTAAACCATATCCCCACTTCCTCTCATCCTGTCCCTTGTTCCCTGGGAGAAGAGCCCGACCCCCACCTGGACACAACCTACTGTCAGGAATTGTAGGGAGTGAGAAGGTCCTCCCTGAGCCTCCTTTTCTCCAGGCTGAGCCCCCCCAGCTCCCTCAGCTGCTCCTCATCACCCTTGCGCTCCAGACCC